>VDFB02256132.1:116098476-116344731 GCA_007258455.2 Sequoia sempervirens | reverse complement strand
TTTGAACAAGACCTTGTGGAAGGTTTGTGAGTCATACCATACGGCAATACTTGACACAATAAAGAGTAGAACAGACCCAAATGGTTCATTGGATTAATTTGTAAGTATATGCACAACGGTTCTTATTAATTTATACTTGTATCCACGTCAATTTGGTTGATGTCAATGCTATCATCTTATTTTACTTTGTGTATCTATATGTAACCAGGAAAACATGATTGGTTTCCCCTTGCATAAAATGCAGATTTATGAGCCATCCAAGAGAATCTCAAGCAGAAAATCAATGAAACATCCTTATTTGATAGTCTTGATCTCAATTATGATTTTAAGCCATTACAAAGTGCGTGGAAGCTTGGTGGCATAATTTCAAGTATTCATTTGAATTTAACCTTATCATGACCACCTATGATGTAGACATTATAAGAGCATCTCGAATTTCAAGAAATTCTATTCATGAGAGGTGTTGTGTGCAATAGGTATCTTGGAACTCCTAGTGAAGATGTATGACCAAGACTAACTAAGTTGAGAGACTGCCATGCCTATCTGTAAGTGCCTTCCATCTATTTTGGATGAGCTATTTATTTTTATTCTTTTCCTTTGCGTATCTGTAACTAAACTACTAAAAATTGATTGGTCCCTCATGCGCAAATGTTGATTTTGGCCATCAAAGAGAATCTATTAAAAAAGCAATGCAGCGTCCTTAACATTAGATGTGACAAATCTCAATTGATTTGAGCGAAATCTTGCAATAAAAAGTTCCACATTCGCCATTTCTATGTTTCTTTCGGTTTGTTAGCTTTTGTCTTTTTTTATGCAGGTAGATTTTAGATCTTCTTTGTAGATTAAGATAATGTCTGATTAGGTTTCTTTTTGAGTCCATAGAAGAACATCTTAGGTTTTCCATTTAGAGAGCACATTTTATGAAATTCAGTTTGGAACCTTCAATTTGAGGTTTTGAGAGTCAAGTAAAGAAATAAAGAATACTCCATTGAATTAGGCTTGTAGATCAGTGGAGTAGGGTTATAGTAGGGTGTTTATGGTGCAGGAGCACCAAGGACAATCAGGACCACAAGGTGCTCAAGTTGTAAATTTTGATTTGTAGTCCATGAAGAATGTTGTAATAAGGTCACAAGGACCATTAGGAAGTGTTTTAAGTCAATCTAGGTTGGTAGGATATGAGGTTGCAATTTCATGTTAGCATATTGTCAATTTGTAGTAATGAAGCCTTGAATGGCCTAAATGTGAAAATGTATGTAAATTTGTAATGTATGGGTCAAGATGATGTAATGAGGCCATCATAAGGTCACTAGTTTAGGTATGGAGTCATTTACATCAATATGTCAAAAGTTGCACATAACAATGTAATGTTGTCAAACCAAAAGTTGTCATTTTGCAAATATTTAGAAGTTGAAGGGTCACACTTGTAAAAGAAGTTGAAAAGTGGTTGTAGTCGGTTGAGGAGGTTGATATGCCTTCAAAAAGGCCTTGTGAATGTTGTATGTTGTTGGCAATCATACTATCCAAAGCAGGAGCGCCAACTCCATCTTTTCAACAGTTGAACCCTTGTGGTTTCTATTATTTGGTCATTTGATCATTTAGGGTGTTCTTATATGGTTTGAGGTCATTCTATTTCATTTAATAAGGATTCAATACCATTTTTGTATGTATTAGGTCAATTGAGTTATGATGTAAAGAAGTTGATCAATAAGGGGATTCATGTGGTGAACCTTGTAATTTAAGTGTTTTAGGGTTATTTGTGTTAAATAAGAGCTTTACAGACCATTTATCATGTAATGTGAGTCTTAGGAAGGAGTATTTAAATATTTGCATAAGAAATATTGAAAAATTGCAAAATGCAAAAGTTGTAAAAACTACCAAAAGCCAAAATTAGCAATTTTAGTGGAAGACAAAAAGACAGAAGTTCAAAAGGCAAGCATATGCGTTGGGGAAGATCAAGAGACATTTTAATTGCTATTTTAATTCCATTCAAGGCTAATTATTCAATATAGAAAGATTGGTTAATGTTTGATTCAGAGTTTTCAATGCTTTATTTTTGATCTTTCATTGTATTTCCTGATTTTACTGTATTTTCAGAGTTTCCTCCACTTGTATAGACCCGTACATTCTTAGAAGGCTTTATCATTCATGTTTTCATGTAGTATTGTGAATTAGCTTCCATTTTCTTCCATTTAGGGCTTCCAATATTCATTTTGGAGGGAGAAATACTAATTTTTCTGTAGCAGCCCGTGTAACAGATTTATCACTGTTTTGTGATTAAAAAAATGTAATTTTTGTCTTCCCACCTACTGTAAAGCCATGTGACTCAGTGGGAAGACTTGAATGCATGTATATTAGGTGTGGAATGAATTTTCTTGGCGAGGGGGAGTCTTTAAGTCCAAATTCTTATGATGCCTAGGCAGAAAATGTTAAGTTTCTATGTGAAAATGTTGGTTTCAAGTTGTCTTTTCATGGATTTGTGTTGGGATTGAGTTTAGGAAGGGTTAGAAGGTATGAGAAGACCTAGGGCAACATGTTTTATGTTTTTTTTTGTGAATTGTGGCTATTTGAGTGAAGATCTTGAGAAACCCTAGATTTTAAGAGGGAAAATGAGGGTTTGTTGGAGTAGCAGGTTAGTAGACTTGTACGGAGTATTTGACCAGAAAATTTGTGGTTTTGAAGCACAATTTGTGACTATCTAGGAGATCTTGTTATGAGAAGAACTTTAAAGGTGGGTTTGTTTGTAAAATTGGGCTAGTTCTTGTAGCCCTTGAGCATGATACCTTGATGTTTCTTTAAGCTTTGGCAGATGAATCTTAGGTGGAAGCTTGGATCTATCTTCTTGATGAAGTTTGAATATTGTTTGGATGATTAATGGATGTTTTTACAATTCTCTTTAATGAATTGGTCTTTTAGTTGTTCAGTGGTGAATTGGAAGACTATAGTGCTGACCTTATGGAAGCTGGATTAGATATATGAACCTGAATTGGTTTCTTAGTTCTTAAGTCTAAATTTGTATTCCTCCACCCTACTCTACATCAGTTGATATGCCTTCAAAAACATTCATTTATTTAAGAATTCATTTGGGAAGCTAAAGTGATAAAGCCTAAAAACATGGTTTGTATGGCTACTAGAGTAGACCTAGTTGAAAGGAGAGATAATTGTCAAGATAGATACTTGGGGTTTTGCAAATTACTTGGGACTAATCTAAATGTGTTTGTTGAAAGATTTCAATCCTTATTTGCATCATTTTATTGTTTTGGTAGAGTCATTTTGTGCAGGGAAGTCAAGAATGCAAAGGTGGAGTTGCTGCTATAGAGCCAAAATCTGAGTTTTTCATCCAAAAATTTAGGTTTTATGCAGGGTATGGAAGAAATAATGAATGCATGTCTAGGGAAATGATTCTAAAAGAATTTTTAGACATAATAAGGCATGATCCAAGTGTTGGCCAGAGTGTTTGAGGTTTCTTAGAGTGAAATACTTGAAACCCTCACTGATTTTTGTGATTTTCACCCTATAATTAAGGGTTTACAGATTGTGTGTATTGCTGGGCATTTTCCATCTTGAAACTTGTTTATTTGAGAGTTTTTACACATGGAAAAAGACTATTTGAGGTTTTTTGGTATTTTGGTGATGATTAAAGACTACTTTCATTGTTAAAATGGCCTATATGGGGTTCTTTAGAAGCAAAGAAGTTGGGACAGTAGGCATGTGTTCCAAAATAAGTGTATCTAAAAATGATATATATTTTTAATGGCCAAAATGGGTACCCTAAAATGTATTTATCTTGTAAAGATTCATTGTGGTTTGCATGTTACACCCAATTTAGTGTTTTAGCACTTACAAGCAAATTTGGTCTTCTAGTGCAAGCAATTGTGAAATCTGATTAAATAGTGTTGTAAGAAGGTGTTTTAGCTTTTTTCATGTCAAAATAAAGATGAATAAAGTGTACCAAGGTCTGGTAAAATTTTGGAAGCAAGATTTGAAGGTTAGGTGTCTTTTTGCCTTGTGAAAAGTTGCAAAGTCGTGCAACTTTCGTTCTCCAACTCGTCTGACCAAATGGACTGTTCCAACGCATTTGAATAGGCATGTTTACCCTAGAAATGGTCCTCTTTTGCACCTAAACATGCGGAATTGCTTCGAGCTACGTTCAACCGGATCGATCCCTTAATGGACCAAAGGGCAAAATGGCTGCAAACTTCAGCATGAAGTTACTCAGACACCGTGACGCTTAGAAATTTCTCATCTAATCCTATGGGATCGCGTTGGGCCCCTCTACAATAACCTCTCTCATTTTTTGTTATCTTAGAGTGGTTTTTTTGTAGTGTCCAGTTTTCAGTTGATGGAAAAAGTGTCAAATGGAAGCAGTGGAAAGTTGCAAAGTGGTGCAACTTTCGTTTTGTAACTCATGTGACCAAATAGACTATTCCAACGCTTCTGAATAGGTATTTTTATGCTATGAACGGTCCTCTTTCACACCCAAACACGCGGAATCACTCCAAGCTACGTTCAACCAGATCGATCCCTTAAGGGACCAAAGGGCAAAATGGCTGCAAACTTCAGCATGAGGTTATTCGGACACCGTGATGCTTAGAAACTTCTCATTTGATCCTATGGGATTTCGTTGGGCCCCTCTACAATAACCTCTCTCAATTTTTGTTATCTTAGAGTGGTTTTCCCGTAGTGTCTAGTTTCCAGTTGATGGAAAAAGTGTCAAATGGAAGCAGTGGAAAGTTGCAAAGTGGTGCAATTTTCGTTCTGCAACTCGTGTGACCAAACGGACTGTTCCAACGTGTCTGAATAAGCATTTTTACGCTAGGAATGGTCCTCTTTCACACCCAAACACGTGGAATCACTCTGAGCTACGTTCAACCAGATCAATCCCTTAAGGGTCCAAAGGGCAAAATGGTTGCAAACTTCAACATGCGGTTACTCGGACACCGTGATGCTCATAAACTTCTCGTCTGATCCTATGAGATTGTGTTGGGCCCCTCTACAATAACCTCTCTTAGTTTTTCGTTATCTCATAGTGGTTTTTTCATAGTGTCCAGTTTTCAGTTGATGGAAAAATGCCAAAATGGAAGCAGTGGAAAGTTGCAAAGTGGTAAGTTTTGTTCTTCAACTCGCGGTGACCAAATTACTGTTCCAACATGTCTGAATAGGCATGTTTATGTGGGAGGAATGGTCCTCTTCGCACTCCAAACACGCGGAATCGCTTCCTTCGAGCTACATTCAACCTGGATCGATCCCTTAAGGGTCAAAAGGGCAAAATCACAAGAACTTCAGCATGAGGCCGATCTCTATTACCCATGATGCTTAGAAACTTCTCGCCTAATCCTATGGGATCGCTGGCCCTCATAATAACCACTCTCTCGGCTTCATTATCTCGAGTGGTTTTCCGTGAGTGTCTATTTTTCAATTGATGGAAAAAGTGTCAAATGGAAGCAGTGGAAAGTTGCAAAGTGGTGCAATTTTCGTTCTGCAACTCGTGTGACCAAACAAACTATTCCAAAGCATCTGAATAGGCATGTTTATGCTAGTAATGGTCCTCTTCAGACTCCAAACATGAACTCCGCCTCGAGCTACGCTCAACCGTGATCAATCCCTTTACGGGTTCAAAGGAAAAATGGTCGCGAAACTTCGCGATGAGGTTACTCCTGACACCGTGGATGCTTATAAACTTCGGCCTAATCCAATGAGACGGGTGTTGGTCCCCTACACAATCCTCTCTCGGTTTTGTTATCTTTAGAGTGGTTTTCCGGTGGCGCCCAGTTTCTCATTGATGGAAAAGTACAATGCAAGCAAAGGGAAAGTTGCAAGGTGGTGCAATTTTCGTTTGCAACTGCAGGTGACCAAAAAGATTATTCCAACGTTCAACAGGTGTTTACGCTTAGAATGGTCCTCTTTTCACCCCAACACGTGAATCGCCTCGGAGCTACGCTCAACCGATCAACTTTTAAGGGTCCAAAGGGCAAATGTATCGCAAACTTCAACATGAGGCACATTCTGGACAATCGCGGATGCTTAAAACTTCGCCTAATCCTATAGGATCGCTATGGGCCTCTTTACAATAACCTCTCTCTCGGGTTATCATTATCTTCTCGGAGTGGTTTTCCCATGGTGTCCAACTTTTAGTTGATGGAAAAAGTGTCAAATGCAAGTAGTGGAAAGTTGCAAGGTGGTGCAATTTTTGTTCTGCAACTCGTGTGACCAAACGGATTGTTCCAACGCATCTGAGTAGGCATGTTTACGCTAGGCATAGTCCTCTTTTCGCATCCAAACATGCATAATTCCGCTTCCGAGCTATGTCTAACTCAATCGATCCCTTTAAGGGGTTTGAGTGTGTAGTATGTTGAAATAGGCCATTCCTCCTATTGTTCAGGTTGTGTCTCAGTGATATGTGCCTGTAACTTGAATTGTGGTAGCTTGATATACATAGTCTATTGATGCTAGGGTTCAATTTGTATGATTTTGAAAAAAGAAGCCAACTGAGTAGAGTTATCAACATTATTCATAAATCATAAGAATTTGTTTAGTACACTAGCCATTTTGATGCCTTCTTGTAGTCTCAAACATTATTTTGTATCATTGTTACATTGGTTTTCAAAGTGGCAGCTTAATATAGCTCCATAATACAAAATTTGGTTCACTCTAATTTTCACGTGAATCAAATCACGTTGATGTGAAAAAAAACCATGAGACCATAGCTTGTGGTGCAAGAGCACCTAGGTCATGTAATACCTTCAAAAGGCTAAGTTGTCAAAAAATTATTTAAGTCCATGTAATGCCAAAATTAATTGTAATCAAGGCATGAAAAAGCACAAAGTGTAATATTGTCAAAATGCTAAATATGTAAAAGAGAGAAAAAGAAGGAATGTGAAGAGAGAAAACAAGAAAATCAAGAAAATCAAGGAAGAGGACGAGTCATAGGTCGTTCAAGGAAGATGAAGAGGTATTTGATGGTTGGAAACTTCTTTAAAAGCATTGTAAAGGCTGAGCAAAGAGATCATTGTATTTTGGAAGAATTAAATTAACAAAGAGTTCCCTGTTTTAGCTTATTTTCTGTGTTTTTCAATTGTTTCTTAACTTGTACGGACTGTGCAAGAGTTTAGGGTTCAAATTTAGATTATTTCCAGTAGGTTTGGAAATCACCATTTTTTTGCATCCATTTGGGAAGGAATCCAATAAATTTAATGTTTCTTTGAGCATTCTTCTTATGGCTCGGTCTAAAATCCTATGCATTGAGTTTTGAGAGTCTTATAAGGAATTTCCACACTACTCCACCAATGTAGGTCAGGTAGATTGGTGGAGTAGGTTAGGGATAGGTTATCTGTTATGTTTTGATGTTTGTGAGTGGAGGAAAAAGCAAGAATACCTTGAAGGAGCTGCTGCTACACAGGAAATTCTGAGTTTTTCAATCAAAATAAACAGTTTCCAGCATGACAGTGGAGAAAGAACAAGTGCATGGGTTAGAATATGTTTCCAAATGCCTTTTTAGATGTATTTTGACATGTTCCAATGGTTGGCCGGAGGTTTTGAGGTTTGCATGTAGCCTATACAGGAAACCCTCATTGATTTTTGAGTTTTTCACCCTATAAACAAGGGTTTGTCAATATACTATCAAAAGGAGTCTTTTAATCCCTAAAAATGGATAAATTTGGAGTTTTGTGCTATTTCTAATGAATTTTTTGAGGTTTTAAGTGTTTTGGGAATCTTTGAAGGGGGTCTTCTTTGAAAATCAGGCCTATTTTAGTAGCCTTTTTAACAATGTTCAGACTAAAAACTACTTATTTCTTTAATATAAGTTATTCTAAGTTTTTGATATGAGGACATGGGAATTAAGAGGTCTCTAAAAGTGTTTTGGATCTTGGGTTTTGAAACTAGTGTGTTTGGTTTACCCAATTTAAGGCATGAATGTCTCATTGAGAAGTAGTGCCTTGATTGCTCAAAGAATAGAAGTCTGACCTAACAGTGATCAGTGAGTTGATTTTGGGATAATGTTGTCTAAGTGATGGTGTCAGGGATGTATGGAGTCTTGGACAGGTTTTAGAAGTGAGATATGTTGTTTTGACAATTGGACAATGAGGAGACTCGATGTAAAATAATACATGAAATTGTAAGTTCAGTCAAAACAAAGTTAAGAGAGCAAGTTCCTAATTTGTATCAGTTATAATAATGATGTTCACAGTGCTTGATGGTCTGGTAAAAGTCTGAAATTGAATTGTAATGATGGATTGACTATCTGGGACAATTTGAATGAATTGATTGAATGGAAGAGTGCCTTGTTGAAAATGGTGTTTTTGAAATGCATGTTGATCTAATTGATTGAATCAAAGTTTTCTAAAATGGTTTTTTGCTTTGAATGAGTCAATTGGAATACAGATTTGTGGAAGGATGAATGATGAATGATAAGAGAATTTGAGTGGATGAAAAGTAGATTTATGATGAAATGTTGAAATTTTGTTTGATCTTCTCCAAGATGAGTTTGGGACAAGAGTCCCCTGAGTTGTTGAGTGGTTTGGAAATCTTTGTATTGCATCAAATTGTTGCTTACTATTATGCTTTGATAGATTTTTTCCAAGCATCCATAGCTTGTTCGAAATCACCTGTTTTAGGCTTTTAGCCATAGCAGCAAGGCAATGAACTGTTTGATAAAATGCTTTGATAGACATATATGAAAAATGTGTTAGCATAGACAAGGCAGTGAACTCTTTGAAAAAATTCCTCAAAGAAATGTGGTTTCATGGTGATGGAATGGCATGACGAATGCCATGACAAGCAAATTGCTATGGATTGTCATGGAATTCCATCACCATTGATACCACATTTCTTTGAGGCTTTTTTTCAAACAGTTTGCTGCCTTTTCTATGCTATTGATTATTAGTATGCTTTGATAGATTTTTTCCAAGCATCCATAGCTTTTTTGGAAGCACCTATTTTAGGATTTTAGCCATAGCAACAAGGAAGCAAACTATTTGATAAAATGATTTGGTAAACATGTATGATAAATGTAGTAGCATAGACAAGGCAACGAACTGTTTGAAAAAATGTCTCAAAGAAATGTGGTCTCATGGTGATGGAATCCATGACAATCCACAACAATTTGCTTGTCATGGCATTCCACCACCATGAGACCACATTTATTTGAGGCATTTTTTTCAAACAGTTCATTCCCTTGTCTATGCTATTGCTTACTATTATGCTATGATAGATTTTTTCTAAGCATCCATAGCTTGTTTGAAAGCACCTGCTTTAGGCTTTTAGCCATAGCAGTAAGCAGCAATGAACTGCTTGATAAAATGCTTTGATAGACATGTATGAAAAATTTGTTAACATAGACAAGGCAGTGAACTCTTTGAAAAAATGCCTCAAAGAAATGAGGTCTCATGGTGATGGAATGCCATGACAATCAAAAGCATTTGATTTTCATGTGGCATTCCATCAGGTCATGAGACCTCATTTCTTTGAGGCATTTTTTCAAAGAGTTCACCGCCTTGTCTATGATATTGCTTACTATTATGCTTTTGATAGATTTTTACCAAGCATCCATAGCTTGTTTGAAAGCTCTTGTTTTAGGATTTCAGCCATAGCAACAAGGCAACACTTGAACTATTTGACAAAATGCTTTGGTAGACATGTATGAAAAATGTGGTAGTATAGACAAGGCAGTGAACTATTTGAAAAAATGCCTCAAAGAAATGTGGTCCCATAGAATGCCATGACAACCAAATGCAATTGGCAGTTGTTCCTACTTATTAGTTATGCAATGTGAAGTAACTGCATAACTACTTAGCTTGGACTTTGTAAAAACTATATTGTAAATTGAAATTTTGTCATTCATCGATCTAGTTATATTAGCTATGAATGTGAAGCAATGCTTTCATTGAAAGATGTGCAACAAATGTAACTCAACGCTATGAATATAAAACTACAAAAATATATTTTACTGGGTTACCGCCTGGTTTTTGTTCGTAAGTTTTGGGTTCAAGAACCCGTTCGCCAGTCAGAATTTTTTTTGGGTTAGTTGGTAATACAAAAACATATAAAAATTAGAAATATATACATATTTGCAGCAGTAATCAAGTTCATAATACACCACCATATTAATAGTCAAATAACATAGCAAAAATACACCACCACTTTTATAGTCAAATATTAAAATATTAGTGATACTCGAATGTCATGATACAAAATTATAAATTAAAGTTCAAACATAAAAATGTCAAGTGTTTACAATCAGCCATTATTGATCATTGATCAATCTGAAAAGTGTGAACATTTTTCTGTGTGGAAGGAAAACAAGAAAACAGTGTCACATAATTATTTAGATTGTCAAAGAGCCAAAACCTTTTTCTTGCAGATTGTAGAAAAATCTCAGTGATTTTTTAGGTGTCCTTGCCTTGGAACGGAACTATCCTGAGCCATGAATGATTGGCCAAGAACTGTGAGAAAGAAATAAGATAAATCATGCAAGTTACATTGCAGTTTCTTTCCTTGGGAAAAAGGGTAAAGTTTGTTTTTTAGGGAGAATCTCCTTTAGAGTTTGAACGCATTGATAATTTTCAAGATAGACTTAGCCAAATATGTCATCTAGGTTTGAAGCTTTTAGGTAAAATAAGCCTGTTTCTAAAATTTTTGTTCGTAATTCAAGATGTGCCTCCTCCCTTAGGAAGAGAAGGCCTATCAACCTAACACTCTATGAAAACACTTCTAAGTTTGTTGATGCAAAGATTAGATGAAGTTTCAAATAGCATATATAAATTCCTCATCTCAGACTATCATTGCATCAAATTAAGAATTTTCAATCCCTTATGGTCTAGACAAGAGAAGTATGGAGTAGTGTTCCAATGCTAAAGTCTTATTGTGAATCTCTTTGCTATGAGTGGTTCAAAAATGAGGAATTTGTCTTTTGCACCAAATGAAAAATATTCACAATATGTGCTAGGAAGGAATAAGTCCATAAGATCGAGTATGCAAGAACTGAGAATTGCAAAATTGGATTACTTTTGACTTCCACACATAAATTTTCACACTTTTTGATGTTCACATGTAAGTCAAAAAGTATATGTGTGTAAGTTGTAAAGTATACACTTGAATACACGTAACTCATATCTATTGAACCATGAATTTATAATGCAAATATGGACACCATCGATAAAAAAGATTTGTATTAAAAGCAAATAGCCATGTACGCATACATCAATATATGTCAATATAAGTATAAAATATAGTTACAAAATAGCCATATAGGCTTATGAGAATTTCATATAGGAATACAATGTCAAATATATCCATACAAAATATGTACAAATTTCCATGTAGGCATACAAACAAAGGGCTCTCAGATTAAAATTCATTTTCCAAGCTCGTTCAAATACAATTTTCTTCCCTTTGCTTTACGCATCCATGGCTTATAAGTCCGCTGTCTGCTTTGGCAGTTTGGAGGGAGTGCTCCCGTTGTTCTCCCAGTGTTTAGCTTTTTAGCTCCTAGTGAAGTTTTAACTGTTACAATAAGAAGTAAAGACATTAATATATAGAAATTACATTATAAAATTGATATATTTAACAAAATAATCACTTACGGCCATCTCACGATCACTCTCCTCGATGGAAATATTTGCACGCCGATGTTGAGGCGTGCTCAAGCCCTGTATAAACCATCCAAATAGGAATTAAACTATGAATCAATAATGGTTTGATTTTTCACTATAACTAGTTCATCTATAACAACGAATGTAAATTGAAATTTAGTAATATGCCTCATACCTCCCCTATCAGAGCCATCGAGGATTGTATAGCGGAGGAAACACCAATATCCATTGCCCTCATAACATTTGGCGGTGTCTCTGTCACCAACATCTGAAAATAAAACAACAAATTATTCAATCACAAAAAAGTTACAATAGCGATCCACGTGATGACTTATAATGTATGAGATCTAATGAACAAAATTTTGAGTACAAGTATTAAACTATATATTTTTGATTATTAGTTATCGAATTTGAAGTAATTCTTTGAGTTTGAATGATGTGTAATGCAACATAACCAACAATATGAATATAAACTACACAAATCTACTAAACTTAGAATTCATTAGTTAAGTTCTCTTTATTCTATATTACCTCTATGAACGTTTGATCAAATCTACTGGCACTAGGAGGTGTTTCCTTGAAACCTCCAACATTACCTTGTTCAACATCCAAAATCACATAGTAAAATACCATTCGTAAGACAATGCTTTTAACATGTAATAAATTTATAATTGTTTACTAGTTACATACCCCACTTATAGGTGTACTACAAAAATAAGTAGGTGGATGACTGGTGTATCCAGTCTCTACACTGTGACCCTGCAATTTTATTAAAATAATAAAACTAAATTATTTAATCTTGCATTTCACAATCAAAATTTAATAAATTAAATTCAATGAACATGCTGAATTTTACTTGAGTGTCAATGCCATATGCATCATGCAAAATGTCAGCCATCCTCTCCATCCCCGTAGATGCATACGGATCAGGCTGCGTAGTAGCATATGGATCCTGCGTAGCACCCTCCTGAGTGACAGTAGGGTCATACGAACAAGTCACCCCGCAAGATTGAGACACATGGGTTCGAAGGCCACCACCTGAAGACTCCCTTGGATGGCATTGTACAATAGGGCTAGTGTGATGGATGACACTCCAGGTCAAAGTTGTGATCACCTGCAATGTCTCTATGTCGACACTCTCCTTCACAACGGCAGGCATCACAATCTACTCACGAGGCGGCCTAGCGAGAGGTCGTCTCCCTTGCCGCATAGGATCCGGCTGTGCACTAGGCCTATCCTGAGCTGACCCCCCACCTCTCCCCTGGAACTCCCTCATATCAAAATAATTTGGGATTTGGTTCAATACAAACTCACTGTATAATTTCCTAAGAAAATATTGGGGGACTTCACAATTATTGCACGGTGGGTAATCAAAGACCATATACCATCTTTCATAAAAACGGTTCTTAATCTCTTGGTGGTGGCACCAATGAATAGGAAACCTCTTTGCATTGAGGGTAATATTTTGATTTTTTTAGGGTCAGTGAATAGAAAGCACAAATCACCTTTAGTAATTTTTAAATCTTTTACTTGTTTATATGATAATTTGCATAATATGCCCTAGTTTGCCCCTCCTATCTTGCCATCCAGATATTTGTTGGGTGATTGCATCTACATTTTTAACATATCTTTCAATGAATTTTAGAAGCATTCTTTCTGTGGTTGAAGCATTTGGATCACTCAACCTACTGATAAGATCCTCAAGTTGTTTTCTATTGTTCTCAATTTCACTCCTCAAATTTTTCTAGAGTGCCAGGAGGGTATTGAGAGAATGGTGGGGGAGGTTGATTTTGTTGTTGAGGTTGATTTTGTTGAGGATTTTGCTGTTGAGGATTTGTAGGATTTCCTACAAAAAAAAATTTAAAAATCAAATCTAACCTAAAACAAACAAAATCAATTTCAAACTAACAAATTCAAAACAAATAGCAAACAATACTTACCTCCCTCATCTCTTCATCGTCGTGGCACCATATTTGCAAAGAAAATCCAACTCTTGTTGATGAAATTTGTAGAAATCCTTCCTCCTAGAATGCGAGCGTGAAAGCGAAGGTTTTTGGCCGCAGGCAGAGCTGAGAAACAATAAAAAGCAAATGATACAAATTTTACTTTTTTTTTGCTTTTAAAATCACATAATGCGCTCGCGTTATCTCTTTTCAAAAAAAAATTCCCATTTGGCCACAAAAGTGTGACCAACTTCATGCACCCACCCATAAATAATTAATTAAATAACATCTTAAATGCAATTTATATGTTACTAAGTGGTGTGTGCGTGCGAGAGGATCCGTTCCAACTTAACCTTGCTAGGTGGCTAACCTCCTCTACCTCAACCACACTCTTGGTCTTCGACAAAGCTACATCTCATATAAACTCAAGCATCCATTAATAGATTAGTGTCCAAGAAATATAAATCAAAGAAATACAATTCATCATTCTCTATGTTATATCATTTAAATTTAAATAATAATCATCACATTTCATTTTTCTAGAATAAAATAACATTCATTTATTCTTTCTTTCAAATACCACACACTTATTCTACCACACATTCATATTTCAGTTCTATATAAAGTAAAATCAAGTAGTACCAAAGTTTGAGACGTGACACATATCTACCTTTCTTGATCATAACTTTCTTACCTCTACAATATCACAAAGAAAGTGGTAATGTACACAATGTGTTTTATTTTCATATGAAAGAGGTTTCTTGCCAAGATAATGACACTTTGACTATCGTAATTGAACACACATATATCGTGCCTCATCTCTATATTTTAACATCATCTCCAAAACCAAATTACTTCAGGTTGCATACCTGAAGAGTTTTCATATTATATACCTTTGTACCTAAAAGAGAAATCGCATCCTATCACACCACCAAATAGGGTAAGCACGTAATTATTAGTATACATCCTATTATCAATGTCTCCTACCCAATTAGAATCTATAAAACCCTAATATCCACTATCTTGCCAAGTCTTTTCCACCTTACTAGTAACAAATAAAACACTGTAACATGCCTCTAGAGTTATTAATGCTCCTTAAGGTTAACTATAAATTGGCTCAAGAATACCACAACTTGAGCAATATCTAGTCTAATGTATATCATCATATACATAAATCTGCCAATTACACTAATATAGGGAACACCACTCATTTCCTATATTTATTTTGTGTCGACAAGATTTAATCAACTGAAATATTTATTCCTATAGAGATGGGAACACTTTTTATTTGCAATCTTATATCTTAAGCTACTACAATATATAGTTAACATACTTCTTCTAGGTGATTCATTTTTTTTCATCCATTCTATCTCTCCTAGTGTCTATCCCTAAGTAAACATATCCACTCCCCAATTCTTCATACAAAACTAGACCAAAAATTGAGATTTCAAAGCCCTAATTATATCCTTACTACTACTAAAAATAACATGTCATTGACATATAAATGATTGAAAATAAAATGGTCACATTCCTATTTGGTATAAACAAAGTGACATGTTTTTGCTCTATCATACCCAAATTCATGACTTAGTATCAAAATTTTGGTACAACATTCTAGGAGATTGTTTAAGATCATACAAAGATTTCTCAACTTGTAAACCATACCTTTCTTATCCTTGACCTTGTAGTTCTCTACCTCTATCATTTAGATCTCCTCCTCAAAGTTCACATGCAAAAAAAAAAAATTCACATCCATCTATTCTACCTCAAGGCCATACACAATAGTAATAGATAACAATATAATGGATTCCAACTTTGCAATAGGAGAAATTGGCTTACCAAAACTAGTTCCCATTACCAAGATATAGCCCTTAGCCTTTAATCTTTTCTTATCCTTCTCAACTCTTCCATTTGAACTATATTTCTTCTTGAAAACTTACTTTCAAACAACAAGGTTCCTATCCTCAAGGAGTTCCCAAGTCTTGTGTGTTATTATTTTCAAGTTTTTCCATTTCCTCATCCATTGCCACTTTTTACAACTTATTGTTTGCATATTTCATTTCCTCCACTATTTTGGGATCATCATAATTAGTAGATAAACCAAAAATATATTTAAATTTGGGTCTCCTATACTTATCAAGATGCATTTAGTGCCAAGTGGACCTCATCAAGAGTTAGGGTGGGGGTTCTTCTTTCTTATAACTCTTAAAACTTCCCTCTTCATTAGTTCATTATAGAACCTTAAGTATTCCAAAACTTGTACCCTTTCATACCATCATTTTAGTTGATGAAATACTTATCTACTTTAAAATCCAACTTGTATCTCTTCTCCTTAGGAACATGCACATATGCTTCACATCTAAAACCCCTACTATGCTAAAATTAAGGCTTATTTCCTAAACAAGCCTCCTGAAAGGTTTTATCAACAATAGTTGAACTAGGATATTTGTTGATCAAGTAACAAATTGTACTCACAAATTCTACCCAAAATTTGTATTCCAAACCAACACTGCTATTAATACTCTTGGCTTTCTACATCAACATCATTTTTCATTCCTTCTACAAATCTATTGTGTTGAGGGGTATATGGAGTTATTTTATTCCTACCAATATCATGCTCATTATAAAACTCATAAAATTTGTAGAACAAAACTCCCAAACATTATCCATTCTCAAATTTTTTTTATCTTCCTCTATGTTTAGTTCGCAAAAAGAACCTTAAAATATTTGAACTTTGGAAAGAGCTTGGGTTTGTTCCTAAGGAAGAACACCCATGCTTTTCTAAATAAAATATCAATAAAAGAAACATAATGAAATGATTTTCTTGGTGAAGGTACACAGACAAGACGAAAAAATCACTATGAATCAAATTTAAAGTTCTTAAAAATCTAGCAGAGCTTGAGTGAAACTAAAAAACAATTCTATTTTTCATAAATACAATGCTCACAAATATCAAATCCTAGGGAATAATCAATTAACCCCTCATATAGTTTGTAAATTTCAAGGCCTTTAGGCCTTTCTCACCAATATGGTTCATACACTCATGTCATAGCATGATCTTCTATGTAAGAAGCTTATGTTTCCTTGAGTCAAGAACCTTCAAAATAATACATTCCATTGGTACTAAAATCTAAATGGAACAAAGTTTGAAACCAAAATCCCTAGGTCAAGACCATAGCCCCATGCACTATTTTGCATCCACTCTTATTGAAGACTATCTACACACCATTATTCATCTTACTTATAGAAAGAAGGTTTGTCACTAAAATTGCAAAGAGTAGAACATTGAAGAGGGTTTTTGTCCTTTCATATTTAAATGCAAGAATAAATTTTCCTCATTTGATGATTTTAAGATATGAGTTATCTCCCAAGGACATACATCCACCATTTTATCTCCCATAAGCCAAGAACCACTCCCTATTGGGAGTCATAATATAAGAGGTTCTATAGTCAATAATCCATGCACCTTAATGTGCATTCATATCAAGGGTTGCAAAAAAAACATCACCACCATCATTGGAGGCATGAATTGTCATCAAAACCCTTTGCTTTTTCTCCTTATAGTCCTCTATAATGTGCTTGATCTTATTTCATTTTTAACATTTCACCTTGGATCTACCAAGATACTCAAATATAACCTTAGATAGGAGGGTTATACACTAATCCTCTTCATCCATCTTTACATCCATGGATTCCAACTATCTCACCATTATGTTAAATGCATTCAAGTTATCTGCCACTAGATCACCATCACCCATATACAAATAATAGAGCTTCCTATGTAGAAAAATCTCAATCAAAAGGGACTTTATTTGATACAAACTCTCCAACTTATCCTAAAGTTTCTTGGTCATGTTCTCTCCTAAAAAAATTAAAAATAATGAATGTACAAGGCAAATCCTAATGAGGCTTCTTGCCTTTTTGTTAGCAACTAGCTAAACTTCATATTTCATGTAAAATGGTTTTTTATCTATAATTTCAACCCATTTATCTCTATCCATAAGTATATCCTCCATTTTGACCTTCTAAAGATCAAAGTTGCTTCCATTGAACCTCTCCATCTCCATTCTTGATGTGCTTACTATAGTCATGTCCCAAAAATAAGATCAACCACAACACACTCCTACTTAAAAAGTATTAATACAAAGTAGGCCCTAATCACATGAAAATCGTGAGTTAGCTAGGATTTCATACTAAGTGAAAGAAAATATGCAAAAAATCCTATTTAATCTTATGAGAAGATGATTACAAGTTCCTAAACCAACATAAATTTTATCAAAGTAATGACATGCAAAGTAACATTTTAGAAAAGAAAAAGAGTAGATAATAGAAGGATAAGAAGAATGAGGCAACCACAAAAGAGAAAACACCAATATACCCTAACAAATACCATTTCAAATAATCTCCAAAGCACGAAATCAATGTATCAGTATCAACAAGATAAATTACAATACATTCTCAAGCTTAGAGATCTACAAGAGATCCAACACTTAACATTGGAGGAATTATAGTAGCATAGCAATGCAAAAAATATGTTATTGTATCTCCATTCTAAGTCCTCAATATATAGGATGGGGATACTTGTGAAACCACCAATATCTTCCTACAAACCATGTGCTCAAATGACCATGCAAGTCCCATGGTCAAACTCCCACACCCCCATCCATGTGAGTGGCTTCAAAAATAGAATATAGTTTATTTTCAAGCTATCTTTGACCACCATGACCAAAGGTGTTACAAGTAACCCCCAAATGGTCCCCCATGAAACACTAATTAATTTTACACACTCTTACATGAGGTTATTATTAACCTGTCAAAGATGCTAGACCAAGCCCACAAGTAACCCCCCAAATCAATGACTTATAAATTTCATAAGCCTAAAAAAATGTGGCAAAAAGTGCCAATTATGGAATCTACATGATTCCTCCTAAGTGGGTTACCCTTTTCCATATGGACATATTTATTTATAATTATATACATATTAAATAATTTTGACTAGACTTGAGACTTTCAAGGTGTATACTACATCTAGTACACTAGTACTAACACCTTGCTCCAATGAGAGAGGGATGGAACTTTGATAGGATAGGTGAGAGAAAATGGCAAGCGAGAGTAGATGAAGTTAGAACAGAGAAGCTTTGGGTGGACTTGAATACTATTTACACCAAGAAAATAGGTTCGATATTGAGTTACTAAGGTGAAAGGCTTAAAATGCAATGAGATGCCCTCAAATGATGTAATGATAACCTTTTTGTGTAGGAGTTAGAAAATGAATGATCAATCACTTGAGCTAGTCAAGTGGAAGTGACCAACCTTAAAGAGGAGGTCATGCATTAATGTGGTATATCCTAATTTTTAGGAGAGGTCAAGATTGAGGTCTAAATGAAGGACTTGTATAAGGACCCATGCTAATGGTCATAGTGGATCCAGGGAGGGGTCATCTAGGGAGATTCATACTAGTGATACACATTCATGATATTATTCATTGTTATATGTTGTTGTTATTAAACTTTTTTCCCAAAGTGAAAATAAATTATGAAAGCTCTAAAAGGAGATATAAAAATAAAGGATAATATGATCCTTTGGTTAAAATGGATATTAATGAAGAATATTTATGAAAATATTTTAAAAGAGGTGAATAATTATATTTATTTATGATAATTAAAGACAACCTTGTGAAATATTGCGATGGTTTGAAAACCAATCCTTAAGGCTTATATAAAGTATTAATGTGATGCTTGAAAAGAGGCAAGGAAATCACTTAAGAAGAAGATGGTTTGGTGGGCTATGGATATTTGAGGAGGGGACACACAAAGTGTGTCCAACTTAGGGTACAAAGTACACTTGAGACTATCTTGGCTAGGGATTTGATCCATTTACATGGTGCGTAAGCACACTTTGTGTTTTTGTGTGCCATAGCTATGAGGGCCAATACCACTTAAATCTTCCTAAAGTGAGAATGATATTTCCAAGTGCCATGATTCAAATAAGTATTGAAACTACTCAAAGATATTTTAATTATGAATGAGATGGAGTTTATTCAATTAAATTATTTTAAGATGTTATTTCTTTTGATCAATTCATATTGTTAGATGTTAATTTGTATAGTAATTATGGTAATCTTAATTTTATTAAGTCTTAAATTAGTTAACATTGATAAATAAAAATTTAATGCATTTATTTAAAATATATCTATATACTAATATTTAAAATTAAATAATAACTAAGAAATTCGATACCATATAAAATTAACTTTGATTTAGTAAATCTATCTAATTTTATACTTGGGTAAAATTAGCATTACAGTTGCACTCTTGTCATTTATGATATTGGACATTTGATCTCTCGTGTGATTTGGTATATGGATTCAACATTTTTTATTTATGTTAATGGCTAGTCTAGACTTATGTTTATTTGTTCATATATACGTGTTTATATGTATTTATGTATGTAATATGTATCACAAATAACCAATACACACATTTTTCATCAATAACCGATACACTAAATATTTGTATGGAATCCTTATGTATGAGTCAATTACTGGTCTAATTGGAATTCCACAATTATAATCACTTGTAATTGATGAAGAAAGTGACAAACTCCTATAAGCTAGGATAAGCTAGAAGATAGGATTAGAATTGGTCCAAAAATTCTCTCAGAAATGGAAGAATGTATTAGATTGATTAGGAAAAGGCTAGCAGAAGCCAACGACAGGTATAAAATCTATGTTGATGCCAAGTGTGTGCCTAGAAATTTCTTAGTGGGAGAAAAGGTCTTGTTGAGAGTAAAGCCTCAAAAGAGTGTCATTAAGTTTGGAAAATCTTCCAAGTTATCTCCTCGTTATGTGGGACCCTTTGAGGTTCTAAAGGAAATTAAACCCAGTTGACTTCATAATTGCTCTACCTAGCTCTTGCTAGAATGCATAATGTATTTCATGTTTCTTATCTTAAAAAGTATGTGCTTGGCAATAACCATGTAATTGATTGGAATGCACTTCAAGTTTTGGATCTAGGAGTGGTCATGATCGAGCCACTCTAAGTGCTTGAAACACGTAGGCTTCACCTACATAATAGAGAGGTGCTATAATGCAAGGTCTAGTCGAACTAGTATGCTAAGGACAGTGCCACCTAGGAGAACTGCCAAGAGATTAATCAGAGATTTCCCCATCTCCTGCGTGAATTTGAGAATATAAATTAAGACATTTTTCATTTACAGGTTGCTATATGTAATGATACTTCACATCATCAAGGATGATAATTCTTAAGGGGGGATATGTTACACCCCACCCTAGATTTCTCAAATTAATTTTCACTTTTATGGTAATTATTGTGATGAATCATGAGACTATGAGACCTTGAGAATTATATATTATGATGGTTATGTGCAATGTTATGTTACTACAATTAAATGGAATGATGATGGCTATTTGATGATATGAATATGATGAAATACTATGAGATGATTCTATTTTATTTAAAGCAACAGTTAATAAAAATGCAATGATATGATCATGATGTTATGGTTTCCAAGCTAACTACCCATTTGTTTTCTTGAGTGAAAATGCAGGAACAGTTTGAACACCTCTAGAGAGAGAGGGGGGAGTATCACCTGGGAGAAGGGTAAGGTTATGAATTCTCTAGCAATGCCATATGAGCTTAGCGATGGTCAAGTATTTGATCCCGTAAACCTAAAAGTGTTTAGGGATGCCAATAGCGGGCTTGGAGGTAAGTCAACCTGAGGTAGTTGAGTCATGTTCTTCCGTTGAGTTTGGTTGTGGCAATTTTGGGGTTTAATAAATCTCTTTTTTAATACTATATAAGTAAATATATATGAATATGTGTGTGTGTGAATCACTAAACATATGTATACATATATGTATATGTGCGTATATGGATGCATATGTACGTACGTAGGTGAAAGTACAAGTTAACGTATGCACATATACGTTCACATACGTATATATATATGCATAGTTTGATTGTGAAAGAAAATAGCACATGCATATGTATATTCATATACATATTAAGCATGGTATTATATATACACTATTACTTGATGAATATTGATATTATGTGGCAAGTTGAATGTTGATCATCTTGATTATCGTTGAGTTCTTTATATTTTGGTGAATATGCCAATGTAACGACATGATAATCATCATCGTCGACCTTGCATGTGATATTATTATTATTGAATGTTAATATTTATATATTATATGACAATTGGAATCAACTACATAAGTCGTGGATTTATTGTTGGCTTGACTCTTGTTAAAAGAGGAGATATATATATATATATATATATATATATATATATATATATATATGCATAGTTTGATTGTGAAAGAAAATAGCACATGCATATGTATATTCATAAACATATTAAGCATGGTATTATATATACACTATTACTTGATGAATATTGATATTATGTGGCAAGTTGAACGTTGATCATCTTGATTATCGTTGAGTTCTTTATATTTTGGTGAATATGCCAATGTAGTGACATGATAATCATCATCATCGACCTTGCATGTGATATTATTATTATTGAATGTTAATATTTATATATTATATGACAATTGGAATCAACTACATAATTCGTGGATTTATTGTTGGCTCGACTCTTGTTAAAATAGGAGCATATTGTATTTGCGTGAGGGGGAAAATAATAGATGCAAACAAGATAAATGCAAATGAAATCAAAATATAATCTAAGATCAAGAACACTAATCTAGATTTAATCCTACACTTATGAAATGAAACTAAGTTATTGAAAACATATTAAGAAATCTTATGATTACCAAATTGAATTCAAAACAACACCAAAGTGTTACCATCTTGTATCGGAGTGTGTTCGCCTGATGTTAGATTGTTCATATCATTGCAAAGCCTCCATAGTTCGTGTGCAAAGCTTTGATGAGCTATCTTTGTTGGCTAATCGAAGAAATGTTGAAGCTCTAATGGTGGTTGTGAATGTCGACAATACATTGTTGTGTAAATGATGTTGGCTCTTCGATCCTTTTTTGTGAGGAAAGAGGTTTGTTATATAGAAAAAGTGATTCAAAATGGACGATTAGGATTAAACAATGTTGTATCAAGATCAATGGTCGAAAGGTGTTGAGAGGATTTAGACATGAGTAGATTGCACAATTTGTGTGATTGAGGAATAGATTGAATGATCAATGGGATTGTAGAGTAGATTGATCAGTCAGGGAATCGTAATTTGCTCAATCAGAAATATATTGATCAGTCGGGATTAGACTGAGAAATCAGGGCATCGTAATTTACTCTATTAGGAAAGTGGTTACAAAAAGTTGATTAATTGATTTAATTAATTCATTCATTTTGGAGTTGAACATGCAAATCAAGTTTGACTTTTGCAAACAAAGTTGCATTAGTTTGATTTGATTTTTGATGATAATTTGAATAGTTTGATTTAATTATTCAAATTTTGGAGGGAAAGTGTCGTAATTAAATTATTATGATTTAATAATTCAATTAACTTAGGGGAATAAGGTGATTTAGCGACGTAATTAAATAATTGGTGTTATTTAACTAATCAGGATGAAATAAGGTGAGATTAGGACTTCATTAAATAAATGTAATTTATTTAATTGGTCAAAATGATGAAACGTGAATTAATCAAATAATGTCATTTTATTCAATTAATAACAACAATAGGGTTTTCAGGACTTTATTAAATAAATAATTTTTTTTAATTTGTTGAAAAATGATGAAAAAGTGGATTTTAATTAAATAATGTCGTTTTATTCAATTAATAGAGAAAATTAGGGTTTTGGATGTTGTTTGATGCTATTTGATGTTTTTTAGGGTGTGTGATAGGTGTCAGGTCAATTTTACATGTCTACAATATTCATGTCTTGCTCGACTCTTTTAGAGGAGCATATTTGATTATTGTGGCAGCAATTTTAATGTTTAAAATTCTAATGTAAATCATGTATGGCCACGATTAAAAGGACACAAAGGTGGCACATGCTTAAGCCTTGTGTAATTAAAGAATTACCATGATCTGAACCATGGTTATCTCCACATTGTGTTAATGAGATAATTGATTGTTGTAACCATATCTTCTTCTTTTTTAGATTGCTAAAATCAGTTGGGTATTCATCCCCCTATAAACTGCAGTGCGCCTGGTAAAAAAATTTCATGTGATCGGTGGCGCTGGCGCAACACGCCCTCTGGTACCACGGGTTTGGAGGGAGACTAGATGTCATGACCTCTTGCCTACAACAGGATGCTTTAGCCAATCAAACTAGGCCCCCTGCCCCATCAAGATTGTTGTAATTGTATCTTGCATAAATGGATTAAAGGTTTTATTTTGGGTTGTTATGAATCTTGAGAGGGATCTCAAAACTAATTCTTGGCAACCGCTTATGCCATGTATGTCGAGGAATTGGTAGTTAGGGAAAGCATTGGTGGAGTATCTTGTTTTTATTATTGAAATCAATTTAGTTTTTATTTTTCTATCAGCACTTGCTCCATTAAGTGTACTTTTTTAAAAGAAAAGAAACGATGATAATTATAACAAGAATATAAGAGGCCTTAGTAGTTGTGAGGAGAATATCTTCAATCTAAAGTTTCATTTCTCTGAAAGTAGAGTACCAAAAGGAGATAGTTGTAGCTAATCAATTTGAGCTAAGAGTTGGGTTGCACATATATTTTATTAATTCATATTATCATAGCTATTGATAAGGAGTGGGAAGAGGAAGGCTAAGCTTCTCCATTAGGTTATGCGTAGAGATTGCACTCGGTCAACGACCAGGGTAGTAAGTATGAAAGAAACCCTTCATTAATCTTTCTAAATCCTTTATTTGCTAGTGAAAGGTTGACAACAACGTATAAGGTTCAACTAGTGAGCATGCTTGACTGACTCCTATCTCCTGAATGTTTCCTTATTTGTTTCTTTAAGTTGACTAAGCTGAGCTATTATATTTTTGGTGGGTTCTTGAATGATTGATTCTTTATAAACTAGATAAGATTTTTAACACTCAGAATTTCTTTTACCTTGTTTTGTTATATGAATATGACCTCAGGGAGAATGAGATAATTTTAAATAGTAATGGAAATAATTTGAATTTCTTTGTAGATTGTGAGATCTTAAGTGTATCAAAATGATTGTTTTAATAAATTATTGATTGAGCATGTGAACAACAAAAGTTGAATAATTGTTACTTTAGGGTTTGAACTAAGAATGCCAAACTAATAGTAAAGAAGAGGCATTAGAGTATTAAGTACAACTAGGTGCTGGAATTGCTAAATTTGCTTAATTGTTAAAGGGATAGATTCCTTGTTTCCCCCTTGTGGAAAGATTTGTGAATTGTTTGGGTTCCTTGAATTGAAGATTTACCTTTGTCTTAAACACCTAAACCCTTCTAGGGTTAAATAATTAGTTGATAACTACCCAGATGAGGGTAAATGTGTATGAAGTTTGTATATTACTTTATGACTAGTTGGGTCGAGTTAATTACTTGTGTCGGTAAGATAATGCCAAGAAAACTAACTATGAGAGTAGATACTCTCTTATACTTGTAGACATCCAAATTTGACCACTTCAATATGGTCAAAGTCGTACTCTTAATCATCCCTTTGCTCTGTCAAAATTATCCTCTTTGCTAATATTAATTAAATCATTCACTTAATTAATATTATGTGTCTTGCATAAGGTTTTCTAAAGTATTTAATTCAATAAATACTTTTCCCCTATTTCCTCTCTAAATTAAATAAATGTACCACTTTATTTAATTTAGTCATATTATCTTTTGGAATTTTAAATTTATTTTTAAATTCTCTATTTTCTCTGTCATTGTCACATCCTCCAACTTTTGCAAGTTGGCCTCTAATCCCTCTTAGCAGTCTAAACCTCTTTCTTAGTCATAATTAATTTATGATTAAGATGTGTGCACCCCTAATCATCATTAGGGTCCCATCCTCCATAATTTCCCACTTGCTTCTAATGAGTCCTTAATTAGTCTAATCAAGTACTTGCACAACCTTAATCATCCAATTAGGTCATCTCTAATCCCCATATCATTTATGGAATGTGCCCTTAGTCAACTTCATTAAAAACTTTATCTTTTTGAACAAGGCATCTCCATTCCCCATGTGAATTTTTAATTCTCATTTAATCCCCCAATGCATTTAAGGGAATTTTAAATTCCTTCTCCCTTCCCCATGAGAATATTTGAGGAATTTTTAATTCCCCACTTGTCCTCTCACCCACATGGGGACAAATACCTCCTTTATGAGGAGATCTTGTCCCAATCCCAAGGTACTATGTACCCTCTCCATGTCATGTACTACCACTCCACCTTGTGTACACATCATCCCTTTTAAGCCATATCACTTGCCACATGTCAAGATGTGAGGGCTTGTGAGTTCTCAACTCACCTTAGCCCTACATCTTGATCTTGGTGGCTCAATCTTGACCGTCCATTTTCCTAGGGATTTCCAAAATCTTTATAAATACCCCCTCTTTTATCTCATTTTAGAGAGATCATGCATTGTAGCCAAGCTCTTGCAAATTTTTCCTAGAATCCATACTTAGCCATTTTCATGCTTGCACTCACTTGCATCCACCTTCATATCATCATCTAGCTTGCATCTCTTACCATCCAAGGAGCAAACAATAGCGAAGATTGAAGGGCCAACCAAAGGATCAATTCAACACAAGGTAAAAGGTTTCATTTGTTGTTTCTATTTTGTGTTGATTCCAACTAGGCTAATCTTGAGGTGTAGGTTGTTCTTAGTGGTATTTTGCACTACTTTGTTTACTACTCGTTTTCTACCACCTAATTTCGACCTATCACATTTCTGGCACGCCCGGTGGGACCCACAAAGGGGTCTCTTGCTTTTACATTTTCTATTTTTTGACTTTTTGCAGGTATAGGTTACAAAGGGGCGGACCTGACTTGATAGACAGGTGGACCTGCCCTCCACAGGCGGACCTAACCCTCTCTAGGGGCGGACCTGCCCTCCCCAGATTGCAGAAAGTGGTTTTTTTGAAAAAAATTCACAGAGGGGCGGACCCGACCTAACAGACAATTGGATTTTCCCCAGACAACCAGATCTACCCTCACAGATAGGCAGATTTTCCCCAGACAACTTTTTTGAAAAGGTGAAATTTCAGTTTTTTATCAATTTTTTGACTATTTTAAGGGTTCTTAACCCCTAAATAGGAACATAGTTTAATTAAAAGGTGTCAATCAACCTTGTATGTTGTGTTTTTGGGTGAGCTATTTGACGTATCCAATCCCCTTGCGCCATTCGGCAATCCTGGGTGACGAGAAATCGTAGCTTACCACATCTTTTGAGTCTACCTATTTTACTTTTCTTAGTGGGACTTGCTTGGGGATTTCATCACCCCAAGGGACGATTCCAACCACGTGTACCGACGGGGTATATAAAGGGGGGAGAGCGAAATTTGTACCTCAATACAACAACGTTGTAATTGGCGAAGCATCAGGATGATGTGAAGAGTTGGTCTGAGCCTTTTAGGTTCCCGACTCACGCTTGTAACGGGTTGGTGTTCACGGTTTGGGCCTCACGTACCGAGTGTATATCGAGGACTCCCTAGTAGCCATGTTCATCCTAGATTAGAGGACTTTGTTGACCATTTCCTCTCTACTAGACTTAGGCTTGTAATTGTCTGATTTGTCTTCTTTGTGCGAAACCAGTGATTGTCTGATTTCCTTCATTTTTCCATAGCCTTTTGATTGATGACCATTGCATTTTTAGTCCTTTGCCTTGGTATTTTTTGTCAAAAGTCAAGTTAAACCCTCCTTGGGCGGACTTGCCCTCATCCAGGGGCAGACTTGCCCTAAAAACTGGTCCTTTGGAACCTATTTTTGACCCAATTTCATTAGTTTTTGCTCCTTGGGCAGACTTTCCCTCATCCAGGGGCGAACTTGCCCTGAAAACTGGTCTTTTGAAGGCTGTTTTTGACCTAATTTCATCAGTTTTTGCTCCTTGGGCGGACTTTCCCTCATCCAGGGGCAGAATTGCCCTAAAAACTGGTCCTTTGGAACCTGTTTTTGACCCAATTTCATCAGTTTTTGCTCCTTGGGCGGACTTGCCCTCATCCAGGGGCGGACTTGCCCTAAAAACTGGTCTTTGAAGGCTGTTTTTGACCTAGTTTCATCAGTTTTTGCTCCTTGGGCGGACTTGCCCTCATCCAGGGGTGGACTTGCCCTAGAAACTGATTCTTTGGAGCCTGATTTTGACCCAGTTTCATCAGTTTTTGCTCCTTGGGCGGACTTGCCCTCATCCAAGGGTGGACTTGCCCTAAAAACTGATCCTTTGGAACTTGTTTTTAACCCAGTTTCATCAGTTTTTGCTCCTTGGGCGGACTTTCCCTCATCCAGGGGTAGACTTTCCTTAAAAACTGATCATTTAGAACTTGTTTTTGACCTAGTTTCATCAATTTTTGCTCCTTGGGCGGACTTTCCCTCATCTAGGGGCAGACTTGCCCTAAAAACTGATCCTTTGGAACCTGTTTTTGACCTAGTTTCATCAGTTTGCTCCTTGGGCGGACCTGACCTGTATAGGGGCAAACTTGACCCTTGATCGATCAACTTTTCTATCCACTTCGCCAGCCAGAACCGTCGTTCAACCATCTCGATCACTCATCTTCTCGTTTTAGACTTTTGTCCATTCGTCATCCTAAACGTTCATCCCCTCGGCTTGTGCATCCGTACATCCATTCAAAATTCACATTTTAGAGTGGTTATCTGAATTGACCTAGGTGTTCATCTCTAATCGTCATCTATCAAAACCAACTTCAGATCGTCATCCATCCTAAGTCGGTTGTCCTTGTCGGCCCAATCAATCCACTTCTATCTCAAGTTGGATTCGGTGTCGTTATCATCAATCAACACCTAGTGTTATCAAGGATCACTCTTGAACTTGGCTTCAGATTCTATTCACTATCATCCACCCTAATCAATCATCATACCAAATGAAATCGTTATATCGTCCAATCCAGATCAACTCATAATCTTTCGATCAACCCAGTCCACATCGGTCAAATCAAGTCAATCTCATCAAGCCTTGACCTCAGCGGCTAGTCAATCATCCAATCAAACCAATCCTGTCGAGCCACATCCTTTTCAGCTAATCAATCACCAAATCAAATCAATCCTTTCGTCACCAAAGTCATCCTAATTCATCATATTGCATGCCTGTTCAGACCCGGTCACAAACAAGGAAAATGGTTGAACAACAATCCCAACCAAACATCCTTCAAGATCCGAACAACGCAACTAATGCCTCACAAGACCCCAATAATAGTGCAAACATCCCTTAGGATCCTCATAATGGAACATTATCACAATCCAATATCGACGGTCAAAACACATTGCCCCCCGGAGATGAAAACATGATCATTCAACCTGAGGTTACGTTTAAGGAACACTTTAGTAACCCTGTCAATGTGCAAATGACAGATCACCTTCTTGAAAAACATGGCGAGGAAATATTGGCTCACTTAATTGACAAGGGTGTTAAACTGCCGTCAGGTACCGACCTATCCAAGTATGGCAATTTCACACCTAATATACCTCAAGGTTCACACAATGTACCAAGCAGTTCATACGTCCCCAATGTTCCTTCAGTAGAAGGTTGGCATCAACTGGAATTTGGCAATGTCGTTTTGTATCCCATTGGAAATCCCCCGCATCCCGCAATCTTAGTCATAGGGGCACCCCAAACTACTGATCCCAATGATCCTTTCACCTTTGGCATGCCACAAAATGTCCCGCAACCACAACCACTAATGCTACCGGCACCACCCCCTTCAAATCCACCTGCCATCAACACTGGGGGTAGCCCTTTCACTGCATTGCCTCCACCTTTTGGGGCCCTAAACCAACTGTCACCTTCATATGCTTCCCCACAGCTACCTCAATCTAATCTACCCCCTCTGCAAATTCCCTTCGGTGCCTAACAACCTCCCTTGCAAAATCCCCCTACGTTATCTCAGCCACCCCAACAACAACCACTATTTTTCGCACAACAACCACCATATCAGCCGCAAAGCAATCCATCCCGACCTCCCACTCAGACCATATCTCCTTTCCTCGCATCCATCCTATGACCGCGAGCTCAAGCACAGTACAGCATGTTGTCTCGGCCCACGCAACATCTCACGTCACATCAACAACCCCCACAGCATCCGTATTACCAACAACAGTCCCAACAACAACCACCTTATGCGGCCTCCCAACAATCACACCAACTCCCCCATTATCAACAAGTCAATCTGCAACATCACATCCAAGCTCCTCAGCAACCCACCTCACATCCTTATCAAACGAATCCATATTATCCCCCACAACAACAACCCACGTATCAAAAAATTCCCCCAGCATACTAACAAGGGATGTCATCACTCCACCATTTGAACCCATATCTGAACACTCTGCCACTCTCTCAGCAGGATCCTCTATCATCCTACCATCCATTTCCACCCAACCAACCACCACTCAACTTAGATTTGCTAGAAATGAAAGCCGCTCTGAAAGATCTTCAGGCAGGGACTAGCAAACAATCATTCAAGTTCGAAGACATATGCCCATATCCGTTCGATCCCTCCATCTCGTTGATCCCCTTCCCTAAACATTTTGAAATACCAAAATTTGACAGATACAAGGGGAACAAAGATCCTAAGGCCCACTTGCAAGAGTTCTACTCCCAGTGTTAGGAAGTTATGCATAACGATAATTATCTCTTGCGCCTGTTTCCTCGGAGCCTGACAGGCATTACCCTAGAATGGTTCATGGCCCTCGAAAAAGGGTCCATAAAATCTTTTGCGAACCTATCAAAAAAATTTGTATCCTACTTCAATTTGGAGGACACTGATACCTTAGATCTCCTCAAAGAGAAACAACGGGAGGGGGAAACCTTTGCTATCTCCCTTCAAAGGTGACGAGCGTTGGCGAGCCGAATGACGACTCCTCTAAGAGAGAAGGACATGGTCACCCTCTTCATGGAGAACTCTCATCCCAACATGGCTCATAACTTTAGATTACATTGTGTCACCACTTTCACGGAGCTAGTGGAAAATGGACCTATCCTTGAACATGCCCTTGTTGCCAAAGGGCACGTCAAAATATATAATTAGGATAAAGAAAGGTCATTCAATGACAAGCCACATTTTTAGAACAAGAACAAGAACACAGTAAATGATGGCGTCACTAATAATAAACATGTCCATGTGGCTAACACATCCCAGAGACAACAACAATCCATACCTAACGCCATATCTGTACCGCAGGGGGCACCTCGTCCTTCTCAACAGTCAAATTAGAACAACCAAGGGAACACTAAACATCAGTACGCTCAACTAGGAGAGCCCCCGAGTGTTGTCTTCAATAAATTGCTACAGATCAATTATCCAATCATGTATCCTGTCACTAAGCCACTTGACGAATCCAAACCCAAGCCTGCATGGTTTAGGGAAAATGAATATTGTGAGTTCCATAAAATCAAAGGACACTCTTTGAATAAGTGTCAGGGTCTAAAAAAATATATCCAAGACCTCATTGATCGAGGAGATATCAAGGTTGATGCCAGTCAAGCTTCGTCGTCCAATGCTCAATTGTAGATATATCAAAATGCCTTTCCAAACCATAATCAAGGCCTAGGCACCTCCAACAGTAATCTCCAAGACAACAACACAAATAATGTGAGCTATAAGAATGTACCCTTCAATTACAAGGGTATTATTCATTACATTGAGCAGGTAGAGCCCCGGGTGTCCTTGATACATGTCAAAGCCAACGACCCTCAGTGTGCTGTTACTACACGGCGAGCACGCATCACTGTCCCTGTAGCCTCTGCACCTACCCAATCGACTTCTATAAGCTCCTAGTACAACCTCCTTGATCACTTAGGAAAGACCCCTGCTCATATCTCCATTTTGGATTTCCTTAAGTCTTCTCCTGTACATCAAGAAATTCTCAATAGAGCTCTACAGGAAACCCATGTACCTAATGACATTGATCCTACATGATTCCAAGCTTTGGTCAGACACTTGGCTTTATCTTATCAACTGCACTTCAGCCAAAATGACATGCCAAATATCGATGTCAATCATAATCGCCCCTTGCATATCAAAGTCGTTGTTGCTTGCCATAAAATAAAAAGGGTCTTGGTAGATAATGGCTCTGCCCTCAATTTATGTACTCTGAAATTCATAAAACAGGTGGGGTATACTCAAGAAGATCTAAGTAATCAGATCATCACCATCAAGGCCTATGATAATGCAAAAAGGAATTCAGAGGGAATTATCAGTCTTCCTATCCAAGTGGGACCTGTGGTTCAAAACATTACCTGTCATGTCCTTGATCTGGACTTGCCATATAATCTCCTCCTTGGCCACCCATGGCTCCATGCTATGCAGGTCGTCCCTTCCACATACCATCAGTGCCTAAAATTTCCAGTCAATGGACAGGAAGTCACCATCTACGCTGACCCCCAACCATTTGAATATTGCCGCGCTTTAGAAGCGTCCTTTCCCCATTTACATTACTGTCCCGGGGTGGAAATGGGGGCATCCCAGTCATCATCTGCTAATCCACCCTCCACCGCGATAACCACTCCATCTCCCACCATTGATCCTACAGTCACAAAAGTCCAGATCATTGACAAAGGGTGTGGTGAATACGAAATGCATACTGCTCTCAATGTAGCAACCATGCCACCATCACCACACGAGTATGGTCAACCTTCACACGCTACTCCAAAGGAAGACAAGACTATCACCTTCAGTGGTAAAAACATCCCTACCACCACTTTCACGTCCCCTAGTATCAAGATAGATGCACCAAAAGAGGATATAAGTCAATGGGTATACCGAGAAGAACCCCAACCAGATCCCCCTCTAAAGGAATATTTTCAAGAAGCATATCCTTGGTCAGCTAAGTTTGCAGAAAAGTATAACTACCAATGTAGGGGTCTAGGTAAAGAAGAACAGGGGCGGTTGCAACCTATTGATACATCAAAGCTGTCGAAGAACATAGGCATTGGATATGATAAAAAGCATAAAGGCCCTGCAACATCGTCTAATACCTCCAATAGCGTCACCGTGGACAATGGCTCATTGGAAGACATACTCGAGGAGGAATCCATCATACGTGCATACGATGGCGTCGATCACACTGACCTATCATCCATGTTCAAATGCCTATCAGTCTGTACCATTAGCCTATCCCTGTGTCACCCTGAGCTTATTGATTGGGACCTACGTAATTGCACACCTGTCAATATGTCTATGGATACATATGTCAACCTCATGGGATTGAGGGAGGATGAACACTCCAGTTGTAAAAATAAGAATAAGAAAAATAAAAAGCGGTCATCTAGTGAAAACCTCCCTGAGGCACTTCCTGACCTTGAAAAAGTAAAAATAAAGGATGCATCTGATGGTGAAAACCTCGAGGAGGCACTAGAAGATGGAGATGTTCATCTTCCCCTTGTGGGAACTCAGTTATCTACCCGATCATCCATTCTAATCGAGGAGACTCAAGAAGTTAATCTAAGTACTGTTGAAAATTCTAAGATCACTTATGTAGCTAAATCACTCTCAGAGCAAGAGTACCCAGTCATCATGCAGCTACTCCAAGAGGGAATCATTAACTTTGCTTGGTCATATTCAGACATGCCCGACTTAGACCCCGCCTTAGTGGTTCATCATCTAGACGTTCACCCAGATGCCAAACCTGTCAAACAAAAGCTCCGCAAAATGCATCCACAAGTGGCATTGTTAGTCAAGGAGTTGGAGAAGTTACTAGATGCAGGTTTTATCAGACCAATTGACTACTCTGAGTGGATCTCCAATATAGTACTAGTTGCCAAACCAAATGGAGACATTTGGATTTGCACAGACTTCAGGGATCTTAACAAGGCCTGCCCAAAAGATGACTTCCCTCTACCTAACATTGACATGTCGGTCGACCTCACGGCAGACATGAAATGCTATCCCTTATGGATGGCTTCTCTGGTTATAATCAGATTCGTTGCACCTGCCAACATTTGGGTATCAAAAATGCAGGGCCAACCTATCAGAGGGCAATGACAGTCATCTTCCATGACCTCATCCACATCATCATGGAGGATTATGTCGATGAATTTTTAGGGAAATCCAGAACATGAGCTGAACATCCTATCGTCCTGAAAAAGATCTTTGAACGGTTAGAGCATTACAAGTTGCGACTAAATCCAAAAAAATGTGTCTTTGGGGTTACCTCGGGAAAACTGTTGGGTTTCATAGTCTCCCAAAGGGGTATTGAAGTTGATTCGGCCAAGGTGAAGGCTATTCTGGACATGCCACCTCCACGCAATTTGAAGCAGCTAAGAAGCCTCCAGGGGAAGATGCAATCCATCCGTCGGTTCATAGCCCAACTCGCAGACAAGTGTCAGCCATTCACTCATCTTCTAAAGAAAGACTCCACCTTCCGATGGAACCAATAGTATCAGATAGGTTTCGATAAAATCAAGGAATATTTAGCTCATCCACCGATCTTGATGCCACCTATTCTAGGGAAACCCCTCTTGCTTTACATCTCTACCACTTCAGTCGCGCTGGGGGCATTGTTGGCACAACATGATGGGTCATCTAAAGAGAGAGCAATCTATTACATCAGTCGGACACTGGTCGGCTATGAATTAAACTACTCTCCCATGGAAAAGGCCTGCCTCGTGCTAGTCTTCAGCACACAGAAAATTTGACATTACATGCTTAACCATCCAGTCAAATTAATCGCTAAAATTGATCCATTGAAGTATTTGTTATCTAGAACCACTCTGACTGGCCGCATGGCCAAGTGGGTCATGCTCCTAAGTGAATTTGACATAGAGTATGTAGAACGAAAAGCCATAAAGGGACAAGTCATAGCTGATCAGTTGGCCAAGGCACCATTAGTAGATGCTTACCCTCTAGACACTGAATTCCCAGACGAAGAAGTCTATACAGTTACAGAAGCACCAACTTGGACGCTATATTTTGATGGCTCATACACTCATAATGGATCAGGCGCATGGATTTTGTTAATTACCCCTCAAGGTGACTACATTCCAAAATCATTCAGGATAGCGTTTCCATGTACCAACAACATCGCAGAGTACGAAGCCCTCCTGACCGGCCTCCGAATTGCAAAACAGTGGCATATAACTCATTTGAAAGTCTTTGGAGATTCATTATTAGTCATCAAGCAGGTTAATGATCAATTCCTCACAAAGGATGATAAGTTGTTACCCTACAAGCCCATGGTGGATGATTTCAAGAAATATTTCACCTTCATACAATTTGACCAAATTCCTCGGCTACAGAATAAAGCAGCAGATGTAATGGCCACTATTGGTTCCCTGATTGACATGCCTAAGGACCGGACGAAGTGTGAGTTCCTTATCAAATAACTCTTAATCCCAGCATATGATTTTCCTCAGACTAATATGGTGTGCGATATCATAGGTCCTGCCTCCCCCTGGTATCAGGACATATATATCTATCTCCATGATAATATCATACCCCCATAACTTACACGCAATCAACGCAAATCCTTCGTTCATCGCTCTTCCCGATATAGCATTGTCGGTGATACGCTTTATCATCACGGGTATGATGGAATCCTCCTCAGGTGTTTGAATGAGACCGAAGCCCGCACGATGCTAACAGAAGTACATGGTGGTGTTTGTGGGGCTCACTCAAATGGTATGGCTCTGGCCAAAAAAATTCTTTGAGCAGGATATTACTAGCCTACACTAGAACATGATGCTTGTGAATTTGTGAAGAAGTGTCTTCCATGCCAACAACGTGCAGATTTGATTCACGCTCCAGCACAAGATCTTTAGCCCCTCCTAGCACCGTGGCCCTTCTCTCAATGGGGTTTCGATTTGATTGGCAAGTTTTACCCACCATCATTCGACGGACATACATTCATAATCATTGCCACTAAATACTTCACTAAGTGGGTGGAAGCCATGCCACTTTCATAGATAACTGGTATTCAGATCTTGAAGTTCATCCTGTACCATATTCTCTGCAGATATGGTATCCCATCCACCATCCTTTCCGATAATAGAAAACCCTTCAAAAACCAAGCCATGAAACACCTCTGTGACACCTTTCACATCCAACATCATTGGTCAATGCCTTATTACCCCCAGGGTAATGGTCAGGCAGAAGCAACTCAACAAGACCCTCATCTGCATTCTTAAAAAAGTTGTCAATAACACTGGTCAAGATTGGTATCTCCATATTCATCCCGCCCTCTGGGCATATCGCACCTCCATTTGTACCCCTACAGGGGCCACTCCCTATTCTTTGGTCTACGGTGCCGAAGCCATCTTTCCAATTGAAGTTGAGATCCTATCACTGAGAATTTCCCTAAAAAATCTTATTAGTGAGGAGGACGCTCATGTTGCACGGCTTGCACTCCTAGAGTTACTTGATGAAAGGAGAATCAAAGCTTACGATCACCTGCAAGCATACCAGAACCGCCTGAAGCGTCACTACAACAAGAAGGTCCGCCCTCGACAGTTTCAAGTAGGTGATCTCGTCCTCAAAGAGAATCAACATACTCAGTAAGACCGAGACAAGAAGGGAAAATTTGAGGCGAATTGGTTGGGGCCCTTTATCATAGCCACTAAATATGGATTTGGGGTATACAGGTTGACTACTCTTGAAGGAGATCCCCTTGACAAACCCATAAACATAATGCATCTCAAGAAGTTCTATGCCTAAGTTCACTTGGTAACCCGACCTATCAAAAAATCAAAAAATAAAAGAAAAAGAAAAAATAAAAAAAATCCAAAAGATCCAAAAATAGTAAAGAGAAATAAATTCATCATATGGTGAAAACCACTTTTTGGTGGCACCTTGGATAAGTATGGGTGGTGAAAACCTGGTAACAAGCGTCATCCGTAGAGGGCTTAATCATTATCTACCTGGCATCCTAGTTATTCTATGCTTTCATCCGCACTATCGTCCTCATCCATCCCATCTTGACCGCTTGGTATATTTTGTTTGAGCATTGGACGACCCGTCTAACCTATCCCCCTATCTTGAGCTTTTCAGTATCCCACTCTGAGCTTATGTCATTCATCTCATTGGCAGTCGGTCTGTATTATCACATAGGTTCATCCGTTGCAACGATCTTCATCTAGATCTCATCCTGTCGCGCACCTATCGAACTACGTTGCCCCTGCATTGTCACGTAGGTAGGGATGATCATTTGATTTGCCCTTGGGGTATTCTGACCATCACATCTTGGTCGTCTGTTGTTCACCTTCATCACCCTCTTTTCGCTTTATCCATGGTCTTTTCATGAACTATGAGGGCTCTGCGCTTTCACGTAGGCAAGGCTAATCTCTGATCGGCCCCCGAGCCCCTAGGTCTATAGGATATGTCAGTCTGTGTCCTTGTCTGGCTTGTTATTCTCAGTTAAACTCCCCTATTATCAAGAGATTTGGTTAATGAAAAACATTTGGCATCAAACCGGGTCATTATAATTTAGTTTCCATCTTCAGTCTCAACAGGATGCATCCTTCCTAGCAGACCTCATCAACCTCATCCATCACCTTGATCCTATGGCAAAGGACGTTTTGATATTGATTGTGATCTTTTGATGTTTTTGAATTTATTTGTCATTTGAGCTCACTATCAACACTTGTCATGGTCGCCTTGATCCATCATATCATGGTATGCTTTGACTAGTCAACATAGGGGTTTATCTTGGTCTTTTCTTTGTTGTTGTATTCTCAGTTGTCCCATGTAGTACCCACCAAGATCCCTTAGGTCTTGTGTTACGCTGGGGCATCCTTGTCTATTTGTGGTTATCCCAATACCTGGCCCGACCAAGGTCCTCGTGACCTTGGGGTGTTGGGATAGCCCTTTTTGTTTGTTGTGTTTGTTTCATGCATTGGATGCCAACTCACCTTGGTCTTATATATCAGGGTATCCGGCATCTTATGCTATAGCAAAAATCAGTGCTCCAAAGATGGCGACTCCTATTAGGATTGCATTTCACTGTCCGTTGCATTGCATTCACCCTATGATTTTGGTTGTGCAAATACTTTATCCAACCCTTTCCCATTCTTCTCAGGATACTAAAGGTTTTGACAGATGACACATTGCACCCATTTTCATAAACCACTACATACCCATCTCCCATTATCATGTCAGTTTTTATTGACACTTATGACCATGTGTTATTTCCTTTCATCATTAATTCACTATAAATTATAAGAGCATTATCGCATATTAGGTTTATTCTATTAACCACACCTACATCGCCACCTGCATCACAACGCGTTAGAACCACACATATATCGCCACCTGCATCACAAAATGTTAGACTCATAATACATCACACATCTACGTATAACATCCATTGCATAATCATGGCATATCAGATCCTCCATCCCATACATCTCATACATCATATCATCATTTAAGTTGTTTAGGATAATATAGACTTGTTATTCTAAGCATCTCATAAATCATACAGTTGCATAATCACAACCTAATATCGTCATAATATAGATCTGTTAGTCTAAGCATCTGCATAAATCATCCATTGCATAATAATAGCATCTCACATCATCCACCTCACCCATCTCGTACATCATATCATCATTTAAGTTGTTTAGGATAATATAGATTTGTTATTCTAAGCATCTTATAAAATATTTGTTATAAAATATTCATACAAAATCCATCACATACATATATGTCAATAAATCAACTAGGCATCCATCCACATAAGTCATCATAGATATAACATATGCATACATCATATTGCCATGAGAATCTTTGCATTAATAAGATCATCCATAGTCCATAAATACGTGAACCCAATCATCCATAAACACGTGCATAAATAAATCAACTCATACATCCACGTAAGCATGCAATCATCCATAAACACGTGCATAAATAAATCAACTCATACATCCACGTAAGCATGTAGTCTCATAAAATACATGCATAAATAAACCAAAGTATCCATCCACATAAGTAGAAAATATCATATACATGTGCATACATCACAGAAGGAAACATACGACATAGTATCAATAAGGACTATCCCATATCATAATCAAAATCTATCATATATCCATCACATGGCCCTCATACATCATCGAATAAGGTACAAAATCCGGAGATGTAGACCATCTCTGATCTCTATCGATAAGCGCTACACGCTCCATCCTACACCTGTCAAAAACTGGTATCTTGTCACCTCTCGAATGAGCTACCCGCGTTTGATCTCTGCGGTGAAGTAGGTATTGATCTCCTGCCTGGAGTGCCACTTGGTGAATCACTGTAACCTTTGGTATGTGTCCCCAGCGATTGGGATGGCGCTAACATCTGTGGTGCTTTTCGAGTGTACTAGAACAGCTGTTGGGCTGGGTCTGGAACTGCATGGTAGTAAGCGGCCATCCAAAATCCTGCCTCCCTCGCATTCTCCTCTCGCTCAACAACCTGAATCCGAGTGAAATTCTGCTCCTGATGATATCTATCCCGATCTCTCGAGATTAGTCTCCTCTCCTACTACCAGGCCTCCTAGGATAGTCATAACTGTGCCATCTCGGCCTGAACCCGATCTCTCATCCCCTCGGCAACCACTGTCCTAGCCACGGCAGCATCCCTCTCCCCCTGTAATTCCTGTGTATCTGTCCCCATCACAACACTACCCGGCACTGACTGCCACTGCACCACAGCGGCGTCCCGCTCCCCCTGTAGTGTCTGCATCCATGCCTCTGTAGCATCTCTCTCTGTGCAGCCTGTACTCGAGCCTCTGCTGCGTCCCTATCCCTCTGAAGTGCCTGCAGTCTCAACTCAGCTGAATCTTGCTCCCGGTGTAGACCTGACGCCTGTGCCACTGCTGCATCCCTCTCTCTCTAGAGAGATTAAACCTTTGACTCAGCCACTAGCCTATCACTCTCAGCCGCCTGAGCACGTGCTTGTGCCAAATCCCTATCACCCTCCAAGACCTGCACCTGTACCTGTACCACATCCCTCTCTAACCGCAGCATACGCATCTCTCTCCTCATCTCCTCCTCCCTCTGCTGCATCAGTCCCATATCCCCGACCGTCTGCTCTAGACAGTCTACTCTGTCTCTAAGCTCGCCCCTCTCTCGGTGCCAATCTACTCTCTCCCTCCATAATCGATGTAGCTGTCTTTGCAGATCCTCTGTATCCCCGACAGTCCTTGTCCCAGTCTCTGATAGCTCCTACCCTGTCCCCCCTCCGATAGCCTGTCGTATCGCCGCCTCTGCCACCAAGCGGTCTCACTCCCATCTCGCGACATCTCCCTCCTCATGCTCTCTGGCCACCTCCGCTCGCAAAACCTCAATCTCTGCTCGCAGATCAACTGCCTTATCCAGTGCCTCATCTCTCTCTATGGTCAGTCTCCGCTCTACATTTGACGCCAGTATGCCCAAGGCCAAATAGTCTCTCCCACCCTGGGAGAACCATGTCTGTAGCTCGCTCAGCGTTGCCTCTAACATGACTTGCTCTGCCTCTGTCTGCCATAACCACTGCTCTAAGTACTCTCTGATCCCTCTTGTCCCTCCTCCCTTTGGGTGGCACCATTCGTACACCAATATCCATCTCTCATGCTCATATCCCTCGCTCTCGCCGACGCCTCCATCGCATCCACGTCATTGAAGGGGATCTCTCATCCTCTCCTCTCACCCTCCATCTCCTGTCCCTCACTCAGCCTCCTCCCCTCTCTCCTGCTGCTGACCTCCTGGGGATGCACATGCCTCCTGGATCCTCTCTCCCTGGATCTCTACCCCCTATCCTGCTGTGTTGCAGCCCTGACCTCCTCATCTCCCTCCACCCCTCCATCCCCTCCGGATTTGTGTCGTCGCCTCCTCCTCCTGGCCGCCCTCGCTGGCTCCTCGGCTGCTCCAAGAGCCTCCTCTCTCCCTCTCCTGGCCGCCCTCGCTGACTCCTCGGCTGCTCCAAGAGCCTCCTCTCTCCCTCTCCTGGCTGCCCTCGCTGGCTCCTCAGCTGCTCCCTCCACCTGCTGTCCTCCCCTCGCCTGACTGCCTCTATGTTGCCCTCGGCGTGCTGGTCCCACTGCCCTCCACCCTCTCTCATCCTCTGACCTGAACCCTAGTGCTCCCTCAATTGGCACTACTGGGGTAATCCATAGTAGTAGATGTCACTTGAACCACTGCCGATACCGATCTGTCACCCCCGCATCCCTCTGCCCCTCCTGTCTATCTGGGTATGGCATAAACTGTAATGTCTCTAGATCCTCCCAACTGCCTCCTGGCTCAGCTGAGCCCCCTATGGCCACTCCCGCGACTCTCGTCGAAATCTCACCCGCGCTCCGGGAATATCCTGTCTCACTCCAAACTGTCATGTCACCCGATCGGGTCTGTGTAGCTCCACTATAATCAGAATCTGCCCAATAATATAACAGCACGTGAAGAAGTAACTGTTGTGTGTCGCCTCATCATCCCTCCAACCCCTGAAGCGTCGTAGCATATAGGGACGCCACACTATCATCTCCTCCCACACATCATCCAACCGTCTCTTCCACACATCCACATCTCTCACATCTCGATACTGCAGTATCGCTCCTGCCTCTGTCCCCCAACCCTAGGCTACAGCCTCTCTATCATCCTGCACTCCTACTCTACGCACGATCGGTCTGGTCACCCTGATGTGCTCCCATGCCCAAACCTATAGTAGTGTGACATGGGCCACGCTTAGCGCCTTTCGGTAGCATACTCGATGCATGTCCCGGTACAGTTGCGCCAGCATGCATGTCCCCCACGTGAACTCCCCCTCTTGGCCCTCAATGATATGTCGAATCACCTTGACGAATCTGAGATGCATGAATCGACCGCTCCGGTCTGGCACTAGGATCCCGCTAATTAGTCTCGCTAAGTATAAGGACAAAACTGACATCCCCCTGCACGACAACATCCTATCCACATCCAACTGACCCCGCTGAACCGGTAGATCGTCACTACTGAAAACAATGCGCACAGACTCATCCAGCGCCTCACCCTCTGACCAGCACTCGCTAACCGGAAGCCCTACTATAGGGAGCCTCAAAATCTGCCAAACATTCTCCAAGGTCACCGTCATCTCCCTCGTCGGTAGATGGAATGTCAATGTCTCCGAGTCCCAGTGCTCTATTAGTGCTGTCAACATGGCCCTATGGGCCTTCATCGTTGGGTAGGACAACATGTGCAATATTCCTGCCTCTGACAGTCTCTCGTGCTCCACGCCTGTCATCCGTGCCATGCATCTCGCTAAAACTTGGGACCGTCTCTCTCGCGTCCGTAAACTCTCCACTTTTTGCATCCACCACCATGACAACTTGTCAGTTATATTTTTTTCTCATGTCATCTTGTCCTACGGGTTTCAAACCTTCCCTCCTTGACCCCGGGATTTCCCTTCACCCTTCTCCGTTCTTTTTGTTTTTATTCGGTCTTCTTGGCTTTGCCCTAGCCCCTTGGGTGGACCTGCCCGAGCTCACGGGAGGAACTGCCCTTGAGCCCAGGTGGACCCGCTCGCGCTCGGGCGGCACTTCGCCTCACCAGGGCAAACCCGCCCGCCTGAACGGGCGGACCCACCTGCGCCCGACTCTCCCCCTGCCCCGTCACACCTTCACCCCCCTCCTCAAAAATACAAAAAAACCCATTAACCCATTTTTCATTCCGACCCCCCCCCTCCCCACAAAACCCATATCTTGTTTTTTTTGTAAAAATTAGTCAAATTAAACGAAAACACAAAGTGGGGTTTCGGCCTAACCTGACGTGGCACAGTACACTCCTTGAAAAATCGTCGTCTCTCATCCCCTCGGTGAATGATGTCCGAATCATATTCTGGCATTATGTCTCCTCCTTGTCTTGCTCTCTCCTCTTCTTCCTCTTCTCTTCACTTGACAGCTATCCAAATGAGGAGAAATAACCCCCACATTCCCTTTTATAGCTTTCCCCCCTTTTTTCTTTTTAAAATGAAAGGAATTATTTCCTTTTATTTAGCTTTTTTGGGCCTCAACTAATCCCCTCCCCCCTTGTCTTCCCGGGGCCGCCATTTCCACACCGTAGACCCGTTTTCCTCCATTCAAACGCCAATCTTCTCGATTTTCCGTGTTCTTTCCATCGACATATCCCACTTCATCCTTTCAAGAAGTTGTCCGGGACCCCTTTTTCGTCCCCGTCCCCTTCTTGAGGGGGCATACCCTATGATACTCTCCCAATTTTCCGTCATAAGCCTTCTCTCGAGGGTAGCTCATAATCTCTCCCATGTTGGGGCATCTCTTTTCTAGTCACTTCTTCCATAGAGTCGTCTGTGTTATTTTTCTTCAAAACCCTATTATCCTAATAGTGTCTTGAAGAGGGGCAAAATGTAGACATCCAAATTTGACCACTTCAATATGGTCAAAGTCCTACTCTTAATCATCCCTTTACTCTGTCGAAATTATCCTCTTTACTGATATTAATTAAATCATTCACTTAATTAATATTATGTGTCTTGCATAAGGTTTTCTAAAGTATTTAATTCAATAAATACTTTTCCCCTATTTCCTCTCTAAATTAAATAAATGTACCACTTTATTTAATTTAGTCATATTATCTTTTGGAATTTTAAATTTATTTTTAAATTCTCTATTTTCTCTGTCATTGTCACATGCTCCAACTTTTGCAAGTTGGCCTCTAATCCATCTTAACAATCTAACCCTCTTTCTTAGTCATAATTAATTTATGATTAAGATGTGTGCACCCCTAATCATCATTAGGGTCCCATCCTCCATAATTTCCCACTTGCTTCTAATGAGTCCTTAATTAGTCTAATCAAGTACTTGCACAACCTTAATCATCCAATTAGGTCATCTCTAATCCCCATATCATTTATGGAATGTGTCCTTAGTCAACTTCATTAAAAACTTTCTTTTTTTGAACAAGGCATCTCCATTCCCCATGTGAATTTTTAATTCTCATTTAATCCCCCAATGCATTTAAGGGAATTTTAAATTCCTTCTCCCTTCCCCATGAGAATATTTGAGGAATTTTTAATTCCCCACTTGTCCTCTCACCCACATGGGGACAAGTACCTCTTTTATGAGGAGATCTTGTCCCAATCCCAAGGTACTATGTACCCTCTCCATGTCATGTACTACCACTCCACCTTGTGTACACATCATCCCTTTTAAGCCATATCACTTGCCACATGTCAAGATGTGAGGGCTTGTGAGTTCTCAACTCACCTTAGCCCTACATCTTGATCTTGGTGGCTCAATCTTGACCGTCCATTTTCCTAGGGATTTCCAAAATCTTTATAAATACCCCCTCTTTTATCTCATTTTAGAGAGATCATGCATTGTAGCCAAGCTCTTGCAAATTTTTCCTAGAATTCATATTTAGCCATTTTCATGCTTGCACTCACTTGCATCTACCTTCATATCATCATCTAGCTTGCATCTCTTGCCATCCAAGGAGCAGACAATACCGAAGATCGAAGGGCCAACCAAAGGATCGATTCAACACAGGGTAAAAGGTTTCATTTGTTGTTTCTATTTTGTGTTGATTCCAACTAGGCTAATTTTGAGGTGTAGGTTGTTCTTAGTCATATTTTGCACTACTTTGTTTGCTGCTCATTTTCTACCACCTAATTTTGACCTATCACAATACTCTTTAAAACTTGAACTAGTGGCAGTTGCTAAGACTCGATAGTTACAAAAAGTAACATGGGGTTCGAGGAAAGTTAACGCTATTCCAACTTAGTAGAGATATGAATAGAAAGTTAAGGTGTGTCTTGTAATAGTTCTTGTGATTATTCAATGGTTCAAATAGTCAGTTTGGAATAACCCTAGGTCAAATAAGTTACTGCAAGTCGAGTAAGGTGGGTGAAAAAATGACTTCGCTTATTAGTAGTGATTATGTTTATAATACAAATACTTTGGCTAAAGTGAGTGCAATTGTCTCTGCATGCACTTGTTGGTTCACTGTGACCCAGATTGCTTAACTAATTAGAGTTGTCTTACATAGTTGGAAGGTACCCATAGTTGTATTATGATATTAGTTAAGTAGGGCACAACACCAAAGCTCAGATGGAAAAACTAAGAGGGTTCTTAACTAAACTTTTCGATGAAGGGTGGGGCCACTTCTAGTTAAGAAGGTATGCAGGGGACCGTTGGTTCATGGTTAGAGGTAAAGCACATGGGTGATGCTATCCATCTTGTAAATGACATGTTGAGTCTTGGAAGACAAAGTATCTAGATGTGGGATCTCTAACCTTGTTTCTCTATGTTATTGTTTTATCTTATGAAATCATTTATGTTGAAATATAAAAAGTAAAAGAAGTTTACTCCTTTTCACTTGAAAAAGATGAATAAATGATATGATATATCTATGTGTATTTAGTTATGTAGTTGCATATTCTGTTTTGAAAACAAAAAAATTATACCTCATATTATCGATGATGATAGTTATTAACTACTTGGTAAATAAATCATGGTAATTTCTTGTAAGAAGAAGATGGTTGTTACACTGCCATCCATTGAGTTGGCAACTTTAATCAATAACAACTCCTCATCTCTACAATTTTGACAAGTCCCAAAGCATTGCAAAGAATGTTGATTTAAAGGAGCATTGATGGTCAAACTAAATTTGATCCCTTAATAAAAGAATCAAACTCATATAAAAATCTTAAATGCTTCCATAGCCATAAACCTTTGAAGGGAGCCAAGTAAAATTGAGCATCCAATACCAAAGAAAGTGTTGAAATAAGAATGGAGAGTCAATGTGAAAGAATGTCAAGACCAAAAGAAGAAAATAAGAAGATCGTAACCTGAAAGGGAAAATGGAGAGAAAAACTCTACAAGAAGCATAGCCAAGCTCACCAAAATTGTGAAGGAAAATTAGCTTCCTCTTATGTTAATCTAGGCTAATTTAATGAGTGCATACAAACAAGAATACACTAACCTAGATTAATTAATATCAATATATGGGGATGAACAATTAAAATAATTTTGTGAAATTCAATGCAAAGGATATATATTACTTAGCTTTGTGAATTATGATGGAGAAATAAGTTAGATGCAATGTAGAATCTAATAGCCTTGTGTAAAAGAGGGAAAGATTCTTGGAGAAAGAATAAGCAATTTTTATAAAAAAATTATCTGATACTTCACAATGAAATATAATCTCTAAATTCATTAAAAAAAAGATATTTGAAAAAAAAAAGAATATATTTAAACTAAAGTTATTAGCTACTTTGAGACAATAAAATTTTGAGAAAATAATAGAAATTGAAAATTAAAAGAGCTACAAAAAGTATAAAAATCTAATTCTAACCAGAAATGAAAATGAAGATATAGATGAACTTGGCAACAAAAAGGGTAGTTCTTTGTCCAAGACACTAGTAAAGTGTCATTGAAATGTCCATGCATTGCACTATCATCCTTCACCAACTATTCTAGAAGTTCCTAGAATGTTCGACTTAGGTACCAAAAATATTTTAATTTGCACACATAGAGATGTTTTTTTTGTTGGAGTTGATTTGGGGTTTGCCTCAATCGAATCCCCATGTTGGTCTTTCAACCTCCATGAGCAACCAAAGGAAAATGATAGATAAAATGATTGCTTTCAAATCCTAAATGCTTTAAGGATAACAAAATAAATGATAAAATGAAGAATTTGATAATGGTGTTAACCTTGATCTACAGGGAGAACTACCATTGCATGCATATATAAAAATAAAGATAATGATAAATCAATTTGCTTCTATATCAAAGAAGCTATCTCACATTGAATAGATAAAACAAAATAATACAATAAGAGTGTTACCAACAACAAGGCTAATCTCAATGAATGTAATGAATATGGAAGTGGATACCCTTCCTTAGTAGCTCAAACTACTATAGAAGAAGAAGCAATAATACAACAAAGTGCTTTGAGAGACGGTTGTGATAACTACAAATATTTTGGTAGAGTTTCCTCAAGAGAAGAGAAAAATGAAGAGATTGCTTGAAAGTTGTGAAAAAGATCCTTGAAAATGGTGAGAAAGAGGGTTTTATTTGGTTGGACAAGAGGGAAGGGGCATTACTTTCTCGTTTGGACGTTATGACACACATGGTAAATGAGCCACACAAAAAGTGCGCTTTTAAATTTAAAAAATTCACTGGATGCTAATGTGTCGTATAGATGTTTGTGCGTTGTGCTCCCCTTTAGGTGAATTCTACTTAATTTTGACATGCAAGCTAGTTAACATCTTATGTTCTTTGAATGCGAGACAAAATCTTTCATATAGAAATATCAAAATTTATTGTTAAATATGAACTAAGATGAGTTTCAAACGTGAATGCAAAATTGCACATGTATGCAATTTTCAACACTATACCAAGTGGAAGTAAAAAGTGGATATTCTTTGTTTGGTAAATACCTTAGGTTTTAAATAGTTGTAAAATCCTCTAAGTGTCATGTCTACACTATAGATTGATCCCATCCTCTCATTATTGACTTGATGCACAAGAGTGATGTAAAATTTGTAGGACAATTTTATTGGTTAGAAATTGTAAAAATTGATGCTACCCCTAACTTTGATATCTTCTTAGGCATAATGATTGGTACTATTGAAAAATATCTTGGGAGATTGTCAAATTGCAAGGGTCATGTTCTCTTGAGTTGATTAGATGGACTTTATGGTCATGGAAAAATAACAAAGACAACAATTAAACATGTAGGTGTCATAGATGTGATGCAAATTACACTCCTTTTAGTGCTCTAAAACAAAGTGTTCCTAGAATGATCCCTCTCTTCAATGCATAGGCTTTTTTGGATATGATTTTCTTTCCTCCATGTGCATTAATGCTCATTAAATGCCTTTAAATACCAAAACATCACACATATATATGTATCAAGTTAACTTATAACAACTAGTGGAATAGGCAAAAATCAACAAAATTTGGATTTAAAAATTTTGGGTGTTGATTTCATGTGATACAGGAAGAAACCCATATACTTCATGAGATCGACCAAAGATAAGGGAAGTGCAAATATCGAGACACGAAATATATGTATGATTGTAAGTCAAAAGATAGATACAATAAGCAAGTAATTATGTGCAAATAAGAATAAAATAGGATAAGATATAATATGTAAAAATATGTATAAATAAATATAGATGAAAAATAAAGAATAAATTCAACTTTATATGAGAATATAATATTTGTTAATATATAAATTATATGAAAATATTTCATCAAATCAGAAACTAAATAAAAATTAATACAAACATACAAATTTCACCATAAAGTGCTTGGTCTTGTAGACATTTTTTTTTAAGCTACGTTGGTCTTGTAGACATTATTAAAATCAAATATTTCCTTTCATTTCTCGCAAGCCTTACCTAATGGCTCGCGTTGACGAAAAAGCCAGACGATCAACGGAAAAGAGTTAATTTAAACCGGGCGGGAGCCTGAAAAATTTGAATTCGAATTCGAAGGGAAGAAGAAGAAGAGAAGATAATAAATGAAGAGGAAAAACGAAATCCAAAGGTAAAGTAAAGAAAATCGTGTAGGCAGTGAAAAGTGCAACGTTCATTAATTCAGTTTTTGCAGGGGAAGAAGTGTTAGTGATGGGAAGGGGAGTGAACAGCAGGACGCCGCTCAAGGCGAAGGCGGGGGCGAGGACTCAGGGCTTACGCCACAATGACGATGATATGGAACGAGCTCAAGCTCGCGCCAGCGCCACCATGAGGAGGAAGTCCCTGCTGGCGCAGCCACAGGCGGAGCAGCCCTCCCCCTCTGGCGCCCTCCTTGCCAAGGATCAAATTCTCGATCTTTTTCAGAACTGCATCAAGCTGGCTTCTGAAAATGTAACCTTAACTTTGCTCCACTGTCTCTGGATTTACATGTCTTGAAGCTTGCAAGAACAATTCCTGACTTTGTTGCACTCTTTGGTTTCAGAAAATTAATCAGCGGAATACTTGGGAGCTTGATCTCATTGATCATCTCAGTGATATTATAAAAGTGGAGGATGAGGACACAGAGACCAATTTCCAGAAGGTTCCCCCCTCCCTTGAGTGTATTCTTTTTTTTTTAACTAGGTCTAGGTTTCAATCTTTGCTGTTGATATTGATTGGGTATGGTATGGTGCGGTGGCAGGCGAGTTGCTCATTGGAAGCGGGTGTGAAGATCTACTCATTAAGAGTGGATTCGGTGCACTCCGAGGCATATAAGGTCCTTGGCGGCATCAATCGCACTGGAGCAGGTGATGCAGGTGCACCCCTATTCTCTGCCCCGGATTTCTTTACTCTGCATTTAGAAAAAGGGTAGGACCGTTTTTATACCTGTTTGGCTTCGAGGTTGTAATGGGCCAAATCCATTTCGTTGAAATTGTCTGAAGCCGGTCAGAACAACACTTTGTAGACATTGAGCCGCGATGACTCTTTGTGAGCAACTTCTCACAAATTACAATTAATTCTTATTCTTAATCCTAAATTAATTACAGTGATTCATGTGCGTTGCAATATTTGCACCTTTTACATCACTTTGAACAATGCCTTTTCATTACCTTATATATCTTAATACATACGCCTTATCTCTCTTACCAATGGTATTATGGGTTCTCCCTCCTTCATGCTACGCTGCCATTATATCTGCATAATGCCATTTTACTCATCCTCATGCTTGTTTCTTTGTTCTCCAAAATACATCAAACATTTGAAGAAATTCCTTTCTTTGTCCTTTTATATGAAATATAAACAATCCTGTGACCTAATTTACCATCTGTTTGTATAATTGGTTGTTGAAATCTTAGTTCCAGTGCCATGCGTGAAGAAGAAAATGTGCAATATTTTTGCTTCAGTTGACACCTGCTTGTTATTTGTAAACATGATTTTCTGTATGGTTGATCGACAGTGCTCTTCTGGAAAGCTATCAGTGATCTTTGATTTGCATTTCCCCTCGTATTGTGGGTTGCTTCTCAAGATTTAAGTGGTGAGATCTTACGGAAATGCCTAGAGTAGTCTTGTGAGTGGTTTTCTTATTGTGCAGGGACAATTGCATTCCATAATTTTCAGCTCAATGTGGCAGGCAAATTCCAAGAAATTGCACCTTTCTTTTCTTTTTGAAATAATAGTTTTTGAATATAATACATTACAAAATTAGAATGCAATTCATAGCTAGGTTTCGAAAATCCAAAACCAAGAACATAATCTAGTTTTATAGATCAAAGAAAATGGAAGCTAGTTGAAACCTTAAAACTATGGTTATATCCATACACTACCAAATCCTCTTTAATTTATCCCCTTTCTTTATTCTTCTTTTGGCTTTTGCCAAATGGGTACAATCATTAGTGCGATAAAATTGTATTTATATCTTCTTTTAATTGGTCTTATTTGATTCATAACTTAATGACAAAAATTGTATCTATATTTATAGTATGGCAAAATTGGGGATAGTTCTTCATGAATTTTGTATCTATATATTTTAAAAGCTTTTTTTGCTTCCTTTCCCTTAAATTTTTCATACCTAATGGTCCACCTTTTTCTTATGTTACACAAAGTCTTGGAGTGAGGTGATGGGTTATTGAGGAAGGGAGAACAAGGAACTTGATTTGGGGGTTTGGAGGTAGAGCCCCTAGCAGGGTTGGGGGCAACGCCTTTGTTGAGACTCAATTCAATTTTGCTTTAGTACCTTCCCTTTTGTGTGCCTTAGTCATATTTGACCTTATCTAGCCATTGTTTATAATTGATTTGAGACATCCTAAATGGGTCCCCTAAGTGTCAAAAGGTGCAAAGACCCATATAAAGTCTAAGTTTGGGCTCTCTTTGGTGTTTTCCTTAGTATTTCATGTGTTGTTAGAGTTTTGGACTTGCGGGGTTGTCCATACTTGTACTTTCCTTGTTGATCTTGACAACCCACTTAAATCCTTGGTAAATTTTGTTAAAGTGTTGTTTTGTTGGAGTGATGGTGTTTCCCCTCTCTCGATACCATTCCCTTGGTGTTCTTGAGCCTTGAGGTCAAATGTATTATTAGAAGATTAAGTCCTTTGCCCCATTTTAAACTTTTGTATTTCCTCATCCATCCATCCCGTGGTACCCATTCCCCTTCATCTTTGCTCCACGAACTTTGATCCTTTTCCTTCCAAAATATTTCCAACTTTTGCAGGGCTTGACTTTCAACCATCCTTCAACTTGGTACCAATTTATGCCCCTTCTTCTTGATCTCGACACCTTGACTCCTTGGTTTCTATTAGAGTTTTAGGATATTTCATACTCCATTCCCAAGGTTTCTAGTAGTGTGGAAGCTTGATGCACAAGGGGATCACATTGTGTTCCATCAAACTTTCAAAGAGGGACATGCTCCCGTCCAAGTCCAACGTGTTATAAAGGACTCAATATATGAAGGAGATGATGGTATCTATAGGAGTTTTGGAGTAAGTCTTGCCCTCCTCCCAAGCATTGACATGTGGTGAAGTTTGATAATCCCCAAATGCTCAACATGCTTAAGAGGAGAGACTTAACATCTATCAAGGGTGTGAGGATGTTAAAGCACAACTCATCTTATGGCCTTCATTAAAGTAAAGCGCAAATATTTCAAAGAGAGCTTTGTATTTTGGAAGGGACAAAATTTTAATATATATTCAAACACTCATTGCAAATGAGAATGATGCGACCCTTGTCCATCCACTCCATCTACTCGCCATTATTGTTCTTCTCCTAGCTACCTTGCGCACTCCTCTAGCTACTTGCATTGAATTTATTTGTTCTCTTTACATCTTGAATGTCCATATAGGAGGGATTGTATTTGGGCCATTGATTTTGAATTGCTACAATCTTGTTTCCCATGGAAAGCTCCAAGAGGTTAAAAGGGATGCTTTGTTTTATTTTGGAGGATTGGTTGGTGATTATTTCGAGAAGACTTAGCTGGTGTCAGAACTTTTTGAGGTTTTGGCCATTGAAGTTTAGTGGCAATAAGGCAATGGATTCTATTGAAGCGTTAGAAGAGAATATTGCAAAGCATTGCAGGTGTCATGTCTTTAGGATTGTAGGTACACTTTCAAGGAAATTTTTGAATGTAACAGAGGTTTTCTCTTATCATAGTTGTTTTTATGAGTGTAAATCTGATTTTGTAAATGTGCTTGCTTTTGTAAAACTATTACAATCTTTGTAATGATCAATTTGCATTGACACATGGATTTGTGTAGCTCAGTAATGGATAATTAAGCGTGTTTTATCTATTATACTCAAACTTTGATGCATTTTGATCAAATATTCTACATTTGTTTTGCACTGTAGTTTTGGCTTGTTAATTGTCACTTTGTAACCCATTGTTTTGACCAACATTGTATGTGTAATTTGGTAACCCCTATGAAAAAATATTTTGAAACATGGAAGGAGAGGAAAAAAGAGTATACAAACTATGATGTCCCCCTGGGGCTATGAAAAAAATATTAATTACTGTAGTAATACTCTTTTTTCCTCTCCTTCCATGTTTCAAAATATTTTTCTTACCAATCATTTGATGATATAGTATCTTAGATTTTTGTGGTTGCAATTTGCTTTCTAGGTAATTGTGATACTCAAATAATTACTGTAGTAATATTCATTATAGCAGGAAAGACGATTATGTTTTCTGTTACTATCTTTATTGTTTGAACTTAACTTAATGATAATAATTGTAGTAGATATCAAGAACAGAATTCCTTGTGCATCATGATAGAACTGACTCAAATATGATTGTTGACAAAGGTAGCCTGTCTGCAAGCAGCCTGCCAAACAGATAACTGAAAGGATTTAGAATAGCCATAATGGTCTATAAGATTCATTGAAAATGGTTTACAAGGGTTTTTACTTTAAAACAGAGATGCAATTAAGAAACTGTATCCTCCTTTTGTCCCATGTCAATAGTGTCTATGAAGTTATTGTACTTTTGATCCAATATTATAAATATGAGGATTTGCATCATAGTGATATCATTACATTCAAACTTAATGAACATCAATGACTTTGCAGAATGTGATAGAGAGGGAGAAACTGAGATTTCAGACCAGCAGGAAGGTGATGCAAATGAGTCTGCAAAGGTCTGCAAAACTATCGATACTCATAAGTTCTGTGGGGACAAAAATTACTGTATTTGACTTGATTTCTTCAACATTTATCGTGCAGAGTTCAGATCCATCTACTACTTTGGAATCTTCTTTTGATGCACTGAATATGAAAAAATTTGATGGTAACCTTTCAGCTTTTAGGCTTGGATGTATCTATCAAGTAATTTTCCTTGTAAATTTGTAATTCTAAAGTTTTGAAGTTTGTATTTGGAAGACTCTTCATATTTACTGCTGAATTTTCCCTTGCTTCCAATATTTTCAGTTGCTTTTACAGTAGATCCTTTGTATCATCAAACATCTGCACAATTTGATGAAGGGGGGGCCAAGGGTCTTCTTTTGAATACCCTTAGTGCTTACAATGATTGCCGTATAGTATTTGATTCCCTGGACATTCCTGGGAAAAACATGAAATCCAGTGTAGCACAAGCTAATGACATTCATGAGAAAGTTGATGTGCGTTTCATCAAAGGTATTGCCTTCCCAATAGCCTCTTGGAGAGGCCTTTTATTTTCACTTTTTTTTTTTAACTGAGCAATAAAGTGATGGCAAATGTTATTATATGAAACAGATAGTGTTGACCAGATGGTGTTGGGCATGCAAGCTAAAATGGAGATCTCACCAATTCTTCAGGAAATTCTTATATTGCTTGATGATCCTTATCGGAATTCTATAGAGGCTATTGCATTCATGCAAAATAATGATGACACCATCCATCCTTCTCTTGAGATGCAAGAAGTATTTAATGGAGAAGATGTAATGGATGATGCTTTTGATGTAGGTCCACAGGATTTTGAATGCAGCGATAATGTTGGTGTTGTAGAGGATAATCTGAATAACATGAGCCCAGACTCTAATGGTTCTTTTGCTCAAGAAAAAACTGACAACGAGGTCATAATATTATTCATAGTCCACAATTTTGTTATGCCATTTCTTTTTTATCTCTATAAATAAATGGATATGCATTATCTTCAGTACACTACAACATCTCACTGCACTGTGTTTTATTTTCAGGCGAGATTTGGTTATGGCGAATTCATCTTTGAAGATGATAAGGACTCAACGAGTGAACATACACTTGACTATTTGTTCTTAGGTATGGGGGTATTATCCAAATCAAATGCGTGGGCTGGTCCTGACCACTGGAAGTTTCGGCGAATTAAAGGTGGATTCATCAAGCCTTTTTTAATGTTCCTACTGCAGCTGTCTTAAAATTTACATATTCTCTTAAATATGATTTGTTGGCTGACATGAAGGCATGCTCTGCAGATGTGCAACAGAGTTCAGATGCTCAGAGTGAAGTTTCAGAAAAAGATAACAAATCAAAGAAGAAGAAAAGGGAACCATTTTCCATTGACTTTTTGAATTGTTCTGAAACTGAAAATATTAGTTCTTTTGCTCCCCCTAAAACGCAGCGGTCCTTGCTATTGCCCCAGAATAGTGCCTATAATAGGACTACTCTTCCAGAAGACTGTCATTACCAGCCAGAGGAGTTTGTAAAGCTCTTCTTAATGCCACGTGTTATGGTAAACACATCTCTTTAACTTTTGATCTCTTATTTTTCCACACAATAATCTAATTTTGGCTTCTACTTATTTACAGTGTATCGGGAAAAAGGGAAGAAAAGTCAATGGTAATCTTTCTCACATTTGTCTTTTGTGTCTGGACGTAACAACAGATCTAATTATTTATTTTAATGGAAATATTGAGGTTCATTATCTGTAATTTAATTTATAGCATGTTTACATTCTCGGCAAACTTGAAATGTTTTATGCAATTTGTTTCAGATGATTTTCTTGAACATACCAACTGTTTTGAACCATCAGTTTCATGGGGCAACAACGATGGTTTTGATTCTAACTGGGATGATACACTCATTGATAGTGATCTTGAAGACTCAAATGTGAACATGGTTGTTCAGCCTCGTAAGGTTTGACATTGACACATAACTTTTTTATACAACATTTTATATAGTTTCTATCAAATGCTATCTTGCCAAAATGGTGCCTTTCTATACTAAAAAAATTATAGGAATGTATATAAAATGTGGATGTCTAATCTATATAGGTTGATTTTCATTCAGAAATGACGACAAAAATCTGAGTGGAACAATATGGGTGCAACCACTTTACACATTCTTTCTTCATTTTAAGCTTGTGGCATGGCAGTTATATAAATCATATGTTTATCAGATCTCAACTTTTGTTGTTCATACGGTTTTTGAACAGATTGGATTTTGGTACATGCTTGTTTGTTATGCTTTTGCCTAGTTGAAATGGCATCTTATGTTCTATAGTGCATTCAAATTTTTGAATTAAAATTTAAAAAATACAGAAGGGTTTGGAGGCTTCAGCAATACAGGTTGGTGAAGGTTTTGATTGGGGAAGAATACAAATTTCAAGTGGGAGGAAACAGTATGATTGTAATCATTCCTATTTCTGATATAATTTTTTTGTTTTCAGATTTATCCATCACTATATAATAACTTGTAATCTTGTCCTGTTTAGACATCAAATTTGTTATTTTTGGGTTTGTTTTGTTGTTATCACTTCATGATCATAAACAGCTGCCTGCTTGCTTTCATGCATCCTTTATAACAGTGTTCCATGAGAGTACTTGCATATATGCACCCCTTATAACTTTTTACTATATATGCAATTAGTAGAATAGTCCTCTACAATGGCCATACTGTTTTTAAGAATCTTTATTCTTGCAAATAATGGTGGTGGCTTTTTCATCTTTCCATTGCCTTGCTGACTTGAAGTGAAGGATTATCTTTGTGGACTCATTTTCTATCCATCTTGATCACGGGAGTTTAAACACATCTTATCAGTAATCTTCTCTTAGAATATGTTGTTTCTCATTTACTTGAAAAAGGCTAAATCATCCTCAAATTGGCAAGCCAATTTTGTTTTTTACTGTGCATCTATCTCTCATTGATATGACACCATCATCAGTTTGTCTACCACTTTGAAGGCTTGTTGATATGGGACAGCGATTGAATCCTTCCAGTTGCTTTTGTCTTGTCTCCTCATATTCCCTTAGAGTGTCATAATAGACCTTTTGTCTTCCAATTAGAGCCTACATTCACTTTTCCTTCTTATCAAGCTTACCCATTCATTGGGCAATGTTTGTGACATTGATACCAGTTTCAGACATTTGTCTTCACGTGAGTCTTCTATTTCTGTATGCTCACTTTATCATTTTGTTCCATTGTATCTCTTATTTTCCAGTTCAATCTTTTTGAGCGACTTATTGCAATGGAGGAATTCACCTTCACCTCATGCTTTTGCCAAGTTGGTTAATGACATAATCTGAAATAAATAAATCCACGTGATCCAAGGAATTGAACAAAGCTTTAGCACTAATATTCTTCATATTTGCCCTTGTGATTCAAATGATTACTTCACTAACACTTATTGACACAGTTTATTAATGAAATGAAATGAAGAATGTATAACTAAGTGCCATGCTCAAGGAATCTGCTTTTCCATCATGTTGTGATTAATTTCTGTTTTATTGGAAATGAAACAAAAAAATAGAATGAGCAAGAAACTTGAAAGAAGGAAACAGGAACAAAAATATTGCCATAACCGTAGCAGCAAAATTTGTTTCAGGAAAAAATGGCAAACCAAAAGATAAAGATTTTTTTCTAACTCCAAAAAACTGGAATTTAGGTAGGAAAAATTAGACTTTCAAAAAACACAGAAAGCCACACAAAAAGGAGTAATACCTACTGCTTTTAAAAATTTAAGGCATTTTAATAGCATAGAGATATAGAAAGCAAAAAAAATTGAGAGTTTACCCCATGAATTTTGGAATATAAATCTTTTCATTTATGTTTATATCGCTGGCTACATTGCATTGTATGGTGTATACTCAACAGTGCTTAAATGATAACTAGATACTAAAAGTAAAAGTTTTCAAATTTTCAATTACAATCTACTTTGCACAAAGTTAACCTACAAACTACGTACAAAGTATCAAAAAATCAAATGTAACCAGTTAAAGAATCTTTTCTTGACCATTGATGTTGGCCTCCATAAGACTCAAAATCCTTGGGATTGGGTTGATGGAAGCAATACAAGACTATGAAGGAGCACTTTTAAAAACTTGTTCCTTTCCAAGAAAAATCACAAGCGCTGAGTGACAACCAACAAACCAAACAACCTGTTAGTCAAAGATATTGAGGATTTTGCTATCCTATAAATACTAGCATTGAAGTCATTGAGGTTGAAAATAGCCACCTTGCAAACAAGTGAAAAAATTGAAAAACCCTTTGCTGATGAAAAAATTAACCAAAAATTGTTTAAACTTGTGATAAATTGTGATTTAGAAAATTTGTTTGTGATTTTTTGGGAAAAAATCGTTAAAAATTGCAAGGGCCAATTTCTTGAAAAAAATATGATTATTGCAGGTTAAAAATTGCTAACAATGGTGGTTTGCAATTACTCACGTTTTCTTGCAATTTATGCTTCTATGACCATAATACGTGGAGTTACTTTGCAGAAACACATTTTCAATGAAAATCCTACTAAAAAATGAATCATGCTTCTTCTTGAAATCACCAATTACAAATTACAAGAAACTAGCTTAACTATGGATATCATGGGATCCTACAGTGATTATAATATTTCTATACAAAACGCACTACTGGGATCAGGAATTCTTATGCACAATCCATAGAATGATTTCTGCAGCTCTAGATGCCATCAACATACCCAAATATACATATTTATGCATACATTTCCTTATCAAACCATCAAACAACATATCCTAGGAAGATTAAACACACCATTTATGCATTTGAACTGATTGGATTTCTATTCTATTTTAATGAATTTATTCTTGTATGAATGTCATAATATGTATCTGGTAGGGATCAAATTCCTCCCACAATGACATTACTTGTAGGACAAGCAATGTTGACACAGCGTGTGATTGGGTTGTTATAATGACTTTGTCTTTGTTGGAATGAATGAGGCACACATCGGGTATGTACTTGGTATAGTGCCATCTCACTCACCTTTGTCCAATAATAGGATGACAAATTTGGTTGGCAGTGGCTGAATTTGTGAGTGACAAATTTGGATATTCTTGTGGTCCAGACATTCCCTAGATTCTTTGTTTTTGTCCAATTCTTTCTATAAGTATGAATATAGGAATTCATGTTTCCTTTGGATTGCTGAGTTTGTATAGAATAGTCAGTTTTGAGTGTGTTACACATTTGTTTGAGGATGAAGGTGGTGGTACATTAATTGTGACTTTGATTTCATTATTTTTGGAACAATAAGACTCTTGTCATTTCTTGTAGAGTAACCCTCTCCTATAGAGGGAAATAGTGATTCATGACAAAAGCTAATTACAGATCAAAGATCAAGAATATGATGGTAACACTTGAAAATCTGATTATCTTTCATTTGCTAAACCTTGAGATTCTGGTTTTCATTTCACTATGAAATAAAAAAAATTGTATATTTGATATGATGATGCACATGCTTTTGAGTCTCACAGATTCAAAAGAAATGAAAAATTTACCGAGATACTAAAATGCTACAAGTTGGAAATATGAGATTCCATGTATATTTGAAGTAGATTTTTTTTTTTTTTTTGTCAAGAATTCTTTGGCAAATCGAGTGGTAGAAAGAATCTGACAATGAAAGATGGCGAGAATAGAATATTTGAGCTGTATCAAGTGCTACAACTTTGTATGATAGAAATGCTTTGCCACAAATGCTTAACTTGTAAAAATATTCTTCAAATTTTAAGTTGCCTTTTTTCATTTTGTTTGGTATGATGCTTTTTGAAGTGTAGTTAGAACATAAGTTTATTCCAGCAAGTTTGATTTTTGAGAAGTTCAGTTTATGCATTAATTGTTGCTAGGAAACATGACTAGTCAATTTTTCCGGTTGAAATCAATGTGCTTTTGTTTTGCAGGTTCAAAAGATTGAAGTGGACTATGACAAAACATCAAAGCAAGTTGATGTTCATGTTTTAAAAAGAACACTTTGGTTTGCTATCCAAGATGTTTGTAAGAAAGCGAAAATGGTATGTTATTTGCTTTTGTTTCAGAATGTTTGTAAACCTTTGTTCCAACTATTCATTTGATGTTTTCTGATTCTTTTGTAAGGAATTGTCTCAGTATATCTTGCTTCAAAGTTCCCTGTGAAGTGGCCTGCAAGGGTATCAGTTGAGAGGCTAGTAATTGTGCTGTTGCGCTCCCATACAATATCATTTATAATTTAGAGACCTAGGTACAATATACATGAAAGATGATCAGAATGCATATGATTCTTTCCTATACTGTTTTGACCATCTGGAAAAATCCTACAAGTGCCCCCTTTCTAGTCCAAGTGTCCACAAAAGCTCTACCTAAAGATCTGGATTTTTATGTATTTCTAGAAGATATGTAAAAATCTTTATTCTTATTAAAGCTAAACAAGTGAAATGGGAATTCAACCTCTCTTAACTTTGATACACATTATTCCTTACAATATTGACAACTGACTGCTTTGAAACATTCTTTTTAAAGGAAACCCATTCAAAATGTGTTGAAATGTATGGTCTAGTGTTTCAGGAATTTCGGAGTGTTTCTTGAGAACACAAAATAATTTCAGGATTGTTTCAGCAACAATCTTGGAAATAATTTTTATACTTGTCAATAATTGATAAACTAATCTTGCCTTTTTCCGATACCTATTTTTAAGACTCCAATATTCAAAATTGCAGTTCTAGCATCGATTTCCATCTAGCAAACTATTTTCTGCCCTGTTTGGTGTGTACACTAAATTTCATACAGAACATGTACAGTTACTCCTGCATATATAGTATTGCTTTTCAAAAGAAAAAGTGTCAAGTTATTTTTTTTCATTGTTCACAAGCATTTGAATAATGATGGCTACAAAAAATATCTACAATGCTTTCTTGTTTTTTGTTTACATTGATTATTGTTGAAAATCAACAGTAGATTTCATTTTGCATTAGTCTATTGTGTAAGCTATTCACTTTATAATTTCATATGCCTCTCATTTCATGTTGCTGAAGCTAGACAAAAACATCTATTGTTGTATTGCAAAATGTCTCTCATTAGTAGAATAGAAGTGGGAGGTTGGTTGGAGAAGAGTAGGCGATCCCTTCCCACTCTTGTGCAACTTGGTTGTTGGTCATGTAGGACAATTTTTTGACTAGGGATTTTGCTTCGTCACAAAGAAAACTATATTTTAATAAATTTTTGAAACAATCAAGCACACAACTCTTAAAGTCACTTAAGAGGTGATGTGCTAGCATGGTACTTCTTAAGTCATGTATTGGGGATAAGAATGCCAAATTCAGCTACATGAAATTAATGTGAATGTGATGGTGGTAAGTGTGCATATCCCTTCCATAGCATTGAAATAAATATGTTAGGAGAGTGTGGTTGAAGGGGTTATGGATGCCTTTTGCCAATCTACCATACTATTTCAAGATTAAAATATCATTTGTATGGAAATGAAAAACAAGATGGACTCAGACACAATCAACACCATGCCCTTATTCTTTGGGACTAAACTTTAGGCAATAAAATCATCAATCTTTGCATTGTAGGATGTAAGTGTACCTAGAATAGCTTGTTGGTGCTCAAATTTGTAGGTTCCCAAATCCCTAAAGCTAGACCATTCTTTGCACGCTAGGGGTGTCAAACTCAAAGCAATAGAGTTATAGACCTCTTATGATCAAGCAAGGCAAAAATGCATGCATTGCTAAGAGTAGGTAATCTCTCATTCCTTTCGGGCTCAACTAGACCCAAGGGGGGTTTCCATAGAGGTATCCTTAATAGGATTATTACAACTCAAGATGAACAAATTGAAAGTGCTGCAATACTACCTAGTGTACGCTTGGTCCCAAAGGTCGTCACAAGATTAAGACTAACCTATTGCACATAAGACCTCTTATTAAGTTGATAATGACATTCTTGCACAATTGCAAGATGTGGGTATGTAGAAGATGATCCCTAAAGATAAGAACAATTATGGCTCGTTGTAGATGTGGGTAGGTAGAAGATGATCCCTAAAGATAAGAACAATTATGGCTCGTTGTAGATGCTTCCTTGGTTGAACCATTGAATCATGAAATGCATAAAAACTACTTTCCTACTAATCTTTTAGTGAAATATGTTTCCATTTTAAGTGCACAGTTGATGATTAACTTAATTATGAGCTATATACATATATATATATATATATATATATATCACAAATATGCAATTCCATTCCCAAACTATAGTAATCCATATGTAATAGGGAAATGGCCATTACAAAGCTTGCAACGAATTACAATGTTGCAATATTCATCATATACTTATTACAATCATATCAACATACAAAAAGAGAGAAATTGAACATAGAATTCCATTAAAGATGTACAAATGGAGCTGTGGAGACATTCAGTTACGTAACCATTTAGAATAGAACCTCCTTGTGATTTACAAAATATGATGCTTTTGGTGATTGGACTTGTAGGAATTGAACCCTAGAAACTCCTCAACATTTGTAGTCATGTGAAAAGTAGAAAATGATCAACCTTTGTTTTGTAAAATGAATTGATATTTATAGGGCTTTGTTTGGTTGTTAAATCCTTCTGCGAATTTGACTTAGAATTGTACATTATTAATGTGGCTTGCAAAGTACTTTAAAATCCAACAAAATTTACAAGATGGATGGTTTAGATCAGGCATGAGGACCATCGACATTTGGAGCTAAACTATTGCATTATTGGAAACATGGTATTCTTCATCATCCATTGTTGATTCTAAACTTGAATTTGTGCCCTTGGGATGAACAATGCTTTTTGGGAAAGAAAGATCAATCTAGTAGTTGTAGGGTCAAATATTGCATTAATGGTGCTTTTAGGAAGATCCAACAAGTGCAAGAAGCAATTTGGAAGAAATGCAAAATTTGAAGTGGAATAGGATGTGATAACAAGACGTGGGGTCTTGCATGAGGATTAGAGGTTGGAACGAGATTGGGGAATTAAAGTCTTGAAGTTAAATGAAACTTTGCAAAAAGGGATGAAATGGGCACATTAGGCAATATGGAGAAATGCAAGAAAAGATGTGGGATTGGACATCAAGATAAGATGTCCAAAGGTTAGTTGGAACTTTGCATAGGAACAAATGGGTGTCAAAAAACATGTGGAACTTTTGTGAGAATTTGATGCAAAAGTGGATGTTACGACATGACATTGGAATGTAAGTTTGAAAGTCCATAGAAAGTTTGCAAAAAAGGATAGGAGGGGATTGTGGGAAAAATGAAAAGAACAAGAGATGCAAAGTTTTGATGTGGGATTGGAGGGGGAAGTGAACATGGGGACAAAAGTTTGGAAGTACAACAAAACTTCACAATTGGATGCAAATGAATGAAATGAGGGTGCAGGAAAGCAATGTGGAACTAGGTTGGAGAGCATGATGAAGTAGAGGTTCAAAAGTTAGGTCAACCTTTGTGTAGGAACAAATGTGTGGAGAAATGCTTAAGAGGAATCCTTGTGGGAAATTAGTGCGGATGTTGATGTAGGATTCATATATTGTAGTGGAAGTTCGGATGTCTAGGGAAAATTTGCAAGGAAGACTTGTGGGATAAATTGTAGGGAAAGAAAGTGGATCCAAAGGTTTTAGATGTTTAGATTTGGATAAGAGTTTCACAAGGAAAGAATGAAGGGATGCAAGGAAAGCTTGTGGAAATGGATGTAGAAAGTGGATAAAGTGGAGGAACATGCTCAAATCCATTTCAAAAGTCTGCACGAGGAAGGGAATGGAAAGTGTGGGAAAAAAGGGAAGTTTTAATATGGGGCAAATGTTTGGGTGGACAACAAAATATCACAAATGGGATGAAAAAAAGGGAAGTAGAAGGATGGGACGGCCTGAGATACTCTGTGGGACTTTTTTGTGGGATTGGATATTATATGAGTAGGAAATATCAGGTAGTTCTGTAAAAGTTCACAACTTCACAAAAACAACCAAAAGCATCTAGGTCTTAGAATTTTCTTAGATTTTTTGACTATCAATTTATGACAAGGGTATGAAGGATGATGAGGAATCACTTATATGCAAATTTTACCAAGGGAAACCTATTCAAAATTTTCTCAAGTTAGTTATAAATGTGGGTAAAATGAGGCCAAATGCACAAGGGGTTGGAACCAAGTAAATTTAGGCAATATAAAGTTGGGCACCAACATAGCCAAAGCTAATCAAATTGGTTTGCAATTGTCAAAGACAAAATGATAGGGATTATGTTAAGGACAAGGATAGACAAAAGTGTGTTGATTGAACTTATAAGTACAATGAATTGCAACATTTAATAAGATAGGGTAATCATGTCAATTTTAAATGTGGGTGAAATGAGGCCAAATGCACAAGGGTTTGAACCAAGTAAATTTAGGCACTATAAAGTTGGGCACGAACATAGCCACAACTAATCAAATTGGTCTACAATTGTCAAAGACAAAAAGATAGAGATTAGTTAATGACGAGGATAGACAAAAGTGTGTTCATCGGACTCAAAAGTACAATGAATTGCAACATTTAATAAGATAGGGTAATCATTAAGGAATTCTACATGTTTAGAAGCTTAGAAGTTTTTGGAATCTCATTTAATATGGAGTTCTTTTTTTAATGTTAATTGATAGTTAAAGTTGATGCTTATTAACTAGAAATTCGATGAACCCTCAAAGAAAGAACTACAACTTATAGAAATGGATGTGACACTTCATTTTGAAATGGAAAATGTTTTTGTTATGAAATTGTCATGGATTTCCATTTGGTGAGGATCAACCTCTCTAATTTTTCCTACAATCAAGAGTGCTAATTGGAATTCTACAAAGTATTAAGAGAAAAACTAGGAAGCAATGAAACATGCCCTTTCATAGTCAAGATAGTGCAAGAGGTTTGTGGACAATAGTTATTTTTTCTTTGGATCGGTAGCCTCATTCTTTAGATTTTTAGTACACATTCTTTTTGGTGGCCTCGTCATGCCTGCATTATTATGGGGAGCTTGGTCCAATAGTTAGTGAATGGGTTTTGAATTGGGGTTGTCATGGTAAATGCTCCACCCTACAACTCAATCACATCCATTGGATTATGCCCAATTCAATTGTTCTTTTTTTATCATTTCCCTTCTATTTATGAATTATTTGGCTATGCAAGGTGTCTATTAGTCCCATCAAATATAAGATAAACTATTTTGTATCAATTAACGTTGTATCTCAACCTGTCAATACTCACTTGTTTTGTATTTGAGGAGCAAGTTTAGTTAGAGATTGGGTTGTTTCTTGGTGAAATAAGTGAGCATGTGGCCTAGTGGTTTGATTCAACTAAGAGGTTTGGATTGAACCACAACTCCCAAAAATCACTTGTAACCAAAAATCCTATCACAAAAGAGAGAAAAAGCAAGATAGATTTGGTATGCAACCTTGAGAAGATGATTGATCTAGAAAAACATTTGATATTCAAATCAATTTGAATAATTTGAATTGGATACAATTGGATGATTGATTACAATGAAATAATTCTTAGAAAATCAAAAAAACAAATACTAGATGAAATCCTAGGTGAGGATTATGTTAGATCATGATAAGTGTCCTTATCTCTATGTTATGAGACAATATGATCTAAAATCAGCTCAATCTAATAATAAAAAAACACTCTTAAGTTTAGCTTAAGTGAATAAAGTAAAAGGGGCCTAATAATTAATTATTAGGTGATTTTCTTATTTGCTCAAATACCCTTCCTTAAAATCAATTTGGGGAGAAGCTAAAAATTTAATGATGAATGCAATGATGGATGCAAGGATGGGTCCCAACTACAAGGCTTGATGAGGTACACATGTACAAACAAACGAACCCTCTCATAATTAGAGAAAAGGAGAAAACCACATGGGTAAATACTCTTCTCTAAAAGAGAGAAAAAACAATAAATGCACTAGTGAAGGAAAGATAGGAGGACTCAATATGAATCCCCAAGGATTGCTTCTATTATACAAGTACAATTAATGTCCCCTCGATAGGAGAGAAAAGATAGGAATATGAATCCTCCCATGAAGGAATAGCTCTTGTGCCAATGATGACCCCTTGAAGACAAAATAATGATCTGTAATTAAAGGTTTACAAATTCAATTTGCACTTAACCCTAGTTATAGTTTTTCCTCGATCGCTAACAAAATTGTGTGGCTATGTTCTTTTATCGTTGCAATTGTAGAATTAGGTTTATTTAATCAGTCATCAACTTAATGACATACTAATTAACAACTCATGAAAGAAACAACAAGAGTAAGCAGGAACATACAAGAATCGATTTGTTAACGGAGTTCACCCAAAGTTCGGGTTGCGTCTTCGGGCTCGCTCAATTGCGAAGTTGTTCCATTAACTTGATGCAAAGCTCAATAAGGCTTTGTTACATCACATCTTGGTCTTCAACTTGCAAATTAATCCTTCGCCACTTTATGGAAAGATTGTAGCATCCAATGCTCTTTCTGATCTAGGTTTTTGCAAAGAATATCTAATTTGCATATACAACCCAAGCATAAGAATATATGGAGAATTAAAAATAATCCACTCGCAAACCTTCAATTTGCACACAAGTCAGAGACGCCTCTTGCTTGCCTTTTCGTTTCTCTTTAGTCTTGAAGAACAAACATTTCAACCTGTGTGAGCAATACCTCGTTTTATGGACCACCAAGTGCTTCCTCCTTCGAGCTCTCTTTACAATAAGAGTTTTTGCCCTTTTATAAGGGGCCTATGTTGTATAACCCTCAATCCTCTCTAAGAGAAAACTATCTCCCCATAGCCCAATTCTCCTCTTCTGAGCATTCTTGCCAAATTCTCCTTTCAAGAGAAAAAATACCCCCTTTAAGTACATTTACAAATGCTATTATGGGGGTAACAAACATTATTTCCCCATATCTCAAAATCACAAATCTTTTATATGGCTCATATTTATCAAGCCCCTTTACAATCTTTTTAAAACCCCATTAAAATCTTAAGAGATTTGGGCCTTAGGCATGAGATATTATTGAAAACGTATTTTAGGGCTCGAGCCCCTTTATTTAAGTCTTGCCATGATTTAAGCCTTTAAATTAGCTTTCGGGGTTTAACATGGCGGTGGTCGAGCGCATTTGTAGGTTCAAACCGCCACCCCCCATATCAAACAGGTTCTTATTTAATATAAACCGCCTCCCTATATATATCGAAGAAGGTGCGAGGCTTATTCGTTGAGCTTAAAACTCGCAACTTAGAGGTCACGGGTTCGATCTCTCATAAAGAAATTTCACCATACCATGCATGGTGAACCAGAGGTTGTAGAGGTGCCATGTGGCACTATTTGGTTAGCCCACACCATGCCATGCGTCCGAGACTGATAGGTCTTTGTCTTCTGTACAATCACTGATGATTGCCATGTGTCAGGTTCTTATTGGTCCAAGTCAAGTTAGTTGCCACATTGCCATGCCATGTCATTTGTACGGATACCACATGTCATAGTAGCATTGGTCCACGACATCGCCAAGTCAGTTGCTTAGTATTAGGTGTTAGGCCCTGGTGATGCCACGTCAACATGTTGATGTCATCAACTATACTTGGTCAACCCATCTTTTTGGAAACTTTGACTGGGCATATCTCACTCATACGGACTCTGTTTGACGCGATTCAAGTTGCGTCAGGATTGTATCGGCGAGCTCTACGCACTGGGGCCATCTCCATCAAGATTTGAAGAGTTTCATTCTTTTAGGGTTTTTTGGATCCTCCTGCATCAAACAAGATCGATTGCTTGTAGACAATATTTCTCCCCTTAGGAATAAACACTCATCGGTGATTGAAGAAGCTATTCCTAGAAGTTCGATAACAAGGAATTCAAATCCAAATTATGTGTGCCTTGGAAATTTGTGCAAATGTGCACATGTTGGAATGAGATGATGTCAATATACAATCATGCGAAGATTGATGTGGAACAAGCTCCAAAGACAATGATGATGGTGGGCTAACAAGGATGATGTGGTTGTCATGAAAGAGGAGACAAATTTCCTCAAAATAATCTTCCAAATTTGCAATTTGAGGCTCCACAAACAAGGATGATATGTCTAAAAGTTATGAATCCCAAATAGTTACATTTGGAAGAAGATGGATGTTTTGTTGTACTAAATCAATAGGGGCCATGGATGTGGCGATGCCAAGCTGATTAGGAACAACAAAAGATGGTGATTGGGTCTCATTAGAAAAGAGGGGGAACATTAAGGCAAGACTTTGAACCATCAAAACATGCAAGACTTGTGATATAGTCAAGCTCCTCTAACATATTATCATCAAAAGGTATACAATTTGTGTAATGTCCTCTTTTTTCGTCCTATGCTTTCCTGTGACCGTTAGCCTACCTATATCCGGAGTCCTGTAGGCTACTTAGAGGCATTTTTAGGGTTTCCAAGATTATTGGAGGTTTTTTGTCTATTTGTCAAGAGGATATTGTAGGAGATTGCCAAAGTTTTTCGGGTTTTTTGAAATCTTTGGTGGGAAGTCATCACTATTTTTAGCAATGTATTTTTAGTAAGTCATAAATGCATCTCAAAATGTGCTTATTTTGAGTTTGGACACACTTATTATTTTTAGTAAGTGTTATTTTTGGTAGTTGTCTTGGTAGCAGTTCAGTGCAGGGTTTCTATTTTTGGCAATGGTGGCAACTTCAGTTGTTGGTATCTAGTTACTTGTGGCAGTTGCTTCCAATAGTCTTTGAGTTTGAAAAAAGAAGTATTTGCAACTTAAGTGAATTTTATAAAGTCAAAAAGGGCCCCTTTGACCCCCACACCTAGCATTTGACAACTTAAGTTGTTTTTAAAAAGCAAATTTGATGCATGACTATAGTGGATGCCAAAATGAAGGTTTTAAGTGAATTTTAATAAAGTGTTTTATTCTCCCAAGTGTGGCATCCCCTTTTGGAGGGAAAAGGCATTCAAACTTTTGGGTCTCAAGTCTATATATACTCCCTCATTTGCTCTCATTTGGTTATGTTGATTGATGACAACAAAATACTATTGGAGTGAGGATTGAATCCCTCAAGGGCTTTGGAGACAAAAACTTTCAAAGTTGCTCTAGTTTTGGAGTTGAGAGATACTCCGTAGTTGGACATTGGAGTGGCTTCACTACAGGAGTCACCATTGGAGTTATTGGTGAAATATTTTCAGTTTGCTTTCGATTATGGATTGTTTTGATGTCTTCTAGCTATGTTTTGGTGTGTTAACTCTTCTTGCAGCGATTTGGAAGCATCTTTGGAAGTGATTTTAGACGATTTTAATTTGCTGTGTGTCTTTTCCTGCCTTAGGCTGTACCACATTGTTTGCATTTGTAGGTTGGAGGACTTCATATCATTTTGTGGGTATTGGTGCAGATTTTTTAGTGGAGGGTTTGATTTTATTTTGTTGGTCGCCCATCTAGGGAGGCTGTACAACCCAGTTGGAGGGAGTTTGGTGAGTGTGGTTGCCATTTTAGACTTGTGGGGGTTGCTACCTAGCTCATTTTGGACGCCTAGCCTAGTGCTTCCCTTTGCAAGTTGTTTGGCATGATTCTACGGAGTATTGATGAAGTTATGCTCATTCTATGGTTGTTGGTTGGTGTTTTAAGTTTGCTTTTTGAACATATCAGACTACTGTCCTGTGTATCAGACCTGTAGCAACAACTTGTTTGACCTCCTATCGACCTTCAAAGGACCTTTCATTGAGGTATAATTGTTAGATTTTGTGGGGGTGTTCTCATACCATCATTGTAGCATCTTGGGGGGAGTTTCTACTTCAAGTCTATCATCTTTTTTTCATAACAACAGCATATGATGAACTGATATATTTCATGATGAGCTTAATTTAACACCATTGGTGATTGCCATACTCACCCCATTGAACAAGTGGTGCTCCCGCGGAATAAGTGGTAGAGCTTCTTTATGTTACATGCAACTCCCTTTGAATAAGTGGTTGAGTTTTCATTTGCTTTCTTGTTATGCCCGTTGAACAAGCAAATGGCTTTGTTTTGATTGGTTGGTTTGTTGCCAAGTATTTTCTTACTTGTAATTCTCGCCAAATAAGCAGATGATTTACTTTCACGCACTTTGTTTTATTACTCACCCCATTGAAGAAGTGGTAGTATGAAGGATTTTCAGAATTTGTAAGCCTTTTCACTGTATGCTCTCACCTTGCCCACATCGAGATTTGGGTGATCAAAAAGTGGAAGGTATTTACTTTCAGTTAGCTTGATTTTCCGGTTAATGCAAGATCCCCTTCTCATCGTATGCTCTCACCTTGTCCACATTGGGATCTGGGTGATCAAAAAGTGGAGGGTTGCTTATTTAGTTGTTTGTCATTGCATTTTAGAGAAGTCCAAAACTTCGACATGAATAATGGAAGAGTGGAGTTGGAAGAAAAAAATACTTAGGAAGTGAAAACACACGACATATGGAAACAAGGAAGACATAGGAATAGACCTAATATGTATAGACTTGGATTGATTGGAAAAATGAGACATGACAAAATAGACAACCCAACAAAATGTAAAATTTTAAAAATGGTAATATGGACAAATTTGTTGTGGAATTTGTCAATGCCCTCAGATTTGATATGGGTTCCTCCAAGTTCATATGAGACAAACCCATAGGAAAAATAGCAACCCTTGGCTGCATCACCACTTGCACTTGACTAGGATAAGGATTTGGAGTGGATTGTATGAAAACCAACTAGGTAATAGTGATGAACCGTTAACATAGAAATAAAGCATGTTTATTGTTTTATTGATATATTTAACTTTATTGTTTGTTTGTTTGTTTGTGTGTGTGTAACTTACGGGCATGTTTCCACGGGGATGCGTCCCCCCCAAAAAAGTAGATGAACCTGAGACAAGGATGTTTCCAAGACGTGGGGATGCCTAGGAAACGTCCCCTCGCCGTCCACACGTTTCGTCGCCGTCCCCTGAACATTTACTTTAGAGGAGACTTCCAGGCGTCTCTGAGTCTTCTAGACGTCTCCAAGTCTTTGATGTCCCCCATAAAAAATGTATTAAAAAAATGTTTTTTTTTAAATTTTTTTTTAAAAAACAAAGAAAGTTAAATTTTAAATTTTAATATTATTTTGTTACCCTAATGAGTCGACTTAAGTCAAAGTCTACTATAGTCTATGATTGAAAATTTTCATTTTGTTTTATTTTTCATTTTCTTCTTATGCGTGTGTATAGTCTGAGACTTGAACGACTCAGAGACAGTGGATTTGTGAGAGCCAGAGGGTACTGTTGGGCTTTCACATTTTCTGATTTTTTGATTTCATAACTGTTGGGTAGAATACTGAACATGTCTACAAAATGTGGAAGCACGAGCAAGGCATGTGAATTGTTTAAATGAATGCAATCATGCATTCAATCAAACAGTTCACATGCCTTGCTTGTGCTTACACATTTTGTAGATATGTTCTACTAGAGGCAAGGCATTTTAAATTTTAAATTTTTCAATCTTGTGCATATCCTGCAAGCAACTATATTCAATATTCACTAGTTCAATGAAATCATTGTAATGTGTTTAAACTCTAATCTTTTTATAACTAATTTTTCAAGTACTATATGTATTTCAGTGCACCACTCCCTCGCCACCCCCTTGCCATTGTCCCCCCACCGCCCCCAAACTTAGACCCCTCGTCCCCACGTCCCCGAGACGCGTCCCCTGCCGTACCCTCGTCCTCGTTCTCAAAACTCCGTGGAACACTGCTTACGGGTAAACCTAGCCATGTTGAAATTAGGACAAATATGTTTAGACCTGTATCAAACACATATGCACTGACAATTAAGAATGTGTTGGTGACTATGGATTTGTAAATAGTAGCATATATCTCAATGTTAAAAATGAGTTCAACTAACAAGTAATGATTATGCTTTATTCTAGGAAGTAGTTTTGTCAAGAGCATAGTCTTTTGAGAATTTATTTTTGATGTGAGCCAATATGGCTTCTTGAGGAGTTGTAGTTGGTTAAAAAATATTTTCAAAGCAACATTTTGATAGCATTTCAAATACTAAAAATGTCTCCCCTTTCTAATTCTTCTTTACACTATATAAAGTTATAAACTCAAAAAACATTTCTTCACCCTTGATGCATATATCTTGTATAATTACAATATTACTTAATTGCAAGAATTTTAACTTTGGCCTTTATGTCTTGTTTTTGGCCTTAGATACCATTGATCTTGGACTAATGTGGGTCTATGGAGTATGCTTTGATACCATTGTTAGTTTGGAAAGATGGACATGCACAAGAGATAGGGGCCAATTTTTTTTTGTTGTCTAAGTTACCAGTTTGTTGGCATAAGCCCTCGGGTTTGGGTTTGGTCCCTTGTGGATTCGGACAAGGTCTTGCCCACAACCTGTGGGTCCAACATGGATGAAACTGAGCGAACCTAAGAAGAATGTGGGCCCATCACGCTTGGAGCTTGCGAATTTCATCTTAGTTTTTTATTTTTTTGATTTATATTTGTCTGAGATTCTTGGCTTAGGTTATAATGACATGGTGGTTTAACACTCCATAAACAACATTATTGCTTCCCACTTGGACTTTGAAATCCCATATCTCGCCATAACCATGCGCCCCCCAACCCTGCCTCCCTCAAGCAGCCAAAGTCCATTCTTGCATAGTTGCAATAAGGAGCCCCTATTGTAGAGATGGTGAATGGCAACATAGAGGGAACAAAATGTATCTAGGTTATTGATACTCCCAATCGAGGCTTAGATTGGGTCAAATATTGGATGCGTCCCTTAAATGCATTTGCTATGGTGTAATAGCAAAAGGCCTTTGTTGATTTGGTGACAAAAAAACATCGAAGACACACTAAGTGCCATTAATATAGGTATTTGTCTGATTTAGACACATGTCGGGCAGCATTCCTACTATGAAAAGGGATAATTTTGGTGTATTTTTGATGGTTTTGATTGTGTCTCCACATCCTTATCAAGGTGTCTTTACAAATAGGAAGAAAGGTGGAAGGTATAAAGGAGTGAAGGGGGCATGGAGTATGATGGCTGATTGTTGACACTTCACATTATTATTTTTTAACTTTAATCTATATCATGACATTCGAGTTTGACTATTAATATGGTGGTGTATTTTGCACTTAACTACTGCTGCAAATATGTATATGTTTCTGATTTTTATATCTTTTTGTATCAACGAACCCAAAACAAACCCAACCCCATATTTTTTTGATTGAACACATGAACTGAATCCCCAAACCCAAACCTGAACCAGTAACTTAGGTTTTTGTTGTTGTTGTTGTTGTCATCATTGTCCTTGTCATCACTGTGTATATCATCTTCATATTGCTGCTGCTGTGATTGTCTTTGTCCTTGTTATTGTTTGTTGTTCTCATCATTGTTGTTTGTTTTCATTGTCATTGCCACTGTTGTAATTAGAGTCTTTGTATTTGTTGTCACTATCTTGATTGTCATTATGGTTGTTTTTGTACCTCCTTCTTGTCATTGTTACATGAAAGTGGTTGTAGTTTGTTCACCTAGGACTTAATAGATGTGACAGCCAATTAACATCTAATGTTTTACCATCAACATTATATATGATCCATTACATTTAGCATTGCTAATCATATCTTGTGTTATTATGCTAACGATTTGGATATTTAGAGTTGTAGGCCAATGATTAAACCCCGTTGTATTATTTTTTCCATCATTTTCATCTTCAACCATTAGGCTCTCAGCAGCATGAATTGTTTGTTGAGTGATTGAAAGGATTCACCATCAGTTAGTTAAAAGTGATGCAATTATGAAAACTGTCATGCGTCGAGAAGGTCCTTGTGGCCTGGTTTTAAAAAGTTAAAACATAAAAATTGTACTGTCCCATGTGGAATGGAAAAGCACAAGTTTTTGCTTAGTTTAATGAATTTCCAGCAGTTTTTAATCTCCCAGTGAAATCTTGAGTAATTGAACTCTATTTATACTTTTGGTTTTCCAAGTCAATCCTGATTCGAGTAAATGATACTATGATCAAAATGGACAAATGTGTTCTCTAAATTAATTTATACTTTTGGTTTTCGGAGTGATGACCGATTCTGAGTAATGCTACTCTGATCAAAATGGACTTAAGTGTTTTCTAAATTCATTCTCGCATCTCATGCATTGTTTAAGTTTATTTTCTGTATTTATGTACTTTTGGTGCTGAGTTTTTGGCAAGTCCAAGTTTTCAAACTATGGTTAAAGATAAATCAAAATGATGTATATTAATGCAACTGCAGATGGAAAATCAATACAAATCATTATATTTCTCGTTATTGTGAACATTAATGTTGTTAGCTGGTTTGTTGGAAGTTGGAAACAGAAGTAGCGTACTGCCACTCCCACTAGGTGCACTAGGCAAGCCTTGTGTAGCAGCCTTGTGCCTCTCGTCCTTGATTGAGACTCAGGAAAACTGATAATGAGGGCTTTTTATATCTATTTTTGTATTTTTTCATAAAAAATAATGTTTTTGGTCCTAGGTGGGTTTTCATTGGGTTCACCAAGGTTGGAACTGGACGAGGAATCATATCCTGTCTAGACCGGTTTGGGTTTGGCTAGAGTTCTTGCAGAATCCGGTAACAATGATTTAATCCTTTCCCTTAACAAACATGCCAAAACTACTGTTACTTTTCTGGTTTTTCAATTTTTGATCAAACTATTTCTGCAAAATAGACAATTCTTAGTAAGTTGAGTCAATTGTATGGATTGTAACAGGCTATTGTATATTGTTTTGTTAATTGCTAAACTGATTGCTTGCTTGATGCCATTTATGTAGTGTATCACGTTCTCTGTATGAGTAAGCATTTGATCTTTCTTTTTTGGAGAAATGCATATTATATAACTTCAATTTAATAGCAGGGTTACATGGAAATCTCTCCTGGAAAAAACAAATGACATGACCATGTTTTCTATTAAGTGTTTTATGTGAATGTGTAGTCCCATTGACGTGTTTGACGGGTCAGGAGTTTTTTGACTTTTTCTGTTGTTTTATTAGCTATCGACCTTTATCTTGTAAAATCAGAGGACTGAAGCATTATTATCTTTATTTATCTCAACCTGTATAATTGCCTCTTTTTTTGACAGGTTAAGGGGCAAAAATCTAAAACTGCAACATCATTTCAGGGGCTGCTGAGCAACTTTCCTGCAGATTGCCCAGCTGCTGCACCTGAGGATATATCTGTGCATCTGTGTTTCATCTGCTTACTACATTTAGCTAATGAGCATTGTTTAAGCATCCAAGATCACTCGAGTTTAGATGACCTTTCTATCCAAATACCAGTTGAGTCACTGAAGTAAGCAATTGATGGAATCTACGATATGTTATGATCACTTTTCTATATTGTGTATTATTTCAGCTGAAAATTAGCCTCATTCTTTGCAAGATAAGCTCTTGCATTCTGTACCATATTCTTCGGGTAGTAATGACACTGCCTGTTAGATGTGCATGTTATGTGGAAACTAGAATTTATAATTATTTGACCTTTTCATGGGAAAATCGAAAAGGCTTCCCCAAATCCTCATAAATGAAACCAAATTTTAATGGATTTACAAACTGCAAATATTTGTTATAAAATTGGCTTATTTTTAAATTAATAACTTTGAATTTTGCCATATAAACTTCATATCTTGTTTTGAGCCTGCAATAAGTTAACTCACTTGTTAGCATTTTGTGGGAGTGTCCCTACAAGGAGTAATGAGATTTCTTGTGTTTTGACATGTTTGACATAGCTGGCAGATAATTGCTGGATCTGACACAACTACATGTGATTGTGTGCCACATGCTGGAGTTGGTATTGAAGGGAAAATGAGAACTTGAAGCAATGGAGTTCTAATAATGTGGTTTATGTTCCAAGAGGTGTTGGGAATCAACAAGTGCCCAGTAAGGAATTGTGGGTCTAATTCAAAGTCAGTCTCAGTCTGTAGCCGATACTTGCATGTTTTGCTGAGTTTGGTACTAAGTACTTGTGAGTCTATGAATAAACATTCAGCTCATGACCCTAAGCCTTCAACATTGTTTTCTAAGCTCATAATCCATTCAATCTTACTTTTTAATGTTATTACTTGTGGTGGGAGTTTCTCTGGTTTGCTTTTCATTCAACTCTTCTATTTTAATTCGGGGGTCTCTTTTCATTTTCCATGTCTCAGCTGAGTCTGGCAGTCAGTACCCGACAGTTTCAGTAGACTCGTGAGTACTAGTGTCAGACTCGACTGAGACTTGGAATTTGAAAAGAATCCCCAATATTAAAATAGAGGGGTTAATGAAGAGAGGGAGACCCAGTACAATTAATAACAATAAAAAACAATGGTTCATTTAATGAATATGTAATAAGAGGAATTAGGAAGGTTGAAGGATTATGAACTTAGAAGACAATGTTAAAGGTTAAATCCATGAGCATAATGTTTTCATTTATCTCTTAGAGAACATAACTCTTTTTTTTGAAGTGCTTTCATCCTGGCATAAAACCTAATTTGGTTTAGCACGCTTTGCCTCTTATTTAACAAATACATAGCACATAAGATGAAGAAACATCTCACATTTCATCTTTCATGGAATCAATTGTTGTATGCAATCTTCCTCTTCTAAAGCTGACAACAGAAGAAATCTATTGACAATGTTTAGCCTCAGAGGCCATCATAGCACTAGCATCAGTAACAACTGAGAAACTCCTTACCTTGACAATGGGGAGCTCACTCCCCTCATGTAGCATATGAGGTACAAAGATGTATAATTTCCTCACGCCATACACATTTTTGTGAACCTTAGTTATCTTCTAAGATGGAATATCATGACCATAGAGAGCATTCCTCATACCATACACATTTATTATGAAGTTTGGTTATCTTCTAAGATGGAATATCATGACCAAAGATGGCATTCCTCATACCATACACATTTATGATGAATCTTTATGAACCTTATTTTCTAAGATGGAATAGCATGACTAAAGAGGGCATGCTTCATACCTACTTAAATAAAGAGGGCATGCTTCATACCTACTTAAATAAGTTATATTGAGCATAGAAAAGACAATCACATTCCCTTCTACATTGAGACAATTTCTATATCATCTCTAAATGTAGACGTAGAAGCCCATTGCTAAAAAGTGTTTTTTTTAAAAATGCTCAAGATGAGAGATCCGTAGTTCTTCGAAGTGTTTAAACCTTGAGAGCTAATCCATACCAAAATGCCAAAGTATCGCAGTAATAGCTTTAAGACAACTTTTCATGTGGTCTAGAATCTTTTGATATTCTTGTCTCGTACTTGTGAAACATGTGCTAAAATGGAAGATGGTCTCCCACCATGGGTGGAGGCGTAAGCTAGGTCTTTAGCAAGTTCCAATTAGTTTTTGATATTCCAAAGTAGTCCTTTGAAATCTAATTTTCTATTTAGAGATTCTTCATTGAAAAAAGAATTGCATTAAATGCAAGTTTTCTTTGGTTTTTAAGTTTTAAAAAATTGACGATCTATTATAAGAAAATAAGTAGGTTACAATATGGATGTGTTAGCTAGACAAAATCAGTCACAAATTGGTACAAAGTCCCATGCAATGTAAACCAATTCGAAAAGGCTCAACAATTAACAATTCGAAAAGCTAAGCTTAGAGCAACATTATATATGAAATAGATATAACATTAAAACACAATAATATATCAGTAACTATAAACAATAGTATATTGCTATCTATCAAGAGTTAAACAATAAACAGTCTTGGACACGGTTAATAGTCATTTCGAGTAGCATCTTTGGTTATCGATTTCATTATATGCATTAAAATTAAATGTTCATATAAGGTGAGAAACAAACCTCTTGTTGTCAAAGTTGTAGTTTTTGATCTCAAGATTAACATCTTTATCCAAGGTTAAATCATAGTTGTGAATTTTACAATACTATTTTTGAAGTTCTTTATATATTTTTATGAAACTTTCTATTTGATTTTTTGAGGTCACGTGTTCAAAATTGAGCAAATTTGGTGTACAATTTGTAAACAATAATTGAGTCTTTATATACTATTTTTATAAACTTGTCTTTGGGAATCTCTAACATTTTAGTAATTTGTTCAATGATAAAACAAAATTGAGTTTAGTGGATGACTCCATAAGGTGCTTCCTTTTGTCTTAGAAGATCTTTTTATTTCTCCATTTCCAAATAACTTAAGTGAAAATTGTTGAAAATGGAGGTAATATTGTAGCTTAAAACTTGTAAACCTATGAGACTATAGGTTTAATTAAGTGTTTTTGTCACAATTCTTTGTGTATGATTATTTGTTTAGATCAATTTTACTAATTGTAGAAAGAGGCAAAATATTGTAGAAGAATGAGACAAGAAGATAGAAGTGACAACATATACGTGGAGAAATCCTTTCGGGAAAAAACTCCACCAGAATCAACAGTGCTTGTATTATTTAACCTTAGAACAAGATTACAATAATACTGTATCAATCCTTGATTGATATGCTTCCTTTGTCTTCAACAATCCTTCTTCACAACCTGCAATAAACTCTCATACACTTTCTGCAACACAAGCTATCCATGCATTCCATGTGACCAAGCATGAATCCACACATCCCATGCCATGCTTCAAACCCTCACACATGCAAAAGCTCAAATTGCTAACCTGCTGCAAACTCCGATGCACTTATTGCAATTAATAGACAATTAATGTGCATTGTAAACTCTAGAGAGTTGATCAAAACAAGAGCACAAAGCTCCTCACAAATATCTACGCCTAGATTTGGCAAGTAGAGTTCCACTCTGTAACATGAAGTCAAAACCAAAGTCTCCTCAATTTAGGCTCCCCAAATTGAACACTTAATTGAACTCTGGTAAAAAAAATATCTTGCAAGCTCCACCTCAAAGTTGGCACCCAAGAATGGGCCCACTTGACCGAGCCTTGTAAATATCTTCTCATGCAAAAGGTGTTAACTCAAAGATGCCAACTTGGGCACCTAAGGTGGGTCCAAGTCAATCCTAGTTAACTGAAACATATCTCTCCATCAATTCATGCAAATGTTATGCATGATTGATCATCCCCACTTAACTGAATGTATCCACCTGTTATCTATCATGCAATTGAAGTCATTAGTCATGCAACTCAAGTCAACTGAAGTCAACTAGCATTCAACTCAAACTAACTACATGCAACTGAAGATAACTGAACCATAACTGAACTGAACTAAACTGAACTGGATTGAACTGATAATGAACTGAATTGAATTGAATTGAACTGAACTGAAACGAATTGATCTGAACTAAACTAAACTGAATTGAACTAAACTAAACTAAGCTCATGTAAATATCAATCCCTAATTTGTAGGATCTTTACATGCATTACTGAAGTGTTATCAATCTAACTTAAGCAAGGTGGGTTCCACCTTCCATGTGGGCACCCCATGTGCTCCTATTTTGTAGGAGCTCTTCTTGGATGCCCCCACATGTTCCTATCATTTAGGAATAATTACAAATGTCAATTTACATGTTCATTTCATTCGATTTTAATCTCTTTCTAATTCTAGTGTTGGGGAACACTTTCCAAGGAATTATGAGATACATGAAATATGTTTAGGATTGCAATTAAATGACATCCTATTGCCAACATTCTCCCACTTGACATTATACATTGCAATTATTCTAAACACAGAATCATTATTATACAACCTTCTCATCAGGTCTATGATGGAATCATCCATTTCCAGGTGTAGGCTCCTTGGTCTTTACTGTTGAAAAACTTTTATAAGTAACCATTCCAACACATATTTCTTAACATAAGAAATATCCGGCCTAACCCAAGTCTCTCTAGTATCCATGAGCACCCACCAATCAATCCATGCCAACTTCAAATGCAACCTGCATAATCATGAAGCTCCAAGCAAACGATGAATACTTAAAACCAAAGAGAACTACATCCTCTCCAAAGGAAGAACAATAACACCTTTACCAAAGACTCTAAGGGTCCTCCATGAAACAAGATGTTAAAACCTCTTCAAATCACATGAAGATAACCATATCCTACCAAAGCTCCCACTGAACTGTGATATTGAGTTATACATGACAACAAGATAAACATCAAATCATCACTGTCAAAAGCTCCCACTGAAACATGTAACCAAGCTATACATGACATCGTGATAACCATCTCCTAAATGAAGATCATCCATGGCCTCAACACAATCAAAGAATCCGCTGTAAACGACACAACTCCCAAAAGGTCAAGAAAACCATAATCTCTAAACTAAGAAGATAAAACACACTTCTTTTACAAATATGCAATAACACAATAGTAAAAGCTCCCACTACAACCAAAAAACCTTCAAGCTTTTAAGAGAAAGGCATCCCAAACTCTACCCAACCTCTAGCTTTGCTACCAAATGTTGAAAATGAAGGTGAAATTGTAGCTTAAAACTTGTAAACCTATGAGACTGTAGATTTAATTAAGTGTTCTTTGTCACAATTCTTTGTGTATGATTATCTGTTTAGATCAATTTTACCAATTGAAGAAAGAGACAAAAAATTGTAGAAGAATGAGACAAGAAGATAGAAGTGACACAACATATACGTGGAGAAACCCTTTCGGGTAAAAACTCCACCAGAATCAATAGTGCTTGTATTATTTAACCTTAGAACAAGATTACAATAATACTGTATCAATCCTTGATTGATATGCTTCCTTTGTCTTCAACAATCCTTCTTCACAACTTGCAATAAACTCTCATCGAACTCTCATACACTTTCTGCAACACAAGCTATCCATGCAGTCCATGTGACTAAGCATGAATCCTCACATCCCATGCCATGCTTCAAACCCTCACACATGCACAAGCTCAACCTACTAACTTGCTGCAAACTCTGATGCACTTGCTGCAATTAATAGACAATTAATGTGCATTGTAAACTCCAAAGTGTTGATCAAAACAAGAGCACAAAGCTCCTCACAAATATCTACGCCTAGATTTGGAAAGTAGAGTTCCACATTGTAACATGAAGTCAAAACCAAAGTCTCCTCAATTTAGGCACCCTAAATTGAACACTTAACTGAACTCTAGTTAAGAAAATATCTTGCAAGCTCCACCTCAAAGTTGGCGCCCAAGAATGGGCTCACTTGACTGAGCCTTGTAAATATCTTCTCATGCAAAAGGTGTTAACTCAAAGATGCCAACTTGGGCGCCCAAGGTGGGTCCAAGTCAATCTTAGTTAACTGAAACATATCTCTCCATTAATTCATGCAAACATTATGCATGATTGATCATCCTCACTTAACTGAATGTATTCACTTGTTATCTGTCATGCAACTCAAGTCAACTGAAGTCAACTAGCATTCAACTCAAACTAACTACATACAACTGAAAATGATTGAACCATAACTGAACTGAACTGAACTGAACTAAACTAAACTGAACTGAACTGAACTGATATTGAACTAAACTGAACTGAACTGAACTGAACTGAACTAAACTCATGTAAATATCAATCCCTAATTTGTAGGATCTTTACATGCATTATTGAAGTGTTATCAATCCTCCAAACAATTAACTTAAGCAAGGTGGGCACTCCATGTGCTCCTATTTTGTAGGAGCTCTTCTTGGATACCCCCACATGTTCCTATCATTTAGGAATAATTACAAATGCCAATTTACATGTTCATTTCATTCGATTTTAATCTCTTTCTAATCCTAGTGTTGGGGAACACTTTCTAAGGACTTAGGAGATACATGAAATATGTTTAGGAATGCAATTAAATGACATCCTATTCCCAACAAAAGTTATATGCCAAAAAAATTAAGTTTATGACTCAAACTATTAATATATTCAAGTTGTGGATATTTTCGATTTGGTAACTTCGAAAAATCCAAATAAAATCGTAATAAATAATGTAGGAAGAAGAATCTTTTGACACATGGAATCTACTAGTTATAGACAAGTTTATTTCATTTGTTTTGTTTTTCTCAATTTTACAATAAATTTAATTTCATATATATTTTCAAATAAAGAGTAACAAAGAATGGGATCCCCAAGTATTTAACTTCTTGTTTAGTTCTTCTCATTGTCAATTACATTTCTCAAATCAATTGTGGGAGATTGATTCTAATTAAGCATAATAGATTTATTTTCATTTTTTTTAACCTAATACTTGATAGCATATATTAAGTCTATTAGTTAGGATCTCAAAATTATCTCCCCCCATCCTAGAAAACATAGTAGTATCATGAACCAACTAAATGTTCAAATCATTTCCTCATTAGGTAAATATATCCTTTTAACCATATTACCCAATTACTAGACCTTAATATATAACAAAGGGCTTCCAAGGCCATAACAAAAAGGGCTTGTGCAAGTGGATAACCTTTGTAAATGAAGGGCCTAGTTAAAGACCTATTGATATCAATATGAGTATAAGTATCTATAAACAAAACTCTAATTGTATTGCAAAAAATCTTGGAAAAACTAAAGATATCTAAAATAGGCAATGTAATTGATCACCCCATCTTATCATATGTTTTTCAAATGTTAGTAACAACATTCCTACATTTTGGTTAGTCTTTTTGTCCTGATTAAAAGATTCCCAACTAAGGAGGTTTTCAAGAATATATCTTCCTATCATAAACTTTATTTAGTTGTTAATAATATTAGAGAGGACATTAGTTAGCCGAAAAGTTGAGAAATTCACATAGATTTTATAGGATACATTTACTAATGTAATCGATCTCCAATTCTTAGTATTAACTGTTGGATGCTGTGGTTGTGTTGCTGATATGTGGTTGTCATTGATGTCAACACTATTAGCATGGAGGTATTGAAGGCTGTATATGTCGAGAATATTGAGAAAATTGTTAAAGAAAGAGCTACAAGTTGCTAGTGGAACAGTGAAGGTCATGAAGGTGTTTTGCTCAGTACGTTGAAGATCAGTTGCTGTGGATTGAAGGGTTTATTTCTGAGTGTATCTAGTTTATCCACCAAAAGTTTTAGAGGTCCGCATGGAGATTTGTTCAAGTCATGAGGATTTGTGTTCTGACAGTGTTTCTGTGGTTTCAGTTTATGTTCTTGATTGAAGTTGGTGTGATTCTAGTAATCTTAGATGCTGCAGATGTTTCTCTGTTGGTTCTTTATGCTCATGGATGTTTCTAGATCGTACTCTATCCTTGTTGCACGATCGCGTTGATCAGTGTGCTTGTGGTCGGTGATTTTTCTCTTGTGTGTTTGGGTTTTTGTGCTCTTGGCCGACGTGATGGTTGTAACATGTTGTGGATCCTTGAAGATTAAAATTTGAATGTTTGGTGTGCTCGAGGATGTTGTTTTGGGTCACAACATAATATTGGCTGACGGTGTTTGATTCGCATTGAAAATTTATTTGTAAATTTGGACCGACATTGCCTATATGTTTTATATTTTCATATTTCTTTTGGCCGACAGAGTTGTTGATGTAAATCCATGTTGCGGATATATAAGAGTGATTTTATGAGCTAAGTGAAGTGTGCATAAGTGTGAATGTATGCCAGAGAAAGTGCAGATGTGCAAATAGTGTTCTAATCATTCGATTGCAGAGCAAAGTGTGAAGAAGTTTGAGCAAAGTGTGAAGGAGTGTTTCTGTGCTTAACTAGAAATGTTATCAGGCTTTTGTAGAAGCTATTTTCTCAGTTCATACCTTGCAGATCTAATCCAATTTTTTGTAAGACAGTGTGTCTTCTTTGGGCAGTGAGCCCTCTTGTATTTGAGCAGTGAGCTCTAGGCAGTGTGCCTAAATGCATGTGCATTCCCATTATTCATCTTTATACTTTTAATAGGGTATAATATTATGGACTGACATTCACCGTGGTTTTTCCCCTAACAGGGTTTCCACATAAAAATCTTGGTGTTCTTTGTGATTTTGATGTGCTGATTGTTTATGGTTTATTGTTCATTCATTAGATCTGAGATTAAGTTAAGTTAAGTGTGAAAAGTTTGAATATTCCATGACAAATGATTCACCCCCCCTCACAGTTGTTTGTCCTTGTTTTTCCAACATTAACTTTATCTCCTTTTGAGAGAAGATTAATAACACCTTCAATAATATTATCACTTAATGATTCTTTTTAAATATCTTCTTTGAAGATTAAGTGTAGGTCCTTAGAGATCTACTCTTTATGAACTTATAGAATTCACTAAGTTGTCCATCCACACCAAGGGATTTCCTATTTTTAAAAGTTTGAATAGCTAGTATTATTTCCTCATTATTGATATCTTTGTTTAATATTGCAACCTCCTTAACAATAATTCTCTTAGGAATAACCTTACAAATATCTGGAGTCCTTTTGAAAGTATGCAAATTGTCATTAGAGTAACTTAGTCTTTATAAAAGGTTTTAAGGCCTTCTTTGATATTTTCATGATTTTATTAATTATCTTCAACAACAATTGGGCCAATAGCCTCTTTACATTCCTTGATTTTAAGAATTTTAATTTTTTTTTGAGCCTTTATCACTATCATTAAGCCAAGTCATCCTTGCTTTGATCCTTGTAACTTAGATTATGTTTAATCTCCTTGGGATAACTACTAGCTTTTAATTATTAGGATTAAGCTAAAACCAAGTCTTAGTGTTTTAACATTTTGTTTGGAGATCATTCTCAAATATTCTTCTTTCGATGGCACATTTTTGTCCAATAGTTTGGAAAAGAGTTTTGCAATCTCTAACAAAGTATAAATATTGGAATTATTGGGAAAACATTCATTGGTTTCTCTCAAAGTCTTGATTGCCTTCTTACAATCTTTATCTTTAACAATTTAGAGTTAAGTTTGAGTAAGGTCTATTTTTTAAGATTATCAATATTCTTCATACCTATAATCAAAATATTAGCCTCGATTGGGTGGTGGTTAGACATAATACAAGGTTGAACTTGAATGCTATTTTTCTTCATATCATCTTAATATAATATTGTTTTTAATGAGAATTATATTTATCAATTTGGAAGATTCTTTTCCCATTTTTTGATTGTTGCACTATATGTGTTGATGTTATGGCAGCTTCGGGCTCATTCTTCCAGCCACGAGTGAAGACATAAATTCATATAGCCTATCGGCTATTCATTTATTTGTGATAATTAATGTGAAGGGGCGCTTCACATGGCAACAATGTAATTTCAATTTGGGCCGACCTTCCTTGTAATTCACAATTTATATTTGTAATTATCTTTTGTATTGTGTCCGACCTTCTACATGAAGAGGCGTGACCTCTCTCATATTGTGTATTTATACAATGTCTCTTCCATTTATTCATAATCAAGAAAGTTCATTCATTCCTCCAAGTGCGAACTTCATGAAGAGCAGATTGAAGGTTCTATAAGTGCAGATTTTGATGTCAAGGAAGAACAGATTACAATCTGTTATTGCATCTAGAGTTGATGCTAAAGATTGGCCTTGTGATTGGCCTCATTGTAAAGAAGATTGTTGCCATTGTTTATATATATAAGAAAGATACTTGTTGCTGGGTTTTTCTCCCTCAAGTGGAGGGTTTTCCCAGGATATATGCTGTCTATGTGTTATGTTGTGTCTGATTTTGAATTAAACTATGCTTATCTAATCTGATCACTAAAATCTAACAATATGAACCATATATCCTTACTATTCTTTTGTTATTTTTCAAAGGATAGAAAAACTTCAATATTTTTTTGCGCCTTTAATCAAATATTTCTCATGACATTTCCAAATAAGAGGAATTTTTCCATCTTTATCTTAATCATGCTCAATCATGTTAAAATATCCCCAACAGTCCTAAGAACCTTTGGATAGAGAAGAGGCTATCCATTTCCAAAGGCTAGTTTTCTCTCTATAATTATTCCTAACATAAATGTAATAAATACCAAATTTTACATTGTCTCTTTCAATAATAATTCAATTTCTTCCAGTACATGGGAAACAACTAGAATTAACCACATACTTAGACCATCTTTTGTTTACTAGAATGATAATGCCACATTTATCATTAGCATGATTATAAGTATAAAAATTAGACTTATCCCAAACAAAGATCAACATATTATCCAATTGAAACCTAATAAATTTAGTTTCTTGAAAGATCAAGAAATCTATATCTTTCTTATTGTTGCAAATGATTTCAAGATATAATGTTTTCTAGGGGATTTAAGTCCCCTAACATTTCGGCTTATGCATTTAATCAACATAAATTGATATTAGAGATTGGGAGATCTCAACTTCTTATGCAACAATCAAAACATTTTAGGATCTTCTCCTCTTTTTTTTTATTCCCAATTTCTCTGATATGTCCCATATGCTTATTTTTTTTACTATCCACCTTAATCTTCGAGATAATATCTTGCTCCATTAAATTCTTTTGAAATACATAATTCAAATATTCAAATTTTAAGTTTCTTGTTCAACTTTGTTATTTACACTCATTTCTATTACACCCTTAAACTCTAATATATTAGCAATATTGATTTTTTTGAGTTTTAGAGGTTTGAACCAATTTATTAGTAATAGTTTTCTTTTTTAAGTTATTTAATACAAGTTCTTGGGAATTCTTCTTTTTGGGAATGCTTTGGGTTTGTTTATTAGACATAAGGTAATCAAATTTTTATTCATACCAAGAGGGATTTCAATGTTCAAACCATCATTATAAGGATCAATAAATATACTCTTATTAACAATATGCTCTATAATTTCTTCTCTATTAACCATAACCAAATTTCCATCTTGAAAATTGTTATTAAGGACCTCCTCAATTTTCATACGACTCTTTATTATTCTCATTAGTATCTCTTTTAAAAGTAAGCCTATTATTCTTTGAAAAATTAATAATTATAGGGCCATTTTTATTTTGATGCCTATCTTTTTGTAGAGGAAACACATATTCAAACCCCTTAAACATTCAATTTCACATTTATATATATATTATTTCCCAATTAAAATCCAATGACTTCAAGAATTTGAATTTCATTATTTAAGGAGACGTCATTCACGTGAGGCAACATAGCCCTAGTTTCCTCCACCTATAATGCCTTCCAAAGATAGTTTACTAATTGAGGCAAAAAGGTTACAATTGAAGTTGAACATTTTTCAGTCACCCATCTAGTGATAGAACACATAAGAATTTTCTCATTAGATGCCTTTGGAGACTAGGGCATAGTTTGAAATTTAAACTTTCCTATATTATACAAATCTTTACTCAAAAAATTCTTTTGCACATTGTGGTTCTTGAAAAAATAAGAAACAAACCCTTTTGTACCATTCTCCAAAATGAAACATAAATGTCCAATTTCTTACTCCAAATATTTAGCAATCATTCATAAAAGTAAAATTAGACAAAATATTTGATAAACAACATTCTTTAATTTACTTTCCTCTTTCTTAATAACTTCTTTCATTTCCTTGTTGAGTTCTACTTGAAGTGTCCTTGAAAAATGAGAGCACTTATTGTCTTTTCAAACTATGGAGAGTTCTCTGCATTGCTATTTACCATTTTTAACGTTTCCCCTGCGATCTCAAATCTCACTATTTTTGATGGTTTCTCTACATCTTTATCATTAATAATATCCTTTTATGTTTTCTTAGTTCCTTGCAGTATATTTTTGTCCTTCTCGACCACATTCTAATCACTATTTTTCATGTAACTGTAACATATGCAACTAATAGCTAACTCTGCTACAAGGTTTTTGTAGTCTCTAAAGGTTATGTTACTATCAACCCACTTGAAATAAGAGGCACTATAAAATTAATATAGGGAACTAATATAGTAGAAAACCAATTTAAAAGTCACTTAAAATAATTTAAAACAAGAAATATAACAATTAAAGACAACAATTTAAATACCAAGTAAACATCACTCCAATTAAGCAAGGTGCAAGAAAAACTCAATCTGCCCCGTAAATTTTTTTTTTGATGAGCAACTGAAAAGAGAAATGAGATCAATGAAACTAAGAATGGTGAAGAGGATTGATTATAGTTGATTCTATCCAAATGAACATCTCATAGGTTGAAAATGAAGGATGAATATTCATTTGACTCATCAACCTTAGAAAAATCCTCTTCTCAATTTCTCATTTTTTTTTCCAAATAGTTATGTTATCATGGAATCAAGCAGTGCTCGTTCCATGGATAACCCCCTACGAAACTTGTCCATTTCCTAGGTTCGTGAAGTTCAAGCATGCAAAATGAGGTGATTTTAAAGCCACCTCAAAATGCGTTCCAAAGCCTCAAACGGTCAGTTTGAGCATCCCCCTACGTTCACCTCGCGAAGACCTTCGAAACGAGTACCTTCGCGAGTTCTCACTGTTGATACTTAGTAAAATTATGAAAAGTACAGTTGTCTTAAAAAAAACAACACTCTACTTCATTTTGGAAAATTGACTAAGTGTCAAAAGTGCAAGGGTGCCAAAAATCAACGCCCCTGCACTTAAGTGATTTTTGTTTTGGTGCAATGGCGCTGATTTTTGGCGCCCTTGCACTTTTCTCCTAGACTTAGTCATTTTTGACTAAGGCGCCGTTATTCTCCTCTTTTACACTTTTCACTGAAAGTAACTTAATTCATGCTTCATTTAAATGGACGAGTTGAGTTTACATTTTAAGATTTAGAGATCATTTAAAAGTGATTTTATGTTTCTTATTCATCATTTTTGGTCTTCAACCTCCATTTCTTTTGCTGGGCGAACTCCTCTTTTTCTCTAAAATGCGTTTTTGGAGATCTCATGCAATTTTGAGTTTGATTTCTTGTGGTTTTCAGGTACGTTTCATTTTTCTTCCTTAATGCGTTATTTTCAGATCTGGAACTATTCATTTCGAAATCTAGAAACATATCTTTGAAATCACCTTCGTACGTTTTTCTCTTACCCTTTCATTTCCAAAGCTTTCATGCTTGTGCGTAGGTTTTGTCTCTTGACATAAACACGTTTTTGTTTGTTAGATGAGATATTGAGGTCCCCATGATCCATTGATGTTTTCTTCTCTTTCCTTAATGGGTGTCTATTTGGTTTGTTGTTTCACCCTGCATTTTTAAAATGCGTTTTGCTTTCTTTTATTGATTGAGGAAATGCAAGGGTTTTTGAAAGATTTCGGGCTCTTGAGTAAAACTCTTGTTTTTGAGAATACCATAGCGTAGAAATGCAGATTCATTATGTCAAAATATGTTTTAGATGTTGGCATCAAAATGTTCACATTTTCAAGTTTCAAGTGGCGTTTTTCAAATGTCATTTATCTCCATTTGCCAAGGCATTGAGATTCTATGTTTTTACACTTGTAAAACCCTGACATTTTCTTCATCTATCTCCATTTGGCAATGGCACTAAAATTCTATACCATTACATTCAAAGTTTTGAACTTCAAAAAGTTGGAGTGTCAGGGCGCTGATTTTTAGCACCCTGACACCAAAAAAGTTTCTAACTCCCCAAGTGCAGGGGTGCTATTTTTCAACGCCTCTGCACCAAAGTCATTTTACCCCCAAGTGCATAGGCGCTGATTTTCAGCACCACTGCAATTTTTACTACTACATTCAAAGTTCTGAACTTCAAAAAGTTGGAGTGTCAGGGTGCTGATTTTCTGCGCCTTGACACCAAAAAAGTTTCTAACTCCCCAAGTGCAGGGGTGTTGTTTTTCAATGCTTCTGCACCAAAGTCATTTTACCCCCAAGTGCAGAGGCGCTGATTTTCAGCGCCACTGCAATTTTCACTACTTTTTCTCAGAAACACTTCAAACCTTGCCAACTTCACTCCAAACTTCATTTTTTCCACTCCGTGCATCATTTTTTTGTGCCTCATTGCTTGTTTCATGCTTGCTCGACATCGTTGCTCGCTTCATGCATCCCAATGCTATTTTTTGACTAATGTTTGTTGATTCCACAACTTGCAGTTTCTTTTGAAATCTCATCAAAAGATCCTCAAAGTTGTTGCTTGTTGATTTAATTACTCTTAGATGACTGCCGAGAAACCTCCATCGTCTTCAAGGGATAAAAAATAAATGAAGTACAAATATCAAGGTGTTTATCCGCCGACAGTGGTGGTCTCAAAGGTAGACGATTTAAAAGACACAAAGGTCGGTCATCAAGACCTAGTTGATTTTGCTAAAAGAACTGAGAAGAAGTCTCTTGAAGATTCTCTAAGAGCAATCGTACATAGTAATCTGCATTTGGTGTCTATGTTCCCTACCTCTACACATAATACATAATTTTTCCTTCAAGTTACATCCCATTACATCAAGGAAAGCATAAGTGTGATTGATTCTTCTGGGCACGAGATATTGAGACTTGACCTTGAATTCTTTGATATTGTTTTCAAAATTCCACAGATGGAGAAGTACATTGACATCTCAATACAACAAGCACAGGAGGTCTATGATGCAGATCCCGACAAGGCTAAAAACCTGATAAATAGTCAACGGTTGAAAAAACCTAGGCAAACTATTTCCAGATGGCCAAAGGGACTTCAACTAAGTGACTTCAAGGAAGATGTCAGAGATATGATCACACTTTTGAGTAGAGTAAAGGGGTTTCCTGAATCATCTTATTTTCATGACTGGATGTATGAATACATCAGAATCATAAGAAGACAAAAATTTCACATTGATTGGGGAAAACAAATCATTAATGAAATACATGAGCAACTGATCAACGTGCCGTCCACATTGCAGTTCTGTATGACTTCTTACCTGGTGTATGTTGCAACCATGATGAGGAAATTTACGGGTCTATCTAAAAGAGGGAATAGGCACACCGTACCTTTGTACAAATTTTTCTATCAACTTGAGCTGAAAGAAAGCTTTCATCATTTCAGGAGTGTTATCGATGCTTTCTTCGCACCTTTTATTTTCAACTTTGATCTGAATCTCGAAAGGAATAGGGTATCTAATGAGGCCTACAAAGTGGTAAGTAAAGTTGGATGCATATATCTATAATTCCCAACTTTAAGAGTAGGGTGCTACACTGGTTTCCCTTACATGTTTCCTAGATACCCCTCAGACAAGTGGATTCTCATGGAGATGTGTAGACAACTGATTTCAGTGCACAAAGAATGGAGAAAGATTCACAAGCCGGGATTCAAGTTCCCATTGACAATCGATAGGTACACTATCAAGATTATACAAAAGGCCAAATCAATCTATGCGGAAATGCAGGTCATGACAATCAGGACCTATAGATACAGGTTTGATTTTGATTACCGAGATGTCAGGAAGAAGTTTCCAAACGATCATCAGCACAGGTACAGTTTTGAGGACATCTGGATTGATTGCAGAGATGAGGAGGCCATTCGTAAGATGGATTATTGCAGGCTAACCGTACAATAGATCAAAGATCTTGGTGTTGCTGACCTACCAAAGGATTTCACAGATCCTGGTGACATCATGAATACTGTCTATGATGAACAAGAAATGGCCAGGAGGCTGTTGTTTGCAATTCAATGGTCCAAAAAAGAAAGTGTTAGCATCAGGGAAAGATTAGCACCAATTTTGTCTAACATTGCAGAGTGGTTACACAAGCATGACTTTGAGATGAAAACTTTCAGAACAAATTCTGAGGGAGATTAATTTGAAGCAGAAGCCAACTGACAAGAAGAACTTCGCATGAAAGATAAATCTGCGGCTCTTCCCACTTCTTTGCGAAGAGGCCTGAGGATCAAGTTCACTGTTGGAAAGGACACATAGGCTGTGCAAGAAGGGGAAACTACAGAATCTGAACCATCTCGTTGCAAAGGAAAAGGGGCTGTTTTCGAAGAGATAGATTTCGATGAAGAAGGAAATTCAAGTGATCAATCCATTGAAGAATAAGTTTTAGCAGAAGCAGACTTTGATGAAGAATAATATTCTGAAGATGAACAAGAGTCTGAAGCTGATTCTAAAGGTGAACCAGAGTTAGAAGGACAAGAGGATGATCAATAGGAACCATGGCATGATGAAGAAATAACTATATCTCCACCTAAGAATGTAGTTGAAGAACTTCCCATAACATCATCACCTTTAATTCAAATTTTACTCATACACCTCCAAATCCAAACACTCCACCACATGTTCCTACATCACCTATTCCTACCACTATCATACCCATAGTGGATGTTTCACCTACCCCTGCAACATCAACGATACTTGATACCCCTTCAATAACAAGTATACAAATGATTAACATTTTGTCAAGTCCCCCATCATCCATTCCTAGCCTGTTATTGCCATCCTATGATATCACTTCAAAGGCTGAGTTTAACAGATTCATGAATGTATCCATGCCTGATCAACTCAATGTGCCAACTACAAAAGAAGTTATGAGAAACATTGCACCCATTGTCACAATACCAGTCGTTACTTCAAAAGTGACAGTGACAACAAAGTTGATAGTTAATCCAGAAGCTCGTACCTCCTCTCTTCCCCCTTGGTTGATATCTCAAGTGTCAAAGCGAAAGAAACAAATGATTTCTCTAGAAGAGCTCGACCTTGAAGAGATAGTCCCTCCAAAAGCTAAAGGGAAGAAAAAGGAAAAAGTGTATTCACAGCTGAATGTTGACAAAACTGGTCATAAATATGCGGAAATTGGCATTCCACCTCATGAAGAAGGAGATGTCAACATGGAGGATTACACAGTGACAAGGGTCTAGCTTGGAAAGGTTACAAATGAAAGTGCAAAAGAAGATGCGCAGGTGACTTTGGATATACTAGTTGGGAGATTGGACAAAATGGAGCAAGCTTGAAACATATAGAAACAAAGGGCAGAGCATTATGCCACTGTTGTGAGGAGACTTGCAGGATCTACAAGTAATGCACAACCATTAGAAATGGTAAGTGTTGAGGTCCCATCTGTCAAGAAAGCTGAGAAGTTTTCCTCCAATGGCTGGGTGTTGTATGATTTGATCAAAAATATCGTAGAAGACGGTTCTCAAATTATAATTTCCACGGATGAAAAAGCTACTCTGATAGCCAAGCTCAAAACAAAGCTTGATAATGAGGATAATGTACTTTCCCAAGAGCGCAAAGAAATGGAAAAATACCTGTTGTGGTGGTCACAAATGAAATAGGCAAAGCTCAGTAAATTGGTGGAAGTCGAGGTGATTCCCGAAAAAGGAAAATACATAGAGGTAAGAGAATATTTGAAGCATTGTATTCATGTGTTTGTGTCTCTTACATAAGATCTCCACCAAGTACAGGAAGATGTCGAAGGGAATCGTGTGATTCTTGAAAGTGGAATCAAGGAGTTACTAGGGCAGCTTCTTGAGGAGAATCATATCTTCCTGTCAGCCACAAAACTATCCCAGATCTTCAAAGAAGCCATCATGAAGTTGGTTGACAGTGTAGAGTTTTTAGAAGCCTCTCTGGATGTCATTTGTGATACAAGGCTTACACTGGATAACCTTAAAACACATCTTGACAGGTGAAAAAAGGTTCACTCATCTTCCATGAGATCGATCATGAGGATTCACACCATTGTGGATTACACTGTTGGTCTGGATGAGAAGTTCATGTAGGAAACTAGGAAGAAGTATGAAGACTTCCGCGCCCAAGCAAGGAACCATGAAGATTCATAATTTCCAAGTGTTTAACTTTCTGATGCTTTTCATTATGCATCTTGTAAATAGTTTTTGACATCTTAAATGTCTTTTCTCGAAATGTAATTTCACCAAAAAATTGAGATGTAATTTCTTGAAGACAAATTACACTTTGATTTTGGTCAAAGTTAAGTGAGATTTTCCTTAATTAGCTCACCTAACTTTCCTAATTTTACTCCTTTGATTTCCTATATTTTCTCATCCCTCTCCTCTATATATATGAGGGATTTCTATTGTATTGCTTATCTTTTATCTCTAGCAACGAAGTGCTGCTCATTTTGCAAAAAATGTATGAAACTTTGTGTTCAACTTTGTGAATCTAGATCTTATCAATAAAGAAGGAAGTTGCATACCAAACTTTGCGTTGGATCAATCATCTTTTGAAGTTGATTAAGATTGGTGGTGATTATTGTGTGAGATCTAAGGGCTTCAAGTAAATCTATGTGAACTTTGTGTTACATTCTTTACTTTGAATTTAATTTTATGTTTGAGTGACTTTTGGTGGATGAACTACTAGACTTTGTGCTTACATTTGTTCACGCTGTTCGTGGAACTATTTTTGTGGATAAGCTGCAAGACTTTGTGCTTGCATTTGTTCACGTTGTTCGTGAAACTATTGTGGTGATGTATCTAGAAGACTTTGTGCTTCTAATATAACACTTGTTGTGTATCTGAAGGATCTATTGTTGGAAAGTTATGGAACAACTTTGTGCCTTCATAAGCTTTCCTTCCTCATTTTTATTGTTATTGTTATCATGCTGGTATCTCTATGCTTTGCTTTGTCAAGATAGAGATATTGGAATTACTGCTTTGTCATTAGTTTGATGTTGTATCGAATCAGAACTACCGATCGTGGAGCATTGTAAAACATCTTCTTTGAAAAGAGAGAGAAGCATGAATGCAACACACACCCCCCATTTTGTAAGTATAATGTGTATCATTTTATACTTTAATGAGTTTTACTATAGCTTCTATTAGCAGTAAGAAGGGCACCTCCCCTTTCAGAGAGGAGAGATTTTGATCTCAGATAGTTGTGGCTGAAGTCCGAGTTGTGTAATCTATTGAATAGAGGATTACATAATTTTCACCTAACAGTTTTTTGGCGACTCCGCTAGGGATACGACATAAGCAATCTGAGCCTCATGCTTTTGATTGAAGTAGATAATTTTCCAGTTTCTGATTGTACTCTTTTATATTTTTATTCTTAATCTCCATCTTGTTCAGATCTACATTCTGGTGGACCAAATATATACATGAGGATTGAGGGCTCAAGGAGTAGCAGATCCACTTTTTGAAGAATTGTTGCAACACAATTTTCCATTTACTCCTCCGCGAGTAAGATCACCACTACAACGTGTTCTAAGATACCCTTCGCATAGCCAAAAATATCGTCTCCTAAGTGTTTGGTACGTTTACTGCAGGCGTCCCATTTAGGTACCTATTGTGCAACAAGCTATGGCCGCACAACCTAAAAGACCGTGGGGAAACGATTTTGGTCCCCTCTGTTTGGCCACACCTTTGCATGAACTTCCGTGCGTTTCAAGAAAGCATCTCCCAAAGTTTCAAGGTGACAGAAAACATCATCTTGATGAGCACATATCCACATTCTACATCGTTTGTGGTGTTCTCGACATTGAGCATGAAGACATTTCCTTAAGATTGCTCATTGAATCCCTTCAAGGGGTTGTAGCCGAATGGTTCGATACTCTTCCTAATGCTTTTGTCATCTATTGGGCCACTCTTCGCACAAAGTTTGAAGAAAGATTCAAACCTGTTGAAGATTCACATGCTTTTTTGGCGCAACTCACAACCATGCACAAAGAAGCTCATGAACCTATGCGTGAGTTTGTAGCTAAATTCAACAAACTGGTGATGCAGATCTTGAATGATGCTAGATTGACAGATCACAACTTGAAATGCTTCTTCATCAACATGCAACTCCCCAAAGTAAGTTTTTACTTACACAGGGAAAATATTGCCAACGTCGAAGCAACTCAGTAGCTAGCTACCAGCCTGGAAGATGACATGATCCTTGTTGGAGAAATAAGAATGGGAACCAATACCAAAAAAAGTATACAAGCCTTAGGGTCTTCAACAACTAATGTTAATGCTCACAGTGCCAACTGCAACCTTACAGATCCTATGGTCCAGAGGCTAGCAAATGAAGTCTTGTCTCTAAAAAAGAAAGTTTCCAATAGCAACAACAATAACAACTACAAGGACGTCCCAAGGAGGAATTTTCCTAATTATGCTGGAAACAAAAATAAAAATTGTCTCCCAGCGCTGCTAGGAAGGCTTGCCCTAGAAGCCCCACCCGCTAATAATGCCACATGATATTAAGAGGCTGAACAAGATGATTATGCACAACAAGATTACCCTGAAGAAGAAAATTCTGACCTCTTCCAAGAAGAATAAATTGAATCGGCTGGCGACTCCAAGATTAGTTATTTACAAATGACGGAAGAAGAGGAAGAAGAAGATTTGGTAATAGAAACTTATGCTGTTTTCACACGGCATCAACAAAACCAGCTTGATAAAGCTCAAGCTGCTACTCCACTTGAAAAAGAGAAGCCACCTGTCACAATTGCTAAAAGAGGATTTCCTCTCCCTTGGCAACCCAAGAAAGCAACAAGTCCACAAGTAAGCGCACCTCATCTCTCTTCATCAACTCCCGCTATTTCTAAAGCTAATCCTCCCGTTTCGAAGACCAGTGTGCCTTTCGTTAAACCAATCAGTGAAGTTATGACTTCCAGCTTACAAAATTATTTCTAGGATTTTGAGATTATCAACCATGCCAAGAAAACCAAGGTCCAAATGTCTGAGGCTGAGAACCTCAAAGCCAACCCTGATCAATTTGACATACTTTTCAAGTTCGTTAATGACAAAGGAATTACCCCAAGTCAGGATACACCTCCTAACGTTCCTGTTACTCCTAAGCCCAAAATTCCGTAGAGTAACCTTGTGTCCACTCCTCCAACTGCCTCCGACACATTGATCCATTTTTCATCTCCCTACTTGTAAACGGTTTTAAACTAAGTAACTATGTTATAGATTCTGGTGCATCTGACAATGTGATGCTCGCCAAGGTAGCTACTAGCTTGGGATTGGATCTAACTAAAAATTTCAGTCATTGTTTCTCCATGGAGAATAAATAAGTTCCTTTGATCGACCAGATCTAAGATGCGCAGTATGCATTTGCTGTGTACCCAGAAAAGAAAATAAAAATGACGGTTCTCATAGCCAATGTACCAACATCTTATGAAATTCTCCTCAAACGCAATTTCTATAAAGATGTAGGAGGAGAAATAAGTATGGATATGTTTGAAGCCAAAATACCTATCAAAGGTATAATGCAAAAATTGATTCCTGAAAAGGAGTCAAAGTTTTTAGTAACCCAATCAGATGACCCAAGAGCTCAGATCCTGTTTGAGTCTTCAAGCGTGGGAACTTACTATCTGCAAACAAAAGAGGTTGGTGAATCCTTGACTAGAAATAAGTTTGAGAATGATGATGCTTCCTCAACTTCAAATGAATCATCATCAGGTGATCTGTCTATCTCTGATCACGATTCCTCATCAGATGAATCTTCAAACTTTGACACTATTAGCCTTGGTGACCCAAATGGCGTTTGGTTGCTTGAATTTGATGGCAGCTGCTCTTCCATCAGTTCTGGAGCAGGAATGGTTTTTATTTCCCCCACAAGAAAGCTTTTCCATTTCTCTTTCAAGTTACAATTTTATAACACTAATAACATCGCCAAATATGAAGCTCTGTTATTAGGAATGCAAGTTGCGCTAAAGAAGGGTATAAAAAATCTCCATGCACAAGGTGATGCAGAGTTGATAGTATGTCAAGTAAGGAATCTGTATCAGAAAAAAATGACAGACTCAAGCATTATCACAATTTGGTTTGGGATTCCATTGAGGAATTTGAAGCTTTTGATATATTTGTTGTCCCTAGAGAATATAATACCAGAGCTGATTCTTTAGCAATCTCAGCCATGCTCTTGGTACCACATAAAGACTTTCAGGGTTCTACCTACACCATTGAACTAGTTTTCTGCCCTAGTGTCCCTGACAATTCAGAGAACTGGAAAATTTTCAATGATGATCATTAGATCATTGCTTTTCTGGAGAAAGCAGAGAACTTCGATGAATTGTACTTTGAAGGTAGTGATTCTCCACATCGAGAATCTGTGTCAGATATGGACCTTGTTACTGGTGAAGAATACTTACAACTCAGAGGGAATAAGATTCCCAAAGAATTAGTATCCTTAGAGAAGCTTTTTGACAAGCATGATCGCTATGTCAAGAATCAACTCTTGGATTCCGATTCATCTAATGAACTAGAACAAATCAATTTGGGAATTGAAGCTAATCCTAAGATGGTGAACATTGGTAAGTGTTGCATGACCGAAGAAAGGAAATAGTTTGCCTAGTTATTACAAGAATATATGGATGTCTTAGCATAATCATATGAAGATCTGAAATCATTTCAGCCCAAGCAAGTGCAACATGATATTCCTCTCAAGGTTGGAGCTTTGCCTTACAAACAAAAACAGAGACAACACAATCCAAATATTTCTGGAACAATCCTGGCAGAAGTTCAAAAAATTCTAAATGCTTGAATAATATTCCCTATCCACCATTCAACATGGATAGCGAATATTGTTCCCGTTTGTAAGAAGAATGGCAAAATCTGTATTTGTGTAGATTTCAAAAATCTAAACCAACTATCACTCAAGGACAATTATCCTCTTCTAGTGATGGACCAATTCCTACAAAACATGACCGGATCCGAAATGCTCTCCATGCTGGATGGATTTTCTGGTTACAATCAAATTGAAGTTAATTCAAGTGATCAACACAAAACTGCTTTCACAACACCATGGGGTACCTTTGCATATCGTAGGATGCCTTTTGGTTTGATCAACGTTGGTGCCATGTTCCAACGTGCTATGGATTTAGATTTTCGCGATGTGATGGTCAAGTTTATCGTGGTGTATCTTGATGATCTCAAAATTTTCTCTAAACAAAGCTGTGAACACTTCTACCATTTAAGGAAAATCTTAGAGAGATGCTGTCAACATGGTATTTCCTTAAATCCCAAAAAGTCAATTTTTGGGGTTATAGAAGGTAAACTCCTTGGCCATGTTGTGTCTATAGAGGGAATGAAAATTGACTTAGAAAGAGTAAATGGTATTAAGTCTCTCACCCTGCCATCAAGCAAGAAGGCTATCCATTCCTTCTTTGGCAAGGTAAACTTCTTAAGGAGGTTTCTCCCAGACTTTGTAGAGAAAAATCATCATATTGTAAATATGATGAAGGGTAATACTACATTTCATTGGATGACAGAAGGGAAAGCAACATTCAATGATATCAAGGAGGCCATTGCTCATGTGCCCATGTTGGTTTGTCCTAATTACACCAAAGAATTTATCATGTATAGTTATGCTTTCGAGCATACACTTTCAGCGATCCTGGTGCAAGAAAACAATGAGGGTTTTGAATCTCCCATTACATTCATGAGCTATCCCCTAAATAATTATGAATTGAGATATTCTCAAATGGAAAAACATGTTTTGCTATAGTCAAAGTTGTTAAGCATTTTCGGTTGTATATTCTAAATAGCCATGTCAAATTTCTAGTCCCAGACTCAACTATTAAGTCTATCTTAACACAACAGGAATTTGGAACAAAAAGAGGAAATTGGATTGCCAAGATTCAGGAATATGATATGGAAATAAAACCCACTAAGCTGATAGATGGGTGTGGGCTTTGTCAGCTTATCGCTAAAAATAACCCAGATGAAGAAATTCCAGAAGATGAAGTTTCAGACGATGAAGAGGTGGACCCAAGTACACTTCCAATGGTATTGTTTGTCAACACCACCGACGAATGGTATTCCAACATCACCCATTTCCTCACATATGGGGAATTTCCTGATCATTTGACCCCAAAAGAAAAGAGAACCATCAAGCTGAAATCAACGAACTTCGTCTTATGGGACAATGGCTTGTACAAGCATGCAATGGATGGGACTTTTCCTTGATGTGTTGATAAGGAACAACAACAAAAAATGTTGAAGTCATATCATGAATTAGCATGTGGAGGACACTTCTTAGCGCTAGTAACCACTCACAAAATCCTAAGAGCTAAGTACTACTGGCCCACGTTTTTCAGGATATGTACTGTTGGGTGCGTAAGTGTGAATTGTGTCAACAATTTGTTGGTAGGCCCAAGTTGGCATCCTTGCCATTAGGAATCGACTTCATCGGTCTAGTTAATCCATTGTCAAGTGTAGGGAACATCTACGTCCTGATTGCTACTGATTATTTCACCAAGTGGGTGGAAGCAATTCCTACCAAGCATGCTACTTCAGAGGTGGTATGCAGTTTCTTGAAGGAAAACATTATTTCCAGGTTCGACATGCCAAACAAGATCGTTGCTGATAATTCTTCTGCCTTCTCATCAAACAAGATCACTAAGTTCTATTTTGAACACGACATAACTTTGTCTCATTCTTTTGACTATTACCCAAAAGGTAATGGTGAGGATGAATCTAGCAACAAAAATCTGGTGACTATCATCTATAAGCTGGTAGACGAGAACCAATGTCTTTGGCACAAGACCTTGTATGATGCTTTGTGGGCAGACATGATAACTCTGAAGCGGGAAAATGACATGTCTCCTTTTCAACTCTTGTACAGGTTGAATGCCGAGATTCCTATAACCTTGGAACTTACAGCCCTCAAATTGGCTAAGGCCATCGAGGATGAGACGTTTGATAACTCTGTTGATAAGCGTATTATGTATCTCTCAAAATTGGAAGAGAACTCGGTTCAAGTGGTTGACCGCATCGCGGAACACCAGGACTAAGTGAATAAGCTTTTCGACAAGAAGGCCAAGTTTTGAGAATTTCAAATTGGTGATCTCGTTCTCCTTTGGGACAAACAGAGAGAACCAAAAGGTATGCACATAAAATTTGACTCACTATGGACAGGACCTTTCTAAATTCATCAGCTGCACGGTGAAAATAGTTTCCTGTTAGCATACAAAGATGAAATTCCATTTTCCATTCCTCACAGCAGGCAACATCTCAAGCACTTTACGTAGTAAAGTGATTGGCATTGGTATGTAAATACTTTTTTATTTTAAGTTGCGTCATCGTCGTCGCCTGACTCCAAGCCCAATGGATGGATAAAGGCACATGAATTCTAGAATTCTTCTCCCTTCATTCATTTCAAAGAAATGTTGAAGGAAGATCCCCAACAAGAGCCAATTGTTATCATGGAATCAAGCAGTGCTCATTCCACAGATAACCCCCCTACGAAACTTGTCCGTTTCCTAGGTTCATGAAGTTCAAGCAAATAAAATGAGGTGATTTTCAAGCCACCTCAAAATGCGTTCCAAAGCCTCAAATGGTCACTTTGAGCATTATCCTACGTTAGCCTTGTGAAGACCTTCAAAATGAGTACCTTTGCAAGCTCTCATTGTTGATACTTTGTAAAATTGTGAAAAGTGTAGTTGTCTTAAAAAACAACGCTCTACTTCTTTTTGGAAAATTGACTAAATGTCAAAAGTGCAAGGGCACCAAGAATCAACACCCCTACACTTAAGTGATTTTTGTTTTGGTGCAATGGTGTTGATTTTTTGCGCCCTTGTACTTTTCTCCTAGACTTAGTCATTTTTGACTAAGGCGCCGTTTTTCTCCTCTTTTGCACTTTTCACTGAAAGTGCCTTAATTCATGCCTCATTTAAATGGATGACTTGAGTTTACTTTTTAACATTTGGAGATCATTTAAAAGTGATTTTATGTTTCTTATTCATCATTTTTGGTCTTCAACCTCCATTTCTTTTGCTGGGTGAACTCCTCTTTTTCTCTAAAATGCGTTTTTGGAGATCTCATGCAATTTCGAGTTTGATTTCTTATGGTTTTCAGGTATGTTTCATTTTTCTTCCTTAATGCGTTCTTTCTAGATCTGGTTATTCATTTCAAAATTTGGAAACATGTCTTTGAAATATCCTTCATACGTTTTTCTCTTACCCTTTCGTTTCCAAAGCTTTCATGCTTTTGTGTAGGTTTTGTCTCTTGGAAAAAATGCATTTTTGTTTGTTAGATGAGATATTGAGGTCTCCATGATCCATTGACGTTTTCTTCTCTTTCCTTAATGCATGTTTATCTAGTTTATTATTTTGCCCTGAATTTTTAAAATGCGTTTTTCTTTCTTTTATTGATTGAGGAAATGCAAGGGTTTTTGAAAGATTTCAGGCTCTTGAGTAAAACTCTTGTTTTTGAGAATACCATGGTGTAGAAATGCAGATTCATTATGCCAAAATGTGTTTCAAATGTTGGCATCAAAATGTTCACATTTTCAAGTTTCAAGTGGCATTTTTCAAATGTCGTTTATCTCCATTTGCCAAGGTTTTGAGATTCTACGTTTTTATACTTGTAAAATCTTGACATTTTCTTAATCTATCTCCATTTGGCAATGGTGTTGAAATTCTATACCATTACATTCAAAGTTCTGAACTTCAAAAAGTTGGAGTGTCAGGGCACTGAATTTTAGCACCCTGACAACAAAAAAGTTTCTAACTCCCCAAGTGTAGGGGCGCTATTTTTCAGCACCTTTGTACCAAAGTCATTTTACCCCCAAGTGCAGAGGTGCTGATTTTCAGTGCCACTGCACTTTTCACTGCTTTTTGTCAAAAACACTTCAAACCTTGCCAACTTCGTTCCAAACTTCATTTTTTCCACTTCGTGCATCGTTTTCCGTGCTTCATCGCCCGTTTCATGCTTGCTCGACATCGTTGCTCGCTTCATGCATCCCAATGTTATTTTTTGACTAATGTTTGTTGATTCCACATCTTGCAGTTTCTTTCCAAATCTCATCAAAAGATCCTTAGAGTTGTTGCTTGTTGATTCAATTGCTCTCAGATGACTGCCAAGAAACCTCCATCGTCTTCAAGGGCTAAAAACAAAATGAAGTACAAATATCAAGGTGTTTATCTGCCGACAGTGGTGGTCTCCAAGGTAGACAAGATAAAAGACACAGAGATCGGTCATCAAGACCTAGTTGATTTTGCTGAAAGAACCGAGAAGAAGCCTCTTGAAGATTCTCTGAGAGCAATCGTACATAGTAATCTACATTTGGTGTCTATGTTCCCTACCTCTACACATAATACATAATTTGTCCTTCAAGTTACATCCCATTACATCAAGGAAAGCATAAGTGTGATTGATTCTTCTGGGCACGAGATATTGAGACTTGACCTTGACTTATTTGATATTGTTTTTAGAATTCCACAGATGGAGAAGTACATTGATATCTCAATACAACAAGCACAAGAGGTCTATGACGTAGATCCCGACAAGGCTAAAAACCTGATAAATAGTCAACGGTTGAAAAAACCTAGGCAAACTATTTCCAAATGGCCGAAGGGACTTCAACGAAGTGACTTCAAGGAAGATGTCAGAGATATGATCACACTTTTGAGTAGAGTAAAGGGGTTGCCTGAATCATCTTATTTTCATGACTGGATGTATGAATACATCAGAATCATAAGAAGACAAAAATTTCACATTGATTGGGGCAAACAAATCATTAATGAAATACATGAACAACTGATCAACGTGCCATCCACATTGTAGTTCTATATGACTTCTTACCTGGTGTATGCTGCAGCCGTGATGAGGAAATTTATGGGTCTATCTACAAGAAGGAATAGGCACACCATACCTTTGTACAAATTTTTCTATCAACTTGAGCTGAAAGAAAGCTTTCATCATTTCAGGAGTGTTATCGATGCTTTCTTCGCACCTTTTATTTTCAACTTTGATCCGACTCTCGAAAGGAAGAGGGTATCTGATGAGGCCTACAAAGTGGTAAGTAAAGTTGGATGCATATATCTACAATTCCCAACTTTAAGAGTAGGGTGCTACACTGGTTTCCCTTACATGTTTCCTAGATACCCCTCAGACAAGTGGATTCTCATGGAGATGTGTAGACAACCGATTTCAGTGCACAAAGAATGGAGAAAGATTCACAAGCCGGGATTCAATTTCCCACTGACAATCAGTAGGTACACTATCAAAATTGTACAAAAGGCCAAATCAATCTATGCGGAAACGTAGGTCATGACAATCAGGACCTATAGATACAGGTTTGATTTTGATTACCGAGATGTCAGGAAGAAGTTGCAAAAGGGTCATCAACACATGTACTATTTTGAGGGCATCTAGGCTGATTGCAGAGATGAGGAGGCCATTCGTAAGATGGATTATTGCAGGCTAACCGTACAACAGATCAAAGATCTTGGTGTTGCTAACCTACGAGAGGATTTCATAGATCCTGGTGACATCATGAATACTGTCTACGATGAATAAGAAATAGCTAGGAGGCCATTTCCTGTAATTGAATGGTACAAAAAAGAAAGTGTTAATATCAGGGAATGATTGGCACCAATTTTGTCTTACACCACAGAGTGGTTACACAAGCACAAATTTGAGATGAAAACTTTCAAAACATATTCTGAGGGAGAAGAATCCAAAGCAGAATCCAATCGACAACAAGAACTCCGCATGAAAGATAAATCTGCGGCTCTTCCCACTTCTTTGCGAAGAGGCCCGAGGATGAAGTTCACTGTTGGCAAGGACACATAGGCTATCCCAGAAGAAGAAACTAGAAAATCTGAACCATCTCACCCCAAAGGAAAAGGGGTTGTTTCTGAAGAGATAGATTCCATTGAATAAGGAAATTCCAGTGATCAATCCACTGAAGAAGAAGTTTTAACAGAAGCAGACTCTGATGAAGAAGAATATTTTGAAGGTCAAAAAGAGTCTTAAGGTGATTCTGAAGGTGAACTAGAGTCGAAAGGACAAGAGGATGATCAACAGGAACTAGGGCATGATGAAGAAAGCACTATATCTCCACCTGAGAATGTAGTTGAAGAAATTCCTAGAACATCATCACCTGTAATTTCAAATTTTCCTTATACACCTCCAAATACGAACACTCCTCCATCACCTATTCCTAAATCACCTATTCCCACTGACATCATATCTGCAGTGGATGTTTCACCTACCCCTGCAACATCAACCATACTTGATACCCATTTAGTAACAAGTATACAAATGGTTGACATTTTGTCAAGTCCCCCATCATCCATTCCTAGCCTGTCATCGCCATCCTATGATATCACTTCAGAGGCTGAGTTTAACAGATTCATGATTGAATTCATGCCTGATCAGCTCAATGTGCCAACTACAAAAGAAGTTATGACAAACACTGTGCCCATTGTCACAATAGTAGTCGTTACTTCAGAAGTGACAGTGACAATAGAGTTAACGGTTAATCTAGAAGCTCGTACCTCCTCTCTTCCCCCTTGGTTGATATCTCAAGTGTCAAAGCGAAAGAAACAAATGATTTCTCTAGAAGAGCTCGAACTTAAAGAGATAGTCCCTCCAAAAGTTAAAGGGAAAAGGAAAAAGTGTATTCACGGCTGAATGTTGAAAAAATTGGTCATAAATATGCGGAAATTGGCATTCCACCTCATGAAGAAAGAGATGTCAACATGGAGGATTACACAGTGACAAGGGTCCAACTTGGAAAGGTTACAAATGAAAGTGAAAAAGAATATGCATAGGTGATTTTGGATATACTAGCTCGGAGACTGGACAAAGTGGAGCAAGCTCGAAACATGTAGAAACAAAGGGCAGAGCATTATGCCACTGTTGTGAGGAGACTTGCAGGATCTACAAGTAATGCACAATCATTAGCAATGGTAAGTGTTGAGGACCCAACTATTAAGAAAGCTGAGAAGTTCACCTCCAAAGGCAGGGTGTTGTATGATTTCATCAAAAAGATTGTAGAACATGGTTCTCAAATTATAATTGCTGTGGATGAAAAAGCTACTCTGATAGCCAAGCTCAAAACAAAGCTTGATAAGGGGGAGAGTGTACTTTCCCAAGAGCGCAAAGAAATGGAAAAATTCCTGTTGTGGTGGTCACAAATGAAACAGACAAAGCTCAGTAAATTGGTGGAAGTTGAGGTGATTCCCGACAAAGGAAAATACATAGAGGTAAGGGAATATTTGAAGCACCATATTCATGTGTTTGTGTCTCTTACAGAAGATCTCCACCAAGTACAGGAAGATGTCGAAGGGCATCATGTGCTTCTTGAAAGAGGAATCAAGGAGTTACTAGGGAAGCTTCTTGAGGAGAATCATATCTTCCTGCTAGCCACAAAACTATCCCAAATCTTCAAAGAAGCCATCATGAAGTTGGTTGACAGTGCAAACTTTTTAGAAGCCTTTTTTGTTGTCATTTGTGATACAAGGCTTACACTAGATAACCTTAAAACACATCTTGACAGGTGAAAAAAGGTTCACTCATCTGCCATGAGATCGATAACGAGGATTCACACCATTGTGGATTACACTGTTGGTTCGGATGAGAAGTTCATGAAGGAAACTAGGAAGAAGTATGAAGACTTCTACACCCAAGCAAGGAACCATGAAGATTCCTGATTTCCAAGTGTTAAACTTTCTGATGCTTTTCATTATGCATCTTGTAAATAGTTTTTGATATCTTAAATGTATTTTCTCGAAATATAATTTCACCAAAAAATTGAGATGTAATTTCTTGAAGACAAATTACACTTTGACTTTGGTAAAAGTTAGGTGATATTTTCCTTAATTAGCTCACCTAACTTTCCTAATTTTACTCCTTTTATTTTCTAGATTTTCTCATCCCTCTCCTCTCTATATATGAGGGATTTCTATTGTATTGTTTATCTTTTATCTCTAGCAACAAAGTGTTGCTCATTTTGCAACAAATGTATGAAACTTTGTGTTCAACTTTGTGAATCTAAATCTTATCAATAAAGAAGGAAGTTGCATACCAAAATTTGTGTTGGATCAAACTTCTTTTGAAGTTGATTAAGATTGGTGGTGATTAATGTGTGAGATCTAAGGGCTTCAAGCAAATCTATGTGAACTTTGTGTTACATTCTTTACTTTTAATTTAAGTTTTTGTTTGAGTGACTTTTGGTGGATGAACTGCAAGACTTTGTGCTTACATTTGTTCATGCTGTTTGTGGAACTATTTTGGTGGATAAACTGCAAGACTTTGTGCTTGCATTTTTTCACGCTGTTCATGAAACTATTGCGGTGATGTATCTAGAAGACTTTGTGCTTCTAATATAACACTTGTTGTGTATTTCAAGGATCTATTGTTGGAAAGTTATGGAATGAATTTGTGCCTTTGTAAGCTTTCCTTTCTCATTTTTATTGTTATTGTTATCATGCTGGTATCTCTACGCCTTGCTTTGTCAAGATAGAGATATTGGAATTACTGCTTTGTCTTTAGTTTGAATTTGTACTGAATCAGAACTACTGACCATGGAGCATTGTAAAACATCTTCTTTGAAAAAAGAGAGAAGCATGAATGCGACACACACCCCCCATTTTGTAAGTATAATGTGTATTGAGTAAATACTTTAATCAGTTTTACTATAGCTTCTATTAGCAGTAAGAAGGGCGCCTCTCTTTCTGAGAGGAGATATTTTTATCTCATATAGCTGTGGCTGAAGTCCTAGTTGTGTAATCTATTGAATAGAGGATTACATAATTTTCACCCAACAAGTTCTTTTAAAATATATTCTTCAATATTTTTCTATTTAGAGGTTCCTTTTCAACAATTGCTAATTCTATTGAAAAAATGGATTGAGCATACTAAATTTGGGTCAATGGGTTGGTTTAAAGATGATTTTGAATTTTGATACCAAATTTAAACATTTTGTTGGATAAACAAATAAATATGGTGAACACACACTTTTTCCTCATCAAAATTTACCACTAGTGGGTGAAACTAAAAAATAAATAATTATTTCAAAAAATAACACCATGTTAACTTGATCAAAGATAATCAAGATCAAGCTAGATAATAGGTATATTTGATGTAGGAGCATACAAAGTGTAAGAGAAATTTTGTATCAATCAAAAATATTTTTTTACATCTTGTTTTATTTTCTAGGTACTTTACTAGCTTTCTAGATATTGTGTAGTAGTGAGTCAAGTTTGTGACATTGTATCTCATTGCATATTTGCTTTCATAGGTTTAGAGCTTCATATTTGTAATTGTAGGAACAATGAAACCATTAGTGATGTCACAAGGTATCATATTTAATAATAATTAGTTATGGTTTATGTCATATATTGCCCCATGTATTAGAATGTTTCTTTCAAATTTCATGTGTTATTGATCACTACATGCATGCTTTCTATCTGAAGAGTTAGTTGAGGCTAGTAAAAGGTTATATATTCCATAACAATCACTCATGTAAACAATACAACTAGTATTAAAATTTGCGCCAATTCTTAAATTTATCTACTTCATTATAGGTCCTAAGGTGCGATCATATATAATTTAACCATATTAAATTTGGAGAATCCTAGTTAAAATTATATCACAAGTGATAGTGTTGCACATTTCTAGTAAACTTGCATACAAAAAAAGGATTCTACACCCATTTTCAACGTTGGTTGATGGGAGAAACATTTAATATTGGAACCTTTAATCCATATCACATTAATCTATGAGCATATATTATGTTGCCACATGTTGCACTTCATTTCTACATCTTCAATGTACATAGAGGTTCGATATGTTTTGATGCCACAAATACAGAGATAAACATATATATGGAGAGAAGCAAAGAGAAATAAAGAAATAGAAAATGAAGAAATATAGAAAGACTGATCGTAAGAGCTAGTTCATAATTCAAATGTTGAAGCCTAACATGTAATTTGGCTCTTATGTGATTATATAAATTAAACAAAACTTTTGTTTACATATTATTTTTTTGATTTCCTCTATGGTATTAACTAGCACTTGCACCAGGGGGATGCAAGGGTTACACCGATAGAAAAATATAGAGAAGTAAAGATGGAAAGAAAGAGTAGTGTAAAATATATAATTTTTGTTTGCATTATTTACAGATTGGAAGCTGAAGTATTTTCCTATGGACAAAGGTGCTCAATGGATTCTTCGAGTCATTATTTACTTTTACCTAAACAAAATCATAGATATATGTTGTGTTGGCATCCCGTTGACAATATATCCACTGACACATTAGCAGATTTGCAGGTGATGGTCCTCAAGTAAACAATCCACTTGTTGACCATAAGCTACTAGCAGTTTAAGCTTTTCCTCTCCCAATAGTTTCCAAACTCTAAGTTAGCCAATTATCAGAGCGCATAGATCCCCATTGCCACAACATAATCTCCGAGGAACGTCTCACCTTAAAGGCTTCCAAATTTGATGAACTGAAGGCATCCACTGGGAAAAAAATGATAGACAATAAATATATATGACCTTATTTATATATTAAAATAAGGATATATTTTTACTTATTTAAACATATTATTTTATATATCTTTGACTAATGCTATCATATCTTAATAAAGAGATCACTATATTTGTATCTTTTTACTTTAGAAGTCTAGACATAAGTATAAAAAAGAATACATATGTGCAAGAGTTCTGATATTTTTTCCTCCATTGTTTCTATTTGATTGTGTGAACTATGAGGTGCACATCATTTTTTGGCTATTTATTAGCTGAAATCATGATTAAGTAAAGTGGACATGTTGGTGTTTCATTTAGCAATTTGGTATCTTAGTTTTGTTTCCTTCGTCTATATGTTTTTGTTCTAACACAATGAGGATTTCCATGAATCATTTTTTAAGTTGTTGAATAAGAATTGCATATTGAATCTTCTAACTTCTACTTTTATTTTTAAATTGCATATAAATAATAATCCTAATTTTAACCAGACCTTAACTCTATTCTTATATCTAATTGAACCATAATGTAATCCTAAACCAAAGATATATAATTAATAAATAAAAGCTAAAATTACATGACGCTTTCAGTGTTATGAGGTTTAAATGTAATTGGGGTAGGATTATCATGTATGTGAATCAAATAAATTTATTAATATCTAGTTACAATATCATGTATGTGAATCAAGTAGATTTATTAATATTTGATTACATTGTTTTGAAGAATAAGAGACTCTATTTAATTAGTATTTGGGTAATATACATACTCATATAATAGACATAAGACACATTGCAATCATATTTTAAATTTTTAGTGTTTTCTTGTATCTTGAAAAGGGGAAGATTTAAATTGGCTAGTTGTTATGATACAAACTCATGTTGAATATGTTTTAGAATTACTCTATTTAGTTGGAGAACGAACAAAGCAAGACTATGCTATTTATATTAATCACATAAGAGGATATTCCTTGGACTGGGTTGAAGTTTATAATGAATTAAATTTATTAAATCTTAAATCAAATGACTCCTTGATAGGTTGAATGTGATAGTATTCACCTTGTGGATAACCCGATAAACATTATGGAGTACTCCTACATGGGAGCTCATGAGATGGGTGATTTATTAATGATTGATAATACAAGGGTAGAAATCTATTAGACTTAAGGTGCAAGAAAAAAAGGGGGGAAAAATTCAAGAATGTAGATGTTGTGAGTAAAGTGATATGTTCGATAAGAAACTGTCTAATGTTCATGAGATGGGTGATTTATTAAATGTTAATATAATAGAAATAGTATAACTGTATAACAATAAATTTTCCACTTATCGCTATTATAGACTTAGTTAAAATGTTTATTTATATATATGAGATTTTTTTAAACTAATCAAATCAATATCCTTAAATCAAAATGTAAAAATGTAATTACTCAACCTCTATCTATGATAACTAAGAGAGAGATATTTAATAATAGTTGCTGAATGTTGACAATGATGTTTACCTGCTAGTCTAGATTTACCTACTAATAAATAAGCTAAATCATAATGGACAAGGCGACAGGTAAGTGAATATTTTATTTACAAATGCGAAGACAACAATTTAAGATGAATATATATATATATATATAAAGACTAATATAATTTTAAGGTAGTGGGATGCCGGGTGCAGTTGTCTCCCACTTATTGCCATTTGGATTTTAGTCTTTAGATCATGATTTGAATGTATTTTCAATGGTCTAAGAAAAAACAACTATCTTCCTCGGCTACCATACGTGGCACTACCAAAAACATGCACTCTTCATGGGTTAATTACTTGCACCCAAATCGAAAGGCCTCCTTAATTTAGCCATACCTCAAGAGAACCCTAAGCCTAGGCACCATACTTTACTTATTCAGCCACAGGTTCTAGAGGCAGCTATAGAGGAAAGGTGCGCTATGTAGTACCCCTCGTGTTATTGATACTCTTCAATAATCTTATGTGTTGGTTTTGTACTTGGTTTGTGATGATGATTAGTTCACTAGATTGGTTGTGTGTGGATTCATAGTTTGGTTGGTTTGCTGCACTTGATATTACTTATGATGTTTGATGATACATTATGTGGTGATTACATTATTTGGTTATGCTATGGTTTTCTTTAATAGTATATATGGTGATGATGTGATTCTATACTGCTATGGTTTCTGATGTGTTTGCTAGTGAGTCTTGGTGAAAGGACGAAGTGGCATCACTCGCTCACGAGTGCCCTGCTACCCCGTGATTACCTTTCACAGTGTGTCTGGAATGGAGATTTACATGCTACTTGATGTTTGTTTCTATGTAGGATGCAGGTACAGGACACCGACTCCACCTGCTTGACAGGTCTGAGCGTGTCTCATAAACCCAATGGGTATGATGTTGAAGAGGGAGTTGATAAGGAAGTGTCCCTGTCCCAAGTCTGTCACCTCGTTGTGAGTCTTACGGTGTCGTGGTTTTGACCTTGTCCTTGTTTTAGTTCTGTTTGTTGTAAATTATTTATTTTATTTGTGGATAGTTGTTATTTAATTTATCTTTACTTTATATGAGATTAATTAATGTTATTTTGTTGATATGATTAATTGTAGGTGATTGTAATTCAGTTAAATGTTGGATTTAAATATTGTAAATCAAAAGTTATTTAATTAATAAAAAGGTATAAATTAATTAATTTAAATAAATAATGTTTTATGATAATTGTAAATTATCTTTTTCAAAATATTAATATTATAAAATCTAATGATAATATCATGTGAGGATAAATGTGAAAATAATGAATTTTTAATTAAATTTGTGAGATAAGTGTGACATTTTAAAGCAAGAAAAAGGAACCAATGCATGTTGTGGATTTTTGAAAAAAAAGGAGAGCTGTATTTATTTTTCTTTATTTTATTGTGAGAGGAAGAAGTTTCTGGACACACAAGAATGGTTTTTTGGTTTTGTATGGGAAAGAAGAAGTAAGAAGGGTTGAAGAAAATATATGTGTGTGCTTCTCTATTAAATTTGTTTTTTTTATAAGGAAACATATAATATTGATCTAGAAGTTAGCTGAAAGAAGGAATTGGAGAAGGAATTGCAGAGTAAGTCTATTTTCAAAAGAGGAAGAAGGGCTGCCGTGTTTGGATTCGACATCAAATGAAGGACTCTAGGTTCTTTCGATTCATTAATTCTTTTGTTTTTGATAGTTCTATAAGAGAAATGAAAATCATGTCTGCCATACTCAAAATTAATATCTATGTTTTGAAAGAAGGTTATATTGTTGAAAATTTGTTTGTGTCAAACTTTTAAATCTTTTGTTGAAATCTATTGAGAAACCTTATGAAAATTTCTTCAACAAATCTAGTTGTGAAATTCTTGATTAGAAATGAAAACCAATTTATTATGGAGATTAAACTTGTATGCCCAGATTTATTTTGTGTCTGGATAAAAAACCAGATTGATGTTCATATTATTTACTTTATATTTTATGGGCAAATATATATATATATATATATATATATATATATATATACATACATACACATATGTTTATATTCTGTCTCTTAATAAAAAATACATTCATATAGTGCAACAAATTATGGGGTTTCTATTTAAAAAAAAGAAAAAAAGAAATAAAAAATATAAATATGTATGTTGGGGGGAGTGGTTGGCTGTCGCCGTACCACCCCACTCCCCGTGGTGGACTGTGCACAGCCACCACAGTCTACGCACAACAGCCGATGGCTACTGGGCGTAGCCATGTGGGGGCTACTGCCTCCCCACAGGGAGGTACGCAGTACCATAGACTGCGTGGGGTTTGCTTTTATTAAAAGTTTTTTTAAAATTTTGATTTTATTTAATTTTGTTTTTTATGATATATATATATATATATAAATATATATGTATATAAATGTATATATATATTAATATATATTAATATATATGTATATATGTATATATATATAGCTGTAAATTACAGTGAATTATATGGGCAATTTTTATAATGTGATTTAAATGTATGATTTTAATATATGTTTAATTTATATATAAATATATATGTATATACGCGTAAAAGCGTATATATATATATGCTGAAATCATGAAACAATTAGATAATGTTAAAATTTGCAATGTTGGATATGCTAGTGTGATTGATTAAATTAGAAATAAACTTTGTGGTTTAAATTAAGTTGAATGTTCTCGAGTGAATTAATTTATTTAGTTCTTGGTGAAATTATTTTGTAACAAAATATGTTATATGGTGTTGTTGGAATTATAGCTTATTCGTGTACGTAATTGTTTACTCTTGAAATTTTTCGTAGAGTTAATTATGGTTTTCTCTTAATTGAGATTATGCGGTGTGGGAAAAACCCTTAAGCCAATTATCCTTCTATAGGATCTTAAGTTGCTTAGGGGCTTCCAAAGGTATGGGGAAATGATGGATATTTATGATCTTTTAATTTGATATTTGTCCCTATTTTTGACTATAGTCGTGATGTTGAGTTTACACTTGGGGTTTTACCGTTTTATGGGTGTCTATTCATATGAGTTTTGGTGAGATGGTTTTTCCTCGTGGTTGTTCTATTTTGTGGTTCAGTGTTCTTGTTGGTACAACTCCTTGGTATTGGATTTTATGTTTTGGGTTCTAGGGAGAGTGGCTCTATGTGGGCGCTAGCGCACAAAGGGGCTGTCAGGATAACCCACGTTAGAGTTAGAGTAAAAAGTGATAACCTAATTAATTAATTGGGGGGTGGGTAGTAAAAAATTAATAAGATAATTATGGATGCCTCGTCCACCTGTTAGGGATTTCATAGACTAAAGGTAGGCTGAGAAGGCCGTGGTTGGCAAGATCGTTGCCTCGTCTCCACAAGAGGTTAATGGTTCCGCATGAGTCACCCTATGGGGCCGACGCCTAGAGAGGCTGTCAGGATAACCATAGATGGGGGCGACGCCTAGATAAAGGCAGTCAGGATAACCCATGTAGGGGTGATGACACTCTCCTCTAGCATTCCCTTGAGTTGTTTTATTGCTAACATCTGGAAGTGGTCTATTGATATGTTTTGGTGAATTATTGTTTTTATGTTTTGGGTGTGGTCTTTTGATATTATGTTTCCTTTGTGTTCTCTTGCTTTTCATGTTTGGAGTTTAGTCTTGCATTTTCTGTTTGGATGTGCTTGGTTGAGGATCCTTCCTCATTTACTCCTAGCACGGGGGTGGTCGGGTGGAACGTGCTACGCACCCCATTGGGTCCCCTGTGATGCAGTTGTACCTTTCAGTGCAGAGTTTGCAGATGCAGTTTGATCCAGGGTTCATATGTTACCCGATGTATATTTGTACTCTAGATGTATTTTATGTATTGATGTATCACTCCCATGTGCATTGGGAAGACTTATGATGTAATTTTTGTATATGTGTTCATTGAGATGTACTAGCAGACTGATGTAATGTATTATCACACCATGTAAGTCATTCTAGAACTACAATTCGTAAATACTTTAATGTTATGTTGTATCTGTGGAAATATGTACCTTATATTTCCATGTTTAATTTATTATAATTTGCATGTGGGTGATCCCACAATAGTGGTTTACAAATTTTTGGCTAAATTGAACACTGAAATGATTTTTTTTAACTAAATCTTCACTTTTGGGCACCTATAGCGGCTAAATTGTGAGGAATTTGAAGATGATGCAAACTAGAGTTTTGTGACATTTTGTTTGTAGATTCTAAATATATTTTTTCCAAAATTTTAGGAATCATATTGCACTTCTTTTTCCATCTCCCTTGAAAACTAGTTTTTTTTAGAAAACATTTTTAAAAAGTGATGCTCACTGTATAACGCATAACTTTTTTTCCACGAAGGATAAAATTCTAATTATTTCTAATTAGATTTGTAACTCGGATATCTAGTGCTTCCACTTGGTTAGATAGTTTTTTATTGAATATTTTTTCTTCGATCAAGTTTCGAAGTCAAACCAATTACAATTCAGACATAGCACGACCGTATAACACAACTTTTTTTGTATATATCAAAATTGATTTATTTTTTATTTATTTTTGGATCAAGGACTTCAATATATAGTGCACTCATATTTTTCAATTTTTTTTTGATAATCTGCTAGTTTTCCACATGTGCAAAACAAAGAGCTTGATTTTCGATGAAAAACCTACATTCACAAGAAATTAAAAAAAATAAAAATAAATTAAATTTAATTAAAATTATACTTTTTGGGAATATTATAATAAGGACTACATACTTACAAAAAAAAACTTTAAATGAATTCATTTGATCCTCCAAAAGGTAAATCAAAAGTGGTTTTTTATCAGCATTTCGATAGGTGTAAGTGAGACTCCATTATAGGTATGGTTTAAAACTAGCGGGGTTCTATCCAAGGGGGTTTGATCTAAGGTAGTTTGATCAAACCCTCTTCAATTGGAATGCTTTAAATAGAAATTTTTAAGGCTTAAATCATTATATTTTCTAAAAATATGTGATTTCAGCAAAAATCAGAATCTCCCAAAAATTGTAAACTAGCTTTGTGGGATCACCCATGTATGGTTTTATATGGATTATTCTTATCATTTTTGATATCGTTAATGAATATTTAAATAAATATATGTGAATGAATCGATTATGTTATTGGAAATTGAATGTTACATCAGTTAACTTGGTTATAGGATAGTTTAGGTAATGTCACCTCATGTACCCCAAGGGACTTAGGTATTTAATTTGTAATCATTAGCTATGTTAATTGCATTAGTAAACTTAGTGTTTAATCTTTATGTTTTAAAAAAAAAAATTGTTGTATTTTTTAGTTGTTCCTTTAGGGTTTGTGTGACGGGGTGTTACACATTGCACATGATGGAGGGTAGGATGAGTCCAAGCTCCCACACCTGTTTCCCTCCACTAAAACTCTTGTATTTTTTTGTTACATTTCCTGATTCATAGCAATGATGGCCTATTTGCAAGTTTCTTTATTGCTTCCATTTTCTTTGTTTTTTGTTTCAATAGTCACAACTCTTAATCTTTATTGCAGTCGATCCTTCCTCGTTGTATTGTATTCCAAGGTAGTTTCGTGCCAGAGGAGGAACCCATTTAGCGAGGTGAATAGATTGGTTTAGCCTTTATTTATACATTTTTACCACCCAAATTTATTACCCCTTTCCCTTTATTTATCATTCCTATTCTAACTATTTGATGTTGGAGATAAACATAAATTTACAGTTTGATTTAACATGTTTTATTTTACAGAATTTTACAGGTTTGATTTAAGTACTCATATTTCTATTTTCCCCTTTATACAAGCTACGTGAGGGCTTATCTGCTCGAGGAAGAGAGCAAGGGAATAGGGGGGTTCGACCCTAAACATAATACCACACCTCAAGCAGGGGTGTCACGGTCTCATAGGAAATGGGTCATTCCAACATACAACCCCAAATATGACTCCCTCGTCTAATAACATGCCTACTCTTCTACAAGTATGTGAAGCAATAGTCTTACATTTTCTGAAATAAAAATTTACAGCCACCCGTATTGTATAGGGTATCGACGAGGGTGAATATCCATGTTATGATCCAACAACATTTTTTTTTTCATTCATTTACATATAAATAGACACAGGTTTATTAATTAGTTCTGTATAAAATGTATCATTTCTTATTTCCATAAATTCTAAATATTGGAATTTAGAGGTTGAAGAAGTAAATAGTAAAAAATCATGTAAACATACCGTGAGTTCTTTTTGAATGCACTATAAATTATGTGCTATTTGTTCTTCTTCTACAATCTTTGTTTGTAACAAACTCTGCAATTTTTCATTCTTCTTAAATGTAGCAAACTAACTGTTGGTCTTTTAGTTTTTTTTCTCTTTTACAACATAAAGTTTTTCTATTACAACATGAAGTCTATTTGTAGAGAAGTTGAGGTGGTAAAAAAACCATAAATGCAATTTCCAAAGGACTTGCAAAGGAAACAAAATATTCCAAAAAGGATTTTGTGACTCTCCTAGTTGGCCCGAAATATTAAATGCAACCATAAAATTTGATTTACTATCATAAAGTTTACTCAAAAAGTTTTCAAACAACCTTGTAAACAACTTGGTAAAATGGTTTGACAGAACATGAGACAAGTTTCAAGCCGAAACCTCGCACCATATATAGCCTATCAACTAATAAGGTTTAGAGTTGAAATTTGTATTGTATGGAAGGTTAGATAGTCATTAATTAGATACCCTTTGATCTTGACTAGAGTGGTTGGTATTAGAGTAGTTAGATGTTTTACAAAATAATATATTAATTTCTATCATGAAGGTTTGCACAATAATTCTTCCCACAAGGTATTGTTGGATAGAAGAATCTCATGAATTGAATTATTTGTGGATAGATTATCAAACAATTAAGGAAATTCACATCAAATTTAAAGATGTGACCTTGAAGGATGGGTAGGGGCTAATGTGTACTTCATGTTGTAGAACAAATTGAGGAAATGTTTAATATGATGAGGAATGTCTAGATCGAGTTTGATGCAATTAAAGAGGACAAATGATACATTGCGAACCCTTGATTGGATGATATTGATGATGAGAACAATGATGATCTAGTTGAAGATTTCATGGTTGAAGATGAAGAAAGAGAAGACAATGTTGAAGGCTATTTCTAGACTTGGGAAGAAAAAAATTGGTTTACCTCATTATTTTGGTAATAGAGATCATTAAGAATTGGTTGATTGTATTACTCATGTTAAAAAATATTTTGAGAGTGAGAAAACTATTGACCTTGATATATCAAGGCTTACAAATAAAAAATTGAAAGTCTACTTTTTAATTTAGTGGAAGAAAACTCAACTAGAATGAGATGGAAAAGACAAGTCTAAAATTGAGAAATGAGATCTAGGGTGGTAAAGAAGTTGAAATTCTCTTATTCCTATAAGTTATCCATTGGATCTACTGAAAGATTCAAGTGAGTTGGATTAGAGAATTATTATAAATTTTTGATTAGAGTAGGTCATCATTCTGTCAAGGGGATCAATCTATGAAGAATTAAATATATTATCCATCTAGTTAGTTGACCAAGAATACCAATTTTCCCTAAAGGTAGAAGACAACTTGAATCACAAATTCTAGATTAGAAAAAATGAAAGAAGTAACATATTTTTTAGAGGTAGAAATCAAGTGAACTTGGAATCCTCACCCATCACCTAACACAAGGCATGATATGTCTTGATGAAATAATCCTTAAAATTTTCAAGAATGAAAGGCCCCTTCTCATTTCATGGAATTTTGATAGACCTTTTGTCTAATCCCTTGATTTTGATCTTGGGATAGACACTGCTCTATATGCAACTTTATGCATTTCATACTTGTCCTTGAAAGTATCAAAGTTGATCACTTTGCTGCCAGCTAGGTTTAGACCAAACACATTGGATATGTAATCCTTTGGAAAATTAATGATTTTTGTACTATTTCCTGCCAACACCTTCCTAGTCTATACATCATACCGTTTGGCTATTACTCTTATGAAATCAATGAAGAAATTTGGTACCATGATATTTTCCAAATCTAGATACCAAGCATTAGCAAGATAAAATGGGTTTGCCTCTTCCTATACCAATATTCAAATAATGACTAGCAAGGGACTAGTATATTTGCATCTCTACATCCTCTGACACTCTCAAGCAGTCTATCTATTATTCCACCCAAGCCACACATAATGATAGGTCTTTTTGATGACCCAATGAATTGCATAAGCAAGTCTTCATCAAAATCTCTTTTTGAGGTAGATGGTTGAACAACTGAATAACTCATTTTTACTTAAAGGCAAAGGTTAGGGTTTTCTTCACAAGGTTTTAAAATTCTCTTCAATTCCACCTTTTCTAAGTTTCTTAGTACAATTTCAACTTATACATATTGTAGGTGTATACAAGCTCAAAGATAGAGAGTGCATAAGATTTTAAACAAATTCGAGCACAAAATAGCCACTTGATTTTATGAGAAAACCCTAATTTTATTGAAAATGTTGCAGAGAGAACAATTCGCTTAAAAAATTTAGATGCAAATGAAAGTAGAAGTTGAGAAGACCAAGGTGTAGTATTTATCAGTCCTTAACAACCTAGAATTTGGCCGATAACACCCAGTCATATCTGAAACAAAGTCTTTGTGCTAGCACATGACTAATAAAAAATTGCTCTATAAAATATTAATAATAACATATACTTTTTATTACTAAATATATGATATTACTATTTTATTGTTATAATTTTTTTATGATTATTAAATGATAATATTATATTATTAATATTAGTTTTATATTATTGTTAATATATTTTAATTAATCTATTAATTAGTTTGAAGATTTCTAGATTCAATTGTGTATTCAAAAATCTTCAAAGTAATATCTTTATGAGCCACGGAAAAATTATACCTACTATAATATATTAATTAGTATTATTAATATATTATTATTTGTTTATTTTTTAAAATTTTTCAACTTACAAGTTACAAAATTATATAATTTAAGCAATTGAAAAATGGAAAAAGTGGTAGTATCATTGATTGTGGAAATTTAATAACATTATTTCTAATTACTTGTAATTTGAATAGCACTTAAGACAAAATAAATCTTTGCCGTAAATGAATAATGAAGAATAACACAATCATTTATTTTATTACAAATGAATTACAATGTTACATTCATTTTTAAAGATGAGTAGGGTATGCAAGTTCTTGTATACATGACACATGTGAATTTTACATCAAACATAATTGATACCAAGTTGGTATTGGTAGTGGTGTTACATGATGCACATCATATTCTCAAACCATAGGGCTTGCTAATCATGCTTGGGAACTTGGAATTTCACATAATAAAAATATACTTATCCTAGGTACCAACTGGGATTATGCAGAAGATGCTAAAGGGGTAGAAAATTTTCTATCATCATCTTTGAGTAGCTCCTAGCCACCAGGATAACCCATAACAAATTTGAAATTCCATAGTTTCTCTTTGAGGGCCTTTGTCAAAATAGAGTAGAGAGTGCAAAATCTTGTACAAATGACACATGCCACTTTGAAATCAGACACAATTGATACCAAGCTATTGGTGGTGGTTATGAGATTCAGATCATATTCTCATAGATAACATAGGGCTTTCCTGCCATGTTGGGGAAATGGGAGCCGTGAATATAGAAAATGTACCTATCTTGGGTACCAATTGGAATTATGCAAAAGATAAGGGGTAGTAAATTTTCTACCATCCTCTTTGGGTAGCTCTAAGCCACCAAGATAACACAAAATGACTTTGAAATTCCACAGTTCCTCTTTGAGGGCCTGTATGAAAATGGAGTATGAGAAATCAATGGGTTTCCATGCAGACAAGATAAAAATATTTGAATGGTCGTGCTCTCTGTGAAAGCACTTATCTCCATTGGAGCTCCTCATCCTAGTTCAAAAATTGGCTCAAGAGCCAAGTAAACTATATCAACTTCTTCCAATTCCACCCATTTTGAACTTGAAGGAAATTGGTCACTCTTTTACTTTGAAACTACATAACTAGAGGCATGAGAATTTAGAGTATCCCCAATAATACCACAACATCATATTATCCCTTATGAACCTCATGAAATAATTCTTTTTACCATAATTTAGAACAATGCACTCAAAACCATTTTATGGACTTAAGAATGATTTCAATTGAACTCACCATCCCTATTTATGAAATATACTTGTGTGAGGCATAATTTCTTTTTTGGAGGCATCGTCAACACATGGGAGAGCCACTACAAATATTATTTTTATTGACATCTAGCTTCATGTAGATTGTACACTCTGTACATGAGAGTACCTCAAGCATTCAAATGATATGAAATCTATTACAAATATTATTTCGATTGACAACTGGCTTCATGTAGAGTACCTCGTACAATTTTCAATATCAAGTTATCAACTCAGTAAATTTCACATGCTTCAGGTAAGAAGAGGATATTGTTTCTTTAATTTTTAAAGATATCCCACTAACATACTAAATTAAGAACATCATTAAAGTACACATGGAATCAAAGCACAAGAATGTAACTTACAAAAATATATTAATTTCAATAGTGCAACCGTCATCAAACTTATAAAATCTATATTTTATTTTTCTAAGGAAATTCAAATTAAGAATGATCTCTTAATGAATTTTTTTTTTTCATAAGATAAGATTTAATAAATAGATCTTGCATGCAAAAAATGACTTAAGAGTTTTTATAATGCATGTGAATAAAAGGTCAAATGTCAACCTTTGTAAATCAAACGACTCTAGGGTGATTTTGAAGGTTTGAGTTAGCAAGTATAGCGCTTTGAACATTTCATTCTAGAATGCAATTGTAGGTGTCCATTAAACACTCATCAAATGGTGAAATATTTTTGTACATTAATTTGAAATTTTTGAGTATATATATGTATAATTTTTAAGAGAAACCCAAGGTTGCATGTATTATATTAATTCAAAAAAATAATTGTCTTTACAAAAGTTAGATACAATTAGGGCCTAATCAAGCCCACACATAAACACTGACCATGTCCACTATACCATGACAAAATGCTATTATAGATGATCAATACAACAACCCAAACTACTTGATACAACCACAAAAAAGGCCACATAGGACTATTCACAGAGATAGAGACCGCTACCAACCCACCCATTACAAAAACTATTATGCAAAACAAAATTATAGTTGATCAAATGAACCTCAATTGCTAATGCCTGCCTTGATGAACATGAAATCTTTGACCCATTCCCAATCACCAACCAATTTGAGTAACACAAACATTTTGAGGAAACCACATCCCTACACAACCCTAATCTTATGGAATGCCAGATCTTCACCATCTATATCCAAAAGGAATGGGAGCCAATTCACCATCACACTCAAGATTAGAAGCCTAGGAATATCATTGGGCCTAGGTATTCCAATCCAAAGTCAAGCAATGATAATGGTGTTCTCTACACCCCCTAGATAGTCTTGGTTAATTAAAAGTCTAGCCATCAAAAGCACCATCACTTTTGATTCATTCAAATCTAGTAAAGTCACTACAAAATGTGATGAGATATCTGAGTTTAAACTCTATTCCTTCCATCCACATGCATGAACTTTGACCCCAACACCAAATTTATTGCTTCCAATGCAATCCTCCCTAAAAATTTAAACACTAACTTCAACCTCAAGTCCGTGATGTCTCCCAAGAAGGCCATATGAGGTCTACAACATACCAAACTTAAGGGCGTATCCATTGCTTAAGCTCCTTTGAAGAACTCTTGAGCTCTTGCAAGATGAATTTAAGGAGCTTCCAACCCATTAAAAGAACTAACATTAACTCAAGCCACATTAATTGCACTTGAAAATTCAACTATAACTACCTCCCGCCCCGACAATATTTTTCGTACATTAATTTTAATTTTTTGAGTATATATTACTAACATATATACGAGAAAGGGACCCATAATGGAGTAGGGTTCAATACTGGGGATAGAAGTAGTCCTCAGTGGGTCTTATAGTGGAGCACCTTAATATCCAATTGTAAAACAATTTTTATCCATTAAGTACACAAACTGACAAATCATGTGATGCCACATCAACACACCAATAAAACATGACTTAGTGCACCACTGTCGGTCTCACTTTTTTTGGGCCTTTTTGGATACCTCAACAAAAAGCATGCTGATGTGGCATCATATTTGATGATGTGGCCCTAAAATGAAATATAGAAGCACATAAGTTTCCAAATAAACTGCTGTACAAAATTGGGAGTGATTTGAAATTTCCATATAAGATTTTGAGAAACGCGAAGTTAGGGTGCTCCACTATAGGACCCTCTCCCCTATATATATATCTTTAATTTATTTTATTTTTTAATTTCAATATCTTTTCAGGATATTAATAATGAAAAATACCAATATCTTTTTAGGACATTAATGAATGAGGATACAAAATAGTAATGTATTTTTAGGTTTCTATACAAAATATAATTTATTTTCTACCTTAATAGTTTGTGTATATTATTGTTCAAAATATTTCAATTTTTTAAATATATTTTCTTGACAATTAAGACTAATATATATGTAAAAAATTAATTACTACATTTTAAACCAAGGCTTCACATTTTTTTTTGAACACTCAAGGTGGAAAAGGCACTGTATATATTAAATAAAAAAAAAGATACAAATTTTATTTCTAAAAAAATCATTAGCAACTTCCACACGAGCTAGCATTAACAAAGGACACTAGTGGTGAAGGATTATGATATTCCATGAAAATCCTTAGTCGGGTGTTTGAGTAGGAGGTGAATTGAATTGAACAAAGTAAAATCAGAAATGAAAATGGAATCACCCAAATCCTTTCTCCAAAAATATAGACTCAAAAAAGATTCATTTTGTATCACATACTAGACCATACCTCATAACAACCAAGGTAAGAGCTTGCATTGAAGAAGAATCGAGTTCAACTTTGGGAAAGATTCCACCAACAAAGGTTAACCCAAATTCAAAATTATAATGCTCAAGTGCCAACTCCAATGAAGAAAGAGAGTGAATGAAAGGCTGAAAATAATATATCACCAATATCTTCTCCAACTCTTTATCCATCAAAATGTCCATGCAATTGGACAAGAAAGCATAAGCTACCTCAGAAAATAGAGCCTGGGGGCTGTTTTCAAGCCATTCCTTACCCATAATTGTTCTGATAGCCTCCTCAATAGGCACACAAGGAATAACAATTATCCTACCCAACTTTTCTTTATTGTATGCATTGTTACTTCTTTTCTCCAATTTTTTTTGGGTAGCATGACGCACCATGAAGACTCCATAATATCACAGTGAATAGAGAGGAGAGAAAGTAAATATGTTATAAATGATACAAGAACATCAAGTTGGTGAAGTACATATAGAAAAAAGACATCAATACTCATCACTTCAACAATTAATTCACCACACAACACATATGTTGATGTGACAACTAACATAATATTATAAAAAATTGGTAAGCTAGAATGTTGATGTGACAACTAGAATATGGTAGGGACCATTCTATCAGGTGCAAAAAATTACTTAAGTGTTCTAATAATGTACGTGAATAAAAGGTCAAATACAAATCTTTGTAAATCTAATGGATCTAGGGTGATTCAGAAGGTTTGCGTTTACAAGTTTAGTGCTCCAGACATTTAATTCCAGAATGCAATTACAACCATCCATCAAACATTCATTGAACAATGAAATATTTGTGTACATTAATTTTAATTTTTAATTACAACTTAAGAAAATGGGAATGGGTCAAAAAGTCTAACATCAAAATATGTTGACACTTGTCTCCATTCCAAAACTTTATGTAGAAATTTGGGTGTGTGGAAAATTAATCTTGAAATAGAATGATATATAACATATGATGTTTTTTTCGCCCATAATATGATTTTTATTTGCATACAAGTTTAATTTACCACCAAAATATTTTAGTGGTTTGAATACAAGTTTAATTCTAATAAAATAAGAGATTTATTGAATTGTTACATTAAAATAACATAAAATTTAATTGTTACATTAAATGACATAGAATAAATATGTAATAATATAAATTTAGTATTAATAAAAAATAATATAAATATACATGTCGACATTTACATCTTGATAATGTAGTATGTATAAAGGTTCTTGCAAAATGGACACATATAAGTTACATACTAGTAGAAGGAAATATTCACATACATTTATCAAAATTACATAAAATTTCTTCATTCCTTACTCTTCCTAATCATATTGTAAAACTTTATTCCTCAGAAAATCATATCCCACGACGATTCGGTGACAATTTTCCACTAAAGATACATTATGGAAATTTGACACAAAATGATGTCAGGTTACAACTCCTTCATTTAAGAAGTGTGGAATATCCCTTAGCATAGGGATTCTCACTCCAATACACACAAAAACCAAAACATCCCCTAGGCCTCCTAGATAATCCTATTGAACCATAAGATTCACTAGGGATAGCACATCAACTTGCAAAACTCCAATGTCTAGTAAAGAAGTCACAAACTGTGAAGAAATATTGATGTTCCCATGATATCTATCCATAAATTCTACAAATTCATAGCCCAACACCATCCTAATAAATAATCTAGTCCATATGCTATGTATCCCAAAATTTTCTAAGTTGATGGTTAGTAGTTGCTCCTAGGAAAGCTGATTGACACCGAGGATTGGTTAGGAAAATTGGTGTATTCGTACCAATTTTTGAACTAGAGATTTAATTAAAATTATGATAAAATTCATTAGTAATTATAGTTGAATATATATATATATATATTTTGGTTTTGCATCCCACTATAGTGAAGCACGAGATGATAGTTAAAAAAATAATGCAAAAGATGTTGCATAATCTGATCAAGGATCTTCATCTTGTTATTGTACCTCGATTTACAAGTTTTAAATTTAAAATTATGCAAAAGCCTCATATGAGTTATGGTTCTTTTCCAAGAAGTGGAACAAAATTATTACAAATTTTAAAGGATAAATTTAATTTTGTTAGAAGAATAAAATAATTCACATCAGAAAAGGTTTGTAATTGAGAGTAGGAAAATTAAAGGGCGAGCCAATTGTTGAATTCACACTTCATGAATACATGAGAGAGCCATTGCAAATGTTATTTGGATTGACATATGACTTCAGACAAAGTAATTTGAAGCATTGAAAAGATACAATAATTAAATGGCTTGCTATACCTCAATCATTATCAATATTGGCTCACAATAAATTTCAATCACTTTTGATAAAAAAATATAAATTTGCTAAGTAACTTATTCATTATCATTTATCATTTAATATTTTCACCACCCACACTATGAGTTTTATTTGCATATAAGTTTAATTCACCATGAAAATATTTCATTGGCTTGAATACAAGTTTAATTCGTTAATAAAAATATTTTATTCATTTTAATACATGTTTAATTCACCAAAGAAAATATTTTATTGGTTTGAATTCAAGTTTAATTTATCGACACAATATTATATTGGTTTTAATACAGGTTTAATTCATAATAAAAATATTTTAATGGTTTGAAAACAAGTTTTATTTTCCAATGAAAATATTTTATTGGTTTGAAAACATGTTTAATTTGACAATGAAAATATTTTGTTGGTTTCTATAACATAAGAAAAAGGGAACCCTAAGTCTAGGGTATAAACGTAGGGTTTCTTTATGGTCATTTTTCAAAGGTACATTAGAATGCAAATCAACAAGGTGAATAGAGTGACTTTCAACCATGAAGGTGAGTCAAGTTGGGTTTTGAATGTTAAAATGGCCATTTCGACATGTCCAGAATTGGGTCTTGGCTAAGTAGGGGGACCCATATGCCCAAGGGTGTATGGGTCCTAGTCCTAATTTCTAGGACTAAGTGTCAGGGGAAAAGTATGAATTGGATGCATTTATTCAATGCTTGCAATTTCTTAAAAAATAATACAAATGGGATATAAAATGCATAATATAGGAAATTAAGGACCCAATTAAGCTCAATAATTTAGGGGGGACAAAACATAGTGTGAAATTGTCAAGGGTGAAAATTTACAATGCTACATTTAGCCCCCACTTTAGTGTGAGTATGAACTTACACTCAGACTCACACTAAAGTAGAAAATCTATGTCGAGAGTGTTGGGAATATGATGCCATTTAATTGCAATCTTAAACATATTTCATGTATCTCCTAAGTCCTTGGAAAGTGTTCCCCAACACTAGGATTAGAAAGATTAAATTCAAATGAAATAAACATGTAAATTGACATTTGTGATTATTCCTAAATGATAGGAACATGTGGGGACGTCCAAGAAGAGATCCTACAAGATAGGAGCACATGGGGTGCCCACATGGAAGGTGGAACCGACCTTGCTTAAGTTAACTATTTGGAGGATTGATAACACTTCATTAATGCATGTTTTGTTCCTAAAAATTAGGGATTGATATTTACATGAGTGGAGTTCAGTTCAGTATTAGTTTAGTTTAGTTTAGTTTAGTTTAGTTTAGTTCAATTATCTTTAGTTGCATGTAGTTATTTTGAGTTGAATGCTAGTTGAATTGAGTTGACTTGAGTTGCATGACTAATGAATTTAGTTGCATGACATATAACAGGTGGATACTTATAGTCAAGTGGGGATGATCAATCATGCATAATTTTTGCACGAATTGGTGGAGAGATATGTTTTAGTTAACTAAGATTGACTTGGACCCACCTTGGGCTCCCAAGTTGGCATCTTTGAGTTAACACCTTTTGCATGAGAAGATATTTACAAGGCTCAGTTAAGTGGGTCCATTCTTGGGCACCAAATTTGAGGTGATTCTTTCCAGATATTTTCTTGACCAACGTTCAATTAAGTGTTCAGTTTGGGGCGCTTAAATTGAGGAAAACTTTGGTTTGACTTCATATTACATTGTGGAACTCTACTTGCCCAATCTAGGCGTAGATTTTTGTGAGGAGCTTTATGCTCTTGTTTTGTACAACTCTTATGAGTTTACATGCTCATTATTGTCTATTTATTGCATCAAGTAAATAGAGTTTGCAGCAGGTTGCAAGTTTGTAGGTTGAGCTTGTGCATGTGTGAGGGTTTGAAGCATGGCATGGGATGTGTGGATTCATGCTTGGTCACATGGAATGCATGGGTAACTTGTAATTTCAGCAAGTGTATGCGAGTTTCAATGAGAGTTTATTGTAGGTTGTGAAGAAGGATTTTTGACGGCAAGGAAGCATATCAATCAAGGATTGATACAATATTATTGTAATCTTGTTCTAAGGTTAAATAATACAAGCACTATTGATTATGGTGGAGTTTTTTCCCAAAAGGGTTTCTCCATGTATATGCTATGTTACTTCTATCTCCTTGTCTCATTATTCTACAATATTCCGTCTCTTTCTACAATTGGTAAAATTGATCTAAACATATTAATCATACACAAAGAATTGTGACAAAGAACACTTAATTAGATCTATAGTCTCATAGTTTTAAGCTAAAATATTACCTTCATTTTCAATAGAGAGGGGTCCAATTGTCCAAGTGTTAAGGATCTAGGAGGAGTGTACAAGCCCCTAGGATATAAGATCCTATGGAAAACCAATATAAGCACAAAGGAACACACATGTGTGATATGCAACAAGACAACATACACAAACATACATGTCAAAAAACACAAAGCATACATGATGAAAACACAAGGCATAACATAACATATAAATTCCAACAAAATAAACACAAACATGATGTAAACACGATGAAAACACAAAGAAGACACAAAAAGGAACATAACAAAATAAAAATTTAGTAATAAAAGATTCGAGTTAGTAAGACAAAGAGACCTTATTTTTAAATTATCTCAAATACCAAACATCATCCATCAAATGAATGTTAGCTTGGGCCGTGAGGACTAGCAAGTTGTGTTATGCTACATCACTCATGAAACACATGGCTCCACTGGAAAGCAAGGTGTGTTATGCTAGTGGCCATGTTAAAAGGTGTTCATGACTCACACCATAGAAAATTATAATATTTTCTAGGTGAATCACAAACCAAAAGGCACATAGGCTAGTGAAGTCCGATATTCACTAGGTGAGCCCTGAAGAAAAGGTAGAAAAATGAGAAACACAATAGGTCTCATGAGGACCACTTTTCACTAGGTGTGTACCCATGATAACCATACCAAGAGTTATACTCACTGATAACTTTGATAAGGTGCTATAAAATGATCAAGATGTTATGCCAACACCACACTAGGTTCAACATCCATGAACAAAGTGAAGCAAAAATACCAAACTCACCTAAGGAGGTGCATAAAGTTTAATGTCTTAGAGGATGAACCAAATGATGATAAGGCCAAAATCCTCAAAGGGTGTCATAACAAAACCATTGTAAAAGGTGATTTACAAAAAACAACAAAGGGGATTTGCTCAATATATGAAAGGTCACACCTTAGAAGATATCACACATGACAACACCACCAAGAGGGGACAAGTCATGGAATAGAAAATCACACCTTAGGGCATACTAGCCATAACATTACCACCAAGGGGAACTTCATATGCCATAAAATGTCTTGTCGTTAGGGGATATAAAGCCTAATATCACCACAAAGGAGACACTCACATAGATCAAGAAGGCCACACTTTGATTGACAAGGTCACCCTTCCTAAGAGATGCATGCTATCATCACTAAGAAGGGACCATATATTATGCCAACAATTAGTGGGGGACTATATGCCCCCCCTTAAAATGTTAGTGTACTTGCTACACTAATGTTTTAAGGACAAATAAAGGGATCCGAATAAGGAATGCACCCAACACAAGGCTATCTAACCCCTTGCCCTCCAAGTGTAGGAACAAATATGAGCCCAAAATAGATTATGATATCATGCTCGTGAAATGAAACATGATTGCATAAATCCTAGTTATACCCCCATGCATAGTAGTGAGTACTTATTGTGTGATACTACAACTACTACATGGAAAGGAGTAGCAACTAATACTATTTGTCATGATTAAGTGAAGGTATTTTTGATGTTTTTGTTATCTTTGAAGGACAATATCCAAGACCTCTTATTGTTTCTTGCATGTTATTTTCTATGGGGACACAAATTCCTTGTTCTTTTACACCACATCCTTTTCCATTATAGCTAATTTGTATTAAAAGTTTATAACCTCTTCCATAAATGGATTCCATTTCTTTCAAAGAAGGTGGCTTTTCATGATCATCTTCATCATAACTGGATGTGTAATTTTTGTTTTCATTTTTTCTAGAAGTTGTAGGTGATTCAGTGATGGATTGTGTTGATATCATTGTAACTTGTTTCTCTTTCTTTGATTTGGATTGTATAATCTTATACTCCACCGTGAATGTAGGTGTAAAATCTAATGAAACCCAATCATCATATAACAAATTTGTCACTGATGAAAGACACATATCTTTATCCTCAACTTATAAAGGTTCCAATTTTGTAGTTTGTGTCATTGTTCTAAGAGGATCCTTCATTCTTGTTTTAGTTTGTAAACAATTTTCAGATTTTGGATAAACTTTTATCGTGTAAACCTTATTGTTGTATATGTATTTCATTGAACAATGAAGCGTTGAAGGCACTCCTTTCATCTCATGAATCCATGGCCTACCCAAGAGAAGGTTATATGAAAGATCATGGGTCATGACATGGATGAGAGTTTGCAACACAACTTTACCAAATTTAATAGGTAATATAATCAAACCAAGCAATTGTCTTCCCATGTTATCAAAACCTTTGATTGAAAAATCAATAGGTTGAATTAAAGTTCTATTAGCTCCAATTTTATCCAAAATATTTATACTAAAAACATTAATCCTTGAACCATTATCAATAAGCGTATGTCTAATCCCAACCCTATTAAAAATAGCCATTATCATCAAGGCATCATTTTTTTTATTATGTTTCTAAAGCGGGTAATTCATTTTGATGAAAGATAATGTCCAAATTAGGTGAATTCATATTCTCAATCAAAGTGGCCACATCATTTGGTTGCACACTAGGAGGGACACCAAATTTTTGCAAAGAATTTTGAAGCATGCCATGATAAACAAGTGATTTTTGAATTAAATCCCACAGTGAGATCTTAGTAGGAGTGTTACGAAGTTGCTCAACAAGATCAAATTATTTACCATTACGCTTCAAAATGTTAGGTGCGGGTGGGAGATATGGTTGAGGAAATGTGATGGATGTTGGTGCTTGTTTAGGTTGCTTATTTTTTCTAGTGTTATATGTGTGAGCTATAGTATGATAACTTGGTTGATGCAACACATGATTACTAGTAAGTTGCTTTGCAAAGTTTAGGATATGACCATGAGGTTTAGGAGTGTTGCACTATGATGTCATTAGTGTTATCATTGATGTCAACCTATGGTATGTATATGTTTAGAAGGTATTTATGGTGTTGAGTAGGTGTTGTAGAGGTAGCAGAGTCACTTGGTTTCCAAGTGCTTTTGAGGAAATTTCCATAAAGACTGTACAAGGTGATTGGGAAGTGTTCTGTAGTTTGCTCCACATTTCTTCATTCTTGAAGATGTGATTATGATGTTTGAAAGTGATGATCAAAGGTATTTGAAGGTGTTATATCTAGAGTTTAAGGTTTTGGATCATGTAATAATAGAAGATATGTTTGATGGTGTGCTAGACTCTCTTTGGCTTGTGAAGAAGGATATCTAGGAGAAATGGAATTTCTCTACATTTCTCCATGATGTAGTTTCTTGTCTTACGGATTTGGAATGTGCTAATATTTCTTGTACCTACCTTCTTGTGGTTTTTTTGTGTTTAGCTGTTCCACAAGCTCGGTTCATGAGTGTAACTCAATGACAGTTTGACTGGTTGCACAAGGTGATAATATTCTTAGTTTTCTGTGGTCGTGCTAGTGTTTTTGAATATTCTGTTGATGTTGGAATATTCCAGGATGTTGTGTGATTTTTCTACATGGTCCACATGATGTTCTTGGTCTTGGTGAAGTGTGAATGTGGTTGCTTGATAGTGTTAATGTTTTTAGGCTGACTTGGTGTGTTAACACTAATTGTGGATGAGCTTCATGGTTTGTGGAAGATTGGTGTAGCGTGTCAGTGTAGATTTGGGTCCTGTTTAACTATTGATGTGGTTTTCCCTCACTTTTTCCCACTATGGAGGTGTTTGGTGTCGACCTATTTGGTGGTTGCACGTTTGAGTATGTTTCATTGGAGCTGACCTAGAGAAGGCTATTCAAGGTTGTGAAAGGTATATATGCAAGGTAAGTTTTTGGAGATGAAAGCGGCATAGAATGATGTATATGTGATCTTGTGTTGAGATTGGAGTGTGAGAATGAACACCTAAGACTACCAAAATTAGTGAGTAGAAGGTGTCTATAGTTTAGTATACCAAAAGTTGTTGGAGGTAGTTAGCCAAAGGTTGCGGATGGTAAAGAGACATTATGGTGGATTCCTAGTTGCTCTGAGGTAGTGAACCTCCTTGTAACTATTTATTTGTAATTCAGAAGAAGTGATATTCTTAAGAAGTGAGCCTTTCATTTTTGGATAGTGAGTCCTCTAGGTAGTGAGCCCTAGGAAACGAGCCTCTTGTAATCGGTTTTGGTTTTTATATAGTGAGTTAATCCTCACCATGGTTTTTCCCTTCTAGGGTTTTCCACATAAAAATATGGTGTTCTATTGTGAATATTTATGGATGTGTTGTTTCAATTGTTTGCATTCATGCTAATACTAAATAAGGGGTTGAAGGTTTTAATGCACAACTGATTCAACCCCCTCTCAATTTTCTTGTGTGTCTAAAAATCTGTATTAGAGTAGAGGTTCCTTGGAAAAATCCTAACCACTTGAGGTAAATCCAAATGGTGCACAAGAATGGTGTCAAAGCTCCTATATTCGATGAAACAATTATGCCTTCTAGAATGCCAAGATGAGATCCTTTCTCACCGCATTAGGGTTTTGCGTATGGAAATCAATTGAAAATGGATATACTATTCCTAACACTCCTTCAAAAAGTGAAGATGAGATCAAGGAATACCAGAACAATGGTAAAGTGTGGAATGCTATTTTGAGTGGGATTTTGGATTTAGAACTTGTGAAGGTGATAAGCTAAAAAAATCTAAAGAGGTGTGGGAGAAGTTGAAGAGAATTTATGAAGGAGATGATAAGGTCAAGGAAGAAAAGATGCAAAATTTTAAGGCCAAGTTTGAAACCTTAAGGATGTCAGAGGATGGAGATATTGCAAGCTACATGCATAGGGTGGATAAAATTATTAATTCCATCAATATTCTTGGTGGAAAAATGGAGGAAAATGAATTTGTGAGAAAGGTATTGAGAACTCTTCCTAAATACTATAGTGCTAAAGTTTATGCTATTGAGGAAGCTCATAATCTAGATCAATATACTAGAGATAAATTGTTTGGTGCTTTAACTTCTTTTGAATTAAGAGAGTTTGACAAAGATGCTCCAAGGAAAGAAAATACTTTTAAAGTTAGCAAGAAAGAGAGGAATGATGAATCTGATCTGGATGATTTTGATGAAGAATCAAATTTTGTGAGAAGATTGAAAAAGGGCATTGGTAGATATAGAGGTAATTTACCTTTCAAGTGTTTCAATTGTGGAAAGATAGGTCATTATGCTTCAAAATGTCCAGATAAAGATTCAAAAAACAAACATAAGGATCATAAAGGTAAATCCTTCAAGAAGAGTTATTATGTTAAAGAAGGTAGTGATGATGAGGAATCATATTACATGGATAATGAAAGTGATGAATGCTTGTTCATGTATTTGAATGTTGGAACTAATTCTACTAACCTTGAGAGATGTGTGAAGGAAATTTCTCTGAAAATAGGTCACAGTATTGAAGGAACTATGTTGATTTCCTTTCATGCAAGAGGGGAGAGAAACTACTGGATAATTGATAGCGAATCTTCAAATCATATGACAAGTGATAAGAGTAAGTTTGCTAATCTTAAGAAATACGATGGTGGTTGTGTTAGGTTTGTTGATGAAACATCTTCTAAGATCTATGGAAAAGGCTCAATTAGTTTTGATGGAAAGCTTAAGATAAATTTTTTTCATGTCAAGGGTCCTTGGCATAATATTCTCAGTGTAAGACAAATCTATAGCAAAGGATACAATCTTGTGTTTCAAGATGATGGTTGTGAAATCAGAAAAGGAAGATCCAGAATCTTGGTTACAACAAGAACAAGGATAGAAGGAAATGTTTATCAACTCAAAAGTGCTAGTGGTAAATGCTTTATGACTCAAATCAATGAAAATTGGTCATACAACCGAAGAATGGGTCATATACCAATTTTGATAGCCTAGTAAAGATCAACTCTACTCATGCTGTGAGATATTTTCCAAGAATTACAAAGCCTATCAATGCAATTTGCAAGGAGTGTCAATTTGGAAAACAAACAAGGAACAAGTTCAAAACTAAGGAAAATTCTACTACAAGACCTTTAGAGTTGGTGCATATAGACCTCTACGGACCTACCAGAACAAGAAGCCCTAAAGGTGATAGGTATTTTATGTTGTTAATAGATGATTACTCTAGAATGACTTGGGCGACCTTTCTCAAAGAAAAATCAAAAGATCTAGATAAGTTTAAAGAATTTACATGTATGGTTGAGAATGAAAGGGATTTGAAAATCAAGCACGCTTAAGGTCTGACAAAGGTGGTGAGTTCACCTCAAACGAGTTTAAATTTTTTTGTAAAGATCATGGGATAAAAAGACATTTATCAACTCTTAGAACTCCACAAAAAAATGAGGTTGTGGAGAGGAAGAATAGGATAGTTCAGGAGGTAGCAAGAGCCATGTTGAAGGAAGCAAATCTACTAGATTTTTATTGGAGAGAATGTATTCATAACATAATTACATTCTCAATGGAGGACAAGCAAGAGTGAATAGTTCAAAGACCCCCTATGAACTATGGTATGTAAAAATCCTACTATGAAATATCTCTTAGTGTTTGGAAGCAAATGTTATATCACAAGGGATGAAGAAAACTTAGGAAAGTTTGATGCAAGATCAGATGGAGAAATCTTCCTTGGATACTCTACAAAGAGCAAGGAATATAGGTTCTAGAACAAGAGACTAAAGAAGACAATTGAAATTTCAAGTGCCAAAGTGGATGAAGAATCACATCGGAGCTCAATTCTAATAGATGGATATGAATTTGATGAACCCCTTTGTAGAGAAGAAGAAAATGAAGAAGAAGAAAAATAGATGCTAGTGGAAGAGGAAGAAGCTCAAAAAAAGATGCCTAAGACTCCTAAGTATGTGCAAAAAATCATTCTGAGGATCAAATAATTGGAGACAATAGAAAAGAAGTGATGGCAAGAAGAAAAGCTACTATGGTAGAGGAACAAGTAAACTTTTATTTACTCTCTAAAATAGAACCTAAAATAGTTAGTGAAACATGCAGGGATGAAAATTGGATCAATGCTATGGAAGAAGAATTGAGGAAGATTGAGAAGAATCATACATGGCAACTAGTCCCAAGACTAACAAATAATAATGTGATAGGAACTAAATGGGTTTTTGGAACAAGTTGAATGAGAATGGAGAAGTTATCAAAAATAAGGCTAGGATTGTGTGTAAAGGCTACTCACAAGTCTACATTTTTGAATGGTTAGTTAGAAGAAGTGTACATTGAACAAATGGAAGGTTTTCAGTTATCAGAAGATCTGAATATGGTTTGCAGGTTGAAGAAGGAATTATATGGGCTCAAACTAGCTCCTAGAGCTTGGTTTGCAAGATTGAACAAATAATTACTATAGTAGGGATTCAAAAATGGTACTACAGAAAACAACCTTTACTTCAAAGTTGAGATAGATCAAATATTGATTGTGGTTGTGTATGTTGATGATATAATCTTTGGAGGAAATGAGACCATATGTAAGAATTTTTTAGAGGAGATGCAAAATGAGTTTGAAATGTCAATGCTTGGGGAGATGAATTTGTTCCTTGGGCTACAAATTAGTTAATTAGAAAAAGGTATAGTCATTTTACAATAAAAATATGTAAAGGAAATGCTAAAGAAGTTTGGAATGGAGGATTCTAAACCAGTATGTTCTCCCATTGGTACTAGTTGTAAATTAAGAAAAAATGATGAATCTCCTGAGATAGATCAAACTAAGTATAGATTCATGATTGGTGGATTACTATATCTAATTGCAAGTATACTTGATATTATGTATGCAATATGTTTGGTGTCAAGATTTCAAGAAGATCCTAGAGAGTCAAATGTGGAAATAGTCAAAAGGATATTCAGATATTTGAAGGGCACTCTAGAATATGGTCTATGGTATTCTAAGGATAATAATTTCTCCTTGAGTGCTTATACATAAACAAATTGGGCAGGTTGTGTGGATGGAAAAAGAAGTACAAGTGGAGGTGCCTTCTTCCTTGGAAACATGCTAGTTTCTTGGATATGTAAGAAGTAGGATTCAATGTCATTATCTACTATAGAGGAAAAATATATTGCGACATATTTTTGTACACAGGTGTTATGGACGAAGCATACATTGAAGGATATCAGAATCTCATATGATGAAATTATTCCTATCTTGTGTTATAATACAAGTGCTATCAACATTTCAAAAATCCTGGTCACACATTCAAGAACAAAGAATATCTTTATTTGGAATCAATTTCTAAGAGATAAATTTACTACGAAGGAAGTGAAGTTGGAGTTTGTTCCTACAAAGGATCAAATAGTAGACATTTTCACAAAGGCTCTTCCAAAAGATACATTCAAGTATCTCAGACATAAGCTAGGGGTTATTGCCCCTCCTTTCAACTAGATGCATAAGATTGTGCATCTATCTAGGGGAGAAATTCAAGATGTATTCTTTGTCCTGGATTGATGAAGGCTACCTCTTAGGGGGAGTAGGTAGTGGTGTTTTTGGCTGGTGCAGTTAGGGGAGCACATTTCATGCCTGAAGTGAAGTGTGCAGGTGTTTCCCTTTTCCATTGATGTCAAAGGGGGAGAGAGAAGTCTGGAAAACATAGGGGAATACATTTTTAAGGGAGAGAGAAGTGGAGAGAGAAGTATAAAAAGCATAGGGAAATAAATGTTCAAGGGGAGAGCTGAAGTAAGGGGGAGAGTTGCTTGAGGATTGGAGATATAGAGTTGCTTTTGTTGTTGATGGTTTTTCAATAGATGTTTCCATCAATGACAAAGGGGGAGATTTTTGCACTATGTTGTCATTGATGTCAACCTATGGTATGGATATGTTGAGAAGGTGTGTATGGTATTGAGTAGGTGTTGCAGAGGCAATAGGGTAACTTGGTTTCAAATTTCTTTTGATAAAATTTGCATAAAGATTGTATAAGGTGTTTGGGAAGTGTTTTGTATTTTGCTCCATCCACATTTATTCATTCTTGAAGATGTGCTTGTATAGTTTGAAAGTGATGATAAAACATCTTTGAAGGTGTTATATCTAGAGTTACAAGTTCTAGATCATGTGACAATAGAATATATGTTTGACATTGCATTGGACTATCTTTGGCTTGTGAAGAAGAATATCTCGGAGAAATGAAATTGCTCCACATTTCTTCGCACTATAGTTTCTTGTCTTACGGATTTGGGAATGTGCTAATATTTCTTGTACCTACCTTCCCATGGCTTTTTTTGTGTTAATCTATTTTGTAAGCTTGGTTCATGAGTTGTTTCTCACTGATAGATTGATTGGTTGCACAGTGTGATAGTATTCTAAGTTTCATGTGGTTGCACCAATGTTTTTGAATATTTTCTTGATGTTGGAATATTATAGGGTGTTTGTAATGTTTCTACATGGTCCATAGGATTTTTTTGGTCTTGGGGAAGTGTGAATGTGGTTTCTTGATAGTGTTAATGTTGTTTGGATGACCTGGTATGTTAGTGCTGATTACATATGAGATTTGTGGTTTGTGGAAGCCTAGTGTAGAATGTTAGTGTAGATTTAGGTCTTGATTAACCTTTGATGTGGTTTGAGCTCACTTATTTTCACTGTGGAGGTGTTTGGTGTCAACCTATTTGATGATTGCACGTTTGAGGTGCATACGCTTCATTAGAGCTAAAATAGAGAAGGTTATTCAAGGTTGTAAAAGGTATATATACAAGGTAAATTTTTTGGAGATAAGAGTGGCATGGAATGATGTATATGTGATCATGTGTTGAGAGTAGAGTGCGAGAAAGAATACCTAAGAATATCAGAAGAAGTGACCAGAAGGTGTCTATAGTTTAGTATACCAAAAGTCGTTGGAGGAAGTGAGTTGAAGGTTGCAGATGGTAAAGAGACATTATGGTGGACTCTCTAATTTCTATGAGGTAGTGAAACTCCTTGTAACTGTTTCTTTGTAATCTGGAAGAAGTGATCTTCCTGGGTAGTGAGCCCTTGGCAGTGAGCCCTATGTAGTGAGCCTCTTGTAATTGTTTTTGGTTTTCATATAGCGAGTTAATCCTTACTGTGGTTTTTCCCTTCTAGGGTTTTCCATATAAAAATCTGGTGTTCTATTGTGAATATTTGTGGAAGTGTTTTTGTTTCAATTATTTGCATTCATGCTAATACTAAATAAAGGTTTGAAGGTTTTAATGCACAACTATTTCACCACCCTCTCAGTTATCCTGTGTGCCTAACAAGGAGGTCCTATAATGAGAGGTAACTTTGGAGGTCCAATAATTAGAGGACATTTAGGAGGTCCAAAAGGAGTTTTAAGAGGTCCAATAATCAAAGGAGATCTAATAGCCAATTATGCATTCATAACCTCAATAGATTTAACTTCTTCTTGATGATATTCTATTGATGGGGGATCTAATGTCACCTTAGAATATTCATTTATGCAATCCATAAATTTATCAATGATTTCGGCCTCTCCTCCAATAATATCTTCCCAAGTAGGAGAGGTAGGGGGAGATAAACAAACAAGATCCTCATGATGCTCAAAGATTAGATCTTCTAACACCAATATATTTTCTTCACAAATACGAGGGATATCAGGAGAAGAACAAAATGATTTTCATGATTGTCAATGATGCATTCTTTGTCACCAAGCTAACCTCACACATAGGAGAGATAGTGGGAGAGGTATCAATGAAAAATAACAAAAAGGGATAAATGAACTCATTCTTACATGCTTGTAACAAAATATCTTTGAAATGCTTAACAAGATATGACAATGGAACATGTAGTATGATAATTTTTTTTTTGCAATGATAACATGGTGTAAACAATTGTCCTACTAAAATGTAACAATTTATCTCAAATCTGCTACAAATTAAGCAAGATGACACTTTTCTTGCACATGCACTAACACTTTTTCAAAATTTCAAATAAAAAATCAGTAGCAAAAATAAACTAAAAATACAAAGACGAAGATCTGTGCAATTTTTTTTGAGCCACCAATAGTAGGACAGAGGCACCCAAGGGCATCTGAGTCATAGATAGGGTGTCTAAAAGTTCAAAGTTTGACAATATGTGATTGTACTTAAGGATTTTGGGTGTACTTGCAAACAATTTAAATAGTGAATATTTTTCTAGACTTTGTTGAATTTATGCCAATGTGATGCAAAATGCAAGTGTGCAACAATATGGAGGATGTTTGAACAAGTTTGGATGTAATTTTTTAGATTTGAAATACATTAAATGACTAATTCTAAGATGCCACGACTTAAAAATGATGATTTTGATGCAATTTTGAAATCAAACAATGCAATGTTTTTCTATAGTTGAAGTATATGAAAGATGCCTAAATGAAAATAATTATGAATTCCAATTTAGAAACCTATAAACACTAATAAATTGAGCAGACAAAGAAAAAAAATATGAAAAAGTTGGCCAATACTAGGGTACAAGGATAGAGGCACCCAAGGGCATCTGAGTCCTTTATAGGGGTTCTAAAAATTCAAAAGTTGTTTGTTTATTATGTTGTCTAAAGGTTCTACTTTCGTGTGCAAACAAGTCTATAACTGAGTATTTTTCCATATTTTTTTCAAATTAAGATAATGTGATTCAACTACAAATTTTTGAACAAGAAATGATAATTATGAATGTAAATCTGATCCAAGTTATTGAAACTAACCCCATTGCAATCTATGATGTAATACGAGATGTAATTTTTTGAATTTTTGTGACCTTTTATAATGCAAAAATAAAACCCTAAATGAGAAATGTAAAACTATGCAATACAAAATCCTAGATCTTGGGTTGAATGAATGTAATTTTTAGAGGGTTTTTGATGAAAAAATGTTAGGTTCACCAAAATTTAGCTTAAGAAAAAGGGACCCCTAAGTCTAGGGTATAAACCTAGGGTTGTTTTTTTGTCCTTTTTCAAAGGTACATTAGAATTCAAATCAACAAGGCAAATAAAGTGACTTTCAACCATGAAGGTGAGTCAATCAGACTTAGATCTACATCCTTAGAGCCTTGGAAATGGATTGGAATGATTTGGAATTTATTTTCAATGATTAACCTAATTAAGCTATATGACCTTATATGAAAAATGCAAGATCCTGACAATTTACAAACTGAAATAGTAACTTGCATGCAGATCTAGCAAGTGCAGAGGAATGTGTATCTACCCAAAAAAATTGGTTTTAGTGTGCATATGAGGACATATAGTATTGGAAGATTTCTAGTGTTGTCATTGATATCAACATTGCTAGATTGTTGGAAAATTGTTGGTGTTGTCATCCAGTATAGGTGTGGAGATTGTTGGATTTATTGAGTGTTGTACTATGTTGTCATCTGTGGTTTGGTTTGGTTTCAAACTCTAGTGTAGTGATAAAGAGAAGGTATTTTAGTGTTGAGTAGGTATTGCTGATGCAACTGGTTCACTTGGTTTCCAAGTTCTTTTGAGAAAATTTGAATAAAAGGGGGTGTAGTGTGAAAAAGGTGTGTTCAATGTTGTGCTCCACATTTCTTCATGGTTGAATATATGATTGTGTGGTTTATTTGTGATGATCAAAAGTGTTTAGAGGTGCTATATCTAGAGTTTTAGGTTCTAGATCATGTAGTAGTGGAAGATGTGTTTGATAGTGTGTTTTCATGTGTAGAAGATTGTCTGGGAGAAATGAGATTGCTCTGCATTTCTATGCATTGAGGTTTATTGTCTTGTGGATTTGGGAACATGCTAATATTATCTACATCTACCTTCCCTTGGAGTTTCTGGTGTTGAGTTGCTCCACAAGTTTAGTTCTTATGTTGGAGTTCAATGGTAATACATCCTGATGCACAATATGATAGTATTCTTTGGTTCAGGTGGTTGCAATAGTGTTGCAATGTAGTATGTTGATGTTAGAATATTCTTGGATGTTGTGAAGTGTTGATATGTGACCTGTGTGGTGTTTTCAGACCTAGAGAGGCATGTATGTGGTCGCTTGTTAGTGTTAGTGAAGATTTGGTCAACTTGGCGTGCTAGCACTAATTGCAGAGGATCTTTGTTATTTGTGGAACTGTGGCGAAGCATGTCAGTGTAGATTTGGGTCCTAGTTAAACCTTGTCATGGTCTTCCTTCACTTATTTCCTCCATGAAAGTGTTTGGTGTCAACCTATTTAGAGGATGCACGTTTGAGGTGCTTACGTTTCATTGTGGTTGACATGGAGAAGGTTTTTGAGGTTGTGGAGGATATATAAGCAAGGTTAATTGTTAGAGATTTGTGTGGTGTGTGAAATATGCAAATGTGATCAATTGTGGCGATTTTAGTGCAAGCTTAAATATCTATGATGTTGGATACAATGAGCAGAAGGTGTCTACATTTTCAGTGTGCCTGAAGTTGCTAGACACAGTGAGCCAAAGGTTGCAGATGACATAGAGTTGTAGCTGTGGATCTTCCCTGTTACTTTGAGATAGTGAATCTCTATAATAGTTTTCTTCTTTCTTCTTTCTTCCAAACAGTGAGTCCTTGGGTAGTGAGCCCTTTTTCTCTTTTGGGTAGTGAGCCCTCCAACAATGAGCCTAATTGTATTTGATGTTTCTATTCATATATGTGTGATCTAATCCTCACCATGTTTTTTCCCTAATTAGGGTTTTCTATGTAAATCTGGTGTTCTATTGTGTTTGGTTATGTTTGTATTGTTGTTTCATATGTCTACATTCTACTATTGCATAATAAGGGTTCGAATGTTGATAAGGGTTTAAAAGTTAATGAGAGATTGAATGTTTCAATGTACACTTGTTTCACCCCCCTCTCAGTTGTCTTGTGCATCTAAAAATTGGTATCAAAGCTATGGTTAAATGGAAGAAGCTTAACTTCTTGAGGTAGGTTCGATGATGCACAAGAAGTGTGTCAAATCCCCTATGTTCTATGGAATGGATTATTCTTACTAGAAAGCTAGGATGTAATCCTTTCTTGTCTCTCTTGGATTTGGCATTTAGAAATCAGTTGAAAAAGGATATACTATTCTTGCTAATGGTTCGACGAGTGATGATAGATCAAGGATTGTGAGAACAATGGAAAAGTAAGGAAGGCTATTATGAGTGGTCTCTTTGATTCTGAACTTGAAAATATGAGAAGTCTAAAATTTGCTAAATATATTTGGACAAAGTTGGAGAGCATTTATGAAGGAGATGATAAGGTCAAGAAAGAAAATATGTGGAATTACAAAGCCAAATTTGAAACCCCAAGGATGTTTGAAGATGAAGATGTTACAACCTACATGTTAAGAGTGGATGAAGTTTTTAATGACACCAATGGCCTTGGTGGTAAGTTGGAAGAAAGTGAAGTTGTGAAAAAGGTATTAAGAACTCTTCCTAGATCTTATAGTTCTAAAGTTTAAGCTATTGAGGAAGCTTAGAATTTAGATCAATATTCTAGAGATTAGATGTTTGGTGCTTTAATTTACTATGAATTGAGAGAGTTTGGTTAAGATGCTACAAACAAAGAAATTGCTTTTAAAGTTTGAAGAGAAGAGAAGGATGATGAGTTGGATTTTGATGATCTTGATGAAGTGGAAGAAAATCTTGTAAGAAGATTAAAAAGGGAACTAACAAATACAAAGGTAAGTTACCCTTTAAGTGTTTCAATTGTGGAAAGATAGGTGATTATGCTTCTAAATGTCCAATCAAAGTTGCAAATGACAAATATAAGGATCATAAAGGAAAATTTTTCAAGAAGATTTATTATGTTGAAAAAGATAATGGAGTGTCTGATGATGAGGAAGCCGACTATCCTGAAGATGACATTGATGAATTCTTTTTCATGGATCTAAATGTTGGAACTAATTATACTAATTTTGAAAGATGTATGAAGGAAAGTGCTTTGGAAATAGGTCACAACATTGAAGGATTTATGGTGACTGATTTTCAAACAAGAGAGGAGAGGAACTAATGGATAAGTGATAATGGATGCTCAAACAATATGACATGTGATAAGAGTAAGTTTTTTAAACTTCAAAAGTATGATGGTGGTCTTGTTAAGTTTGATGATAATACATCTGCTAAGAACTATGGAAAAGGGTTCAATTAGTTTTGATGGCAAGCATAAAACAAATGCTCTTTATGTCAAGCGTCTACAACATAATCTTCTTAGTGTAGGAAAAATGTGTAGAAGAGGATACAATTTGGTGTGTCAGGATGATGGTCATGAAATCAGAAAGGGTAACTCTAATACTTTTATTGCTACAAGAACAATGATAGAATGTAATTTTTATCAGGTCAAAGGTGGTGGTGTTTAGTTTTTTATGTCTCAAATCAATGAAATCTAGCTATAGAATAGAAGAATGGGTCACATTAATTTTGATAATCTAGTGAAGATTAGATGTACTGATGCTATGAGAGATCTACCAAGAATTACAAAGCCTATCAATGCAATCTACAAGGAATACCAGTTTAGAAATCAGACAAAGAAGAGGTTCAAAATTAAAGAATATTCTACCCCAAGACCTTTGGATTTGGTGCATACAGATCTATGTGGACCTACCAGAATAATAATCTCTTAAGGTGATAGGTATTTTATGTTGTTGATTGATGATTATTCTAGAATGACTTGGGTGACATCTCTCAAAGAAAAATCAGAAGCTCTAGATAAGTTTAAAGCTTTTAAATCTATGTTTGAGAACAAAATGAATTTGAAAATCAAGTGCTTGAGGTTTGACAGAGATGGTGAGTTCACCTCCAATGAGTTTAATAGTTTTTGTGAAGATCATGGAATACAGAGAGATTTTCCAGCTCCTAGGACTCCTCACCAGAATGGAGTTGTGGAGAGGAATAACATGAAATTTCAAGAAGAAACAAGGACTATGATGAAGGAGGAAAATCTATCAGAAGTCTACTGGAAAGAAACAATTCATATTGCAGTGCACATACTTAACAAAGGTCAAGCAAGAGTGAATAGTTCAAAGAATCCTTATGACATATGGTATAGAAAACCTCCTACTATGAAATATTTCAAATTGTTTGGAAGAAAATTCTATATTAAAATATATGAAGAAAACTTAGGAGTGTTTAGTGTAAGATCTAATGAAGGAATCTTCCATGGATAATCTACAAAGAGCAAGGCATACAAATGCTATAACAAAAGGTTGAAGAATATTGTTGAAAGTGAAAGTGTAAAAGTGGATGAAAAACCACATCAAAGTTCTGTATTGATAGAAGGATATGAATCTGATGAACCCCCTTGTAGTGAAGAAAAAAATGATGAAGAAAAGGAAAAGAGATGAAAGTTGAAGAAGAAGAAGCTTTGGAAAAGATCCCTAATACTCATAAGTATGTGTAAAAGAATCATTCTAAAGATTAAATAATTGGAGATAAGAGAAAAGGTGTGTTGACAAGGAGAAAATATGCTATGGCAGAGGACCAGGTAAAATTTTGTTTACTTTTAGAAGTAGAACCTAAAATAGTAACCAACACATGCAAAGATGAGAATTGGATCAAAGCTATGAAAGAAAAGTTGGAATAGATTGAGAAGAATTAGGCTTGGGAATTGGTGCCAAGACCAACAAATAAGAATGCGATAGGAACTAAGTGGATTTTTGAGAACAAGTTGAATGAGAATGGAAAAGTTGTTAGAAATAAGGCTAGACTTGTGTGTAAGGGCTACTCACAAGTGGAAGGAATATATTTTGAAGAAAATTTTGCTCCGGTGGAAAGAATGGAATCCATTATAATGTTTTTGAATTTTGCAACACATAAAAACTTCAAGGTATATCAAATGGATGTCAAGTATGCATTCTTGAATGGTGAGTTAAAAGAAGTATAAATTGAACAACCAATTTTTTTTTAGCTATCAGATGATGTTGATATGGTTTGTAGGTTGAAGAAGGAATTGTACAAACTCAAATAGGCTCCTAAATCTTGGTATGCAAGGTTGGATAAGTACTTGCTGCAACAAGGATTCAAAAAAGGTACTGTAGATAGCAACTTTACTTCAAGGTTGAGGGAGATTTTTTTTTGATTGTGGTAGTGTATGTTGATGACATAATCTTTGGAGGAAATGAATGTATGTGTAAGAAGTTTGCAGAAGAGATGCAAAAAGAGTTTGAGATGTCAATGTGTGGGGATGAATTTCTTCCTTGGGTTACAAATCAGTCAGTAAAAAAAAGTTATTTTCATTTCTCAGTCAAAGTATGTTAAGAAAATGTTGAAGAAGTTTGGAATGGAGGATTCTAGACTAGTAATTACTCCTATGGTTATTGTTTATAAGTTGAGAGAAAATGATGAATCTCCTAAGGCTGATTAGAGAAAGTACAAATCAATGATTGGTGGAATGCTATATCTAATTGCTACTAGACTAGATATCATGCATGTAGTGTGTCTTATGGAAATATTTCAAGAAGATGCCAAAGAATCACATGTTGCAGTAGTTAAAAGGATATTTAGATACTTGAAGGGAACTCTAGATTTTGGTCTATGGTATCCTAGGGATAATGGTTTCTCTTTGAGTGTATATATAGATGAAAATTGGGTAGGTTGTATAGATGACATAAGAAGTACAAGTGGAGGTACTTTTTTTCTTGGAAGCAGGATGGTTTCATGGTTGAGTAAGAAGTAGGATTCAATGTCATTATCTATTGTAGAGGCAGAATATATTACAACATCATCATGTTGTACACATGTGCTATGGATCAAATAGACATTGAAGGATACTAGAGTATCATATTTTGAACCTATTTCTATCTTGTGTGATAATACAAGTGCTATCAATATTTCAAAGAACTCGATAATGCATTCAAGAGAAAAACACATCTCTATCCGGTATAACTTTCTAAGAGAGAAAGTCTTAGAGAATGAGGTGAAGATGGAGTATGTGCCAACAAAGGATCAAGTTGCATATATTTTTACAAAGGTTCTTCCAAAAGATACATTTGAGTATCTCCAGTAGAAGTTATGGGTTATTGACCCTCCTTTCAACTAGATGCATAAGATGGTGCATCTGTCTAGGAAGCATTTCAAGATACATTATCAATCCTAGAATGATGATGAAGGCCACCTCTTAGGGGGAGTAGGTAGTAGTACTATTGGTTGGTGCAATTAGGGGGAGAATATCTTGTGCCCCTAAGGGGGAGAGAGAGCTGAAAGGAAAGAGTAGTGAAGAATGATCAATGCAATGTGCGTAAAAGTGAGAATTGTATGGTGAAGAGTAGTGGAGAGAGAGAAGTTGTTCATTGGTATTGCCTAGAGATAAGTGTGCAATTATTGTCAAAGGGAAAGATGTTTCCCTTTTCCATTGATTTCAAAGGGGGAGATATAGGGTCTAAGAGATATAGAGGGAGAGTGATGTATGAAGAACTCCTCAAAATAGGGGGAGATAATACAAAGGGAGAGAATAGTGTTTGAAAGAAACACAGAAAAGAAGTGTAAGAGATGCCTAGTGAGGGGAAGTGCTACTTGATACAAAGTTGCTATTTTTGATGATAGTTTATTTTGGTGTTGATGGTTTTTCAAAGCTAGTGTTGCCATCAATGACAAAGGGAGAGATTGTTGGAAGATTGTTGGTGTTGTCATCCAGTATAGGTGTGGAGATTGTTGGATTTGTTGAGTGTTGCACTATGTTGTCATTTGTGGTGTGGTTTTGTTTCAACCTCTAGTGTAGTCATAAAGAGAAGGTGTTTTAGTGTTGAGTAGGTATTGTTGATGCAACTGGGTCACTTGGTTTCCAAGTGCTTTTGAGAAAAAATGAATTAAAGAGGGTGCAATGTAAAAAAGGTATGTTCACTATTGTGCTCCACATTTATTCATGGTTGAAGATATGATTGTGTGGTTTGGATGTGATGATAAAAGGTGTTTAGAGATGCTATATCTATAGTTTTAGCAACTGGATCATGTGATAGTGGAAGATGTGTTTGACAATGTGTTTTCTTGTGTAGAAGATTGTCTAGGAGAAATGAGATTGCTCTGCATTTCTCCACATTGAGGTTTCTTGTCTTGTGGATTTTGGAACATGCTAATATTATCTACATCTACCTTCCCTTGGAGTTTTTGGTGTTGATTTTCTCCACAATTTTAGTTCTTATGTTGGAGTTTAGTGGTAATACATATTGATGTACAAGATGAAAGTATTCTTTGGTTCAGGTGGTTGCAACAGTGTTGCAGTGTAGTATGTTGATGTTGGAATATTATTGGATGTTGTGAACTACTGATATTTTTTCTACATGGTGTTTCAGGACTTGGAGAGGAATGCATGTGGTTACTTGTTAGTGGTAGTGCAAGTTTGGCCGACCTAGAATGATAGCACTAATTGTGGAGGTTGTTTGTTATTTGTGGAAGTGTGGTGAAGTGTGTCAGTGTAGATTTAGGTCCTAGTTAACCCTTGGCATGGTATGCATTCACTTCTTTCCATCATGAAAGTGTTTGGTGTTGACCAATTTAGTGGATGCACATTTGAGGTGCATACGTTTCATTGTGGCCAATATGGAGAAGGTTTTTGAGGTTGTGGAAGATATATATGCAAGGTTAATTATTGTATATTTATGTGGATCTATGTGGTGTGTGAAAGATGCAAATGTGATAAAGTGTGGTGATTTGAGTGTGAGCTATATTTATGTGGATCTATGTGGTGTGTGAAAGATGCAAATGTGATCAAGTGTAGTGATTTGAGTGTCAACTTAAATTCCTATGAATTTGGATGTAGTGAGTAGAAGGTGTCCACATTTTCAATGTGCCTAAAGTTTCTAGAGGCAGTGAGAAAAAGGTTGCAGATGGCACAAAGTTGTAGTGGTGTATCTTTCCTATTGCTCCGAGAATGTGAATGTATTTGTAATAGTTTTCTTCTTTCTTCTTTCTTCTAGATAGTGAGTCCTTTGGGTAGTGAGCCCTTCTTCTATTTAGGGCAGTCATCCCTTGGAAGTGAGCCTAATTGTATTTGGTGTTGCTATTCATATATATGTGAGCTAATCCTCATCGTAATTTTTCCCTGCTTAGGGTTTTCCATGTAAATTTGGTGTTCTATTATGTTTGGTTGTTTTTGCATTGTTGTGTCATATGTCCACATTCTACTAATGCATAATAAGGGTTTAAATGTTGATAAGGGTTTAAAAGTTAATGAGGGATTGAATTTTTTAATGCACAACTAATTCACCCCCCTCTTAGTTAACCTGTGCATCTAACATATACATCCAAGGGTGTATGAGTCCTTATAAGGGTGTCCTACTCAACTTTTGGGGTCCTCTAGTGGCAGATCTAAGACTCCTATTTTTTCTTGCAAAGTTGTTGGAATGCTATCGTATAATTTTGTAGGTAAGTTTTCATGATTTGACAAGATGTAGGGAATAAATTGCAACAATGAACAATTTATCTTCAAGATTCCCTTAGTCCTCTTCAAACCTAAATCCTATACATTCAAAGAGAGAAAATGTTGGGCCATTTAGTGGCTTGGCTCAGTTAACCCTGTGTAAGTGTTTCCACTTCCACAATGGAAATTTTAATAATAAAATGATAATGGATAGGAAATGAATGATGAAATCAAAAAGGGATGCAACTCACCCCCCTTCAATGGCTTCCTTGAAGGACTGAATTCATGCACATCACCTCAAGGTCTTGGATCTTTTTGCTTGATTTTCTTGAATGCTTTGGAGACCTACAAAGGGGGTTAGCCTTCACAAAACAATGATAATATGACAACATGAACTCACATACACTTTGACATGATGCTTGGATCTTGAATTGCTGTAATAATGCTTTGAAATTCTACTCTTGACTTGCTCATGACAATAATTCTTGCTCATAAATATCCTTCTTCTTTCTTCTAGTTTCAAATGGTGAAAAGACTAGGTATTTATAGGCATTTATCCAATTTATTGAAAATTAGATCCCAATAGCTGACCATTGCAAGTTGGTTTTTGAATGTTAAAATGACCACTCTGACAAGTCCAAAATTGGGTCCTAGCTAAGTAGGGGGATGCATATTCCCAAGGGAATATGGGTCATGTCCCTAATTTCTAGAACATTAAGTGTTGGGGGAAAAGTATGAATTGGATGCATTTGTTCAATGCTTGCAATTTCTTAGAAAATGGTACAAATGGGCCATAAAATGCATAATTTAGGAAATTAGGGACCCAATTAGGCTCAATAATTTAGGGGGGACAAAACATAGTGTGAAATTGTCAAGCATGACAATTTATGATGTTACAGTTTCAATAAAATTATAATTCACAATTATTTTCTATAAACTTCTAGTGATTAAAAAAGGTTCGCTAATTGAATTAATATTTTTTTCCCAAAAAAACATCACCAATAATTTATTTTTCCAGGAATAATACAAGATTCACTAGGTTTTAATAACTTTTCCTAGGGGGTTTCTTAAAGTTATCTCTGTTGATGATATTGAAATAAAGGAGAGTGCAAGATGTTATTGCAATAGAAGAATTGATATTAACCAAAAATGTCATTTAGTAGATATGGAATATGTGGTAGAAGATCATTTAGATGATTTACTTGTTTTATGTGTGAAGGTGATGGTCATAGACCATTTGAGTGTACTTTGTCACAAGGAAACTATGAAAAAATATATGAAAGATCCACAACAAGAATGAATGCTGATGAATAAGTTTATTAAAATAATGAAAAAGTAAGAATTCTAGAGAAAGGTGAGTTATTGTTGTTGAAAATAAATATGTTAAACTCTTGTAGATATTTAACTGAACCCGTAAAAAAAATTCTATTTAGAACTAAAAGTAAATCTAGAGTTAAATGTTGCAAGGTGATTATTGTAGTGGTAGCATTGATAATATTTGTAAGTGAAATGGCAGAGAACTTGAATTTAAAAGGAATAGATAATCCTAACCCTTATAGAGTATCTTGGCTGCAAAAATATCATAGAATTCTAGTTAGTGCACAAAGTCTTATGAAATTTAAAATTAGAGTATATGAAAATAAAATTTTATGTTACCACGTTGATGGATGCTCATAATATTTCATTTGGTAGGCCATGTCTATTTGATAGGAAGATGATACATGAAAAAAGAGAAAATAATTACAAAATGATAAATAATAGAGTGAAACATATATTTTTACCTTTAAAAGTGGAGTTGGATGAATGAATTTTTTTGCTTAAATGATAATAACAAAATTAATAAAAAATAGATTTGTGTTGTTGTTATGAAGAGAAAAAATATTGCAAAGGTAGGAGAAGAAAATTTGGTAGTACATCTCAAGATATCTAAGTTGTTTTGATTAGGTGAAGTGGGAAAAAGAATTATATAACAACCATTGAGGCAAGCAAGATAAATCTCACTAGAAGTGAGACTAAGAAAGATCAAACAAAGACTAGTAATGCTTTTGATTGGAGCATATAACCAAAAAGAGTCAAGAAATAAGGGTACTAACCCTTTACAATAGATGTATCTAACAAGTCTTGAGACAAGTAATTGAAGAGGTAGAAGAGGAACCTTTCTACCTTCTACAAATGATAGTCCAAGTGATACTATCATCCATAGTCCCACTGCAAGGGGGAACAAGAGACACGCCCATGGGAAGACCATTAGCACATAAAGGAGGAATTGAAAGAAAATAAGGAAAATAACTATCACTATCCACAATATAACCCTAGATTAGAGTAGAAGCACTCAAAGGGGGAATAAAGAGATGACTAGGCTCAACAACCAAAATAGAAGAGTGGAGCAGAGAAGAAGAAATTGATGATCTAGAATGAGAGACCAAAGAAGGAGAAGTACCATTAGGGTTAGTAGGATAAGACAATTCCACACTAGGAGACAAATACTCAACATTATCTTAAGAGGAGACATTCCCTGAAAATTCAGGAGCATGGATAATCAAGTGGTCATTAATAGCATTCCTCCACCAAGTAGCAGGGCCCTATGATACAAGAGTGAGAAATATAAAGCCAAGTGACTAGTAGTGAAGAAATGGTGAAATATAAAAGGGATACCATCATAATCAAGCAACTAAGTCCAAGGCCTATCACCAACCATCAAAACCACATCCTTGTGAAGAGGAATGGAGATGTTGATCTCCAAAAGAATGTGAGAAAAAGTAGAGTTCTCCACGAAGCAAGTGGAATCATCAACCTTTAAAAAATGATAGATAGAGTTAGAATATAATTATAACAAGAATCCTCCCAAAATTGGAAAGGAAGATTCAAAATTATAACCCACACTAGAAGCACATGGAGTAGTTTAGTAAGGGGTTAAAGGAGGTTTTCTAAGGTTTGAGAAAGAGAGAGTGCTCTCCCCAAACCAAAAATTTACCCAACACCAAGTTTTTGTCCTTAGAAAAGGAAAATTAAGCAATGAAAAAACATTTTGCACATGGGAAAATATCAATCTTCCTAGCCATGAGGGGCCTCCAAGAGTCCAACACCCATTTGTGCAAGTTAGAAAGAGAGGGATAGAGTTTGGAGAATCTTTAAATCCAAACCTCTAAGTTGTTGATAGAGTATAGTGATAGTATTTATTATAATTTTCATAAAGCATTACCACTAGTGAAAAGTAAAATTTTGTAAATGGATCTAATTTTGGGAAAAAATTTATCTAATAAGGAAACACATAGGTTGACACTAGCTAAAAGTGAGAAATTGAACAAACAAGATATAATTTTTGAAGAAACGATTGATAAGGGAAACTTTGAGTCTATGTAGTATTGACAATTTTAGCACCAAATAAAGGAGAATGAAGAGTGTGTATAAATAATAGAGCTATAAATAAGAATAATATTAAGTACATATTTCCTTTGCAAATAATGAATAGTCTTATGGATTATTTGAGTGGTGAAAAATATTTTAGTAAGATTGATTTGTAGACACCTAAATGTTTCCCTACTATACCTAGTCATATGATTTTACTATCCCTCTTTTCCATCTCACCTCACATAAATAAATAAATAATTACCTATTCCTCCTATTTTCTATCTCACACAGGTCAAATATTTAAATATCACTAATATTTAAATATGCTTGTATTACGTCAACACATTCCAAGATTAAAGGAAACATAAGAGCACTTGTTCTTGTTACCTCATTATTCTCTCCACCATAGCCAAAAATTTATACCTACAAGGTGCACATGTCCCTTATTTATCTCATGGTCACAAACACTTACTAAATTTAGTAAGTGCATCTTAGCCATTGAAAATCTAATAACCTCCATCTTGACCCTCCATCATCTCCTTGATCCTAGGGAAACTCTCTGAAGCATCCACTGTTGATCTCACCATAAAATATTTATCATCCATTTCCTCCTCCAAGATTATATAAATTGAGGCACTCCACTTATTTTTGTTACAAGTATGTTGCTGATGTTTTTATTGATGTCAACAGTTGGTCATTGATGTCAACAATATGGAGATTTTTGGTGTTTTCATGGATGCATTGTGGTTTGATAAGAAGATGTTGTGGTGCTATCATCAGTGCTATTATTGATGTCTTGTATGTTTGTGATGAATAAGTGTTGTAGTTGTAGTAAGTTCACTTGGTTTCCAAGTGCTTTTGAGAAAATTTGAATAAAAGAGTGTATAGTGTGACAAGGGTGTGTTCAATGTTGTGCTCCGCATTTCTTCATGGTTGAAGATGTGCTTGTGTTGTTTGGATATGATGATCAGAGGTGTTTAGAGGTTTTATATCTAGAGTTTCAGGTTTTGGATCGTTTTGTAGTGAAAGTTGTGTTTGATAGTTATCCTATTTGTGTAGAAGGTTGTCTGGGAGAAATGAGATTGCTTCACATTTATCTATAGTGAGGTTTCTTATCTTGGTGATTTAGGAATGAGATTATATTTTTTATGTCTAATTTTCCATATATTTTCTAGTGTTGAGTTGCTCTGCAAGTTCAGTTCTTGTGTTGAAGATCAGTGGCTATGTGTTTGGTTGCACATAAAGAAAGTAATCTTTGTCTCAGATAGTTTTGGTAGTTTGCAGAATATTTTGACAATGTTGGATTATTTTGGGATGTTGTATGGATGATGTGAAGTGTTTCTTTGTGGTTTGCATGTTGTTTTAGGACTTGGAGAAGCATGGATGAGGTTGCTTGTTAGTGTTATTCTAGGTTTGGCTGACCTAGGTGCTAGCGCTAATTGCAAAGGTTGTTAACTATTTATGGAAGCGTGGTGATGCATGTCGGTGTATATTTGGGTCCCAGTTAACCCTTGGTGTGTTCATCCTTCACTTCTTTTGGTGTAGTCAAGGATGGAGGGTCCAGGAATATGATTGTTCAACCTTGCAGCAAGAGTAAACATAATGGAAACTCAAAGAATTGGAATAACAATCCCACATGGATATATATAGATAATGATCAATTATTCACAGGCAACATGCCCTATCTCCTGGCTTATAGATTACAAAATGATATGTTGCTAAGCCTAGAAATACAATGCGGGTTGAAGCCCTTATCTTCTATCTATCACTCTATCACTTCTACTACTATCACTACTATCACTACCCCCTAATGAAACTACACAATGCTTATATATATATATATATATCAATTCCCAGCTCCGAAAAAGGTTTGCGTCGGCCTCAAGAGGTCCCAAAACACTGAAGTTGATGAAACATGTGAAGGTCAGAAAAAACATATGATTATCCTTTGATCCTTGGACAAACATGATGCAGATCAGAAAAAAATCTCCTCAATGAATGTAAATCCTTATGAAATGGTTTCCTAAGCTCCACAAGTCATGAGATAGGTCCACACACTTGAAAAGCCAAGACTGGTTTGTGAATGCTCTCTATCCAACTACAATTGATATTCATTTAGTGATATCTTCATACTGGGATCTCCAAAACACTTGAATTTTGGATATGATGTAGATTTTACAATGAAGATCATATATCCTGCTCCGTGAGCTTTGATGTTATAATGTAGTATGAAATATTGAGACTGGGTCCTGACAGTTAACTACTAAAATGCTATAAAACATGAATGCAAATATTTTTGGTTGATGCAAGATTGCTTGCAACCTGGGATGCTCTTGCATTAGACACCTGAAGTTGAAGAAAAGTGAGCCTCTCACTTTCTTGGGGCTAGAGGAAAACCAATGTGGTCCACCTCATCCTGAGAAATCCATGATGAATCTTCCTCCGGTCTTCCTTTCCATCTGACTAGATACTCCTTATATTGCCTTCCTCTGGTGCTGTGTCCAACTCTGCTGTCTAAAATTTCCTCAATTTTCTTTGGATGATGTGCTATCTAGTCTGGAAAACCAACTTCTCTGTCCTCTGGTGAATCTCCTTCATGATACTGGTATAGGTTTGCAATGTTGAATATAGGTGATATGCCAAATTCCTCCAGGAGCTCCACTTCATATGCATTTCTAGATTCAAACTTCCTGATGATCTTACAAGGTCCAAACTTCTTCATCTTCAACTTATTATATGTCCCAACTAGAAATCTATCTTTTCTCAGATATACCATTACTTCCTCTCCTACAAACTCCTTATGTCTTCTCTTCTCATCCGCTTTCTCCTTGTAGGTATTGTTCATTTTCTCTAGATTCTCCTTAACTTGAGTATGCAATGTTTCCATGAATCTTACAAATTATTCTGCCTCTGCACTCCTTTTATTCTCCATACTGATATCTCTTAATTCTACTACTCCTCTGGGTAGTTGTCTTGTCACAATTTCAAATGGTGTCTTCCTTGTGCTCTGGTTTACTGAATTGTTGTATGCAAATTCTTCTTGCGGTAGTATTAAGTCCCAATTTCCTACTTTACCTTCAGTCAAACACCTCAACAAGTTCCCAAAAATCCTATTTACCACTTCTGTTTGTGGGTGAAATGATGAATTATACTTCAAATTTGTCTTCATCTTCTTTCACAATGTTTTCCAGAAATATCCAATGAATCTAGTGTCTCTGTCTAATACTATACTCTTTGGTAGTCCATGTAATCTCACAATCTATTTGAAAAATAGGTCTGCAACATATACTGCATCACCGATTTTCTTACAAGGTATGAAATGTGCCATATTAGAAAATCTATCCACAATCACAAATACAAAGTCAAATCCTCTCGGTGTCTTAGGAAATCCCAACAAAAAATCCATGCATCTTCCCATGGTCTCTCTGGTACTACTAATGGTGTATACATTCTAGTGCTATGACTGTTTCCTTTTGCAACTTAAAAAATCCTGCAACTTTGAACATATTTCCTGACATCCTTATACAATTGTGGCAAAAAATAGTTCTCACTCACCAATGCTATGGTCTTATCAATTCCAAAATGTCCTGCTAATCCTCCACAATGCTTTTCCTTGATCAAATTCTCTCTCATTGAGCTTCTAAGGATACATAACTGGTTTTTCTTGAATAACATGACTTCCTAAATAAAATAATCCAACCATATTCTTCTATCTATCTCTACAGGTTCCTTGCAAGCCTTCCATGCCTCTGCAAAATAAATGTCATCCTCATACATATGCTTTAGTTCTTCAAAACCTAATACTTCAATTCTCATCTCTGTCAACAAACTTCTTCTCCTACTCAATGCATCTACAATCTTGTTTGACTTTCCACTCTGGTGCTTCAACAAAAATGTGTAACTCTGCAAGAAATTTATCCATCTCATATGTCTCTGGTTTAGCTTTCCTTGACTATTCAAATATTGTAAATCTTGATGCTCTGTATACAAAAAAATTCCTTAGGTAACAAGTAATGTCTCCACTTCTTCAGGGCTTGTATTATTGCATAGAATTCCTGATCATAAACTGAATATCTTCTCCTAGCATCATTCAAATTTTCACTGAAGTAGGATACTAGTCTCCCTTCCTGACTTAACACAACTCCTATTGCACTTCCACTAGCATCACAATCTACTTGGAATACCTTATCAAAGTTCGGTAGTGCTAACACAGGTTGTTTTGTCACCTTTTGTTTCAATAACTCAAAACTCTTTTGTGCCCTTGATGTCCACTTGAATTCCTTTCGATCACCCCTCATTATCTCTGTCATAGGTGTAAAGATACTACTAAAATTTCTAATGAACTTCTGATAAAAAGTTTCTAGTACATAAAATGATCTTACTTCTCCAATGCTCATAGGTGTGGTCCATTGAAATGTTGCTCTAACCTTCTCAGGGTCCATCTTCAATCCTTCCGCAGATATCACAAATCCCAAATATATTAGTTCTTCATTCATGAAACTACACTTATTAATGTTTATCAATAGCTTCTCTTCTCTTAGCCTCTGAAATACTTTTCTAATGTGCTCCAAATGTTCTTCCTTAGTCTTACTGAAAATTAGAATATCATCTAGGTAAACAATGATAAACTTGCCCAAGAATTTCCTCAAGACTTCATTCATCAACCTCATAAATGTACTAGGTGCATTAGTTAGTCCAAATGGCATGACCAAGCACTCATACAATCCCTCATTTTTCTTGAAAGAAGTCTTCCATTCATCTCCCTCTCTGATCCTAATCTAATGGTATCCACTCTTTAGGTCTATCTTGGTGAAATACTTTGCTCCACTTAGACTATCCATGATGTCATCCATCCTAGGCAATGGGAATCTATACTTCACTATGATCTTATTGATAGCTCTTGAATCTATACACATCCTCCATTCTCCATCTTTCTTAGGTGCAAGTACATCCGCTACCACACATGGACATACTTTATTTGATCAATCCTTTCTTTAGCAGTTCCTGTATCTACCTATTTAGCTCTGTATTCTCTATAGGTGTCATCCAGTGTGCAATTTTTTTTGGAAAACTAGCTCCTGGAATAAGATCTATATAATGACTGATACTCTAGATTGGTGGTAATCCATCAGACACATTCTATGATACAATATCTTGGTACTCTGTCAATAGTTCAATGACTTCCTTCTCTGGTGTTTCTTCTTCTCTTGCGGTGATTCTCTTTGCATCTAGGGCTCCAAACTTTCTTGGAATAAAAGTAAAACACATGTTTTCATGTCTCAATCCATCTAGAAATTTCCTTCCATCTACCAAATTGAATCTAGCTGTACCACATACTTCACTTTCAGGTTCATCTTCCAAAGGTGTCAAGGTGATTCTCTTTCCATTGGACATTATGGTATAGGTATTATTTCTCCCATCATGTATAGCTTTCTTATCATACTACCAAGGTCTACCCAACAACATATGACATACATCCATTGGCATAATATCACATAGTACTTCATCATGATATGATCCTATACAAAATTTTACTAGACATTGCTCACTTACTAGTATCTTGTTCTCATCTTGAATCCAAGCTATCCTAGAAGGCTTTAGATGTTTTCTTCTTTCCAAATTCAACTTTTTCACCATTTCCTCAGAAACTAGGTTATCTGTGCTACCACTATCAATGATAACTTTGCAACACTTACCTCCTACTTTGCACCTAGTTCAATTTTTTTTTTCCTCTGCGGTGCTTCCTTAGGTACTTCTTTCTCCTAGAACAGTGGCCTCCTCATTAATAATGATTCTCCCTTCTTAGTACTTCCTCTGGAACTCAGTGATCCCACTAGTTCTTCCTCTGCATATCTGGTTCTTTCATGATTTTCAATCTTCTTACTTTCTTAGTGACATTCAAATGCTCTATGTGCTTCTCCTCTGCACTTAAAATAGGTTCCTTTGAAATTTCTCTTGTCATATCCTTTCTCATCTCTCTGGTATCCATCATTATGGTAAGAATTGTAGCCTCCTCTATTGTGGTAGTAAGAATTTTTGTCATCTCTTCCTTTATGGTATGAATTGGAATCCCACTCTTCCTTGTGGTATGAATCTTTGTCCTTGTTTTGCTCTGCATATGGTTTTTCTACTCCAGAATGTGACCTTGCTTTCTAAAATCTACCTCCTCTTCCTCTTTTCCTTTGTTGATGTCTTTTGTTTAGCTTGTACTCCACCTTTAATGCAAACTGATATGCTTCCTCTACCGAATTCATCTTTACCAGACTCAACTCTTCCTGAATGTTCATCCTCAGCCCATTGATATATCTTACCACTTTCTCCTTGCTTGCTTCACTATGTCCAGTCTTGATGATCATCTTATGAAATTCCTCAATGTATTCTTTCATAGTCTTTTCCTTCTGTCTCAGGTTTTTCAATCTCTTTAGCAGATCTAACTCATAGTCTGCAGGTATAAACTGGTTCTTCAATTTTGTCACCATCCTATCCCATTTCACAATCTTCTCTTTACCTTTTCTGTTTCTCTCCAATTGAACTTCCTTCCACCATATTGCAGCATTTCCTTTCAGTTTAGTCTTTTCAAATCTCACTCTCTTTGGATCTTCAATTTCTTCATATTCAAAGTATTCTTTAATGTCATTTATCCAATCAATCAACTCCTCAGGATTTGTTACCAGTATAGTTCAAAATCTCCATTCTAGGTCGCTTTCCTATTTTTGAAATAGCCTTCAACATCTTCATTTGATTTGATTCTTCCTCTTTTGAGGTTTCTTCTGTTAGGTCTACAACTTGAACTTCATCATCACTTTCATCATTAGGTCTAGGGTTTAAGCATTTTATTGTCTTCTTCAACAACATCCAATCTCACCTTCATTGTTCGCATCATTTCCATCATCTCATCCATCTTTCCAGCAACATTAACAGTAGTATGAATTCTCCTCGGTGACATCTCTTCCTAGGATCTAGTGCAACTGCCTCAAGTCTGCGAGTTGGCTACAGGTTGCAATTGCCTCACAGTCAGCGATCTGTTGACAAAAACAAGTAGGCTACCTCAAGTTGGTGATTTGTCCACACAAAGATCTTACGAAATTCCTTTTTTAACTTCCCTCTCCTCTCCCAAGGTACGCAACTCGCTCTGATATCACTTGGTGTAGTCAAGGATGGAGGGTCTAGGAATAGGACTGTCCAACCTTACAACAAGAGTAAACACAATGAAAACTAAAAGAATTGGAATAAAAATCCCACATGGATATATATAGATAATGATCAATTATTCATAGGCAACATGTGCTACCTTCTGACTTATAGATTACAAAATGATATGGCGCTAAGCTCAAAAATATAATGTGGGTCAAAGCCCTTATCTTGTATCTATCACTCTATCACTTCTACTGCTATCACTACTATCACTACTCCCTAATGAAACTACACAATGCTTAGATAGATCAATTCCCAGCTTCAAAAAAGGTCCATGTCGGCCTCAAGAGGTCCCAAAACCCCGAAGTTGATGAAACATGTGAATGTCAGAAAAAACATATGATTCTCCTTTGATCCTTGGAAAAACATGATGTGGATTAGAACAAAATATCCTCAATGAATGTGCATCCTTATGAAATTTTTTCCTAAGTTCCGCAAGTCACAGGATAGGTCCACACTTGAAAAGCCAAGACTGGTCTATGAATGCTCTCTGTCCAACTATAACTGATATTCTGTTAGCGATATCTTCGTACTGGGATCTCCAAAACACTTGAATTATGGATATGGTGTATATGTTGCAATGAATATCATATATCCTACTCTGTGAGATATGATGTTATACTGTGGTATAATGTGATATGAAATACTGAGACTGGGTCTTGACAATTAACTACTGAAATGCAAGAAAACATTAATGTAAATATTTTTGGTTGATGCAAGATTGCTTGCAACTTAGGATGCTCCTGGATCATCTTTCCACCACAGAGCTATTTGGTGTTGCACTGAGGTGCATTCAATTTCATTAAGGCCAACCTCATTAAGATTATTTAGGTCATGGAGGGTATAAATGCAAGATGAAGTTGGTGTGGATCTATGTGGCAAGTGTGAAATATGAAAATGTGATAAAGTGTGGTGATCTAAGTGCGAGCTTAATGCCCATGACTCTAGATGCAGTGAGCATAAGGTGTCTACATTTTTAGTCTATTTGAAGTTGCTAGAGGTAGTGAGCTGAAGGTTGCGGATGGAATAAAGTTGTAGTGGTGAATTTATCCTATTGCTCTAAGATAGTGAATCTATTTCTAATAGTCTTATTCTATTCTTCTTTCTTCCAAACAATGAGTCCTTTTGGAAGTGAGCCTTTATTTTTTTTTCTGGGTAGTGAGCCCTTGGCAGTGAGCATAATTATATTCAGTGTTTCTATTCAAATATATGTGAGCTAATACTCACCATGGTTTTTCCCTTCTTGGGTTATCCATGTAAATCTAGTGTTCTTATGTGTTTGGATGTGTTTGAATTATTATTTCATATGTTTACATTCTACTAATGCATAATAAGGGTTTAAAGGATAACACTAGTTTAAATATTGATGAAGGATTGAATGTTTTTAATGTACAACTTTGATTCACCCCCCTCCCAGTTGTCTTATGCATCTAAAAATTGGTATTAGAGTTGTGCTTCCTTGGAGGAAAGCTTAATCGCCTAAGGTATATTTAGATGGAACACAAGAAGGGTGTCAAAGCTCCTGTGGTTGATGAAATGAATTATACCTACTGGAAAGCCAAGATGGGATCCTTTTTGGTCTCCCTTGGATTTGGAGTTTGGAAGTCAGTTGAAAAAGGATACACTATGCTTGTTGCTGGTCTAACAAGTGATGATGAAATCAAGGAATGTGAGAGCAATGGTAAAGAAAGGAATGCTATTCTGAGTGGTCTCTCTGATTCTGAACTTGGAAAGGGGATAATTTTGACATTTGCTAAAGATGTTTGGAAAAAGTTGGAGAGTATCTATGAAGTAGATGATAAAGTCAAGAAAGAAAAGATGCAAAACTACAAAGCTAAATTTGAAACCCTAAGGATGTTTGAAGATGAAGATATTATTGCCTACATGCTTAGAGTGGATGAACTTGTTAATGCCATCAATTTTCTTGGTGGTAAGATAGAAGAAAGTGAAGTGGAAAAGGTATTAAGAACTCTTCCCAAAACTTATAGTTCAAAAGTTTTTTACTATTGAGGAAGCTCAAAATTTGGATAATTATTCTAGAGATTATATGTTTGGTGCTTTAATTTCTTATGAATTGATAGAGTTTGGTCAAGATTCTACAAAGAAAGAAACTGATTTTAAAGTTTGCAAGGCAAAGAAGGTTGATGAATCATATCCGAATGATATTGATGAGGTGGAAGAAGATTTTGTAAGGAGATTGAAAAAGGGCATTGACAAATACAAAGGTAAATTACCATTTAAATGTTTCAATTGTGGAAAGATAGGTCATTATGCTTCTAAATGTCCAATCAAAGTTTCAAATGACAAACATAAAGATCATAAAGGAAAAATTGTCTAGAAGAGTTATTATGTGGAAAAAGACAATGGTGTATCTGATGATGAAGAATTTGACTATCCTGATGAAGACATTGATGAATAATTGTTCATGGATTTAAATGTTGGAACTAATTCTACTAATTTTGAAAGATGTGTAAAGAAAAGTGCACCAAAAATAGGTCACAAGGTTGAAGGGATTATTGTGACTAATTTTCATGCAAGAGAAGAGAGGAATTATTGGATAACTGATAGTGGGTGATTAAATCATATGACAAGTGATAATATTAGGTTTGTTAAATGTTAGAAGTATGATATTGGTCTTGTTAAGTTTGGTGATGATACATTTGCTAAAATTTGTGTAAAAGGTTCAATTAGTTTTGATGGAAAGCATAAAATAGATGATGTTCTTTATGTCAAGGGTCTCCAACATAATATTATTAGTGTAGGACATATGTGTAGCAAAGGATACAATTTGGTGTTTTAGGATGATGGTTGTGAAATCAGAAAAGGAAGATTCGGTACTCTGGTTGCTACAGGAACAAGAACAAAAGGTAATGTTTATCAAATCAAAGGTAGTGGTGCTAAATGCTTTATGTATCAAATTAATGAAAGTTGGATATGTCATAGAAGGATGAATCACATCAATTTTGATAGCGTAGTGAATATTATTCTATTGATGTTGTGGTAGATTTGCCAAAGATTACAAAGCCTATCAATGCAATATGCAAGGAATTCCAGTTTGGAAAGAAAATAAAGAAAAGGTTCAAAACTAAAAGATATTCTACCATAGGTCCTTTGGAATTGGTGTACATGTACCTGTGTGGACCTTCCAGAAATAGAAGCTCTCAAGGTGACAGGTATTTCATGCTAGTGATTGATGATTATTCTAGAATGACTTGGGTGACATTTCTTAAAGAAAAATCAGAAGCTCTAGATAAGTTCAAAGCATTTAAGTCTATGGTTGAGAATGAAATGAATGTAAAAATCAAGTTCTTAAGGTTTGATAGAGGTGGTGAGTTCACCTCCAATGAGTTCAAAAGTTTTTGTGAAGATCATGGAATAAAGAGATATTTGTCAACTCCTAGAACTCCTCAACAAAATAGATGAAGGAAGCAACAAGGACAATGATGAAGGAAGCAAATATACCAAATTTCTATTGGAGATAATTTATTCATACTACATTCTACATTCTTAATAGAGGTTAAGAAAGAGTGAACAGTTCAAAGACTCCCTATGAGTAATGGTATGGTAAACCTCCTACTGTGAAATATTTTAGAGTTTTTGGAAGCAAATTCTATATCAGAAGAGATGAAGAAAATTCAGGAAATTTTTATGTAAGATCTGATGAAGGAATCTTCCTTGGATACTCTACAAGAAGCAAAGCTTACCTGTGCTATAATAAAATGTTAAAGAAGATTGATGAAAATGAAAGTGTCAAAGTGGATGAACTATTGAACACTCAGAATACTAAGAGGGGGGGTGAATTAGTATTATATTAAACTATTGAAATATTATCCATCCAATTACCAAATCATATTCAACTATAGTAAGGAAAGAAAGCATGAAAATATCCACAACATCACATAACACATAAACACTAGGATTTTTACATGGAAAACCCAAAATGGGAAAAACCACGGTGAGGGTTAGCTCATAATATATTATAAACGTTTATGGTATAATACAAAAATTATCATTGTAGGTGGACTCACTGTCCAAGTGGAATCACTACCCATAGAGAAAAATATAGAAGAGAGAGGGGTGGCTCATAGCCTATTTTGAACTGTTACAAAAGCATCTACAATATGTAGGAATACAATTCCAATGAAGCATAATTACAAACTTTGTACTGATCTGGATCAATGCTCTACTTTGCTTTGCATTAGCATAATTCTAATCTCAACATTCACAACTTATCTCTGCTTTGATCAAATTTGAATCATATATCTTGCATATAACATTTATCTAGCTCTCAAACAATGAAAAAATTCATCATACGTATCAAAATCAAGTGCAACATCAATTAGGTCAGCCTAATTTGATGCAACACAAAATTCAACTTGTCATCTCCAAGCCTTACCATTCAAACCGCGCCACAATTAAAAATTCAAAAATCCTTAAGATAGGCTAGGATGTACCTAAAATAGATCTCATATAGAAGTGTAACACATATTAACCTTTCACATACATATCAAACGTGTTAGGTCGACACACCATAGGACCTAAAATAAAAAATCCTTCAACCATTCATCCAATTCACAACATGTGGACCTCAAAAAATGATACCATTTGGAATTAAAACTCATATGACATATAGAAACTTAACTTCAACAATGAAACATCAAATACTCATTCATGGAAAAGTGCGAAATCTCCCACATCGACTTCCTGTACAAGAAATGACAATGAAATGCCAGACCAGAATCTGTCACTCTTATCTCTCAGAATACTTCACCAAACTAGATGAAATATTGGATTTAGAATCTTCTAACAACCACATGAATTAGGTTATAAGTGCAAACAAAGATCTTCCTATGCAGAGTGGTGCATACCCAAAAACTAGTACATTGTAACCTTGAATTGGTAGTACTGACTCTTAGTCAAATTTTCATACCACTGAACAATTCAAACCAAATATTGTTGTACAGATAACTTCCCAACACCTCAAAACATGTTAGAATTAATAAAAATAGTCCACAACAATGTTGACATCAATGACAACACTGTATTATATTGATATGTATATTCTCCATGCTCATGTTGCCAACAAGTATCATCAATGACAATTTCCTCAAACTTCCAACAAGAACCACATCAAATTTCAATATTGATAGAAGGATATGAATATGATGAATCCTCTTAAAATGAAGAAGAAAAGAATGAAGACAAGGAAACAGAGATAACAATTGAAGAGGAAGAAGCTCTTGAAAAAATCCCTAAGACTCCTAAGTATGTGTAAAAGAACCATTCTAAAGATTAGATCATTAGAGATAAGAGAAAAGGTGTGTTGACAAGAGGAAAATATACTATGACAAAGAAACATGTAAAATTTTGTTTACTTTTAGAGGTGGAGCCTAAAACAGTGACTGAGGCATGCAGAGATGAGAATTGGATCAAGGATTTGAAAGAAGAGTTGGAATAGATTGAGAAGAATCAAACTTGGGAATTGTTCCCAAGACCAAAAAACAAGAATGTGATAGGTGTTGGCATATGGATTTTGGTGTTGTCGTTGATGGAAACCTAAGTCATTGATCTGGTCCACATGTAAGTATTTGTTCATACTGGAAGATAGAGTGAAGAACATGGTATCCGATTGAAGTTGAGATTGTCGATCTATATGCATTACCAATCTATTAGTTTTGGTTGTGGATCTTAGGGAAGGTTTTTTGGTATATGAAATGCCTTACTATTGAGTTTTGTGCTGTCACATCAATTGCTATACGAGTTAGGAGATTCGGTCATTTTTCTGTTCATCATTACTTGAAGGCCGACTAAGTGAATGTGCGCATTGCAGATGTCTAAAGCATAATTGTTTGAAGTATTTTCGGGCTTGTGGATTTTTTTTTGGGTCCTCACTATGCTGTGGCCGACTCTTGTGGATGCGCATTGAAAGTTATTCATGATTTGAGCCAACAGTTGGAAGATATTTTCTATTTTATTGAAGCCAACATAAAATGATTATATTCTTGGTAGCAGATATATATATGAGATCAATTAATTCAATTTGAAGTGTGAAAGTGTGAGTTCAAGGTGTGTTGATGTATGTTGTGAATATCCAAAGAGAAGATGAGTGAATATGAACAGTTTCACTTGTGCATAAGATTTTTTTGTGAAGCGAATTAAGGCAGAGCAGAGCGAAGTGTAGAATCAGACAAAAGGTCTAGAATCTGATCCATGAGCTTAACCGAAACTGTGATTAGGCATTTTTAGATGCTATCTTCTCAGTTCAACCTTTTGGTGTAATCAAAATATTTTGTAAGGCAACGAGCCTTCCTGATTTTGAGTAGTGAGCTCTAGGAAGTGTGCCTGAATGCAAGTGCATTCCCATTTTGTAAAACACTTATATTTTGAGTACTCAAAATTATGGATTGACCTCCACCATGGTTTTTGCCCTAACAGGGTTTCCACGTAAAAATCCTTGTGTTATGGTGTTATGGATGATTTCTTTATGTGTTTGCATCTTTCTCTTGATTGAATGTTATAAGTGGTTTGAAGATCAGTTTGATAAAGTTAATTATTTATAACACTAATTCACCCCCCCTCTCAGTGTTCCCTGATTCCAACAATAGGAACTAAATGGGTCTTTAGGAACAAGTTAAATGAGTATGGAAAATTTGTTATAAATTAGGCTATACTTGTGTGTAAGGGCTACTCACAAGTGAAAGGAATAGATTTCGAGGAGACATTTTCTTTGGTGGAAAGAATGGAGGCCATTAGAATGTTTTTGGCCTTTGTATCATATACAAAATTCAAAGTATATCAAATGGATGTGAAGTCTGAATTATTGAATGGTGAGTTAGAAGAAGAGGTATATATTGAACAACTAGAAGGATTTTAGTTATCAGATGATGTTGATGTTGGACGTCTTGGGGAGATTGCTAGAAGTTGGCAACATGAGCATGAGGAACAAGTAAAGGCATAGAACGAAGTGTGCAATGTTGTCATTGATGTAAACATTGTAACATATGTGAAGATTTTGGTTGAATTTTTTTTTGATTAATTCAAATAGGTTTTTGAGTTGTTGAGGAAGACCTCTTTGCAAGATGGTTTGATATGGAAAGGTAAGTTGTGTGGGAAATTGACTAAGTATCAATACTACTAATTCAGTGTAATAGTGAACCAGTTTTTGGGTCCTCACCAGTCTGCAAATGAAGGTTTCACTCTGTGCTTCTAACATTATTATACTAGATGTTAGATGTATCTAATTGCAATGTTTCATCATGTTTTGACAAGTGGACTAAAAGTTATGAGTAATAGAAGTTTGGCCTGGCAAAATATAGTTATTCTCTATGTAGTGCATGTGTGTGGGAGATTCCACATTTCTCCATAGATGATTCTTTGGCTTTATGATTTTAAGGATAAGTTTCCAGATGGTAGTGAGTATGAATTCAAGTTGGAATTGAGTTTTGAGGTCCACATGTCGAGATGTAGATACATAGTTGAAGGATTTTTTTATTAGGTCTTATACCATTCTGACCTAACAAGTTTGAAGGTATGCAAAGGATAAATAAGTGTTGTATTCTTTTGTGGGATCTATTATAGGTCCATTCCAACCCATTTTAAGTTATTTTTAGTTTTTAATCTCAATGTGAGATATTATGAAAGCTTTGGAGTTGACAAGTTATATTTTGGGTGTTACATCTAATTAAGCCAACCTAATTGATGTTAGAGTTGATGCAGATATATATGTTAGATCCTTTCAGTGTTTTTATATATAGTATGAATGAATGATGTGAAATGAAAATATTCTATATGCGAACATTATTAGAGCAATGCGAAGTTAATTTGTGAATGTTGAGTTGAAGATCAGAGTTGTGCGAATGAAAAACAAGGTAGAGTGTTGAATATGGTTCAAATGAAGTGTGTAAAATTAGTTTATTCAGCTTCATTGGAACTGTATTTCATGCATATGAAAGATGCAATTATAACAATTCAAAATAGGATGTGAGCCACCATCTCTCTTCTATCTTTTTCTCTGTGGATAGTGAGTCCACTTGAACAATGAGTCCACCTACAATGAGAACTTCTATAAATATACTATAACTGGTTATAATATATTGTGAGCTAATCCTCACCATGGTTTTTCCCATTTTGGGTTTTCCACCTAAAATTCTTGGGTTTCATGTGTTATGTGATGTTGTGAATGTTTATACTTTCTTTCTTTATTATAGTTGAATATGATTTGGTGATTTGATGTTTAATGTTTGAATGGTTTAAGAGAATACCGATTCACCTCCCCTCTCAATATTCTGGGTGTTCAACAACTGATATGGTCTACATATTGAAGAAGGAATTGTATGGACTCAAACAAGCTCCTAGAGCTTGGTATGCAAGATTGGAAAAGTACTTATTATAACAAGGATTTAGGAAAGGTACTGTAGAAAACAACCTTTACTTCAAAGTTGAAGGAGAAAAAATCCTAATTGTGGTAGTGTATGTGGATGGAATTATCTTTGGAGGAAATGAAGTTATGTGCAAGATGTTTTCAGAGGAGATGCATAAAGAGTTTGAGATGTCAATGTGTGGGGAGATGAATTTATTTCTTGGATTATAAATCAGTCAATTAGAAAAAGGTATTCCATTTCAAAGTCAAAATATGCCAAGGAAATGTTGAAGAAGTTTGGAATGGAGGATTCTAAATAGGTATATAATCCTATGGTTACTAGTTAGAAATTGAGCAAGAATGATGAATCTCCTAAGGCTGATTAGAGAAAGTATAGATCTATGATTGGAGGACTGCTATATCTAACTACTATTAGATCGTAAATCATGCATATTTTTTGACTTGTGGAAATATTTCAAGAATATCCCAAAGAATCTCATGTTGTTATAGTTAAATAGATATTTAGATACCTGAAAGGCACTCTGAATTTTGGTTTATGGTATACTAGGGATACTATTCTCTCCTTGAGTGCATATACAAATGCAAATTGGGTAGGTTGTACAAATTACATAGAAAGTACAAGTAGAGGTGCTTTATTTCTTGGAAGCAAATTGGTTTCATGGTTGAGTATGAAGTAGGATTCAATATCATTATCTACTACAAAAAATAAATTATATTGCAACATCATGTAGCACAAAGGTGTTGTGGACGAAGAAAACATTGAAGGATATAAGAGTATCATATAATGAACCTATTTATATCTTATGTGATAATATAAGTTCTATCAATATTTCAAAGAACTCGATAATACATTCAAGAACAAAACATATCTCTATCCGATATCACTTTCTAAGAGAGAAGGTTGCAAAGAATGAGGTGAATCTAGAATATGTGCCTATAAAAGATCAAGTTGTAGATATTTTTATAAAGGCTCTTCCAAAAGATACTTTTTAGTATCTCTGATAGAAGTTAGGGGTTATTCCCCTCCTTTCAACTAGATGCATAAGTGTGTGCATCTATTCAAGAATCATTTCAAGCTGCATTCTTGGTCTTGGATTGATCCTAGACACTACCTCTCAGGGGGAGTAGGTAGTAGTTGTTGGCAATATTATTGTCATTGATGTCAAAAGGATATTTGGTGATCCAATTGGGAGATTGTTGATTGATGTCAAAAGGATAAGATCGGTGAGAGTCTGAATGTCATTGATGATAGTGGACCGGTTTTAGAAAGAATGGCGAAGTATGATGGAGAGAAGAGCATGTTTTACAAAGTTGCAAAGTTGCTCAAAATGTTGCAATGCTATAAAATATTGACGTATTTTTTTTAAAGAAAAGGAAGGGTATGCCTTTAGTATATATTATATATAAATAGATATTTACATAGTGTTTTTTTCAAAAGCCAAAATTCTTGGAAAGCAAACTGACTCTGTAAATAAAAAACTTGCATGATAACCAAAAACCCATAACCGAACCCAAACTAGAGACCAACCCTTACAAAATTCATGTTTACATGCCTTTGTAACTATTATTACTCAGACAAAAACTATACATGCTTTCAAAACTTACATGGCTCTTTGAAAAAACCTCTTACAAAACAGATATACATTGTCAACATAGGGTAAATTGCCTGAATGAAGACACAAAATTCATGACATTCATATACAAAAACCACCTTAGAAGATGATCAAATTTAGTCTTCTTCCATGCGTGCCACATAATTCTCTCCTTTCCCTTCTTCGAAGTATGCAACCAATTCCTTGCCTTTTCTTTTGCACCCTGATGCTCGAATGCCATGATCTACCATTGTGTTTGCAAAAGGATGAATACCCAGAGTAGTGTAAACCTGATTTTCCATAATTAACTGGTTCATTCATGGATTAGAAATAAAAATCACACATTCAGACAAATGAAGGAAAGACATTGCAAAATATTTTTCTTTGAAATCAACCTCCATAGCTGGGAAAATAAAATGGGAATTTTTACTCAATTCTTTTAGAAAGATCTTATCATTAGTATACTCAAATGCCAACTTAATACCATCACAAATTTCCTAAAACCCTTGTTGCTGCTTGAGGAATTTCCTAGGAAAAAGCCCACTGATGAACCCTTTTCCCTTAAACAAATTATACTTTTGCACAACCATTTGAAATGTGTCTACTTGAAGAAATTGTTTGCAATATTGACATGTTATTGTAAATATTGTTTTCAAAAGTCTATGGAGAAATTAGATGACAAATCTAATGTGGGTTTTTCATCCTCATTCTAGTGGTGTGATCTGCATGTTCAGAGGTTGTAGATGGAGCTCATAATCAAATTATATCTACTCTTGACCATTATTAGGGTTTAACAGAGAAACCCTAGGAGTTTTAGTTATGGCGCCTATTTTTTTTTGTTGTTGATTGGGAACTGGCAGTAGAAGGTAGCTTAAGTTATGACTTAAGCCTTCAAAGTCATGAAGAAACTGAACCCTCTACCTAGGTATTACTGAATCGAAAAGTAATGAAGACTATAATATTTCCTGTCTGGTGGTTAGATATTTGCTGAAGTAAATCAATGGTTGAGATTTGTGATTAACGATTAGGAAACTCCCGCACACCAGCATTGCTTAGAAGGTGACATTATTGGTTTTCCATGAAGGCACAAAAATGTGACACCTGTCTAGGTGGGACCAAGCTTAAGGCTTGAGGCTTGAAGGAATCAACGATCAATACTGCATCTAAGAAGGACCAACAATGGTCATGATATTGTAGTTTAGGATGGCTCTGATAAGGTTGAATATGTGATGTGAAAAATGGTGACAAGTGGTAGGTGGTGATTACATTGCCAAGTTTATTCACATCGTGAATGCTAATTGATAAGCACTAAGTAAAATGCACTAGGATTACTACATGCGATGAAGATATAACAGTGGATGATGAAGGTTGAAGATCAGATGATGTCCACTAGTTCATAGAAGATATGGTGGGTTTGAGTTTGAGAACAACGATGGTGTGAAATATTGACCACATGTCTAAGGTGATAGGTGGTGATTGGTTATTGCATCACAAGGCTCCTTCACATCGCACAAGTCATTTTTGAGCCTGCAACATAAGTTCGATAGGTATATGGTTTGCGATAAAGATCAATGGTGGAGTTTTAAAGTTAATCACATCTAACGATTGTGTTTTAAAGGTGAGGAGGTTAAACAATACTCTTCAAATCATGGTGTGAAACAAAAGATCTACGAAGAACATTTAAAATTCGATTCTCTTAATGAATAGGTGGTAAAAATGGCAGAAAACACACAGTCAAGCGGTGTAACCAACACAAAAGGAAAAATTAACTACTACAAAGCTGAATTTTTAATGGTTATTGATAGATGTGGTTGGAAAAAGGAAAAAATGGTTAGAAAATATCGTAATATATCAACCGTGCAAGAAAAAAATTAACTACGAATCAAATATAGGGTTTGATATATGCTAAAAATAGCAAATTCATTCAATCAGGTTGGTGGTGCATGGCTCAAGGTAGAGAAGTCTTGTCGATGAAGAAAAGGTGTAAAAAGTTCTAGTAGTAGGTATTGTGTTGTAGAATGACTAAGAGAATGCTGTATGAAGAAAACGTAGATTGAATTACATAGAACATCATCTAGGATATGCATTTTTTGTGTAGTGCAACAAGATAGAGTAGAGAAAAGGGGAGAAGAGAAGAGAGGAGAGTAAATGCTTACAGATTAGAGAAAAATATGAGTGGTTACAAAATAGGTCTATGAAAGAGAATACGATTCATTTGAATCATATGTAAACTAGAGTTTGTTGCTCCACATTTTTAATTGTAAATTTGATTGGTTGGTGCCATCAAAAATTTGAATTGGTTCTCAGATTAGGGAGTAGGTTCTTCCTTAGAGTTGGTGCTCTCAAATTAGAGGAATGGTGTCTCCTTAGTGTTGGCACCCTCAAACATTGTAACTAGTGAGGTTCTATTGTGAGTCTGGATTAGGAAAATAGATCCTAACAACATTTCTCATCGTGGTTTTTATCATATTGGGTTTTCCACATATATTTGGTGCTATGTGCATTTGTGTGTGTGATCTTTGCATTATCTTTAATCTAGTTTAAGAGTTGTTAAAGTTAAATTTTATTGATCTACTGATTCACCCCCCTCTCAATAGATATTTTTTTTCCAACAATTGGTATCAGAGCCCTGGTTCCTTTGGAGAAGCTTAATTAGCTTAGGTGGATCTTGGATAGTGAAAACAATGGCTAGTCAAGAAGGTTCCTCCTCAAACAAAGCTCCTTTCTTTGATGGATCAAACTATGCATTCTGGAGCATCAAAATGGAAGCATATTTATCTTCATTAGGGCTTGATGTATGGATGCTTGTTGTGAAAGGATATACAATTATTGCTACTCCTCCTACTGATCAAGATGATAAGAAAGCATATGAGAATAATGATATTCTTTGTAGGTTGTCTAATTCAGAGTTTGTCAAAGTAATGCACTGTCAAACAACTAGTGAGATTTGGGGCAAGATAAAGAGTATCTATGAAGGTGATGACAAGGTAAAGTAAGCCAAGATATAAATGTTTGAAGGCAAGTTTGAAAGCATTAATATAGAAGAAGAGAAAATTGCAGACTATCTCCTTAGGGTAGATGAAATTGTTAATGCAATCAAATGCCTAGGAGAAGAAGTAAAATAATATGTTATTTTCAAAAAGGTACTTAGATCCCTACCATCGAGGTATGAATCTAAAATTTCTACAATAGAGGAAGCAAGAGATATGGAAAAACTCATTGTTGATGAGTTGCATGGCACCTTTACTTCCTTTTAGATGAGAATGGGAGATACAAATACATTCAAAAGAGAAGCTACATTCAAAGCAGCCAAAAAGGAGAAGGTAGAAGAACCTACATCTAGATTTGAGGAGATTAATGAAGAAGAAACTAACTTTGTTAGAATATTGAAAAGAGGATTTAGAAAATACAAAGGTAAGTTACCCTTTAAATGCTTTGACTGTGGTAAGATGGGAAATTTTGTTGCTAAATGCTCCTATAATGAAAAGGATAACTCTAAGCAAGAAGAGGATAGTAAAAAGAATAAACCATACTTCCCCAAGAAGAACTTCTCAAAGAAAAAAAAGAGCTTGTACATACAAGAATAAAGTGATTCATCTGATATTAGTGATAGCTTAGATGATCATGATTGTGCCTTTGTGGTTGAGGGAAATTAATTCCTATTTATGGAAAAAGACTTTGTAGATCAAGAAAATGAAGAAGTTGAAGCTTCTGATGAAGAAGAAGGAGAAGTTGATCTAGAGGGTGAACTCATCTGTTCTCTAGATGGGATTGATAGCCTAAGAAAGGATAAATTTTTTTATAATAATCTTGCACAAAAAGATATTGAAAATCTATCTAAAAGCCTTGAGGAATCTGACCAAATGATAGTTAGCCTAAATACTCAAGTTGAAGATGCTAAGAGAATAGAAGATGTAGTCAAATTTGACCTACATTCTAAATTTGATGAATGCATGAAACTAGAAGCATAAATAGTAGCTTTGAGAAAAGGACTTGAAAAGGATAAAGAATAGATGGACAGAGGTTCGAAGATGAAAGCAGGCTTAGAGATTCTTGAAGAGTTGATTAACTCATAAAATCCTTCAAAATAGAAATTTGGCCTATGTTTTGAGAAAGGAAAGAGTCCTACTACTAGTACATCTACAAATTTATATGATAAGTTTAAATCTAAAGAGAATCTTGGAACAAAGAATGAGAAATCTTGTAAGGAGAATGCTCTAAAAATGGAAAATTGGAAAAAACATCACTAAGATGAAGAAAGCTGATGGAGAAAAGAAGCTTGCAGTATATAAGAAGACTAATAAATCAGTCCTTGAATACTTGAAGAAGAAGCATAACACAAAGGGAGTTGATGCAAATGGTTTCACAAGGGCGAGAGATTTGAAGAAGTTAAAGAAAAGAATACCTCCTCATCTTGCACAAAGAAATTCTATGACCAGGTATTCTTGATATTTCTATGGGTACTGCTTACATGTAATAAATTTGGTCATAGGGCTAGTGAATGTAGAGTTGTGCCTACAAGGAGAATTTTTTTTGTGAGTATAAATCCATTTGCTCCTTTGGTAGACATGAATGTGATATTCACAATTGCAATAATTTTGGTCACATATCTAAGTAATGTAGATCAAACTTTGTAAGACCAAAATTATAGAGTAAAAAGAAAAGCATGCCTCCTTGTGTGAACAAAGGATCACAAGACCTTGAAAAGGAGAAGAGTAAGAAAAAAAAGAAACCCAAGAAGGTGTGAAAAGAGAAATATGGAAAAGGTGCACAATATATGATAGCACAAACAACACTTCATGCAAATAAGCAAAATTTATGGGGAATTTATATTTTCTCAAAGCATATGACTGGTGACAAGATCAATTTTATCAAACTGAGTAAATGCAAATAAGGATCTGTCAATTTGGGAGACAACACTGCTGTAAAGATCTGTGGTAAAGGAACTCTGAGCATAGATGAAATATTGCCTACACATGATGTTCTTTATGTTGAATGATTAAAGGATAATATACTAAGTGTTAGCCAAATGTGTGACAATGGATATAAAGTTTCATTTAATTCAAAAGGATTCAAGATAAGAAAATTAGGGAGATTAGTTGTAGATTGAAAAAGAACTAAAAGAAACCTCTATAATCTTAGTAACATGAATGGTCAAAGTTGTTTGATAGGACAAGTTGATGAAAGTTGGTTATGGAATAGGAGAATAGGCCATGTAAATTTTGATAATTTGGTAAAAGTAAGTTCAAAAGGGCTGGTGAGACATATGCCTAAGATTACCAAACCTATAAACACCACTTGCAAGGAAATAAAATAAGGGTTATATTTCAAACAAAAGAGTATGCAACTACAAAGCCTTTGGAGTTGGTTCATATTGACCTTTGTAGCCCCACAAGGATAAAAGGACTAAAAGGTGAAAGGTACTTCATGTAACTAATAGATGATTACTCAAGAATGACAGGGTAACCTTTTTGAAGGATAAGTCTCAGGAATTTGAAAGATTCAAAATATTTAGAGATATGGTTGAGAAGGAGATTGGTAGAAGGATCAAATGCTTAAGATCTGATAGAGGTGGATAATTCACATCAAATAAGTTTATTGAATATTGTGAGAAGCATGGTATCAAAAGGCACTACTCTACAACAAGGACTCCAAAAAAAATGGAGTAGTTGAAAGAAAGAACAAGACAATAAAGGAGATGGCCAAAACAATGCTAAATGAGGGTAAGTTACTTGATGTGTACTAGAGAGAGGAAGTGCATACAATAATATATACATTGAATAGAGTTCAATTGAGACCTAATAGTGAAAAGACTCCCTATGAATTGTGGTATGGAAATCCTATCTCTGTTAAGTATTTCAAAGTGTTTTGTAGCAAGTGCTACATTAGGAGAGAAGAATATAACTTGGGAAGTTTTGACTCTAGATGTGATGAAGGAATATTTCTTGGATATTCCACTCAATTCAAATCCTACAAATGCTACAAAAAATGGTTGCACAAAATTGTAGAGAGTATCAATGACAAGGTTGATGAATATTTGAAGCATGTTTGTTACACCCCAATTGTGTAATTACTATTTACTATTACTATGTAGGGTAAATGTGAATGCAATTTATATTCTGAAGATGAATAAATTGTGCTTGCACTTTGTTATCAAATGAATTATGTTATTTCATTTAATGATATGTGAAGAAATGCATATACATGAAATGGATGGTTATTGAATTAATAATCTAACTATGGAGATGTATTATGTATAATGCATATTTTTTTGAATAGCTGACTACCGTGGGCATATGTTAGTGGATGCAAGTATAGGTTCAATTCCTCCAGGTGAAGGGGAAGTATCACTCAGGAGAAGATCTTAGTCGGGTAACCAGTAATGTAACCTATTCGAGCTTACACACACTCACAATAGTATGGTTGAGTTAAGTTATTATGTGGGAAGTTGGTAAGTCATCCTTAGTTTGATGTGTCTACATTAGTAAGGGTCTTGTTTACTATTGAGTGCACTATTGGGTGATGTTTATCTATTTGAGCTTGTGATTTCTTCCTATATTTCTATGCTTGTATTGAGGAATAAAACATACATGGAATATGAATATGTACACATATGCATGTCGATGATAGACCATACACATCAAGGAACGTGTACATACGGGTACATAGGTAGATGTACCTATGCACACTTATGAATTAGTTGCTTATGTGCATGGAACTATCAGATGGACCTTACGACATGTATATGTATATGTATAGATGTATCGCACATAGGTTATTATCAATACAATAGTAATTGTGTATGACTATGGTGTGTAATCGAATGTGTATATATATATATCCATATGTATATATGTATCAATACATGTGTATGATTGGAAAATGGACATGCCCATACGAATGTATCAATATATGTATACATACGTATACATGTACATAGAGGAATATATAGAAATATATATGTACACAATCAATATAATTGTTATTATTATGTGAATGACATCTTGTTTGTGTTCATTTTTATGTGAAATGTATACATACTTTATTGGCATAAGATATATATAAATATATACTAACATATATATACATATATATATGTGTGTGTGTGTGTGTGTGTGTGTGTGTGTGTGTGTGTGTGCATGTGTGTGTGTTGATATACATATATATGTATATGCAAATATATGAATATATATTTAAATATGATTAAATGCTTGGGAATCGATTAACTTATACAATGCATTGAGGTCAATTTATTAACATAAGCATAGGAAAAATATATAATATATATTAGCAATATATAAAGGTCGAATATAATACATGTTGGAAACATATAAAGGTCAAATTATAGGTAATATAACTCGCAACAATTAAGTCGATTTGAAGAGACAGACTTAGTTGATGCTTTGAGTTGGAATATCTTTAACTTAGTAAACTGAAAAATACTTGAGATGCCTTGTCATGGATTAAATATCATCAGCAAGTAAGTGCAAATGCATAAAGAAAGGATAAGTCATAGAAGGTTGATGAATTAGTCAAAGCTGATTCATGAGATAAGAAAATCATCAATCCTTTACTTTCTGCTATGAATAGACTTAGTTGACTTATGCAATTTGTTACATTTGGAATATAGACTGATTCAAAAGAGTTAAAGCTGCACCAACTTATAAGGAGATGGATGCTTTCTTGGTGCCATATTAAGAAGTTCTAATTGCTGTAGAAGTTCATTTTGAGAACAATTCAAATGTCACCTTTTAATAATGTGCTGCTTGAAATAGTCATATATTGCTATCAACTAATGAGGTCGATTTGTGACATTCTTTGCTGAGTACACTCTTTGTTTATGCACCAAATTTTAGCTGAGTTGAGTGAGTTGTTTTGCATGGATGTTGCTTTCAATTCTCATGACTTTTTTGTAGGCTAGGGAGTTTCCTTGTTTCTGTATAAATAGAGAAGTAATCTCTCTTTTGGGACACATTCCATTTTTCTCTACATTTTATATACATTCTATTCCATAGTTTTGATTTATCTTATTTTGCAAGATTATTCTAAGTATTGTGAAAGAGCTTAGAGCATTTAGAGTGAAGTATATTATCAACTTGAGGGAAGGATTTATAGAGGTGTTTCTTATGAAGTCAAAGTAAGGCTAGTGGTTGAAATTGGGTAGCTATGCATCATTCAGTCAATTGGATAAGCAAGTTACAAGAATGGGGATTATTCTTCCTTTAAATTTCTTAGTTTATGAAAGATTGTTTATTGAATGCTTTGTATAGTCTATTAAGATTGCTTGCATTAGAAAAAAATAGTATTTTCTTTGAAAGGAAAATAGAAGTTTTTATGTTGTTTTGTGAAGTGCTTGTAATTTCTCCATAACAGGAGAAATTGTTTGTCATAGGTATCAATATACTAGATATGATTAAACAAGGGTATCTTAAGGGTTAGTCGAGGCTAAATTATTTTTTATAATAGATATCCAGTGGGTTACTCCTGGGATTGTTAGTCCAATGAAGGGAGGGAACTTTTATATATGATTTAAAAGTAGAAATACCCTAGCATATGTGAGATTAATGATAGGTTAATTCTGGGGTTAAAGCTTACCCATGGGAGGGATTACCTATACATAGATTATAGTGGCCTTAAGTAAAAGTGAGCTTAAGTAGTGTAAGTGAATAAATGACCATCACTCGAAGTACTGAGTGAGAAAACTTTGGCCAAATTAGTGTGATTGCCTTTGGCTCCATTGTTAGTTCACCGTATCCATGTAGTGCATGCTAGTTATAGATTGTAGGGTTACAAGTTCTAGTCATGTAGGGCACAACACTAAGCTCAGTGTGGTTTTTCGTAAGGGGTAATCAAATGTATATATATATCTATATATATATATAAATATATAATATACATATATACTGATGCAGAGGGAATGGGACTATAGGAAAAACACAACGTTTCAGGGTTTACAATGGTGTACTCTTAAACTCTCTTCTAGGCACCCCTATGGAGATAAGGCTTCAATTGTTCACTTATGAATTAGATCATTCCCTTATGGACCAAAACCCTGGGAATGATCTTAAGGAACTCAATAAAACTTGTCTTGAATGGTTACAAATCCCCAAACCTCTGTCTTAGACACAAACCCACTTATCCACCTTGATTAGGCTTCTAGCCAACTAGGTCTCCAACGACTGTTTTATGGACTTTTCCCACAACTTTCCCAAATGACTCCCAAAACTAATGAATGATTAAAATCTCTTTTCTGATGCTACATAACATACTCAAACCCTGATGGCGCTTGTTTTGGATCAATCTCTCCAAAATCTGCTGTTTCCACATAATTAAGGCCTAATTAGCCCTTTTTCTCAAAGCAACCCTACTCAAATCTTGTCCCCTGATTATGAAACTTTCTACAGTGTCTTGAATTGTTTCCAAACTAAGGATTTTCAAGGTCTTAGACTCCCATGACACCTTTAAGACCCCTAATCACAAAACCCTCAATTAAATCCCCTAAAACTAGGTCTTCTTGGTTAATAGCCTTCCAATCACTTCCAAAACTGGTTCTTTGAATTTTCACCAATAACTCAACATGTTTCATTAATTTCAACTCATAAACATTCCCCTTGTTCAGGTAGAACTCCTACTGCTATACCTTAGGCACCATTCCCATGCACCTTGCCCTGTCATCTCACGGTGTACACCCTAGAATCCTTCCTTCCTGCACATTTCCCTGTTAGTGCTGCATAATACATGTTAGTTATGATCCATTTCATAGGTTATAGTCACATTCTTCCATGAAATGGATCAGCCATACATTGAAACTCCCAAAAAATAGTGAAAATCTACACTTCCTTTAGACAGTCAGTTATATTATACAAAGAACTGATTAATATTGCTTATCAAGACGTACAAAGGGTTAAATACATACAAGTAAAAGTCCCTAATTCATCAAAATGAACATATCACCAATAAAAAATCAGTAATTCATAAAAAAAACAAGAAAATGCAAGTAAACTGAAGTTTTTACTGTTTTCTTGTAGTAGTCCGTACAAATTTTGTAACATCAACCCCTTTCCGTACAAATGACTACTCTAAGTTTGTAAACTCATCTCCCAACTGTCCCAACCGACTTGGATTGGTTTGATTACATTATTGTTGCTAAAACACCTAAAACCTACTTACCCACCCAAACCGCAACTAACCGTTGGATTTCAAAAAATTGAATTTCCAACTTCTAACTTATTGATTCCTACTAACTAGAAAGCTTCCAAAACTATCACACTTTATTATTCAACCTTATTTGACATAATTAAACCCTTATATACCTATCTAGACTCCTAGGACACTATTGGTCCACTTACAATTCATTTTGGTCCTAGGGTCCTATTGATGTGATTTTTGTGACCGCATAAATCAGCAGAACAAAGTTGTATGAAGGCTACTCCATTCTCTCTTGATCAAAGTATTCCGTGCGCTAAGATTGCTAGAAAGTTCGCACGTTCAACTCCAAGGTTCCGAAATGCTTTGGAATACCCTCAGTTGATTTGTTGTGAATTGTTGTTTTTACGAGGGGACTTACACAATTGTTCTTAAGGTTTGCAGTTGACAACATATAGATGGTTGGAAGGGGTTTATGTAATGCGAATGATTTAGCAATAAGGTACTTTTTCCTAAGCTAACCAGAGATGAACATAATTGAAATGAGTGTAAGGGTAAGAAGGTTCTAAGTTCTATTCTAAGGCGGGACATGGGATCAATCTCAACAGCTTCAACCAAACTCTGCTCCACCTCATGCTGGACAACTTACACAAAGTTGGTGCAATCTTCAAGGGGATAGTAAGAAATTTTCAAGCTACAATCCTACACCAAGACACCGTCAAGACGACATATACCAAGATGTTAATTGCAACTGAAGTTAGGATTATAAAATTTTCCAGTTGACCACACAAGGAAAACTTGCCATCAACAAGCTGCTAGTGGTATGGACTAAAACGAAGTTGCCTCGATTGACGCCAAAAATCCACAACTAAAATCTACTTGCATGAAATGCAAATTACTCTACTTTTAAGCTACTTTACGCTACTTGAAGTAGAAGGGATGAAGAAACCTTGCTAGCTATCCATAACAAAGATGAATTTCACCATCAATGAAAATATCTTCTATTATGAAAGTTTGACACAACAATCTCTTACAAAAATTTTCAAGGGAAAACTTTCCTTCTCCTCCAAACTATGCTAAGCTAAGCTACACAATTATACTATCACTCTCTCTGCTCTAGTCTCTAGTCTGATGTCTAATCTAATTCTAATGAATTACAAATGAGGGGGACTCCCCCTTTTATAGATAGCTTAGTCCAACAGACGGCTTAGATTACAATCAAAAGTATAGCTAAGATTAAGCCACCTCAGCCCTAACCCTAAAAACTGCCAGAATGGGGAGTGGTACAATAAATGAATCGAAGATTCCCACTCACTCCCAAAATAGTAAAGGAAATTAATGCCCACAATCAGTCTTCTAGAAGGTCATCATCTAGAATCACATTTCCATTCTCCTTCTCCTTGGTTGCAAATTCGATGAACCTAGCAAGCACAACCTGAACCTCCTAGGTAGAAATCGGTGGAATACAATCAAGCTAAAACTCAAGCATCGTGATTGACTGTCCATGCCTCATGCAAGATTTTATCCAAGTAGTTAAAGCATCCTGCATATTCTGAATCAAGCTGGAGAAGTAGAAATATCCTCAAAGTCATCTTGCACAAAGGTTTTCACCTCCGAGAAGAAAGGTGCCAGCCTACCCCTCAAATTATCAGTAGTCACCTCATCGGGATTCAACCGTCTAGCAAAGATTTCCTCCAAAGTATTCTGAACTCCATCAATGATGTTTGTCATAGCCTTCTGAACTTTGGCTGAATCCACCCAAGCTGCATCAAAGAAACCACGTCTTGTGACTACCGAATAGTACCATCCAGCAAAATTATACCTATCACCTTCCTGAATAACTCCTCCATCTATCAACATTTGCAAAGGAGTATGCATCAATTCCTCTAGACACTGAATAACTTTGCCCTGATAAACAAAAGCATCACCCTAGGCTTGATCAACTACCTCCATATGTGCCATAATGTTGGAAGCTTGCTGGTAAGCATGAGAAAGGTCTTCCCTGAACTTCTCTGTCTCGACACGAACTCTTGTAACCCATTTATCTGCCTCATGTGCCATCTTTCTTAACTCTTCTAAGCCACTAATTGATGCTCTAGATAAATCAGCTGGAAGCTCTATTGCTAGGATTTCCTGGCCACCAGGATGAGACAACTGCTGCATATATCCTATCAATGTCTTATGTTCTTGCTTCAATTTCTTATATTTTCCTTCTTGAATAGTCTGTCCTTGAGCACCTGATAGGAGTTATCACACTCCTCAACAATCTGTGCACTTGTGGGGCATCCTAACTCCATAGTTGTGATCATGTAATTCTCTGGCACTGCTTCATCCCGATCACAATCGACTTGTGGCACTACAATATGAAGGGTGCGAGAACCACCCTCATCAATTGATATCTTTGAAAATTTTTGCGCTCTCTTCTTTTGTGGAGGCACGCTGATCCTATTCAAAAACTCTTCTATCTCAATTGCTGGGTCAACTTCTTCACTGGGGCTCCTTCTCATCCTATCTTTGAGCCAATCAGGTACACCATGCTGAATAAAAAATGGCTACTGTTCTTGTGCTTCTACTTCACAGACTTGTTCAACTTCAATATCATTCTAGCGAGCTCATCGGCCTCTAGTGGCTGAGTATCTCCTAAAACTATATCATCATCCAAAGCTATCTCTAACTCATGCTGGAAGTGTGTATCAGTGGCAGTCTCCTCCTCATCCTGTTGATCATCCCTAGTAGGTGCATTAACACTCTGGCCAACTGACTCTTTGTGTGGTGGCTGATTTTCTTCATGTACTTCCTGCTCTTGATTCAATGCATTTCTTTGATCAGCGAAAATAGAAACCTCCTATATGCTTGGAGAACGTGTCTCCAATGGCGTGGGTGACTCAATCACAATTCTCAGAGGTTTCGGCTGAACAGGCTCCTAATGAACTAGCTCCTTCCTTCGAGATTCCGGACCTCGAGTAATTTGTTTCTTCCTGCTGGTGGTGGGTGTCCTATGATCTCCCATCAAATTGTAGGTCAAGGAAATTGGCCTACTCTTTAGTCTGCTCACATGCCTATCAACCCATGGTCTGGTAAATGTCATGACCGGAATACAAAGTGTGTCCAAATCAGCAATCTCAGGCTCTGACCAATCATGGAGTGGAAGTGGTGTGTCCCTCACTGCCTCATAATCTATATGGAGAACGTTCATGTTCTCATCCACCTGGTCTGGTACTGGAATGATTTCACACTCCCTGATCATACTTAATGGCAACCTAGAGAACATCCTTTTCCTGACCTCTGCCTCATCTGATGCACCAGCCCAGTAATCCTCAATGTTTTCCTTATGTTTAAACTCTTCTGACAGTATCCACCTGATATTGCTATGTGGGTCATAATGTTGTCTGCTGGTGTGATAGGAAAAATGAAAGAACTGAAGCTCATTTTCAGCCTCTCTAGCTGCCTGAAGTGAAGGACACACTTTGTCTGAATTACCCATGACAATCAAGAACTCAACTCCTCCCTTCTTCTTTCTCTTCTGAATTTTATCGTAGGCAACCAGTTGCCTAGATATCTCTAACATCAAAATTCTATTGGTTGGGTACTTAGGCAGCCTATATGGATATGAGGAAAAACCTTGCAGCCTAATGTAGGAAAACTTCAGAAACTATATAAACCAACACCCATACCTTTCAATTAACTCTTGAGCTTCCCTCGATATTCTATGATGTGTACACTCCTGAAGTGATCTCATGATGTGCATGGTGAAAGCGTCATTGAAACACTTGTAATAGGTGGTATTTGTCAAGTGCAGCTGCACACAAGCCTCATGGATTTTGAACTAATGAGAGCCACAACCAATAGGCTCCTTATATGAAATCCCCCTATACTTTGTTATACGAGCCAACATGTAAATAATGTAGGAGCCCATGTAAAAGGTCTTCGTTCTTCTCAAACTCAAGAGCTGCTCATGCAAATTATCATTGATCATCACAGCCCAGTTGACGTACTCCTTTCCTTCCAACACAAGGTTGATGTAATAGAACATCCACGGCTCAAAAATAAACGCTTGAGGGCAGCCTCCAACTCTACTCAGCATCATGATCAGGTCGCAGTATTCCTGCTTCAAATCTTCTGATATAATTTTCCTTAGAAACTTTGTATGAGAGGGCCTGGGGCTATTCATCCAGCAAGTGTTGATCACCTTTGTACATCTCTTGAATGTAGCAGTGTACATTCGCTCAACACGTTCTCTCGATTTGTAAATCATATTCCTGTGTGCTGGGATTCCAAAAGCTTCGCCAATAGTTGCAGGAGTGAGGTTGGTGAGCACTTGACCATCTGGTGAGACAATTGACCTATGATCAGTCTCATAGTAATTAGCACATTCCATCATCAACTCCGAGCACTGAATAGCTGGTGGGAATCCAGCAGCTGCAAATAATCCACTTCGAACAATGTTGTGTGAAGTGATTGAAGGTTGGTGACTGCCAACCCCCAACATCTGATTCTTGAAAGTCTCCAAGTTGAAAGAGCCCAAATTCGTATCAGCAAGCTTGGCCAACTTCGAGGTGAACTTTGACTCTAGTAGGAAAGACTTGCTCAACTTCTTGATCATAGCCTGCCTAGATGCACCATTGCTATCTCTCCCAGTTGCTCTTACTTCAGCCATCAACAAATTAACTTAGAAAATAAATAAAATATCATGCAAGGCTGCCAGTTGACTTTAAAAACTTGAGAAGTTGCAACATCATATCTCATTTCAAAACCTCACTTCTCCTTTAACAAATTCGAACTTTCAATACTTAGAAAGTTTTAGCAAGAGTCCTCAGCAAGTTCAACACTTAGCAAAATCATCCACTTCACTTCAACAATTAAACTCTTTTAAATTCGCACTTCAGCAACTTCAAATAACTTAGCAAGCTCACACTTCACACTCTTAGCAACTTCAGAAAGACTTGGATTTTACAAGTTGGCTGCAACAATTTCACACCTTGAGCAAATCGCCCAACTTCACTTTCAACAATTTGCCAGCACTTGAGACTTTTAAACTCAACCTTCAACAACTCACTTCAAGTCGCACTTCTTCAACAACTGCAATTCCTAACTTCTCAAAGAAAATTCGAATTTCTTCAGCTGGTGAGGAGAAATGAACAAACTCTCAGCTCTTATAGAAAAATTGAATTCTAGGAGGCTAAGTTTAGCAAACGCATTAAATTTCCACTACTTCTCTTCAAGAATTCCAATTTCCCTCCTTTGCCAATTTTAACACTTGTCTCCTGACGCCTGGAATCTTGACCTTCTAGAAGTTCAACCTTGACTGGCGTATATAATTCACTTTTGAAAATATCCAATTCAAATTCTCTCTTTAAGAATTTTCATTCACCAGCTGGAGCTTTGTATTTCAACTTTTAATTTTACTCACCTCTGACGCTCTAGAAAATTCATCCTGTGAAGAATTTAATCAAAATTATCTAGGCAATCCACTTCGAGTTCATCGTCTGGAAAATTTTATCTTGAAAACACATTTTATTCACTTTGCCTTAGAATTTTTTTTTAAATTTCCCTTAGGAAAATTTATTATTTCAAGTGCCGATTAAAATCTCCATATCGGAAGCCTTGGTGAAGTGCAGGAGACTTTGAAATGAATTCCTTGTCGACATTCTTTAATACCCAGAAGAAAATTTTCTTTAGAACTTGTCGAATTCATGGGTATACAATGAACGGGTTCATTTAATTTTTCTCAAATTTTGAACCTTAGAAAAATAATTTCTCAACAAATTTATTTCATTTCCTCATCCCTGTGAGTGCTTTATTGCTCTGACTTGGAAATTTTTAATCAACTCTGCAAATTGGCACGTAGGACTTCTGCTCTGGAAATTTCATTCATATCTCAACCAATTTCATCACTTCATCAGACTTAGGCGTATTTTTCCTAAGGAGGAAAATTATTTTGTGCCTTAGGAAAATTTAAAAACACTTAGCACATTTTGCACATTTACTTTGGAAAATTTTATTTATTTCAATCATCTTGCCTGTGGTGAGGAACTCTTTATCAACTTACTTAGAAAGTTTTTCTTCATTGCCTTGGGCGCATTTTATATCTCATGAGGGATATATTTCTTTTTAAATTCCAACGCCTAGCATGTCTTTAACGCCTTAGCAATTTTTAACACCATTACCACCTTAGGCGCATTTTGTATGTCATGGAGAACATTTTAAATTTCAACGCCTAGTACTTATCTCCCTTTTCACCTTCAATGTCTTGGCGTACTTAGCACATGTGGAAGGAATAACTCCAACGCCTTGGCAACTCTCAATTTTCACCTTCACACTTACTTTTTACATGGCACATATAGTACTTAGAAGGGAATGGGCGCATTCTAGGCATGTGGGAGGATAAACTTCTTCAACATCTTTGACTTGTTGACCTCATTTTATACTTGGGTGCATTTCCTATGTGATGAAGGATGAAATACTTTCAACGCCACCTTGTGACCTTTGGGCTCCCTTGTTTTGTCCTTACATGCCCTCATTTGGGCGCCTTTTAGCATGGGAGGAGGATGAAGTTTCCAATGCCTCTTTGACTTGTTGACTTCCCTCCAGACATAGGCGCATTTAGCATGATGTGAAGGATGGGCGCATTTTTCCTATGGTGAAGGATAAAACTTTTGACTCTTTGACCTTCTTTGAAGCATGGGCACATTTCCTAGGTGGTGGAGGATAAGCTTGACACTTAGAAATTTTTTGCATGCCATCACCTTGAGGGCGCATATGGAGGCATGAGCAGGACATTCAACACTTGGAATTTTTTAAAAAACATCTTCATTCTTCTTAAGAGCGCATTTTACCCCTGGAGGTGGATGAAACACTTAGAATATTTTTCATGCTTGGCTTGCTCTTCAGCTGAAGTGGGCACATTTTCAAGGTGGTGAAGGATGAATTTTCAACACTTAGCCACTTTTCCTTCCTTATGCCAACTTCTCCATGCCTGCTATTTATGGTAAGTCCCCTGATTTTCATACTTCTGAAGCTCAGAACGATTTGAAAATTTAAACATTGGAACTTCATGACCTAGTTAGCCTGTTCAAACTGCCATCCTGAGCTGACCTGCTAAAAATAACATGTTTCTGAAGGTGACTTACTATTTATAGTCACTGCCTATTTCTGAGACTTCCACAACTCCATTTGACTTGAAATTCGAATGCTGTGATCCTCATCGGATGACTTGCCTATTGACACTGGTGCCTATTGCTGGTTTACTATTTTTAGCTAGTTTCTGGAATGCCTTACTATAAATAGTAAGTGTTCCGATTGCCTTCAAATTTTACCGGTAGATAGCTTGAAAGATGCTGATCGTAGTGGGATACACCAGTTTTCAAAAATTCTAACTTTTTACCCCTCTTTTTGGGTCTCGAAGTTGGAAACCCTAATTTGACTCGCATGCATATCAAATGATCTCCATTTGACCTCGTTTCAGTTGCACTATGCCCTGTTTGTGGTTCTGATGCGTTGGGAGAGAGCTGTCGGAATGCCCCTGCTAAAAATAGTAAGTTTCCAAAAATTGATCGTCTTGCTTTGCATGTCACATCACTGCGTAGCTCTCGAAAAACCCATAAGGAAAATGCAGACATGCAACAAAAACCTTGACATGCAAACCCTAAAAATAGCCTCTGAAGGCTGAACTCTAAAAATCACTATCTCATTTTGCATGTTATATCACCGCGAAGGTCTCTGAAAACCCAGAAGGAATCTCCAGACATGCATTGAAAAACTCTAGATATAACCCCTGAAATTTGTTCTGGAAGCTGGACTGCTAAAAATAGTAAGTTGTCTGTTTCAGCTCAAATTTTGCATGCGAGCAGCTTGATGTGCTCTGGATGCAGTGTGACTGTTGAACCTTCAAAAATGCTGAGGAAATGCTCTGAATTGCACACTTACTAAAATAATAAGTTGTCAGAATTTGATGAAATTTCAGTGGAAACTAGCTGGAAGCAAACTGACAGCAATGCCAATCTCAATTTTCAATTTATTCACTTCACTTGATTTTAATTTGACCAGAAAGTACAAACCCTAATTTCAGACTTGGCCAAATTTCTCGTTTAAGGCTCACAGATGGGCACAACTTGGAAAGACAGACATTAGGAAGAGACAAAAAGAGAGAGAGAGAGGAAACAAAGCCAAAAGACCAAAATGGAGCAAAATTTAGGGGGTCCCCATTTGAATGGGGCGATGTGTGAAAAGGTCACAATAGGTCCTTATCAGGACACTAAGGACTTTTGATCCTTCTATTACATTCATCCATTCCAAATGCTATTATAGGTTCCAAAATGGCATATTTGATGCTCTGAGATGTTTGATAGGTCTTCATGACCCTTGCATCCTCCCGACTCTTCAAGTGACCCTTAAGGAGCTTGGGTTCCCCTGCACCATACTCCCCAAGAACAAAAAAAATCTTGCCCCAAGAGGTATCCGACTTGTCATCACATTGCTCCTTGTTCCTGGATATCTGCACCTTCTGATTATTGATCATGAAATCTCCTAAAGTTACCTTCTTCCTTTTCTGCCAACTTGCACTCATGTTACACAACATGTTAGAATCAAAACATTGATTTGTTTGTCCTCCTTGCTGTTTGATAGTAGTATGTCCTCGTACCCTATTCTTGCCTTCATTCCACTGAGTTCTTTGTAGGGGAACACCACCTTTGGTACCCTCAACAATAGGGCATTCAATACCCCCAATCTTAATACTGCCCAAGTCCCAAATGTTCTGAATTTTAGGACTATATACCTTATAGCTCTGCTGCAACTTGTTATCTTTTACCCAACTAGTATCTTCCCCTGTCTTACCCTATATATCCACCTACAAATGCTTCTCAAAATAGATCACAAAATTTTCATTTAACTTCTCCAAATGCAAAGGCCTTAACTTATACCTATTACCTCCCTTGTGTACCAAATATGTATTATTGTATCCATCATGCATTGTCCTCCTAACATACTACCATGGTCTCCCTAAAATGATATTGCCACAAGTCATTGGAATGAAATCATAAAGCACCCTATCCTGATATGCTCCAATTGAAAAATCCACATAAGCCCTCTTACTAATCTCTACATGCTGCAATTGAGTTACCCAAGTGGCCTTGTAGGGAGTAGGATGATCATATGTTTCAATCCCTAACTTGGCTACCCTATCAGATGAAACCAAATTGCTATGTGATCCTAAATCTATGAGCAGCCTACATAATTTACCATGGCTTAAACAATTTGTCTTGAAAATGGTTACCTTTGGCTCTTGATGAAGTCTTTCCCCTTGCTTTACCATAAGGAACTCACCATCAATTTCAGGGTCTGTCACAAATGTCCTTAGCTCTTCCTTTTTTTCTTCTTCTTCTTGTACCAAATTGGCCCTCCTATCTCTGCCCTTATCTGATTGTTCCTATTTAGGACACTTGAAAGAGGGATGCCCCGACTCATTGCATTTGTAACACTTGCCTGTGAATGTGCCTCTACCTTGTCCGAATCTGCCTCCTCCTCTTTGAGTGTATCCTCCTCTTTGATCTGAAAACACCTCTTTGCCTTTGTCATTGCTGCTTTTATCATTGTTGCCTTGCCCTTGTTCTCTATTACCTCTACCTCTACTTGAACTACCCCTTCTTCCACCATTGCTTGAACTCTCTTGCTTCCTTTTCACCTTTTCTTCTGCTCTAATGGCCAACTGAAAACATTCTCCTAATGTCCTTGGTACTTGCAAACCAATTTCATCTTGTAAGTTATACCTCAAACCATTGATATATCTGGCTACTTTTTCATCTTCTTCCTCATATCCTCCTTTGATACTAAGCTTGTGAAATTGCTCCGTATAGGACATCACATCCATGTCCTTTTGCTTTAAATTCTGCCTCATCCTCTTCACATGAATTGTATAATCAGATGGTAAGAATTTCTCCTTGACCAAACTCTTCATTCTTTCCTAGGTAGAAACTTTTTCCAATCCCCTATCCATCCTATCATTCTGAAAACTAGTCCACCATGTCAATGCTGTACCTCTCAACTTGGTTTTGAAAAACTTAACCTTCCTATCTTCTTCCATCTCTTCAAACTCAAAATAGTTATCTAAGGCATCAAGCCATCCTAAAACCTCTTCACTATCCATCTTTCCTTGGTAGATAGGAAAATCCATGTGACTCTTTCCTCCATGAACTTGTACTACTTTCAAAAATCTTAATAACCTCCTTTCCTCAGGGTCTTCTATCTCATCTGCTGGTTCTTCTTGAGTTACCCGCACATGCTCTTCTTCTTCATCATTGTCTTCTTGGTTTTCTTGTTCTTCTCTCCTATTTCTCTCAAGGTTGTTTATCCTAGCTTGCATAGATTCTCTCTCCCTTCTCCATTGCCTCTCTTCCCTTGCTTTGGCCTACTCTCTTGCTGCTTCTTGTTCTCTTCTTTCCCTTCTTTCTCTTTCCAAGGTTTCCCTCAGATCCTCCAACTCTCTTGCTAATTGACTTTTAGGTGCCATTATTGAAACTTCAACCCCTAAAGGACCTACTCTCCGCTCTGATACCACTTTGATGTAGAGGGAATGGGACTTTAGGAAAAACACAATGTTTTAGGGTTTACAATGGTGTACTCTTAAACTCTCTTCTAGGCACCCCTATGGAGATAAGGCTTCAATGGTTCACTTATGACTTAGATCCTCCCCTTATGGACCAAAACCATAGGAATGATCTTAAGGAACTCAATCAAACTTTTCTTGAATGGTTACAAAGCCCCAAACCTCTATCTCAGACACAAACCCACTTATCCACCTTGATTAGGCTTCTGGCCAACTAGGTCTCTAGCGACTATTTATGGAATTTTCCCACAACTTTCCCAAATGAATCCCAAAACTAATGACTGATTCAAATGCTTTTTCTGATGCTACATAACATACTCAAACCCTGATGACACTTTTTTGGGATCAATCTCTCCAAAATCTGCTATTTCCAAAGAATTAAGGCCTAATTAGCCCTTTTTCTCAAAGCAACCCTACTCAAATCTTGTCCCTTGATTATGAAAATTTCTACAATGTCTTGAATTGTTTCCAAACTAAGGATTTTCAAGGTCTTAGACTCCCATGACACCTTTAAGACCCCTAATCACAAAACCCTCAATTAAATCCCCTAAAACTAGGGCTTCTTGGTTAATAGCCTTCCAATCACTTCCAAAATCAGTTCTTTGACTTTTCACCGATAAATAAACATGTTTCATCAATTTCAACTCATAAAAATGCCCCTTGTTTAGGTAGAACTCCTACTGCTATACCTTAGACACCATTCCCATGCACCTTGCCTTGTCATATCATGGTGTACACCCTAGAATCATTCCGTCCTGCACATTTCCATATTAGTGATGCATAATACATGTTAGTTATGATCCATTTCATAGGTTACAGTCACATTCTTCCATGAAATGGATCAGTCATACATTGAAACTCCCAAAAAATAGTGAAAATCTACACTTCCTTTAGACAGTCAGTTATATTATACAAAGAACTAATTGATATTACTTATCAGGACGTACAAAGGGTTAAATGCATACAAGTACAAGTCCCTAATTCATACAAATGAACATATAACCAATAAAAAATCAGTAGTTCATAAAAGGAAAACAAGAAAATGCAAGTAAACTGAAGTTTTTACTGTTTTCCTGTAGCAGTCCATACAAATTCTGTAACATCAACCCCTTGCCATACAAATGACTACTCTAAGTTTGTAAACTCATCTCCCAACTGTCCCAACCGACTTGGATTGGTTTGATTACATTATTGTTGCTAAAACACCTAAAACCTACTTACCTGCCCAAACTGCAACTAACCGTTGGATTTCAAAAATTTGAATTTCCAACTTCTAACTTATTGATTCCTACTAACTAAAAAGCTTCCAAAACTATCACACTTTATTATTCAACCTTATTTGACATAATTAAACCCTTATATACCTATCGAGACTCCTAGGACACTATTGGTCCACTTACAATTCATTTTGGTCCTAGGACCAGGGTCCTTATTAGGACCCTCAAGACTTTTGATCCTTCTATTACATTTCTCCATTCCAAATGCCATTATAGGTTCCAAAATGGCATAGTTGATGCTCTGAGATGTTTGATAGGTCTTCATGACCCCTACATCCTCCCGACTCTTCAAGTGACCCTTAAGGAGTTCATTGTATCCATGTAGTGCATGCTAGTTATAGATTGTAGGTTTACAAGTTCTAGTCATGTAGGGCACAACACTAAGCTCAGTGTGGTTTTTCATAAGGGGAAATTGAATGTATATATATATATATATATACATATATACATATGTATATATGTATCAATACATGCTTATGATTGGAAAACAAACATGCCCATATGAATGAATTAATATATGTATACATACGTATACATGTACATAGATGAATATATATGTATATATATATGTACACAATCGAACAATCGATATAATTGTTATTATTATGTGAATGAAATCTTGTTTGTATTCATTTTTATGTCGAATGTATACATACTTTATTGGCATAAGATATATATAAATATATATTAACATATATATACATATACATATATATATGTGTGTGTGTTGATATACATATATATATGTATATGTAAATATATGAATATATATATTTTAAATATGATTAAATGCTTGGGAATCAATTACTTATACAATGCTTTGAGACTGATTTATTAACATAAGCATAGGCCACATATATAATATATATTGGAAATGTATAAATGCCAAATATAATACATGTTGGCAACACATAAAGGTCGAATTATAGGCAATATAACTCGCAACAATTAAGTCAATTTGAAGAGTTAGACTTAGTCAATGCTTTGAGTTGGAATATGTTTGACTTAGTAAACTACAAATACTTGAGACACCTTTTCATGGATTAAATATCAACAACAAGTAAGTGAAATTGCATAAAGAAAGGATAAGTCACAACAGGTTGATGAATTAGTCAAAGTAGATTTATGAGAAAAAGTGACTGTCAATCCTTTACTTTCTACTATGCATATACTTAGTCGACTTATTCAATGTGTTACATTTGGAATATAGATTGATTCAAAAGAGTTAAAGCTGCACCAAATTATAAGGAGATGGTTGCTTGCTTAGCGCCATATTAAGAAGTTCTGATTACTGTAGAAGTTCATTTTGAGAACAATTCGAATGCCACTTTTTGAGCATGTGCTATTTGAAATAGTCATATATTGCTGTCAACTAATGAGGTTGATCTATGGCATTATTTGCTAAGTACACTCTTTGTTTATGCGCCATATTTTAGCTGAGTTGAGTGAGTTGTTTTGCATGGATGCTGTTGTCAATTCTCATATGTTTTCTATAGGCTAGGGAGTCTCCTTGTTGTTGTATAACTATAGAAACAATCTCTCTCTTTTGGGATGCATTCCATATGATTTTTCTCTGCATTTTATATGTTTTCCATTCCATAGTTCTAATTTGTCTTATTCTACAAGATTATTCTATGTATTGTGAGAGAGCTTAGAGTATTTAGAGTGAAGTATATTATCAACTTGATGGAAGGCTTTATAGAGGCATTGCTTGTGAAGTCAAAGTAAAGCTAGCGGCTGAAATTGGGTAGCTATGCATCATTCAGTTAATTGGATAAGTGAGTTATAGGCATGGGGATTATTCTTCCTTTAAATTTTTTTGTTTATGAAAGATTGTTTCTTGAATGCTTTGTATGGTCTATTAAGATTTCCTGCATTAGAGAAAAATAGTATTTTCTTTAAAAGGAAAATAGAAGTTATGCTATTTTGTGAAGTGCTTGAAATTACTCCATAGTAGGAGGAATTTTTTGTCATAGGTATCAATATACTAGATATGATTAAACAAGGGTAGCTTAAGGGTTACTTGTGGCTAAATTATTTGCTTATAATAGATAGCTAGTGGGTTAATCCTAGTATTGTTAGTCCAATGAAGGGAGGGAACTTTTATATATGCTTTAAGAGTAGAAATACCCTAGAGTATGTGAGATTAATGATAGGTTAATTCTGGGGTTAAAGATTACCCATGGGAGGGATTACCTATGCATAGATTATAGTGTCCTTAAGTCAAAACGAGCTTAAGTAGTGTAAGTGAATAAATGACCATCACTCGAAGTACTGAGTGAGAACACTTCGGCCAAGGTAGTGTGATTTCCTTTGGCTCCACTGTCATTTCACCGTGTCCATGTAGTGCATGATAGTTACAGATTGTAGGGTTACAAGTTCTAGTCATGTAGGGCACAACAATAAGCTTAGTGTGGTTTGGAATATGGGGTTACTCAACCAATCTATTCGTTGAAGGGTAGGGCCATCTATCTTATGATAGATGTGTGGGGGACCACATATGGGTCTATGGTTGGCGGAAAAGCACTTGAGTGATGTTTCTCCTCCTCAGCAGGTGAGAAAAGACCAAGGTTTTAAAAGGAAATCTGGGACCATCTATATCTATTGCTTTGAAGCTTGGTTGAACTATGTATGTAATTGTGTACATTCTTGGAATATTGTAATTTGTGAAATTATTATATTGAAATGGAATCCTTGTTGTTTATTATTATGGTATCTATGTTCATTTATTTCCAATAAAGAAAATAATTTTTTTATTGCAATGGTTTTTTACATAGTTTTATTTACTCGCACAGTGAAAACTTAGGAAAAATTTACTTCAGTGAAGGGTTGGCATGTTACAATGTTAAACCTAATAGAGATGTCTATGAAAAAGAATTATAGTTTGAAGTGGAATTTGTTGATGAAGAGTCTGAAGAAGTAAATGAAAAGGAACCTAAAAAATATGTTCAAAAGGATCATCCTATAGATCAGATCATTGCCAACATAGATGAAGGAGTTCAAACAATGAGAAGAACTGCAAAGAAGAAAGCGCAAGTAAATTTTTATCTCATGTCTCAAATATAGCCCAAGAGCTATGCCGAAGTCAACAAAGATGAGAGTTGGATAAAGGTAATGGAAGAAGAACTAAGACAAATTGAAAAGAACAAAACTTGGGAATTAGTTCCAAGACCATTGAATAAGAATGTTATAGGGAAAAAGTGGGTATTTAGAAACAAGTTCAATGAAGATGGAGATGTAAGGAATAAGGAAAGGTTGGTGTGCAAAGGATACACACAAGTTGAAGGTATAGATTTTGAAGAAACATCTACTCTTGTTGCTAGATTGGAAGCCATAAGAATATTTCTAGCATTCTCTATTTATAAAGGATTTAAAGTCTATCAAATGTATGTCAAGTCTACTTTCTTGAATGGAAGCCTAGAAGAGGAAGTCTACATAGAAAAACCTAAAGGTTTCAACTGTCAGAAGAAGATGATTTTGTTTGTAGACTAAAGAAATCTTTATATGGTCTAAAACAAGCACATAGAGCATGGAATTCAAGACTAGACCAATACCTACAACAACAAATATTCAAGAAAGGATGTCCATACAACAATCAATACTTCGAATAAAAATGTGAGCACATGATAATTATTGTTGTATATGCGGATGAAATAATTTTTGGTAGTAGCAATGACAAAATGTGCATGGATTTTGCTACTCAAATGCAAAATGAATTTGAGATGTCAATTCTTGGAGAAATTTCTTTCTTCCTTGGTCTACAATTAGCACAAACTTATGAAGGGATATTTATATCTCAAACCAAGTATGCTAAGGAGATGCTCATGAAGTTTGGGATGGAAGACATCAAGCCAGTTAGTACCCCTTGATACAAATCAAACTATGTATAGATCAATAATTGATAGCTTGCTATATCTAACGATATCAAGATTGGATATCATGTAAGAAGTGTGTATGGTTGCAAGATTTCAAGCTTCTCCTAAAGAGTCACATGTCAATGTAGTGAAAAAATATTTAGATATATCAAGAGTACTATTGACTATGGAATGTGGTATCCCAAAGGTGAAGATTTCACTTTGATAACATATACAAATGGTGATTGGGTGGGAGGTGTGGATTAAAAAAGAAGCACTAGTGGTGGTGCATTCTTCCTTGGAAAAAAACTTGTTTCATGGCTGAGCAAGAAGCAAGAGTCAGTTACTCTTTCAACAACTGAAGTAGAGTATGTGGCAGTAGTGGCATGTTGTACTCAAGTGTTATGGATGAAGAAAACACTTAAAGACATCAAGGTAGAGTACAAAGAACCTATCTCTATTTTTTGTGACAATTCAAGTGTTATAAATATATCAAAGAATCCAATGATGTATTCAAGGAACAAACATATATCAATTAAGTATCACTTCTTAAGAGAAAAGGTAGTAGATCAAGAAGTCACTATGGAATATGTGCCAACCAAGGATTAGGTTGCTGACATATTCACCAAGCCTCTTCCCAAAGAGAAATTTGAGTATCTGAGATAGAAATTGGGAGTGATTTCTCTTGCCTCTCATCACTAGATCTTATTGACAGACATGAGTCTAGGGGGAGCTTCACAAAAAAATTATTCACCCCTAAAAGAAAGGAAAGAATTCAAGTCAAGTATGATTGGTTTTACAAATGTTTAATGAATTGGTTGCAAAATTATGGACACATTCTTTCTCTTTGCATGGTATGTCAAATGGGGAGAACATCGGTAGAAGCATGCTGTCTTGAAGAGTCCCTTTTCCATTAATGTCAAAGGGGGAGAAAAGAGTAAAAATGCTTTGGTAGTTGAGATCTAACAGCTAAGGGGGAGAAAAAGTCAAATGCTTTGATAAGGAATTGGGTCTACCTCAAAGGGGGAGATATGACTAAGGAGGAGAATGGTTGTTGTGCAGAGTGATCAATGCCAATTGTGAAGAGCATGCATTTAGAATGCATTTATAGATTCATTTATTTGGGTAGAGCGTTTAGTTTTTCCATCAATGATAAAGGGGGAGATTGTTGGCAATATGATTGTCATTGATATCAAAGGATATCTAAGTGATATAAAATTGGGAGATTGTTGATTGATATCAAAAGGAGAATAGTGGTGTGATCCACATGTTCAAAGGTTGTAGATGGAGCTCAAAATTGAATTATATCTCCTCTTAGCCATTATTAGGGTTTAGCAAAGAAACCCCAAGAGTTTTAGTCATGACCTGCCTAATAGATTTTCTTATCTGTCATTGACTAGGAATTGGTAGTAGAAGGTAGCTTAAGTTATGAATTAAGTCTTCAAATTCATGAAGAAACTGACCCCTTGAACTAGGTATTATCGACTTGAAAAGTAATGAAGAATATAATATTTCCTAAGTCTGATAGTTAGATATTTGCTCAAGTAAATCAATGGTTGAGATCTATGATTGACGATCGGGTGGTTCCCACACAACCACATTGCTCAGAAGGTGACATCAGTGGTTGTCCATGGAGGTGCGAAAATGAAACACCTATCTAGGTGGGACCAAGCTTAAGGATTGAGGCTTGAAGGAATCAATAGTCAACACTGCATCTAAGAAGGATCAATGGTGGTTGTGGTATCACAGTTTAGGATGGCTTTGATAGGGTTGAAGATGCGATATGGGAAATGGTGACAAGTGGAAAGTGCTAATTGCATCACCAAGGTTCTTCACATCTTAAATGTTAATTGATAAGCACTAAGTAAAATACACTAGGCTTACTGCATGTGATGGAGATCTAACAGTGAGCAATGAAGGTTGAAGATCATATGGTGTCCACTAGTTCGTGGAAGATATGGTGGGTCCAAGGTTAAGAACAACGATGGTGCGAAATGTAAACATTTGTCTAAGGTGATAGGTGTTGATTGGTTATTACATCACAATGCTCCTTCACATCACACAAGTCATTTTTGAGCCTACAACATAAGTGCGATAGGTACATGGTTTGCAATAGAGTTCAATAGCATAGCTTTAAAGTTAATCACATCTAATAGTTGTGTTTTAAAGGTGATGAGATTAAAAGATACTCATAAGATCATGGAACTAAACATAAAATCTATGGGGAACATTTAAAGTTTCATTCTATCAATGGATAGGTGGTGAAAATGGTGGAAAAAACAAAGTCAAGCAGTGTAGTTGACACATAAGGAAAAATTAATTGCTACAAAGCTAGATTTTTAATCGTGATTGATATATGTGGTTGGAAAAAGGTATAGATGGTTAGAAAATATCATAACAGATCAATCGTGCAAGAATGACATTAAATGCAAATAAAATCTAGGGTTTGATATAGCTAAAAATAGAAAATTTAATCAATTAGGTTGATGGTGCATGGCTCGAGGTAGAGAAGTCTTGTCGGTGAAGAAAAGGTGTAAAAAAAGTCTAGCAGAAGGTATTGTGCTGTAGAACGAATGAGAGAATGATTTATGAATAAAAAATAGAATGAATTATAGAGAACATCATGTAGGGTATGCATTATGTGTGTAGTGCAACAAGATAGAGAAGAGAAAAGGGGAGAAGAGAAGAGAGGAGAGGAAATGCTTGCAGAGTAGAGTAGAATATGAGTAGTTGAAAAATAGGTCTGTGATAGAAAATAGGATTCATTTGAATCATATGTAAACTAGAGTTTGTTGCTCTAGAGTTTTCATTGTAAATTTGATTAGTTTGTGCCATAAAAAAAATGATTTGGTGCTTATATTAGGGAGTAGGTGCTTCCTTAGAGTTGGTGATCTTAAATCAGGGGATTGATGTCTCCTTAGGGTTAGTGCCCTTAAACATTGTAACTGGTGAGGTTCTATTGTGAGGCTGGATTAGGACAATAGATCCTAGCAATATTTCTCATTGTGGTTTTTCCCATATTTTCCATGTATATGTGGTGTTATGTGCATATGTGTGTGTGATATCTACATTATCTTTAATCTGATTTAAGAGGTGTTAATAGTTAAATTTTATTGATCTATTAATTCACCCCTCTCAGCAGATATTTGTGTTCCAACATTAGTGTTGTTGGTTGGTGTAGTTAGGTGGATCATATTTTGTGCCCCTAAGGGGGAGAGAACTGAAAAATAAGAGCAGTGAAGTATGTGGAGTAGTGAGAGTTGTATGGAGAAGAGTAGTGGAGAAAGTAAGAGAAAGTTTCCTACTGGTGTTTCCTAAAATGAAAGGTGCAAGTGGTGTCAAGGTGATGTATGCAGATGTCAAATAAGGAAAGAAGAAAATAAAAAATATATGTAAGTGCTTCCCTTTGTCATTGATGTCAAAGGGGGAGAGAGAGTGAAGTTTGAAAAACACAAGGAAATAATTGATGTCAAAGGAGAGAGTAATGGTTGAAGAACTCCTTAGATAAGGGGGATATATTGTAGAGAGTATGGTGTTTGAAGAACAAAGGTACATGGAGAGAGTGAAGTGTACCCCAGTAAGGGGGAATACTACTTAATGAAAAATTTCTTTTATTGTTGATGGTTTTTTAGTGCTGGTGTTTCCATCAATGACAAAGGGGGAGATTGTTGCAAGTATGCTGCTAGTGTTGTCATTGATGTCAGTAGTTGGTCATTGATGTCAATAGTATGGAGATTGTTGGTGTTTTCATGGATGTGTTGTGGTTTGATAAGAAGATGTTGTGGTGTTATCATCAGTGCTGTCATTTATTTCTTGCATGATTGTGATGAATAATTTTTGTAGTTGTTATAAGTTCACCTAGTTTCCAAGCGCTTTTAAGAAAAAATGAATAAAAGAGTGTAAAGTGTGACAAAGGTGTGTTCAATGTCGTGCTTTGCATTTCTTCACGGTTGAAGATGTACTTGTGCAGATTGGATATGATTATCAAAGGTGTTCAAAGGTTCTATATCCAAAGTTTCAGGTTCTGGATCATTTTACAATGAAAGTTGTGTTTGACATTTTTCCTATTTGTGTAGAAGGTTGTTTGGGAGAAATGATATTGCTTCACATTTATCTGCTGTGAGGTTTCTTGTCTTGCAGATTTTGGAACAAGCTTATATTGTTTGTATCTACTTTCCCTTGGAGTTTCTAGTATTGAGTTGCTCCACAAGATTAGTTCTTGTGTTGAAGTTTAGCGGTTATGTGTCTGGTTGTATATAATGAAAGTAATCTTTGTCTTAGGTAGTTGTGGTAGTGTTGCAGAATATTCTGATGATGTTGGAATATTTTGGGATGTTTTATGGATGTTGTGAAGTGTTGCTTTGTGGTCCAAATGTTGTTTTAGGAATTGGAGAAGCATGGATGATGTCGCTTGTTAGTGTTAGTCTAGGTTTGGACGACCTGGGTACTAGTGCTAATTGTAGAGGTTGCTAGCTATTTGTGGAAGTATGGTGGTTCCTACAAGTGTAGATTTGGGTCCTAGTTAACCCTTGGTGTGTTTTTCCTTCACTTCTTTCCATTGTGGAGGTGTTTGGTGCTGAAATAATTTGGTGTTGCATGCTTGAGGTGCATATGTTTCATTAAGGCCGACCTAATTAAGATTATTTAGGTCATGGAGGGTATAAATGCAAGATGAAGTTGGTGTGGATATATGTGGCAAGTGTCCAAAATATGTGAATGTGATCAAGTGTGGTGATCTGAGTGTGGGCTTTATGCCTATGACTCTAGATGTAGTGAGTAGAAGGTGTCTACATTTTTAGTGTGCTTGAAGTTGCTGGAGGAAGTGAGGTGAAGGTTGTGGATGTAATAGAGTTGCAGTGGTGGATGTCTCTTGTTACTCTGAGATAGTGAATCTCTCTGTAACAATATTCTTCTTTCTTCCATATAGTAAGTCCTTTTGGCAGTGAACCTTTCTTATTTTTTTGGGTAAGGAGCCCTTGGTAATGAGCCTAATTGTATTCAGTGTTTCTATTCATATATATGTGAGCTAATCCTCACCATGGTTTTTCCCTTCTTGGGGTTTCCATGTAAATCTAGTGTTCTTATGTGTTTGGATGTGTTTTCATTATTTTTTCATATGTTTATATTTTTCTAATGCATGATAATGGTTTAAAGGCTAACAAGGGTTTGAATGTTGATGAAGGATTGGATTTTTAATATACAACTAATTCACCCCCCTCTCAATTGTTGTGCACATCTAACAATTTTAATAACCATCAATTTTATGCTAGGTACATGCTATTAAAACAAACAACTTTTAAGAAAATGAGCACCCACATATCACTATTCATTGAAGAAAATCATTCAACAATGGAGGATTTTGTAATATCTGAATTTGGTTTTTTATGTTATTGCTTTGTTTGCATTCTTTTGTTGAGATCTATCTAGAGTTTTGTTGTGGTTTGAAATAGGATTCTGATGCTTTTTCCTTTGTTTCTATTTTAATTTTAAATTATTGCATACATTTTAGAAACTCTACTAGGGATAAATCCTTTATATCAATTACTTTGTGTGTTTGTGTGTCTTGTAGTGGTCTTTCAATGACTTGTTTTATGTGTTTTTGAAGTGGTTTTAGAGTTCAATTTTTTATAGGTGATTTTGAGAGTGAAACAAGGTTCATGGTTGTGTTTGAAGTGGCTAAGAAATAAAATTTGACATATAACAGTTACTATTTTGTTGACATTTTTTTAAGTGTTTGTAGAGCCAATTGAGGTGTACTTATACAAAATTTTGTACGATTGTTCAGAGTCAGTATGAACTTATACAATTGATTTCATGTAATTTCACAAGAATGTGGGAATATATACAGTTTCCATTTTTTCAATATACAAGTTTTTATATACATAATATTTTTATATTTTGTAGGACATATACCCATAAGTGTCAAGGTATACATATATAGAGTTTTTATAGTGTACACATAGTCATGGGAAGATATATACATATGGATTCATGTTGTAGAGGAATACATGTATTCAAAGGTGATATATACAATCTACATTCAAGTATATATTTGTAGATACTTGCATATGCACATGACCATAACTTGAGATATATACATAGGTGTAGGGTGCTGTTGCCAGTCTTTAATTTGGTTATCATTAATTTTTGAAATAAAAATGTACATATCATAAATTTCTGTTTAAACATTTTCAAACTTGATATATCTCCCATTTTAATACATACACATTATTGAAATTAGTGTAAAGTTATTCTATAATTCGTGGGATGTCTTCCAAATCCATGGAAAAAACTATTTTAGAGTTATTTTAAATTATTTTAAAATATGAGAAAGTTATAGTTCATAGTGGCTATAAATGCATAGGTGGGAAAATAAACTAGTTTGAATTATATTTTTTGGTCCACTCTTTAGGAATTTTTTTACTTTTGCTCACCTTTGGCTCTTGGTCATATTAGTGACTAGTAGCTCTTCTCGCTAATTGGCCCCTAGCCCCACGCCAATTTAACCCCTAGTTTAGAGTTCTTAACTCAAGCTATTCTAGTCACTCAATTCCTTGCACTTAGAACTTGTTCACCTAGCCAACCATGAACCAATGAATAAGGGGATTAAGATTTTCCCTAGCATCGTTGAAACTTCCTAAAGGGCCCTTGCTACTCAAATCATCATAACTTTTACAGAACTAACTAAATTTTTGAAATTTTACAATCATTGGAAAGAAGACTAAGAGGCACACACTATAGTTAAGGTAAAATTTTAAAAAAATACTCCAAAATTTAGGTATATTCGTCCAAAGTTAAAATTTTATTTTGAAACTTCAATTGCCCATAACTTTGTATACATTTTTCTTAGTGATTTAAAAAATAAAAAATAAAAAATATATATTTTTTGTTTTTTGTTTTCTATAGGATTAACTATTTTTTTTTAATTTATGAGTGAATTTTGTGTGTAGGTCCTTTTCATTTGTACAATCTTTCTATTCTCTAAACTACCAACTTGGTGGTTTTGCAGGATGTTTACTGAAGACTTTAATATAGAACTTTTATTTTTTGAGTGCTTTGTCTATTTTTTATGTTTTCACACCAAAATTGGGTTAAATTCATCCATGCATTTTGATTTGGGTTAACGATATATGTATGTATTTTAAACCACAAGCTACACTTATGCATGCTCTACTCTCACACCTTAGGGTAATTTGAGGATAAAAAATAGGAATTATATTATTTCTTTTCTTTTTAGGGTGTTTTCTTGGGGATTTCATTACCCAAGACAACCTCAACTCTAGTTTTTTGGTGGAGTATAAATAATGGGGGGTGAATTAAAATACACACCTCCTAGAAGTTGTGAATTTGTCATTTAGATGAGGCCCCCAAGAACTTTATACCTAAGGGAAGGGAAGGAGAAGGATGGGTTATTCTATTCTCTTAGTTGTTTCACATTTTTTCACTTTCAAATTCATGGATTAGGTCTTATGTGCCCATGTGGCATATATATTGTTCCTTAGATAAGCCTTATATAGCATAGTTTAAGACATTTCAACTATCTTTTAGTGTGGTGGAAGGGATGCATATTGTACTTTGAAGTTACAATGTACTTCCATGTGGTAAGATAGAGCTAACTTTGGGAAATGGTTTATCCTCTAGGGTAGGGGTGTATTGGAGGTACATAACCACACACCCTAGCTATCCATACACATGTATATAGTATTAATGGACTAATTTTCATTGTGGGACAATACTAAGAGTCACACCTTTTATTGTAAATTTAGGCTTCTTATCGTGTCTTCTTGTTTGTGTGTTTCATATAACAAGTTCTTTTTTGTAAGAATTTTACACCAAGTTTTAGTCAAGTCTAGTCTTTGAAGTTATTTTAATTGTTTTAATTTTTTTCAAATTAGTATCCTTCAGAACAAAAAATGTTGAAACCAAATATAGGATAACTATTACCTTAGATATCAATGTATTTTTCCTTGGTCTCATTAGCAAAACCCATAGTCCATAAACCATAATCCCAACATTACCACACAATTAGTCCATCTTTTCCAAATCACAAGTCTTGGTTCATACCCCATATAATTTTGTCCATCTAACCTAAGTCATATGAATTTTTTTCCTCCATCTCTCACATCAAAAAATACCTTTTCCATTTCAAAATTTTCCAACCTCATCACATCCTTAGTCCTTCATATATTATCCAAATTTCCAATTATCCAACCATTCCCAACATCCCTTTGAGTGCAAGGTACAAATCCATTTTTTATTCATTTTCCACTTGGTACTAACCTTAATCATCTTTGAGTCACATCCAAAATATTTAAATACATTAGGATATCCTTGATCATCCCACCATTTCCTTACTTTATCCACACCATCCTTATATTCCACATCTTATCATCATAAAAACCAATCCTTAGACATAGTTAAAAGTGTCATCTTTGGATATCTTAGTCAAATAATCATTTAATCCATATATTTAGACCTTTAATATATCCTAAGAATCCTTGTAAACTCTACAAAAATCCATATATTCTAAATTCAAAATCACATCAAACCATCCTAAGATCCAAGTGTGCAACTTACACTTTAAAATATAAGTTTAGTCAATCCAACCCATATAATCAAATTAATAAATTTTCCCATCATTGGTATCATTTCATTTTTCAATCAAGTTCATTACAAGTCATCCATTTTTTAACCTAAGGTTATCCTTCATTATTAGGATTTGAATCCATTTTGATTAGTCACCACAAAACCAAAAAGGTAATCAAGTCCATACACATGGACATCCTTTCCTACATCAAATTTGAAACCAAGATCAATGCCTTCTACCATAAGACAAACCACTATATGTGAGAACATGGAAGGAAATCCTTTTCATACACAATTACTCATATAAATATTTCATCTTAGGAGAAACTTATCAACTTCCACACGATGGTAGCCAAATTGATGATAGAATTCCTAACCATCTAGAGTACACTATCAATCCTAGTATCATCCTAGATCCAAAATAAGGGGATGGTATCATAAAAAAATTAATTGAAATAAATAAATATTACATCCTTAGAAAAGTCATAGAATTGAGGGTAAAACTACCTCCTGGTTATGATTGTTATTTACTGAAATTGCACCCTGACTAAGTTGCAGGATCTAACAAGTTAAGCTGTAGGACCTAGTATTTTAGAGAAACATGGAATCACTCCTAGGCTGTGGGTCACCTAAAAAATAGAGTGAATCTCTGGATGAGGCTGAATCCTAGTTGGTTATCACCTAACACTACCAAACTTATGAGGAAAAGGGGAAGGAGAACTCAGAAAACTAAAACTGAAAAATAAAATAAAGTGATACACCAAGCTTAATGAGGACAATGAAACTTAGAACTTCAAACACTTAGTTCAAACTAACAGAAATTAAATTTTGCACAACTTGTTACAGTATGTTTCTGCATAAATATTTCACTAAAGGGCCAAAATACAATAACTAGCAAAGGGAAGGTAATCTTCACAATTGAAAAGCTATATGCATTCCTTAGACACAATTAGTAACCTGCATAAACTTACATTTGTAGAAAAGGTATAACCTCATGAGACAAAGCTAAAAGGAAATTTGAAAAAATCTCACAAAGAGCTTGATCAATTATTCAACATACACAAGACTACAAGAACAAAAGGGCAAGAATTTAATCACCAAAAATAACCAAGGTATCCTCTATATTCCATATCCAAAGAGTTACAAAGTATGCCCAAAAATTGTATAAGGACTTCAAAAAGTCACAAAGTACAAAAGCTGCATAATCTGAACTAACTCCAATATGAGTCCAAAGTGAGACTAAATCCCTCAACTCCAAGTAGCTCCACCAAAAAAGGCTCTAGAAGTAGTTGGGGTCAGATGCCCTAAAAAATCCTAAAATATAGCAACAAGATCTTCAACAAATGAGCTCCAACATGTAGAAAAAGTCAAGGCATGACTATACCCACCATAAAGTCACAAGAAAAATGCCTAAAAATGCTTCAAATGCTTCCAAAATAAAAAAGAAGCTCCCCTACATTCTCTCCTCATATTTGCAAACTGAAAAAGACAACATCTCCAAGATGCTCTCAAAGTCATAATTGGATCAAAACAAACCCCTATATCTTTGGCATATGTTTGCAAACTGATTTTAACCTCCATATATGCCCTCCATTCGTTCCCATGGCATAAATTCAAGTATTTTTGTTTTGCATTAAAATAACATTAAAATTAAGTGATTTATAAGTCATCACTTAAGTTACATGTTTTACATTTCACAAATGATGTAGAAATACAAGGCCATGACTGGGCCACAAGGAAGTCAATGCAAATATTATAAAGTCACAAGTGCTTAATACATGGCATATTGCAAGTTTATTTAACCTAAGGCATAAGACATAAGTCTTAGCCTTTGATGCACATTTAACTCCATGATTTTTTCTTAAAACATGGCAAAAAATGCCATTACCTATCGACATGTATTAGGGCAAAAAATTGTAAGGGAAAAACGATGCCAAAATATGCAAAGGCATTCACTTTCCTTGTCAAGCTTATGGAGATTTCCTTTTTGCCGCCACAGGGTTTTAGGGAGGCTTTGTAGAAGGCTTTACGTGGTGGATCTGTAGCTTACAGAGACATTCCCAAGCACATTTTTGATAGAAAAAATGGCCTCCACGCACTAGGTAAGCATTCATCTGTTGTTTTTATTTCATTTTTTTAGAAATAAATGCTCAAAATAGAGCCATTTTTTGCAGAAAATGAATACATTTTATATATTCATGTTTCCCTCTGTCATTTTCATTCATATCTGGGATATTACCTATTGCTGGGTTAATCAAGAGAAACCCATGCCTCTGTTCATGATTCTTTTCCTGTATAGGCCGCGGCCTTGAGCTTTTTCCATGTTCACTTTAAAATACATGGGTGTCTTTGATTTCTTTTTCGATGCCATGGAATAACATCCAACATTTCCATAATCACCTTTCCTGTGATATTATTCGTACAATATTATGTTATGAATGAAATTTCATGAAAGATTGAATGACTTTAATTTGCAGAATTATCTTTGTTAATCGTTCCACAAGAAAATGCTGCCCCGTGAAGAAAAATGATTTTCAAAATGATTTAATTCCATTGCACAATACAAGAAGAATTCTAAGACTCTATGCATCCTTTCCATTCCTTTATAAGCACTACCCCTTGTTACTTGGATTCAAGCTCTGTTACCACATTTTGACATGGCTGTAGTTCGGCCTTTTATCCCATTCTTTGTCTTTATTTGGTATTCAAGCCAATGTTGCTCACCGTGACAACCATAACCCCTATTTAGCTTTGAAAGTGATATATTTAATTTCTTGGATAGTGAAACATTGTACCCTATCTGTGATATACGATGACAGTGATAAGGGTTTGTAAGAAAGAAATTGACATGTTTGATCTCTACATTCTACTCAAACATTTCCAAGCTTTCAAAACATTGCCATGGTTTTTTGAGATCCACCATCAATGATGAACTGTCAAAATCCTCTTGAATTCTTAACACTTTTCGTTACCAGAGCAAGAAAATGCACTGTACTCCCCACTTGACTTGTGATTTCTTCTTTACAAAGTTAAATATTTCTCTTCAATTGTCGCTCCTTCCTAAAATGGTGATCATAAGATTGATAAATTTGAAATGAATGATCAATCTATAGGAAAAGCTACCACTTCATCAGGTCACTGGTCATTTTGTGGCTGTAACTTTGGCATGCACATGACTGCTGTCATACAATGGAACTGTCCTTGGATGCATCTGCAATTACTATGATGTCTGCACTTGTTCTTTATTGTCATATCTCCATTGACTGCTGACATGTGCATCATGTCTTTTGGTTCTATGACCAAATGTTTGACACTCACTGTTTCAAGTTCATAGAGAATCTTGAAACATGTGAACCTATCATATATGCCTATTCACTATCACTTTATAACCATGGTGATATGATGATTTTGACATTGCATTTCCCTCCTAAATAAGCTCAATTGAACTCATTAATGCTTCATGTGACTCAATATTTGATTTCTCAGTTTTGTTGCATCTTTTGAATATGATAATGAAAGTTGATCAAGAAAATAGTTTCTATACTGATTTTAATGCATCAAGAATAGGTTTTTGATTAGAATTGCTCCTTTTTCTTACATTCTAATCCCTCTTAAAACACAAGAGGGCAGTATGCTGGGCTCAACCCTTGTGGGAGCCACATTTTAAACCACATGCTGTAATTTGATGAAACAAAACAACATTACTTTTCCTATATCTACACAAGAAGCAAACAAGTTGGAAAAATATATGCATATGGCAGAGGTGTTTGGTAATCTTGTTGTTTTCCTGACATCTTTGATATGCTTGATATGATGCTAGCTGTTTTAGTGTACTTGAGGATCATATTGTATGTTTATAGAGGTATGTTTATATATGGATTGAAGACCTTTCATTGCTCTAACAACATTTCTTCTCTCAGATGCAGGAAACTAGGAGAAACAAGGAGGTTGAAGCTAGAAGTAGGACAAGTGCAAGAATGACAAAGATGCAGGGCAACTCAACTAGAACCAGTCATTTAGGCAATGAATGGTCTCTCTTCTCTATATGTGCATTCCTTTTTGTTAATATCTATAAATGTATAATATTTTCTTTCATTTACATTAAAATAGTTAGTCTCATGGCTTGTGTGAGACCTTATACATTTACATTGTCAATAAAGATTACTTTTGTTGAAAATATTTTGCAAATCTTCTCCTATGTTATATGCATCTGCATGAATGCAATTTGATAATGTAATCTTTATGATTTTTTTTATGCACATGAATGAAATTTAGCAAAAGTAAAAAATGTACCTTATCTTTTCGTTTGAAAATCAAAAAGCTCTACTTGATTGAGCTATTAGTGAAATAAGGTAACAATGACCTCTACAACCTTTATTGTATAGTTTATCTTCATCCTACCCACAAATAAATTCCAACTACAATCCATGAATTCATTCATCCCACTCATGATCATACCAACCTTTATTTAGACCACAAAATTATTGATAGGGGGAAACAACCCCTTACCATTAGAGGAAATAATCTATACCAAGAGTCTATCCAACCTAAGGGGTCCACATCCCTTTAGAAGGATATTGAAAATCCCATGTCCACCAGTCATGTTACATAAAAAATAAACATCCCATATGGAACAAAGACCATTAAAACATATATATACCCCATATCTATCCCCATCTACTAAAAAAATCTCCCATATCTCCACTTCCACCATGACCATTCCAAATATTGTTCCTCCATATAAGGTCAACATAAATATCAAGATTAATCTCACCCAACATCAAAACCCCATTTCACTTAAGACATATAACACATAAGATCATCATACACATATCCACCACCACCTATTTCATAATTTGATAAATAATGGAAAGCCCTGAAAGATGCCCTTAAGGGGATCCAAGGAGGAAATTACAAGAAATCATATAACTTTGTAGAGTTGTGTCCATATCCCTTTGATTGGTCAATATCACAAATCCCATTCCCTAACTCTTTGAAAATTCCAAATTATGACAAATATAATGGGAAGGGAGATCCTAGGGAACATGTAAAATAATTCTTCATGGCTAGCCATGAAGTGGCACATGAATATACATAATTACTACACTTATTCCCTCATATCTTAGGTGGGAAATCACTTTAATGGTTCTTGCACCGACCTAAGGGGTTCATCACATTCTTTGGAGAATTAGTAGATCTTTTTAAAGCATTTTTCATATAACATGGAACATGAGCTCATCATGATGGACTTAGTAACAAAAAATAAAAATGATGGAAATATTTTCATCATTCATTCAATTTTGGAGAGATTTATCTATTATATTTTCATGACCAGTACTAGAGAGACAAATAGCACATATTTTTGTCACCAATCTTAATCTGGATTTGGAATTTCATCTTCAAGTTCAATGTGTCACTTTTTTTGATGAAATCATTGAAAGAGGTATACAAATCAAAATGACCCTCATTGATAAAGGTTTATCAAAATTTATTCCAAGGATTAAAACCAAAATGATAAATCCAAAATTTCCAATGATAAACTAAAGTTATTTAGCAAAAAACAAGAATGTAGTTGGAGATGGAGTTACTGATTCGAAACATATCCAAAATTTCTAACAAAATTGATCCATTATCATTGAAAATGAAAAAGAAGACAATTTAAACCATTGGGGGAACCTATTGAATTAGTATTTTTCCCACTTGTCAAGGATACTATGGTAGCATTTACACTCACAATTTTTTTTATGATAATCAACAAATATTTCATGGTATAAGGAAGGTGAATATTATGATTATCATTGTATCAAAATTTATACCATAGGAAAATGTATGCAATTGAAAAATTGTATCCAAGACCTTATAGATAAAGGTGAGATTAAAATTGAATGACCATAAAATACCTCACTAAATCAAGACTTGAGTATATATCAAAGCCCTTTTCATAGTGGTGCTGGTGCACCCAAGCACATGAATGTTACAATAAGAGGTCAAATTGTCAAGTATAGGTGTTAGGGGTCTTTTTGTTTTAGAAAAGGTCTATCTATATTAAATAAGGTCTAATGAGAAAATTTTATATGTATTTGGGTGATTTGAGAGTCATTAGTGGTAAAATGTAAAAAGTTGCAAAAAAAAAGTGTAAATGTTGTCATAGGAAAAAACTGCAAAATGCAACTTTTAGGTAGTTGAAGGGACATAGAAGTTTAAAATATAGCTATAGGAATTGGGTGGCTGGAATTTAAATTGAAATATGCATAAAATCCTCTAAAAGTCTTGAAGATGGGTGGTTGAATGCTATGTAAAAGATTTCCAATCAAAATACAATGTTATTTCTGCTAATTCTCTATATTTATGAACTTTTCAAGCACTGTACGTCCCGTACAGTCTGAGTTGTGCTTTGAATTTTTTTGTATTATATAGAAGCATGTTTTAACTCTCATTTGAATCTAGTTTTATTGTCTTTCATTAAGATTGGAAGGAAATCTCTTTAATTTTATGAAAACTGCATGTTAAATGCTAGTGAAGGCTTTGATTGAAGTTTAAATCATGTTTTAGTCATTCAACCTACTTTCAAAGCCTGTATCTCATTGGAATGAATTGTCTTAGGATAGATTAGGTGTCCACATGGTTTTGTATGAAAAGTAGTCAAGTTGTTTGAAATTGGGTGATGCCCTAGGGCTGGATAGTGCATTTTTCATATGAAAATGAGGTGTTAAAGAAGGGTTTTCTCAAATTGTTGAGGGAACAATATATGTAATGGCTGTTTTACTTGTGCAAGGTATTTTTGGTCTGTTGGATGCATTGTTTGAGTCAGGTAAGTCTGGGAAACATGAGTTTCAATAAACCCTTGGAAATTGCATGAAAAGTGAGGGTTTGGTGGATCAGCGTCCTAGAAGTCTTGGATCTAAGAGTTGATGATGGAATTTGGTGTTTTGTCACACAATCAGTGACTATCAATGGAGATTTGGTGTAAACTCAGTGTTTAGGAGGTACCCCCTTCGTAAAAGAGGGCTAATTGGTGGTTTTAAGACATGGGTAGTCTATTGATTCTCAATATTGTTTCAAAGAAACCTCATGGAGTATTTTAGTATGTTATGTTAGATCATGTTGTGAGTCTCAGAAGGTGTAAAGAAGGTATTTGTACGACCTTCTCTAAAAGATATTGTGAAAAGTTAGTTTGTGAGGGCTACAAGCCTTTAGGTGGGTGTTTGGGGAAAGTTGAGTGAATAGGGTTGGAAGGGTTGGTTCCTTGTTTAAATTTGGTCATTTTGTGTTGGTTAGGGGTGTCCACCACCTTGGCTGCTATCAGGTGGTATTAGAGCTGTAAATGATGATTTTGGCACCTTAATGCTCTCTAACTCTTCTAGGGTTTTTCACCTAAAAGAAGAGAGATGGGCCAAAATGCTAATGTATACACTCAAGATTAATGTAATGAGGGATGAAATGTGTCTAATTTTAATGTCCTAAGTGAAATAAATTGAAAAAGAAAGATGATTATTAATGTAAAACCTAAGAAATACAAAGTGTTGGAAAACACATTGTGATATGCAAGCATGAACTAAATGACCTAGAAATGCAAATATAACCAAATAGAAAGGTGTAAGACAAAAGGTGTGCACCTGGAAGTGTGTTTCAGACTTGAAGCAACTATGAAATTCTAGAAATTTTGATTGTTAAGCCCGATAGGATATTTACGCCAGGTGGGGCAATTATTCTCCTTTCGAAAAAATTCTGGAAAACTGCATTGAAGCCCGTTTTGGCCAAATGGGTATCCAAATCTACAAAAAATTCTAAAAATCAGGTTTAGTGGGACTAAGCTACCACTAGTGGTGACTTAGTCCACTTCTAAATTTTTGAAAATTCAGAGGTGGAAACGGAAGCCCTAAGTATGCAATCTGGTTTCCCACATGTGTCTGCTTATGAAATTCTAATTTTCGGGCCTGAAGGTTACTTTTTGTTGATATTTTGGCTAGGTAAACAAAGAGATGTCTTCAACAAGTCTTCAACCTTTTCTTCAATGATTTTCAAACCCTTAAAGTTCCTAAATCTGCAAACACACAAGACAAGAAGGAGAAATGTTGGATGTTAGGGCATGGGGGTTTTCCTTGGTCAAACCCCTTTTTAGGAAATTAAACCAAATGAAGAAAGAATGTAATGAAGCATGCAAAAATGGAGAGTTAATACCTTTCCATGATGTTTGATTTTGAATTTCTACAACAAAACATGAAGAATCTTCCCTTGAATGTCTTAGGAAGTTATCTTGATGACTTGTAATGATAAAACCCTAGCTTGCTTGACTTGAGAACATGATGAATGATGAATGATGAATGATAGTGAGTTATGACTTAATATGAGTTAGGGGATTGAAAAATGAGGGGAGAAACCCTTATTTATACACAATTATGCCTAAATTCCTAAAAATACCTCATCATAGGCTGACCTTAGGTCTTAAAGAATAAAACCCAAAATAAATTTAAATTAATTTTGATTTTTGTGCCACATGGGACTAAGTCGCCCAAGGTGGCGACTTAGTCCACCTGGGAAATTTTGAGTGAATGTCGAAGATTAAGATGTATTAACTATTTTTTATCAGGTTCTTCTTCAACAAGACACTTAATTAAGGCCTGTAAGTGCATAAAGGGGCCATTTAAAGCATAAGAAAGGAATATTGATGACAAGCCTAGGAAAGTGTGAAATTTTGTTACAAGACTTTACAACACTTTGAAATAGGTCTTGGTGAGGTTATTTAGGTGAATTATAACATTATGGTTTTAGAAAAGTGTGAAGATATATTACAACACCTTACAACACTCTTGCAAGACATCAATAAATGTATTTTATTCAATTTGCAAGGGTTCAAGACCTAGTGTGGATGTGTAAAACACCTCACAACACCAAATCAAGGCCTCATTAAGTCCAATTTGTCATCAATTACTCTCATATCAAGCAAAGTATACACTTTTTGGTGACACATTAAGCCCCCACTTTAGTGAGAGGATGAACTTGCTTCAAACTCATGCTAAAGTAGACATTCAAGAGGAGTCCAATCATACCAATGTAGATGACAAAGAATGAAAAAGATCAAGAAGGTGGTTGTGCAAGCCCCCAGGATCAAAATCCTAAGTCAAGCCAACATAAGCATGAAAGGACACATGCAGGTGAATGATTTGTAGAAAGACAAGATACATGATCATACAATGGAAAGAACTAGAAGGAAATGAAAATGGGGTGGATCAAGCTTTGACCGTCTGTCCAACACGTTGTGGATTAGATCTAGGATTTTTTGTTTAAAATGTGTACTCACTTTGGGGCCACAAAACTTCTGGTTGTCTGCAGGGTGAGAAATCCACAACATACTCACTTTGGGGCCACATAACTTCTGGTTGTCTGTGGGGTGAGAAATACAAAAAGGATACTCACTCTGGGGCCACGAAACTTTTGGTTTTTCATGGAGTGAGAAATTTCAAAAGGTGAGAAACATACACTCAGTTGGTATGCAATCACACACACATAGGTGGCTTTAGGGAAAGTTGTGCTATTGGTTGGGATTCCCACTTAACCATACCAAAGCTATACCTCTTGATAACTTTGATAAGGTGCCACAAAATTGATCTTCAAGCTCTATGAGGTAAGCAAAACTTTCTATGCTTGACACTAATAGAAAAATAGGATAGTACCATAGGAATGCAAGCTGTGTTATGCAAAGTGGCCATGTAACGATTGTTGTAATGTGAACATAGTGTAAGGTGTGCTCAAAGGGATTTTGCTTAGTTCATGCAAGGTCTCTTCTTGGGGGACATTGTGCTTAACGTCTCCAAGAGAGGATGTCTCAAATAAGTATCACACTCTTGGAGGGAGTCAAGCCTAATGACACCACCAAGAAGAGGATGCATCGCAAGAAGAAAGAAATCACACAATGAAATGTGAGTGTCGATGTATGCCTCCACTTTAAAGCGGTTGCTAACACCAATACTGTGAGAAATTGCTTTAAAGTAGAAGAAGGAAGACATGAGAGCTTACTTGGAAAGCCCTATGCCTAGTCATATGTTTCCAATAAGCTACATCATGAAAAATGGAGTATGTCACATGCGAGCCAACTTAAGGCATGTCATCCACATCCCAAGATTGCTCTTATATCATCATGAAAGGTTAATGACTAGTCAAAAGAGGCAATGACAAGTGACATACCAGGACAAGGCTACATAACCCCTTTCCCCCACTTAGTACAGGAAAAAGGTGAGCCGAAGTGATTAATTAAATGCATGCTAGAGTGAAAATTGGTATCAATTAGAGGAATTAGGTGCCCCCACAGAGGGAAGCATACCAAACTATTGAAAATGTTGGATTTTACGACTCAAAGCCTTACATTCATTAGTGAAGTGACCAGGTGAAAAATGAAGTCTTGTTGGAGCATTTCTTACGAGTTCTGGGAGGAAGGGTGATCAAGTGATCTTGGAGGAGACTCGACAAGATACCCGCTTGATCAATGATAGAAGATGCTTCTTGATTATGTGATAAATATGTTTCGTGTTTAGATGTACAAGATGTCATACCTATGCAAGAATCTTTTGATTGCAAAATTTTGTTCTTTCCTTTATGGGAATATTTAAAATCTAATGAATTCAAATCACTAGTGTTTTGCGAGATGAAATTAGCATTAAGTGAAGATGTAGTTGTTTGTTTCTTGTTTGGTAAAGGATGAATTTCAAGACCACTAGTGTCTATTGTCGTAGAAGGATGTGTTGTTATAGTTTTGATGTTGAGTGAAGGCTTGGTGATTTCTATCAAAGGACAATAACCAAGACCATGAGTTGTTTGTTGTGAGAGAGGATCCATAGGGTTGCAAATACCTTGTTTGTTAGCACCACATCCTTTTCCACTATAGCCAAGTTGTTTCATAAGTTCATAACCTCGTCCATAAAGCTTTTTCATTTCTTGTGGATCAAGTGGTTGTTCATTATTAAGTTCATCAAATTTTGTTGTGTAATTTGTTGTGTTGTGGTCTAAAGTGGTTGAGGTGGATGATTTTGAAGGGTTGTTCGAGTTTTGTGTTGTTATGACAACATTTTCACTTCCATTAGTTGAATCTTTGTTTATGATCTTGTAGTCATTCATGAGTGGTGGTGTGAAGTCCAAGGAACCCCAATCATCGCCTAATATCTTTGAGTGTTGTTCATTGTTTTTTGGTTGTACGGGTTCCGTGTGTGTAATGGATGTTGATGTGTTCAAGGGATTTTCTTTGTTTTTCTCAAGTTGTAAGACACTATAAGACTCAGGATCGGCATCAAGGGTGTATACTTTGTTGTTGTAAATATATTAATTTTTTTGATGAAGATTGGAATGCACACCATTCATTGCATGAATCCACGGTCTGCCTAAGATAAGATTACATGAAATTTTATGAGGAATAACATGGATTGGTGTATTCAATGTGGCCACTCCAGCTGTAAGAGGTATAATGATCACCCCAAGCGATTTCATTTTGATATTGTCAAATCCCTTAATAGATAAAGAATCAGGTTGAATGTTTGATTGATTAATTCCAAGCCTATCTAGAAGGATCACAATACATGCATTAACTCATGATCTAGTGTCAATAAGGGTTCACTTTATCCCTTTTGTTTTGTATTGAGATATGAACACGAAAGCATCATTTTTTTTTTGCACTTCCAAAGGAGGGAGTTCACTTTGGTGGAAAAAATGTCAACATTCAATCCTTGAATTATGGTTGCTATGTCATGTGGTTGCACATTAGAAGGGATAGGAATTTGTTGTAAGGCCGTTTGGAGCATAGTGTGATAGGTAGGTGAATTCTAAAGAAGGTCCCAAAGGGATATCTTTGTGGGAGTATTTTTAAGTTGTTAAAAAAGATCATACTCTGTAGGAGTTAATCGAGGAGCACTAGGAAAAATGGGATTAGGAAAAGGTAATGGTGTTGGGGTGGGTTGTGGTGGTCATGGATTGTTTTGAGTGTAATGTGTGTGAGCAATAACATTATGCGTAGGTGGTGGATAAAGGGTAAACTCGGGTTTAGGTGGAGGGGGAGGTTTATGTGATGGTGGGTAAAGGGTGAATTTAGGTTGGGTTTGAGTTTTTTTTTGTGTGAAGGTGGGTAGATAATGAGAGGATTTGTAGGATGTTCCACGAGGTATGTATAAAGTCCACTGATCGAGGGGGATCTAATGGAAACTTGCATATTCATAACCTTAGCAGTCTTGGTTTGATGTATCTTTAATAAAGGGAAATCTAGAATCACCTATTTATCTAAGGAAGACACATTACTATGGTTACCATTTGCTAGAACCATGATATTATCCCTAGGAGAAGAGTTTTTAGGAGAACTACTAATCAACTGTTCTTGACATTCAAAGATGGTTTCTTCTAAAAGGACTTCATCGCAAGTAGGGGAATGATCAATGGTTGGATTGTCATGTTTATTGATAGTTAGGAGATTAGGAGAAGACTCTATTTGATTATCCTTTGTCTCTAAGGTATCATTCTCTTGTTCCATATTATCTCCCTTAATAGGAGAGCTTGTAATAGCTTTATTGCAAGAGGGGGAGGCATCAAGAGAAGGACCTCAATGATTGTCAAATAGATTGTCCCAAATGGTAGGAGCATTAGGGAAGGGAGGGTCAATATTATCATGAATCTTAATAGGAACATCTTCTAAAACCAACCTATCCTCATGGCATCGAGGAGGGATATTAGGAAAATGTTGATGATCATGGTTATGGAGGCTAGGTAAGGTGAGATTTAGAAATGTTTCTATGATCTCATGTTTGTTTTGTTTAACATCTTCCAAAAGGGAATGAGGAGAGGGAAAATCAAGATCCTCAATGCTTGTATCTTCCTTCACCAAGACACCTTCATCACTAATAGGAGAGGTATTAGGAGAAGAAAAAGTATGATTTTTATGACTGTCTATACTACCATTCTCATCAATGGGGAATACAATATTAAGGATTGTGTCAATGGTTTGATCAAATCTATGACTAACATGTTTCTTAATGACCTCGTTGTTGTAATCAAAAGTGAACTCATAAGAGGGAATGTTGTACTTATGTAATCCATTGTTAACCATATCGAAGCCACATATTTTGAAAGAAAACATGCTAGCATGGAAAAGTGCAATGCGATGACTTAAAATGAAATGTTTAAATGCAATTTTTAGATGTGAAATAAGGTAATTTTCTGATTACATTATGCATCAACCTGAAAGATGAAATGTGGGAAATGCAAATTTGAAATTAAACAATGCATGAAATGAGCTAATTTAGGCTAGATCTAATGAAATGCATGTTACAAAAACTCAAATAATTGATATAGATAGATAATGGCACCAAACAAAAGTTTAAAAATAGGGTTTTTAGCTCTGTAAAAGGCAGTTTTAGGGCTGAACATGGACTAATCCGCCCAAGGTGGCGACTTAGTCCCAGTAGGGATTTTTTTGAGATTTCTCAAATTTTCTGATGGATTTTGATGGTCTATGTACTATACAATGCATTCCTAAGATGCAAATGCAAAATTTTAGAGATTTTCAATGATTTAAGATGCAAAAATGCTCGTAATTGAAATGATTTCAAAAATAACTACCTTAAAGTGATGTTTTTGACCGAGATGCATAAAAAAAATGATCCCAAAACTTTCCAGAATTATAGTACATGATACTAGGAGGCTTAGGAAGCATGAAAATGAGGTTTCTGACATTGTATTAGATAGTGAAAAACTAGGACTGGGACTAAGTCACCCAAAGTGGCGGATTAGTCCCAGTTAGGGTTTTTTGCAAATTGTTTAGGAATTTTCAAATGGGTTTTGATGTATTTGATGTGGGATGATGTAGATCTAAGATGAAAGTGGAAAATTTCAGAAAATTTCAATGATTTTAGATACCAAAAATGCAACTTATATGCACTTTTCATGAAGGAAAAATTTGAAACCTAGCATGCAAATCTATCTATATAAACCCTAATGCAAGGTCAATGCAAGCTAGATCTATGATGAAGGACTCCAAATTAGAAAATAAGAATATTCAAAAGTTAGGTTCACCAAAATGTAAACGATGATTTTGGAACCTTAATGCTCTCTAACTCTTCTAGGGTTTTTTGTTGATGTTATAGTAGCGGCGAGAGATCTCTTTCTCCTCTAAAAATTGAAATATATTAAATAATCTAAGAGGACGAATAAAATAAAGAGACACATTGTTTTGGAGGCTGACCCTACATGAAAGGACACCTTGATGTGTATATATACAAGAGGATTCAATTTTATTTGGTATCTAATAATTATCAAGTGAAGTTTGCACAAATCTGAAGGAGTTCGATAGATACAACAAATCGATATTATTCTTGGTTGTGTATTTGCATCAAGTGTGGTGCTATTATCTTCATATAAGTTTGGCCTTGTGATTGGCCTCATTGTAAATCATATTGTTGCTACTTTATTCAATATATAGATGATATATTGTTGCTAGGTTTTTCTCCCTCAAGGAGGGTTTTCCCAGGATAAATTTTGTGTTCTATTGTTCATGTGCTGTTCATTATTCTGTGTTTTATAGTTATTCATTTATGATCCTAAAATCAACATGGTATCAGAGCGGGTTTAAGACAAGACCTAATCAAATCTATGTAAGCAGAGAAATCGTATTCTGCATAGAAGACAAAGAAAAGGAATTGTTTGTCTGAAGGAGATTGCAAAAGGAAAACAACATTTCAGTTCTTCATCTCTTTCTTGGTCTAAGGAGATTCCATCAGTGCTGCAAGTGATCTAGTCTGCAGTGTAAATCGTTAAGGCTAAGGAAGATTGCTGATTCATCATGTAGAGAGCTTGCTTTACCTATCTGTCTCTCAGGCGTCCGACACCATTGCAAGGGCAGAGGAATTAGTGGTGATCATTAGCACTAAGATCCTGTGCGGAGTCATCGGTCCTGAAGATCGTGTTATTCATTCCTCTCTGATCTTTGATCGAGAGTAACGAATTTGGTGTGGCTATTTTTTGTCTCCTGACTTTGGCATCTCACAGTCAATACATCACATAAATAGTTCTGATTGGGCATCTCTCTTATCAAAGGTGTAATCTAGATTATGAATGACGCACATAACTAAATGCGCTCGGTGAATAGTTCTTGTTGAGATTTTGATAGTCACAAGACTTACACATGACACCATCAATATAAGGAAGGAATGTGTGTGGTAGATCATCTGGAGTGAATATGTTTTTAAATGAAATGTGTGGTTATATCTGTAGAAAGAAATTGAAGGTATATAAGTCTATAATTAAAGATCACGAAGGCTTGAGAGGATTGCACTCACTATATATAGCTGGGCCTTGACCACTATCCATGGGTGATCTAACTGATCAAGGGTTGATTTGAAAACACCAACATCATGGGAAAGATATTCAGCTCCCTCCCGATATGGGCACTGGTGATAGAGATAGTTAAGATCCGTAGAGAGCATGATCAAGCTTCATGGTTATGGAAAAGATTCACTTTGTTGGTTGGAGAGAAGAGCTTCGATTAGGCTATTAATCGATCAATTGGTGATGAAAAGAATATCTATCCATTTGGAGGTTGAGGGGGTATAGACTAGACTGTGCTCATTGCAATCCAATATATCAGAAGTAATTTTGTAGGCTAGTTGTGGAAAGGCTTTGCTGGCTGAATACCTATAAAATTGAACAACATCAAGGAGATAATTATTTCATGCTTGAATAATGTTCATGAATTTTTATGTAGTTATTAATTCATGCAATAAAATTGGAATAGTGAATCATGTATGATTCTAGCATTGGTATTTATCTTCGGAATAGTTTAGTTCTATGAAATTTTATTAAACTCTCTTAAGTTTTTTTAAGACGAACCAAAAAGCATAAGAGATTGCATTCAAGAGAGGAAGAGCTTGATACATTCTATGAGGAAATCATGCAGGATGAAGAATGGAGACACAACTTGTTGTCATGAGACTGAGTTGGTGGCTAGAGACATCTCTCGAAGAGGAAGAATCCTTCAGATTGTCTTTGTGATTAGTTTCTTCAAAGAGGAATTAACATTTAGAGGGAGTCTGGCAATTCATCAAAGGCAACCTTGGACGAGGAGGTCAATAGGTTGATACAAGTACTTGGAGCTTCAGAGGGAGTCACATCATCATGAAGATCTATTGTTAATGCATTTTTCTTTGAGACAAAGAAATTTGAGGTGTAAGCCCTTGTTAATGAATTTTTCTCTGAGACAGAGAAATTTGAGGTGTAAGCCCTTGTTAATGCATTTTTCTTTGAGAAAGAGAAATTTGAGGTGTAAGCCCTTGTTAATGTATTTTTCTCTGAGATGGAGAAATTTGAGGTGCTAGCCCTTGTTAATGCATTTTTCTCTAAGACAGAGAAATTTGAGGTGTAAACCCTTGTTAATGCATTTTTCTTTGAGATAGAGAAATTTGAGGTGTTAGCCCTTGTTAATGCATTTTTTCTCTAAGACAGAGAAATTTGAGATGAAATCCCTTGTCCATCTCTGAGACAGAGATGTGTTCCTTTCCACACATGGGAGTAGCCATGGTGGACATCATTTTAAGTGACTCTATGATGATGTCATGTTGAGTGACTCCATGGTGAAATCTTTTCCACAAATGGATGTAGCCATTGTGGGTGTCATGTTGAGAGACTCCATGACATAGATTTTGAGAAAGCTACCTCCCTAGCTAAGAGGGAGTGTTGATGTTATATTAGCAATGGGAGATCTCTTTCTCCTCTAAAAATTGAAATATATTAAATAATCTAAGAGGTTGACTAAACTAAAGAGACACATTGTTTTGGAGGCCGACCCTACATGAAAGGACACCTTGATGTGTATATATACAATAGGATTCAATTTCATTTGGTATCTAATAATTATCAAGTGAATTTTGCACAAATTTGAAGGAATTCAATAGCTACAGCAGATCGATATTATTCTTGGTTGTGTATTTGCATCAAGTGTGGTGCTATTATCTTCATATTAGATCGGCCTTGTGATTGGCCTCATTGTAAAGCATATTGTTTCTACTTTATTCAATATATAGATGATATATTGTTGCTGATTTTTTCTCCCTCAAGAAGGAGGGTTTTCCCAGGATGAATTCTGTGTTCTATTGTTCATGTGTTGTTCATTATTTTGTGCTTTTTGCTTATTCAATTCTGATCCTAAAATCAACATTTTTCACCTAAAAGGAGAGAGATGGTCCAAAATTCTAATGTCTACACTGAAGATTAATGTAATGAGGGATGAAATGTGTCTAAATGTAATGTCCTAAGTGCAATAAACTGAAAAAGAAAGATGATTATTAATGTAAAACCTAAGAAATACAAAGTGCTAGAAAACACATTGTGATATTCAAACATGAACTGAATGACCTAGAAATGCAAATAAAACAAAATAGAAAGGTGTAAGAAAAAAGGTGTGAACTTGTAAGTGTGTTGTAGACTTGAAGCAACTTTGAAATTCTAGAAATTCTAATTTTTAAGCCTAATAGGACATTTATGCCAGGTGGGGTGGCTATTCTCTTTTCAATTTTTTTTGGAAAATTGTACTGAAGCCTGTTTTGGCCAAATGGGTATCCAATTCTACAAAAAATTCTAAAAAAAAGGTTTAGTGGGACTAATCTTCCACTAGTGGTGACTTAGTCCACTTCTTAATTTCTAAAAATTTAGAGGTGGAAACAGAAGCCCTAGGTCTGCACTTTGGTTTCAAATAGGTGTCCGCTTCTGAAATTCTTATTTTCTGGGCCTGAAGGTGACTTTTTGTTGATATTTTGGCTAGGTCAACAAAGATATGTCTTCAACAAGTCTTCAACCTTTTCTTTAATGATCTTCAAACCCTTAAAGTTCCCAAATCTACAAACACACGAGACAAGAAGGAGAAATGTTGGATGCTAGGGCATGGGGGTTTGCCTTGGTCAAACCCATTTTTAGGTAATTAAACCAAATGAAGAAAGAATATAATGAAGCATGCAACAATGGAGTTAATACCTTGCCATGATGTTTGATTTTGAATTTCTACAACAAAACATGAAGAATCTTCCCTTGAATGTCTTTGGAAGCTATCTTGATGACTTTAATGATAAAACCCTAACTTGCTTGAATTGAGAACATGATGAATGATGAATGATAGTGAGTTATGAATTAGGATTAGTTAGGGGATTGAAAAATAAGGGGAAAAACCGTTATTTATACACAATTATGCCTAAATTCCTGAAAATACCTCATTATAGGTTGACCTTAGGTCTTAAAGAATAAAAACTTGATAGAAATATAAAATAATTTTTATTTTTGTGCCACATGGGACTAATTTTCCCAAGGTGGTGACTTAGTCCACCTGGGAAATTTTGAGTGGATGTCAGAGATTAAGATATATTAAATGTTGTTTATCGGGTTCTTCTTCAACAAGACACTTAATTAAGGCCTGCAAGTGCATAAAAGGGGCCATTTAAAGCATAAGAAAGGTGTAAATATTGATGACAAGCCTAGGAAAGTGTGAAATTATGTTACAATACTTTACAACACTTTGAAATAGGTATTGGTAAGGTTATTTAGGTGAATTATAACATTATGGTCCTAGAAAAGTATGAAGATATATTACAACACTTTACAACACTCTTGCAAGACATCAATAAATGTATTTTATTCAATTTGAAAGGGTTCAAGAACTATTGTGGATGTGTAAAAAACCTCACAACACCAAATCAAGGCCTCATTAAGTCCAATTTTTCATCAATTACTCTCATATCAAGCAAAGTACACTTTTTGGTGACACACGAGCTCAATTATTAGATCTTTTGCAAGTGATTGATTAAAGTTTTCCGGTTGGAAGGTGAAAAGACAAACTTGTAAAGATGCCTCCGAAGAATATTGATGCTGCTAGAGAGTTGCAGGAATTGAAGGAGAAACATGCCAAGCTTTTGGAGTCACACAATGTAGTGTTGGCAAGGCTTGCTGCCTTGGAGACAAAGAAGAGAAGAGATGAGAATATTGAAAGTGAGTCAGAGGACGAAGATGAAGAGTATGAATATGTTGATGAAGAATTAGACCCTAAAGATCAGAGGATGGAAAATTTTCTCAAGGTAGTTAAAGGTGATTCCTTGAAGGTAAAGGTTGATTTACCTATGTATGGTGGAAATTTAAATGAGGAAGAGTTGCTTGATTGGATTGTAGCCATGGAAAACTACTTTGAAAGTGAAGATATTTTAGATGAGCAGATGGTGAAGGTGGAAAAGAAAAAACTCAAAGGTCATGCACTTTTATGGTGAGACTACGGGCAACCAAAAAGGAGAAATCAAGTTAAATCAAGGATAATTTCTTGGGACAAGATGGTAGAAAAACTTAAAGGTAAATTTCTTCCAAAAGATTATGAAGTTCAATTGTATAAAATATTAGAAGGTTTGAAGCAAAAGGATTTAGATTTCAAGACCTATAATGATGAATTCTATAAATTATGTAGAAGGTCAGGAAGAAATGAAGATGAAGTTGAAAAAGTGGCTAGATATCTAGGTGGCCTTAGATTCAATATACAAGATGAATTGGTTGTTGCTAACCCAAAGAATGTTGAATAGTGTTTTCAATTGGCTATTAGGGTGGAGGAAAAGATCAAAAGGAGACAAGAGAAGTATGTTAGAGGAAGAGGTAATAATACAAGAGGGAGATGATCAATCCCTACAACAAGGCAGCCATTTGAGGAACAAGAAGTAAATAAAGGTAAAGAGAAAGGTGTTGATGTAAGAGGAGGTTTTATGGGTTCTAGAAGTAGATTTAGTGGTGGCATAAATTCAAATATCTTTGTAGGAAGATGCTACAACTGCAATGAATTTGGTCATCCTTCTTGGAAATGCCTTGAAAATTTTGGTACTTCATCTAGTGGAGATGAAAAGAGGACTAAAAGGAGGGCTCAAATAGTACAAGAAGAGGATTGTGAGAGTACTAATTCTACAAGTTATCATGCTACTCTTTAAATAGGTGAAACTTTGATGATGAGGAAGACCATACTTAAGGCAGCAAAGGAGATGGAACCATTACAAAGAAAGAATCTCTTCAAAACAACATGTAAGTGTAGGAACAAGGTATGCAAAATTTTCATTGATTTAGGCTCTACTAAGAATATGGTGTCAAGTGAGATGGTTAATAAATTGAATTTGCAAAAAATTCCTAATGAATTTCCATATAAAGTGTCTTGGTTGAGTGATGGCAATATGTTTTGGTTAATGAACAAGCTGTTGTAAAATTTCAAATTGGTGGCTATAAAGATAAGGTAGTGTGTGATATTTTTCTCATGGATTGTTGCCACTTACTCCTAGGTAGGCCCTGGCAGTTTGACAGACATGCAATATATGATGGGAGAGAAAACACTTATACCATAGAAAAAGATGGGCATACATTTTTTTTGACACCATTGGTGGAAGAAGACAAAGGTAAGGGTAAAGAGGCTAAGGTAATCATGTGTGGGAAAAAATAACTTGCAGAGGTTGTGAAGGAAGACAAAAAGATAGGTGGTACAGTTAGTTCAAGGCTTAAGAGAGTTGAGACAACAAGTGAGAAGGTTGATTCAGGTTAGAAGGGTAAGTTGACAGTGAATTGGGATGATAATGTTTTGATAGGAACCATTGTGTGTCCTTCAGTTGAGAGTAAGGTTGCAAAGCATGAAGGATCTGTAGGTACAATAGGTTGTAACTCTAATGGTACAGTCGTATATGGGGCTGACAAAACAAAAGGACTAATGAAAGTGATGAAAGGATAAAGTGGAAAAAGAGTTGAGGGTAGATGCAAGCATGAAGCTAAGGTAAAAGGGAAATCAGTTCAAGGAACTACTGACAAGTGTTTGTTTGCAGGTATTAATGAAAGAATACAATCAGGTTTTGATCAAGGGACTGGTAGAAGACCATCATTAGGTCTGATTACAAAAGTGGAACCAAATCCAAGTACAAGTAAGATCAAGGATGCAAGACTTGTAGACCAAAGAGTGTGTGGAGCTGAGATGAAGCATGGTACAAGGAATAACTCATGTGACATGAGTTATTTTTCAGAGGGGTTGTATGGTGCAGGTGCACCTAAGCACATGAAGGCTATAATAAGAGGTCAAATTGTCAAGTATAGGTGTTAGGGGTATTTTTGTTTTAGACAAGGTATATCTATATTAAATAAGGTCTAATGAGACCATTTTCTATGTATTTAGGTGATTTGAGAGTCATTAGTGGTGAAATGTAAAAAGTTGCAAAAAAAAAGTGTAAATGTTGTCATAGGCAAAAATTGCAAAAATGCAAATTTTAGGTAGTTGAAGGGACATAGAATTTTGAAAGACAGTTATAGGAATTGGGTGGTTGGAATTTCAATTGAAATATGTATAAAAGCCTCTAAAATTCTTGAAGATGGGTGGTTGAATGTTGTGTGGAAGATTTCCAATCAAAATACAACGTTATTTATGATAATTCTCTGTATTTCTGAACTTTTCAAGCACTCTACCGCCCATACAGTTTGAGTTGTGATGAAATTTTTTGTATCATGTAGAAGCATGTTTTAACTCTCATTTGAATCCAATTTGAGTGTCTTCAATTAAGATTGGAAGGAGATCTCTTTAATTTTCTAAAAACTGCCTATTAAAGGCCAGTGAAGGGTTTGATTGAAGTTTAAATCATGTTTTAGTCATTCCACCTACTATCAAAGCCTGTATATCAGTGGAATGACTTGTGTTAGGATATATTAGGTGTCCACATGGTTTTGTAGGCAGAGGAGTCAAGTTGTTTGAAATTGGGTGATGCCCTAGGGCTGGATAGTGCATTTTTCATATGAAAATGAGGTGTTAAAGAAGGGTTTTGTAAAATTGTTGAGGGAAAAATACATGTAATGGTTGTTTAACCTTGTGTAGGGTATTTTTGGTCTATTGGATGTGTTTATTGAGTCAGGTAAGTCTGGGAAATAGGAGTTTCAATAAACCCTTGGAAATTCCATGAAAAGCGAGGGTTTGGTGGATCAATGTCCTATAAGTCTTGGATTTGAGAGTTGATGATGAAATTTTGTGTTTTTTCACACAATTGGTGACTGTACATGGAGATTTGGTGTAAACTTCGTGTTTAGGAGGTACCCCCTTTGTAAAAGAGGGCTAATTGGTGGTTTTAAGATAGGGGCAGTTTATTGATTCTCAATATTATTTCAAAGAAACCTCATGGAATACTTTAGTATGTTGTGTTAGATCATGTTGCGAGTCTCATAAGGTGTAAAGAAGGTATTTTTATGACCTTCTCTAAAAGATATTGTGAAAAGTCAGTTTGTGAGGGCTACAAGCCTTTAGGTGGGTGTTTGGGGAAAGTTGAGTGAATAGGGTTGGAAGGGTTGGTTCCTTGTTTAAATTTGGTCATTTTGTGTTGGTTAGGGGTGTACACCACCTTGGTTGCTATCACATAGGCATAATAAAAAATATAATTAAGGATAAGAAACTCATACAAACACATCAATCATCAAAAAATTCCTTACACCTATGATTTTATGGTTGGTCACATTCAGAAATTTTGTGAACTTAATCATACCATTAGAATAACACCATTTTATTATGCTTTCATCACTTGGCATGAAAATTTTACCATCCAAGGTCCTCCTTCATCCACTTCAGCAACTTGAGTTAAATCCAACCCAAGTTTCCATTCTTGAGCTTTTATGCACATCTCTCACCTATAGGGACATCTTAAATAATATCTTCCAAGCATTTGTTGGCCATATTTCCATAGACCATCACTTAAAATTTACTCCAAATTATTTTTCTCCACTTGATCCATCACATAACATAATATAGAGAGATAGACAATGGATCAAGCCTAAATATTTTTATACTTATATTGGTGCAATATTTGGGTTAAATTATAGAAGCCTTGGGATCGCATACCATCACCTTTAAATAATATAATATAGAGAGATAGACATATGGTACTATTTACCTTCCCATTGAGGTAGGACCCTCATTGAAACATACCCTATGTCATGCATTAAATCTATATCTCCCATACAATATCCTACTTGGTCGACCATGAATCCACACCATGCAATCCGTACCCTTTGCATATCATCAATGTCTTTAGTTCTCATACAATGGTGTGTAAATTATTATTCCTAGTGATCTCCAACCCTATCAATATTGTAAAATGTTAAAAGGGAAATATAACAACCATTGTCCATATTTTGATATTGTTTCCAAATCCTCTTACATAAAATCCATATCATACATCAACCATAGTGATTTACCTTCCACATATTCCACCCCATCCACTAAAAACATACTTAAAATCCACCTTCAAAATTCTTTATAACGGATGTGGAGGATACCAAATCCATGAATCCATTTATATTTTCAAGTTACCCCTTTCACCTTGATCCTATGATTGAACTCACCTAAAGGTTCAATATATCCTCCTCACATTGCAATGGGGGCCCACTACCTTCCTTTTGAGTGGTTATCTTGCTGATGAGGACATAGATGAATTTGATCCCACATGGCTTTAGAAAGATGAAAAATATGATACTTGCTTTAAATAACACAAAGTTCTCATTCCCTTTCATATTTTTAGTAAAATGAACTATAAATTCAAAGGTCTTGGTTTACACAAGCAATTCTCCCTTGATCATATTGATAGAACTGATAGCTTAGAATATGGTTCTTACAATGAGCATTATGGTGCCTTTAATAATTTTTACTGATAATGCTAGGTATACCTCTTCTAAACTTGATGATAGAGAAGAAAATGCTATTCTTAGTCCTTTGAAAGAGCTTTCTACTAGAAACATATTTCATGATAATTCCATCCTTTCTATCTACCTTGACCTAAAATACCCAAAAATGATTGAATGGGACCAACATGATCCTCCTATTTTGGATATATTTGAAAATGATGAGGATATTTTAGAACTTATACAATATTTTACCAATATTATATTAGGAGATCATAGGTAAGGCTTATAAATCCTATTGAGTTCATCAACATAATTTGGAGAAAAAGAGGGTCTTTCAATGGAATCAACAAAACCTACACTTGATACAAATTTCCCCTTTAATATTGAGCTTCACCTTCCATTGGCTCTTACTCCACTTTTAGATGGGGCACCAATTCTTGTTGAGGAATCTAGAGACATAAATTTGGGTTCAAAGGACAAACCTGAGTTGACATAGATAGAAAATGCTTTAGATCTTGATTTAAAGATAAACATATTTTCAATAATTAGAGATTACCTAGATATATTTTCTTGGTCTTGCATTAACATGCCTAAATTGGACCCATGTTTGGTCATCCATCACCTTGTGACAATCCCTAATGCTAAACTAGTTTGTTAGAAGCTAAGAAAATACATCTTAATGTGGTTTTAGGCAAGGAATACATTCAAAGTTGCTATATGTCATATTCGTTCAGCCTATTGAGTATATAATGTAGGTTTATAATTTAGTACCTATAAGCAAGCTAATCAAAAATGTTGGTGCCACATCAAAGGGCCATGACTATCATATTCCATGACATGCTATATGATATTTTTGAAGATTTATGTGGATGACATCTTAGGAAATTCAAAAGTCAAAATAGATCACTATGTCATCTTGCATCATATCTTTTAGAGGCTCAAAGACTATAAATTTAGATTGAAACCTAAGAAATATTTTTTTGGAGTCACATCAAGCAAGCTCTTAGGGTTCATTGTTTATAGATGTGTATTCAAGGTAGATCTAACTAAAATAAAGAAATACAAAAATGCCACCTCCTAAGAACCTTATACAACTATTTAGTCTATAGGGAAACTCAAAGCTATTAGATGATTCATTACCCAATTAGAAGATACGTGTCATCTTGATGCAGGAGCATCCCAGGTTTCAAGCAATCTTGCATCAGCCAAAAATATTTGCATTCATGTTTTCTTGCATTTTAGTAGTTATCTGTTTGGATCCCGTCTCAATGTTTCGTACCGCATTGTACAACATTGTAACATCAGAGCTCGTGGAGTAGGATATATGTATTCATTACAAAATCTACATCATATCCATAATTCAAGTGTTTTGGAGATTCTAGAATGAAGTTATCGCTAACAAAATATCAACTGTATTTGGACAAAGAGCATTCACTGACCAGTCTTGGCTTTTCAAGGGTGCAAACCTATTTCGTGACTTGCAAAGCTCAAGAGTCCATTTCATAAGGATGAAAATTCACCATGGAACCTTAGTCTTGATCCACATCATGTTTATCCAAGGATCAAAGGAAAATCATATGTTTTGGATGACCTTCACACGTTTCATCTACTTCGGGGTTTGAGACCTCTTGAGGCCGACGCAGACCTTTTCTGGAGCTGGGAATTGATTTATATAGGAATCATGTAGTTGCATTAGGAATAAATCAAGTAATAAAGTAGAAGAAAGATCTAGGATTTTAAGGGCTTCGAACCGCATTATAATTCTAGGATTTAACACCATATCATTTTGTAATTCTACAAGCAGGAAGGCAGGGCATGTTGCCAGTTATTCATTGATCATTATCTATATTTCCATATGCAATTGTGTTCTTGTTCATTGAGTTTCCATTGTGCTTACTCTTGCTACAAGGCTAGATAGTCCTATTTATGGACCTTCCATCCTTGAATGCACCAAGTGGTATCAAAGTGAAGTTACAAACCTTTGGGAGATCAGAGCAAGTTTGTAAACTTTGAGAAAGCAAAGGTGGAAAAATTGCCGACTTGAGGTAGTTGCACTAGAGCAATTTTTGTGAAGTTGAGCAACACATTTTGTAAGATCTTCGTTTGGATAGATTGCTGCCTTGGGGCAGCCTACTTGTGTTTGTCAACAGATCACCAATTGTGAGGAAGTTGTGACCCTATAACCAGATTGTCAACTTGAGGTAGTTGCACCAAATCCTCAGAAAAGATGTCATGAAGGAGAATTCATACTACTATTAATGTTGCTGGAAAGATGGATGAGATGGATGAGATGATGTGAACAATGAAAGTGAGATTGGATGTTGTTGAAGAAGATAGAAGAAAAGGATTAAACCCTAGACCTAATGATGAAAGTGATGATGATGAAGTTCAGACTGTAGATCGAGCTGAAGAAACCTTTGAGGAGGAAGAATCATATCAGATGAAGATGTTGAAAGCTATTTCAAAGATAGGAAAGTGACCTAGAATGGAGATTGCAAACTATACTGGTAATCTAAACCCTGAGGAGTTGATTGATTGGATAAATGACATTGAAGAATACTTTGAGCATGAAGAAATTGAAGATCCAGAGAGAGAGATTGCCAAAGACTAAACTAAAAGGACATGCTACAATATGGTGGAAAGAGGTTCAATTGGAGAGAAAAAGAAAAGGAAAAGAAAAGATTGTGAAATGGGATAGAATGGTGACGAAATTCAAGAACTAGTTTATACCTGTAGACTATGAGATGGAGCTGCTAAAGAGATTGCAAAACTTGAGATAGAAGGAGAAGAATGTAAAGGAATACACTAAGGAATTTCATAAGATCATCATTAGGACCAGACATAGAAAAACAAGCAAGGAGAAGGTGGCTAGGTCCATCAATGGGTTGAGGATGAATATTCAGAAAGAGTTGAGATTGGTAAGGATGAATTCAGTAGAGGAAGAATATCAGTTTGCATTGAAGGTGGAGGAAAAGCTGAAAAAAAGACATGAAAAAAGGCAGAGAGGAAGAGGAGGTAGATTTCAGAGAGGAAGGTCACATTTCAGAGGAGAAAGACCATATGTGGAGTAGAGCAAGGACAAAGATTCATACCACAAGGAAGAAAGGGATACCAATTCATACCCAAAGGGGAGAGATGACAAAAATTCTTACTGCCACAACAGAGGAGGCTACAATTTGTATTGTAATGATGGATACCAGAGAGATGAGAAGGGATATGACAAGAGAACTTTCAGAGGAACCTATTTTAGGTACAAAGTGTAGACACATAAAAATGACCTAGGCCTGTAAACTCTATTTTACCACTTTCGTTCTAGCATAATTATGACATTTTAATTATGTCCTTGGTCCACATTCGAATATTGATTAAATAATTCATGTCCTTTTATTCTTCATGATTATTAAATAAATAAATCTTATTTATTTATTAAATACGTCATTAATTGTCTAGGTCTTCCTTTAATTAAATAATTTTCTTAATTTATTTAATTACTTTTCTGCATTTATTTCTTCCTAATTATTAAATAAATGAATTTCATTTATTTATTTAATATGTCACTAATTGTCATAATTAAATGAATTGATTAATTTATTTAATTATTAATCATATCTGCTAAATTAAATAATTATATTTAATTATTTAATTGTCAAAATTAATATTCCTCATTTTAAATAAATGAAATTATTTAAAATGTCATCACATTCTTAACTGATAGTCCATTTTGGTAAATAATTTGAAAAAGATTATTTATTATCTCACAAAATCCATATTTTGAATTAATTTAATTCAAAATGGTAATATTCCTCCAAAAATCAAGTAATCGGGCAGATTCTTGATTTTCCAAATCTGGTCTTTAGTTTAACTCTTATCTTCTTGATTTTTTGAATCTCACAAATTAGGCAGTCTTTATCTTCTTGATTTTCGAAAATCTTTATTTTCTAATTAATTATCTCATTTATTCTCCACCACCGATTTGATCTTCTTAGATGACATTTCAACCACTCGTTTAAATGATTTTTCCCTAACCCTGATTAGGGATTATTAGATTTAATCTCGTCCTTTGATTTTAGGTCTCTGCCGAAGGTCAATCTCATTCGTCCATTCAAAATGGAATTTTCTATAAAATGCTATTTTTCCTCTCATTTTTACATTACACACTGACACACTTAGACATTTTACAGACATTGTAGCATTTATTATCATATTCCATTTAGTTTTGGCATATTTAGGCATAGGAATTTTTAATCATATTGTCATAGGCATAGGCATTTAGATTCAAATCCTTCAAAGCTTGTGTAGGACTTCGTCAAAGATTGCTTGCACATTCGATCTGAGGGCAACACGTCAATCAACAAGTTAGAAGGTGCTATGGAGGTAATCATGGAAGATTCGAGGAATAGGTATAACCATTTTTTATTTAATTTCCTTTGTGCTTCATAGATCTTTGGGTTTCTTAGTTGTAAGAGAAATGGTTACTAACTCTAGAACTTGGGCCTGTTCTAGTGGGAAAAAGTACTCACACCAGAACGACTCAGACTGGTAGCACCTTGAACCCGAGAGACTTCCAGCTAGTATATAAAAGTGGATTCTTGGGGAAAGCCCAAGAATCATGCGTATGATTTCGACGAGATGGATCCGAAAGGGGACTCTCGCCGCATGGATCATGCCCTACGAACGGAATGCTCGTATTAAACACCTCTTGTTTTAGTGTCCAACCGTTCTTTGGCCGTTGCTTGGTATAGTGCAGGGTATATTATCATGCCCGAAGACACTCACTACTGATCCCCTTGAGTAGAGATAGCAGTTCTTGGGAAGTCAATACCCAATAATTAGAATTTGGTGTGCTCGAATGACATTAATGAGTCGTGGAGGGGAGCCAATGCAACCAAAATTCTAAGCTATCCGCTCTCGAGAAGGAAAGGTGTTTAGCACCAATCTGGGGTATATTGGTGGGCTATTGGCCTTTTAGGATTGTACTTGTCTTATGTGTGTTTTCTTACACCCAAAACATTGTGCTTGTCAAGTGCTTGCTGAATTTCTCAAACATATTTCACCACATTTACAATTCTGGACAAAACATTCACCACTAGACAGATCAAATTCGCCCTCAATTTGACAAGAAACTCAATTTTAACAAACTATGTCACAATTGTTGAAACGAATTCGCTTTTCTGCAACGCTTTTGAAAACTACTGAGATGCAATCGCACTGCTAAACCACATTTGATATCTCAAACATCGCATCTGTCTATGTCGTGACACATTTGAACCTCAAAGAGCCGCATCCGCCAAACTAAGTCGCATTTGTCAGTCTCAGAGCCGCATCCACTCAAACCCAACCGTATTCGCTACACCGTGACACATTCAGGGCCTTAAATGATGCATTTGCCTGTCACAAGTAAAAACTCCATACAAAGTCAAATCTGAAGCTAAGCCTTGTCAATCTTTTGTCAAACACTATTTCCAAAGGGATTCTGTAAGAAACCAACTTTGAAATTGCTCAAAACTTTCGACCATTAGTTTGCATTCTTGACCATAGGCTTCATCCTTCATTCTTTTTTAGTTGCATACATTAGGCATTAGCTTGTCCCTAGGTTTTAATACTTGCATACTTTGGATTAGGAAAATCTTAGTACAATTTTCAACGTCATTGCTTCCGAAACTAGGTTATCTCAGACTTAATCATCATTCCCTTTTTCAGTCATTGTCCCTTTTGTGAGATTTTCCAACTCAAAATTCTAGTTAGGAAAACTCACTAGTCATTTTGACCTTGTCATCTTGTCATTTTTAACAAAATCCTTTAGTAACCAAGATCGAAAACAAAGATTGAGCTTAGAAGTGCTTAGGTATCCTTATTTCAAATTGCATTACAAGTTTAGACATTACATATTTTATTCCTGAAAATCCAAAAATATTATTCATTCTAGTCGTCATTTTGAACTTAGACCTTGCATAGTGTCATCCTTGCATTTAGTTGTCGTCTTCATTTTGAGCAATATTATTTTATGGTGGAAACTAGACTCCAAAAATAGAAATGAAAAATGGAAATTTTTTGACAAGACCCCACTTTCACTGTCAACAATCCTACGTATGACCCAAATTGGACTTTTGACAATCCATTTGGCAATACAAACAATCAAACTCTCACGACAATAGCATTCTCAACAAATAGTCCCTTTGAACCATTCTTACGTAAAGATGTATACAGACAAATACTTGAGGAAAACCTAGAGGTAGCAGTACAAGACCTAGAGGCCTCTCAATTCGTGGAACAAATGTTCCTATATGACAGACAGATATTTGGCCATACTCTTAAGTTAAGGAGCCAAATTACCTCAAGGATTCGACATTAACACATTGAGATCAACATCTCTAGACCCTAATGTCAACAATGGACATAACATGTCAAATAGTGGTCAATCTCTAAACACTACGAGTAATACTTTCTTTGACACTACAATGATAGTGCATGCTACCTTCAACATTCCAAACACCTCCAACTCAATAAATGCTACATCCATTGGAGGATCACAATCTGTCATAGTGCCCACAATATCCACAACACTGTCACAATCGGCTGGGACCACCTTTGGCTCCTCGGCTATGTGGGCAAGTTACTCCAATCCTCTTTTTACTACTACGGTAAATGCCACAGGGGCATCATCAAGTCATACCAATCCCCCTTTGACAACTACACCGAGTACCATGAGTACACCTTCGACATATCCTCTCATTGGTATCTCACAAAATCCTTTGGTGAGGGTAAATGACATATATTTATTCAAGGACAACAACAAAATGTGAACACGTCAACACTGTCAAATACCATCAAATCCCAAGGACAACATGCGACCATTCCTCTTGTCCAAACCCAACAATTTGGACAAGGTAGTCAAAACACACAACCCATGGCATCATTAGCACATCACAATGTTCATGGTCACCATATTCCCCAAATATCGACACAAATGGCTAGGGGAAACACCCCAATGTACTCATCCCACATTCATACTCACCAACATACCCCCAATCCAAAATTTCAATACCAACAACATGCCAATCTGAACACATCATACATATCACAACAATCCATACCTCAACAATACACCAATATCCACGCACAAAAAATGGGGACCTATGGCGTACCAATCAATCCTATGCATGGGACCACAAATAGATGCCTTACAAGTCAAACTGATGGGTCTAGAGAAAACTATCCAAAACATACAAATATCAGGTAAGAAATCAGAAGTGTCATATGATCTAAACATATACCCATTCGACATGAGCTTATACATGCCACCATTTCCTCCGGGATATGTGTCACCCAATTTTACAAAATACAGAGGAAAGAAAAACCCCATCGAACATGTTCACGAATTTGCAACCAATTGTATAGGCGTCGCCTATTAACACACATACTTGATGAGACTTTTCTCTAAAAGTCTTGTAGGTCCTTCCCTTGAATGGATTTCCACTCAAAAGGATATCCAAACATGGGATGAGCTTAAACAAAAATTCATAAAGAATTACGCATACAACATTAACATGGACACCTCTATTACTAGCTTGTGCAATCTCACACACGAGGATGCTGGTGAGACATTCATCCCATTCTTTCAAAAATGGAGAAGTCGAGCTAGTCGATGTCACATTGACATACCCAAAAGGGAAAAGGTGGACATGTTCGTTCAAACACTTTTGGGTCCCCTAAAATATGCATTGCAAGTGCATTGTTGCACAACCTTCACGGACCTACTCGAAAAAGGGGTCTAGATTGAGAAATCCCTTATTGCAAAGGGAGAGCTAAGATACGGTCCCAAAAATGCAAATGCAAATCCTCCCGCCGACAAGAATAAATACTAGGTAAAAAATAAACATGTTACAAATGACATTGTTGTTGACGCCAAGACTGCAAACATTGTGGGTCCTGTACTAGCTGTAAAAGGGGTTCAGTAGCAAAACAAACCAAAAACAACATTGACACCCCCTACCAATGTCCCCTCAAACAACCAGAGCGGCCAAAAAAATCAAGGACAATACCATCAAATGAGACAATTCCTCAGGGGTCGCACATACACTGCCTTGGGTGAACCCATTGAGGAAGTCCTCAAGAAATGTCTTTAGAATGGGGTCATCACGCTTCAAGAACCAAAACCATATGACCGAGGAAAATTCAAACCAGCATGGTGGGACAATAATGCATTTTGCGAGTATCATCAGGAAAAAGGACATAAAACCTCTACCTGTCGACAACTGAAAAACCTAGTACAAGATCTTATCGAGAGTCGTATCATTGAGGTAGGTGGATCAAAATTTTCCTCCAATTCAGATCATACCATCCATAAGAACCCACTGTAGGACCATGGTTTTAATAATGCTTCCATGTTAGGTCCACAGGCAAACAATAATCATGCCAATTTCGCCCGAGCCAAGTATGACTATTTTGGCAGTGCCACTATACACAATGTCCGAATTAACGATGAATGTATCAACACCATCACGGTCAAGAGAGCACCCCAATGCAATGCTACCACTCGAAGTGGCAAGGTCACCATAGCTGGTCTGCCTCCCATTAGGAAACCCAAAATCACCATACCTGGCCCATATTCTAAACAGTCAAAACCTGTCTCGACCACAAAACAGTGGCAACCCAAAAGTCAGTTCAACCTTATCGACCAGTTGGGAAAAACTCCCACACAAATTTATATACTCGAGCTACTTCGTATCTCTCCCGTACATAAGGATATTCTGGACAAAACCCTGCAAGAGTCTTTAGTCCCCAAGGACATTGATGTCAATCGGTTTGAGACCATGGTGGGATACCTCACTACGCCTCACCATGTCACCATTTTTGATCAAGATTACTCGTCACCTAAGACCAACCACAATGATGCATTGCACATTGAAACCTTCGTCCATAAGCATAAGGTCAGAATAGTTTTAGTAGATGGCAGAGCAGGATTAAATATATGCTCCTTGAAACTGCTTAAGGCTCTAGGATTTTCTGATGCATGCATAGACCCTACAAAGAGTATAGTGATCAAAGCATATGATGACGAAGAACGCCCTTCATGAGGCATTATTTCTCTTCCTATCAGAGTGGGACCAGTCATTGTGGATACAACCTGCCAGGTCCTAGATCTAGAACTACCATACAACATCTTGCTTGGTCGCCCATGGATTCATGCCTTAAAATTCGTTCCATCCACATATCACCAATGCTTAAAATTCCCATTTGACGGCACATAAATCACTATATATGGCAACCCCGACCCCTTTCAATACTGTACCAACCTAAGGGGTATTTTTGAAAATCGAGTGCCTATCAATCGAGAGGCTTCTAGCCCCTTGTCTTCCAAATACATAGATCCATCCACACTCACATCATCTTCCACATCCACTCCATCCACGATTTCTGCCACACCACCATCTTCCACAAACCCTAAGGCTGAGCCCACTGTCAAGACCCAGGACCTCGGCTATGGAGAATTCAAACTGCACACAACATATAGCATAACAATGATACCCAAGTCCTCGAAGGTCTATGGTCGGCCATGTTTTAGAATGGAACCCAAAGAAATTTTCAAAGTTCCACCAAAAATAGTGTCATCAAATGGGGAGACATGAGTAATGAGGACCTTGTTGATATCACAGGATGGCTCTATAAGGATATTGTCACACTACCCCCATTACTAGTCAAGAAATATGGCAAGGGATATGACATAATGAAGGCTAAGGGCTACGATGGTACTACTGGCCTAGGCAGAAATAAAACTGGACGAAGAGAGCCCATAGAACCTTTCAAAATACCAAAGTATCTTGGATTAAGGTTTGGATCGCCCGACAATGACAATCGACGTACCATTGAACTTTCGAGTGAGTGAGTACATGCTTTAGAAAGTGTCGAGACCACTAAGGAAAACCTCACCAAAACTGACTCCCAAGAGTGGGAATTTGTCTCTGAATGATCCTTAAGTGACTGTTGCCTCGATGATTTGTTTGTTGAATTGGGGGAACTGAACTTTGAATAGAGATTTTGGAAAACATTTAAAATTGATCAGGCACCAAATAGTCAAAGTCCCACTACCACTCCCCATGACCTACAAACCCCATCATCTGAATCCCATCAGTCCAACCCATCCAAATTACCAAATGACACTGACAATCATGACTCTGAGTCCTTCACCCCTTATTTTGACAACGACTATGAGACTAGTGAAGGGGAATATTGGATAGAGTCTGATGTAGAGTTGGATGATAATAATCTCATCTAAAATATCATTGAATCTGTCTGCATGCTTTCTGCATCCTTCCCTTAATTCACTAACACTGACGATGGCATTTCCTTAGTTTATCCTCAGCTAGTCGATTGGGACCAACAAGGCCCACCAGTCCTAGACATTTTTCAGAATGATGAGGCAATTGTAGAGTTTATGGGATTACGTGAGGGCATACCTAGTGGTGATCACAAGTCAGGATTCAACATTGATCTAGATTGCACAACATACTTCGGCGAGACTGCTCCATCCTCCAGTTGCAAAATTAAAAATAAAAATAAAATAAAAAATGAAAAGTCTTTAGGTGAAAACCGAAAGGTACCTTCTGATGACAAAAAAGTAAAAACAAAGGATGTATTTGCGGGTGAAAACCTCTCTGAGGCGCCCAAAGATGGAGGACTGGACTTTCTTCTCATACAACAAGAGAAATTAGCTATGCTTATAGAAGACACCATAGAAGACAACATATCAACTGTAGAAGATCCCAAAATGGTCCTCTTTGCTGCATCATTGACTAAAGAAGAGAGACCGAAATTTCACAAGTTCTTTGCAGAATGTAAAATCAACTTCGCATGGTCCTATGCTGACATGCCAGGATTAGACCCAAAACTGGTTCTGCACCATCTGCCACTATTGCCTAATGCCAAACCAGTAAAATAGAAGTTACACAAAATGCATCCTCAGGTTGCTCTATTGGTCAAAGTTGAGTTAAAGAAACTTCTAGATGCTGGGTTCATATGGTCTATTGACTATGCTGAATGGATATCTAACCTAGTTCCAGTAACAAAGCCAAATGGGTTGATCCGCGTCTGCACAGATTTTAGAGACCTAAATAAGGCATGCCCAAAAGATGACTTTCCTTTACCGAATATTGATATCATAGTTGACCTCATAGTAGGATATGAGATGTTGTCCCTCATGGATGGTTTCTCTGGCTATAATCATATTTGCATTGCCCCCGAAGACCAACACAAAATGATATTTACTTGCCCATGGGGTACGTACTGTTGGAATGTCATGCCATTCGGTCTCAAAAATGTAGGCCCCACATATCAGAGGGCTATGACCACAATCTTTCATGACATGATGCATAAAATAATGAAAGATTATTTAGGTGACCTATTGGCTAAATCAGTAACAAGGAAAGATCATATGAAGGTGTTAGACACAATTTTCAAGAGATTGGAAGAATACAAAGTTCGACTAAACCCTAAGAAATGTGTCTTCGGTGTCACATCAGGAAAACTCTTGGGATACATAGCTTCTCGAAGAGGCATTGAGGTCAATCCAGAAAAAGCCAAAGCCATCATAGACATGCCTTCGCCTAGAGGAATCAGTGAACTCAGAACTCTACAAGGTAGGGTACAATCTATTTGGTGCTTCATAGCCCAATTGGCTGACAAGTGTCACCCATTCCAATATCTATTGTGCAAAGGTATCCCCTTTGTGTGGACAGATAAATGTCAAGAATCCTTTCAACAAATCAAAGATTACCTATTGTCACCACCAGTCCTCATGCCTCACATTCATGAAAAACCATTGATCTTGTACACCTCTACCACTAATTCAAAACTGGGGGCATTACTAGCACATAACGACCAAGAAGAAAAAGAAAGAGCTATATATTACATTAGTCAGACATTGGTCGGGTATGAACTAATCTATACATCAATTGAACGAGCTTGTCTAGCCATGGTCTTTGCAGCATAGAAGCTAAGATATTATATGTTAAGCCACCAGACACAACTAGTAGCAAAGATCAACCCCCTCAAATATCTGTTAAGTCAGGCAGCATTAATGGGACATCTGGAAAATTGGGTCATGATTATGAGCAAATATGACATTCAATATGTAGAAAGGAAGGCAATAAAAGGACAAGTCATAGTGGACTACCTGGTAGACACACCTTTACAAAGTGATCATTCATTAGCGGCAGATTTTCTAGATGAGTCGATATTCCATACTGAACCTAAGTCACCATGGTGGATTTACTTTGATGGATCCCAGACAAATCATGGCTCAAGGGCAGGAATACTATTCATCACCCCTCAAGGAGACTCCATTCCTAAGTCTTTCCACATAGATTTTCCTTGCACAAACAATGTGGCAGAATATGAGGCACTGGTTACAGGACTAAGAATGGCAATAAAATGGAAAATCAGAGCACTACATGTCTATGGGGATTCTCAGCTCATCATCAACTAGGTTAATGATGACTATGACACAAAAGATGAGAAGTTGATGCCCTACAAACAAATGGTTGACAGTTTCCAAACATACTTTTTTATGGTAACTTTTGAACAAGTTTCGAGAGCACAGAACAAAGCGGCAGATGCAATGGCTACAATAGGCTCTCTCCTCGATATTCCAAGCAATGTACCTCAGCTGGAATTCCTAGCAGAACAATTGTTGGTCCCTGCCTATGACATTTCAGAGTCAGAGATGGTCTACGAACTTGTTGGAACCGACTCTCCTTGGTACCAAGATATTTATGACTACCTCAAGTCTCAAACCCTTCCACCTAACCTATCCAATAACCAGAGGAAGTCCTTTATCCAAAAAAGCCACAAGGTATTCCATCGTCAGTGACACCCTTTAGCACCATAGCTTTGATGACAACCTCCTTAGATGTATCGACACCAACGAAGCACGTACAACCTTACACGAAGTACATGACGGTATATGCAAGTCTCACGAGTGGTCCTACTCTAGCTAAGAAAGTAACAAGACTTGGGTACTATTGGACGACCATTGAAAAGGATGCAATAGAATATGTCAAGACTTGTCGCCAATGTCAGATCCATAGTGATTTGATCCACGCTCCAGCATAGGAACTTCAACCGATCACTTCTCCTTGGCCCTTTGCTCAATGGGGACTCGACCTTGTGGGAAAGATTCATCCTACCTCATCCAATGGCCATAAATTCATTATCACCACCACTGAGTATTTTACGAAGTGGATCGAGGCCATCCCTCTGACATACATAATCGACAAACAAATATCCAAGTTCATTCTTAACTACATCATTTGCCAGTATGGCCTTCCACAATCCATCATCACTGACAACGGACGTCCATTTAAAAACCAAGACGTTCACAAGTTATGTGAGCGATTTCACATCCAACACCATTTTTCATCTCCATATTACCCCCAAGGAAATGGTCAAGCTGAGGCATCAAATAAAACCATTGTTAAAATCCTCAAAAAAGACTGTTAATGACTGGCATATACAACTCAACCCTGCCCTATGGGCTTACCGCACTAGTATTCATATGCCTATAGGAGCCACTCCTTTCGCCCTGGTCTTTGGAGTTGAGGCCATCTTGCCCATTGAGGTTGAAATTCCTTCGTTATGAGTCTCCCTGAAGGGTTTAACTAATGAGGAGTATAGACAATCACACCTACACGAGCTAGAGATGCTAAAAGAAAGAAGGAAAAATTCCCTGAACCATCTACAAGCATATCAAAACTATCTTTGCCGCAGTTACAATAGAAATTTATGGTCAGGAAATTTGACATTGGCGCCTTAGTCCTCATGTAGAACCCTAAGAACTAGACTGACAGAGAAAAGCCGGGAAAGTTTGAACCAAACTGGTTGGGTCCTTATGTCATTGTATCTTCTTTTGGTTTTGGAGCCTATTAGCTGGCGACTCCAGATGGTGAACAATTGACAGAGCCTATCAATAGTTTACATCTTCAAAAGTTCTACGCATAGCATTAGGAGATCGAGCCAAAAACCATAAAAACAAAAAAAATAAAAAAATTGAAAAATGATAAAAAAATCATTTCCTTGATGAAAACCTGGCAAACAGGCGTTTTGGTAGCACAAAAAAAATAAGAAAAATGACAAAAATAGTAAAGAAAAGTGATTTTTCCAATAGTGAAAATCTGGCAAACAGGCGCTTTAAATAGGTATCATGGTGAAAACCTGACAAATAGGCGCCATGCGTACTCGATCATTGCTCTGCCATCTATTGTTACTTTGTCTGCCGTGGCCTAGGATGAAATACATTTTCCATCACCACCACATCATTCCCTTCCTTTCATGGTTGATAAAGGGTTGACATCAAGTCTTGGCTACTGTCCATCTGACACCCCTGGCACATCTCTTTCTGATCCGGTGGATATTTCAGTGAAAATTGAAGTGTCTCATTTTTCTCCAGAATCTGCACCATTAGAAAGATCTTGGCGTCCTGATTCCAACACAACTTGAACGGAGCGAAAAGGAGTCCGTTTGTGCAAGTTATGGACAGTCAAACCTCGGGTCAAACTGGGATCAGGGGTGTCTAAGAAGCGAAAAAAATGATGTCATCAAAAGTTGTCAAAGTTGGCATCATCGCGAAGAGCTCGTCGAGACGATTCTGACGGCGTTCGTTTCGTCGAAATCCGACATCGTATGCTCGAGATACAGTCAGTCAAAGTTTGTGCCAAGAATGTTGACTTTTGACCGTACGGAATGCTGACGTCATCATTCCGTACCGTACGGGCAGTGAAGTGGTGCAATCCGAATCCGCCATGTGGCATCCTTGTCAGTATTGTACGAACCAATAGGATGATGACACGTGTCATCCGTACACATCAGCGTCTCGTCGGCATACACGTCGGCTTCTGCGTCAGTGCTGAGTTGTCGTCCACGTCAGTGCTAATGGCCAATTAGATTCCGCCACGTGGCACCCTCCTGGTGCGACACGTGGCCCTCTCTCTCCCATCTCTACCGGCAGATTGAAATTTGTGAGTTTGTTTGGTTTGTTAAAAAATGCTGTTGGGTGGATTAGAACACCCGACCCCCCACCTGCGACATTTCCGCTCTACCGTTGAGCCACACAACCGGCGCTCAACTATGGAGGGAGTTGGGTCGGTTTTGTTATAGAACTGGCGCATTTTTTGGAGTAAGAAACGGCCGCGGGGTTTGAACTCCGAACCCGTCGGCCACCAAAAAGGTTTGAAACCGTCACACCACCGAACAATGTTTATTATATGTTGGCATCGGTTTATTTTACTGTGTTTTGGAAAACCGAATGCCTTAATTCAAACAAAAATCCCTCCAAATTTTAAACAAACTCCTAAAATTTGAAATTTAAACAAACAACAATCTCCCAAATTTGTAAAGCCCGAGTCAAGAATATAAGGGCTAAAATATTATTAAAGATTATATGGGAGATTAGGTTGTTTTTAGGGGATTTAATAGAGATTTTTATGTATTTTGGAGAGATAAGGTGAATATTGTAAAATCTTTTGGTTAAGGGCCAAATTGAGTTAATTTTTTGTATTTAAGGGGAGTGTGAGGTGAGAGTTGCTATTAAGTTTTTTTCAGGTGATGAAATCTTGAAGCTGAGGTGACGAAAGAGAGGTCTTGTAGAGATTATTTTGAGTCATTCTTGCACGTCAGAGTGTCGTTATGCTGCCGAAGTGCTTGAAGAATGGTTGTGGTGCTTTTGTAATTGATTTTTGGAGTTAATCAGATCGGTCTCTCTATTGGAGCGGACCCGGAGACGTAGTCACGTTTGTGACGAACTCCGTAATCAAACACTGTTTGCACTTCTCTTCTTCTCTCTCACCTTCTCTCAGTTTGTTAATTCCTTCATTTTGTTATTTCCTTAAGTTAATTTTGATTTAATTAACTTGGAATAATCATTGTAAAAGTTAAGCATTCAATACTGCATATAGTCTAGATCCTATACAGATCAAGTGGTATCAGAGCTCAGTTGACTATTATTGCAGTTATTTGTTTTGAATGCTAACGAGATCCAGGATTCAGAAGGGTGAAGGCAAGCTCGAAGACTTTGATCCTGAGATCGGGAAGCAAAGAACATTTCCGAAGATGTCAGTTTATGGAATGGAGGTTCCTGAAGAAATCAGTGAGCAGGAATTTCGAAGAGCATTCCTCGAGATGAAGGCTAAGGTGGATATTCTTTTTCAGGAAAGACAAGAGCGGAAGGAACGTGAAGAAGGTTCATCGAAGCAAGAAGATCGTGAAGACAAGAAAGGGAAACATCATGGAGATGGTGGCAAGAAACCAGATCACCCCTTCTCTTCTTCTCCTCCCTCTTCTCCTTCTCCTTCTTCTCCATCTTCTCCTCATTCTATTTCTTCTAATCCTTTCAAGAGTGGGTATAAGCCAAAAATTAAATTGGATGTAAAATTTGATTTACCAAAGTATTGTGGTGAACTTAATGCTGAAAAATTGGATGATTGGATTAAGCAAATAGAAGTCTACTGTAGAGTCCAAAACCTATTAGATGATGTTGATAGGATCCAATTAGCTACTCTTCATTTAGGAGGTACAGCCTTAACCTGGTGGGAGAGTAAGACTAAGGCAGAAGTTTCACAACATGGTAGAGTCAGTTTAACTTGGGCAGAGTTTGTTAATGCTCTTAAGAAGAAGTTTTATCCCCTAGGACATATGCAACAGTTAATGATGGACTGGCAAATGTTTAGGCAAGGGAAAGGTCAAACTGTCCAAGAATACACCCATGAATTTAGGAAAAGGGCTATTGCTTTGAATGTTCCTTTGTACACCCAGGACACTTTGTTGAAGTACATAGGAGGTCTGCATTCCTACCTTAGGCATTCCATTTTGGTATTGAATCCTAACAACTTGGATGAAGTTTGTGTCCAAGCTACCCACTTAGAGTCAAGGGGTAAAGGATCTTTTATTGATAAGTTTGATAATGATGTAAAGAAATCTTCTAAGAATGCAGAGACATGGAAAGGAAAGAAGACAGCTACAGTTAAGAAGGATGAGAAACTTTCTTGCACTCATTGTGACAGGAAGGGTTATGATGAAGAACACTGTTGGAAGTTGCATCCCGAATTGAGGCCTAAGTGGGCTTAGAGACAGAATCAGAAACAAAAAGGTAAGGAGAAAGCTGCAAATGTTGTTATGGATCTTGGTTCAGATTCAGATGATGAGACTAAGATAACAACTATGGGGTTAAAAGGTAAAGCTCCTATTTCTGGTGTTTCTGTTGCTAGTTGTGCTTCTACTTCTAAAGTTAATGATTTCTCTGAAGATGTGAAAAGGAATGAGTTGTTTCATTTAAGGGTTGTTGCTAAGAACACTAAAATTGATGCACTCATAGATAGTGGTTCTCAAGTGAACTTAATTTCAGAAAGTGTTGTAAAGAACTTGGGATTAAAAACTACACAACATAAGAAACCTTATCCACTAGGCTGGATTTGTGAAAATGATAAGTTGCAAGTAACAAGACAATGCACCTTAAGATTCACAATCACTAGTAAATTTGTGGATGAAGTATAGTTTGATGTGGTTCCACTGGATATCTGTGGGATAGTGCTTGGTAGCCCTTATTTATATGACAGGAAAGCTATTTTCTACAGGGAAAAGAATCATTATCATTTGTTTAAAGATGGCATTCAGTATATTGTACATTCTCACATGATTAAGAATGATCGTTCTTTTGCAAACACAGGGTAGTTAAAGAGGGTAATTAATGCAAGTAAAGAGTTAACTCTTATGTCTGTCAGTACAGGTGGTTCTAAACTTGAACTTGGAGTAGCTAACCAGGGTCAGATGTTGCAGGATGCACCCACAGTACAGCATGAGAAAATGATGCTTGAAAGCATTGATGAATCCTTGGGTAAAAATATTCCTGTTGTGAAGGATCGATATCTTGTTGACTTATTCTCTTTCATTTCTGCATTATTGTTCAGCTTGATGCTAGTCAATTTTTGTTGGTTAGTGGCTACGACAATTGATGTAGATGCTTATGGAAGTGATAGAATTATGTTTATGTTCAACAATCTTGTTGCAGTCTTCATTGTGCTTGTAGTAGATAGGATATACGAGGGATGTAAGAGGAAGGTGGGGAGGCCAAGTCCTCACTTATTGTTAGAGTAAATGCCACTTTTGGAGGTCCAAAAGGTCTTCAGTGGGGAGGCCTGATCCAGTGGATATTTCAGTGAAAATTGAAGTGTCTCATTTTTCTCCAGAATCTACACCATTAGAAAGATCTTGGCGTCCTAATTCCAACGCAACTTGAACAGAGCGAAAAGGAGTCTGTTTGTGCAAGTTATGGACAGTCAAACCTCAGGTCAAACTAGGATCAGGGGCGTCTAAGAAGCAAAAAAAATGATGTTGTCAATTTTTTTTGAAGTTGGTGTCATCGCGAAGAGCTCGTCGAGACAATTTCAACGGCGTTTGTTTCGACGAAATCCGACATCGTATGCTTGAGATACAGTCAGTCAAAGTTTGTGCCAAGAATGTTGACTTTTGACCGTACGGAATGCTGACGTCATCATTCCATACCGTACGGGCAGTGAAGTGGTGCAATCCGAATCTGCCATGTGGCATCCTTGTCAGTATTGTACGGACTAATAGGATGATGACACGTGTCATCCGTACACGTCAGCGTCTAGTCGGCATACACGTCGGCTTCTGCGTCAGTGCTGAGTTGTCATCCACGTTAGTGCTAATGGCCAATTAGATTCTGCCACATGGCACCCTCCTGGTGCGACACGTGGCCCTCTCTCTCCCATCTCTACCGGCGGATTGAAATTCATGAGTTTGTTTGGTTTGTTAAAAAATGCTGTTGGGTGGATTCGAACACCCAACCCCCCACCTGCGACATTTCTGCTCTACCGTTGAGCCACACAACCGGCGCTCAACTATGGAGGGAGTTGGGTCGGTTTTGTTATAGAACTGGCACGTTTTTTGGAGTAAGAAACGGCCGCGGGGTTTGAACTCCGAACCCGTCGGCCACCAAAAAGGTTTGAAACCGTCACACCACCGAACAATGTTTATTATATGTTGGCATCGGTTTATTTTACTGTGTTTTGGAAAACCGAATGCCTTAATTCAAACAAAAATCCCTCCAAATTTTAAACAAACTCCTAAAATTTGAAATTTAAACAAACAACAATCTCCCAAATTTGTAAAGCCCGAGTCAAGAATATAAGGGCTAAAATATTATTAAAGATTATATGGGAGATTAGGTTGTTTTTAGGGGATTTAATAGAGATTTTTATGTATTTTGGAGAGATAAGGTGAATATTGTAAAATCTTTTGGTTAAGGGCCAAATTGAGTTAATTTTTTGTATTTAAGGGGAGTGTGAGGTGAGAGTTGCTATTGAGTTTTTTTCAGGAGATGAAATCTTGAAGCTGAGGTGGCGAAAGAGAGGTCTTGTAGAGATTATTTTGAGTCATTCTTGCACGTCAGAGAGTTGTTATGCTTCCGAAGTGCTTGAAGAATGGTTGTGGTGCTTTTGTAATTGATTTTTGGAGTTAATCGGATCGGTCTCTCTATTGGAGCGGACCCAGAGACGTAGTCATGTTTGTGATGAACTCTGTAATCAAACACTATTTGCACTTCTCTTCTTCTCTCTCACCTTCTCTCAGTTTGTTAATTCCTTCATTTTGTTATTTCCTTAAGTTAATTTTTATTTAATTAACTTGGAATAATCATTGTAAAAGTTAAGCATTCAATACTGCATATAGTCTAGATCCTATACAGATCACTTGCACATCCTTTAAAATTGGCTAAGTCTTGCATTTGATTGGGGGAAATTTTTTTATCATGTAACTGTAGTGGATGTCACACATGGTTTCGACAATTGTTAAAAAGTCCCAAAAAAAGGGCAAAATGCATAAGCAGTCTGAAAAAGGAACGAAACGCTGCATAAAAAGTCACGAAAAAAAGACAAAAAAAAGAAATTAAAAGACCTAAAAAAAGACCAAAAACATTGCATAAAAAGTTCCTGAAAAAAAAGAGACAAAAACATTGCAAAAAGTTCCTAAAAAAAGACCAAAAACATCACAAAAAGTCCTAGAAAAAAGACCAAAAACATTGCAAAATGTCTTGAAGAAAGACCTAAAAATGGAAAAACGTCCTAAAGAAACCACAAAAAAGTCACAATGTCTAGACAACGCAAACCAAGGTCACATTTCATCATATTCGTCATATTAGTCAAGTCTTTGTCATCTGTTTGAACTACGTTGTCTCTGCGCATTTGCTACGTAGGCAAGACTCATATTTGAGTCCCCGAGACATTAGGTCAGTCCTTTTAGGTTTGTCAAAAATAAAATCATGGCGCAATCTTTGGTCATCAAGGCAAAGTCATTGGTCGTGTCAAACTATGATGTCTCTGAGTGTATGATGTAGGCAAGGCCATCTGTCGATGAGCCCCTAAGGCTGCAGTAGGTCAGTCCATTAGGGTTCATGGCACTACATCGACACAAATGTCAAAATTATCCAAGTCAAGAAAAATTATTCTTCAGATAGGAAAAATCCTAAAACACAGTAAAACAATCATTTATTCATCATCATGTCAAAGAAAATTGACATATGGTCAACACAAGTCAAACTCAGTCAAAATAGGTCAAATGATCATAACTTTTCAAACTGTCGGCTCTTGGTTAGCTTTCAAATGGGTCCTTCTGAAAAATAACCTCGGTCATTCACGCCTTAGGATGTGTCCTTCCTAGGCATCGTCACTGTCATTCAACATTTTGAGGGATCCTCTTGACATCAATATTCTTCAGATGTGTCATTCTGAAGAAAAAACTTTGTCATTTATGCCTTAGGATGTGTCCTTCCTAGGCATCGTCATCATTTTGAGGGATCCCTTTCGACATTTAGGGATCAATCCTCTTGACATCAAC
>VDFB02256132.1:116041585-116098376 GCA_007258455.2 Sequoia sempervirens | reverse complement strand
GGTGGAGGAAAAGATCAAAAGGAGACAAGAGAAGTATGTTAGAGGAAGAGGTAATAATACAAGAGGGAGATGATCAATCCCTACAACAAGGCAGCCATTTGAGGAACAAGAAGTAAATAAAGGTAAAGAGAAAGGTGTTGATGTAAGAGGAGGTTTTATGGGTTCTAGAAGTAGATTTAGTGGTGGCATAAATTCAAATATCTTTGTAGGAAGATGCTACAACTGCAATGAATTTGGTCATCCTTCTTGGAAATGCCTTGAAAATTTTGGTACTTCATCTAGTGGAGATGAAAAGAGGACTAAAAGGAGGGCTCAAATAGTACAAGAAGAGGATTGTGAGAGTACTAATTCTACAAGTTATCATGCTACTCTTTAAATAGGTGAAACTTTGATGATGAGGAAGACCATACTTAAGGCAGCAAAGGAGATGGAACCATTACAAAGAAAGAATCTCTTCAAAACAACATGTAAGTGTAGGAACAAGGTATGCAAAATTTTCATTGATTTAGGCTCTACTAAGAATATGGTGTCAAGTGAGATGGTTAATAAATTGAATTTGCAAAAAATTCCTAATGAATTTCCATATAAAGTGTCTTGGTTGAGTGATGGCAATATGTTTTGGTTAATGAACAAGCTGTTGTAAAATTTCAAATTGGTGGCTATAAAGATAAGGTAGTGTGTGATATTTTTCTCATGGATTGTTGCCACTTACTCCTAGGTAGGCCCTGGCAGTTTGACAGACATGCAATATATGATGGGAGAGAAAACACTTATACCATAGAAAAAGATGGGCATACATTTTTTTTGACACCATTGGTGGAAGAAGACAAAGGTAAGGGTAAAGAGGCTAAGGTAATCATGTGTGGGAAAAAATAACTTGCAGAGGTTGTGAAGGAAGACAAAAAGATAGGTGGTACAGTTAGTTCAAGGCTTAAGAGAGTTGAGACAACAAGTGAGAAGGTTGATTCAGGTTAGAAGGGTAAGTTGACAGTGAATTGGGATGATAATGTTTTGATAGGAACCATTGTGTGTCCTTCAGTTGAGAGTAAGGTTGCAAAGCATGAAGGATCTGTAGGTACAATAGGTTGTAACTCTAATGGTACAGTCGTAAATGGGGCTGACAAAACAAAAGGACTAATGAAAGTGATGAAAGGACAAAGTGGAAAAAGAGTTGAGGGTAGATGCAAGCATGAAGCTAAGGTAAAAGGGAAATCAGTTCAAGGAACTACTGACAAGTGTTTGTTTGCAGGTATTAATGAAAGAATACAATCAGGTTTTGATCAAGGGACTGGTAGAAGACCATCATTAGGTCTGATTACAAAAGTGGAACCAAATCCAAGTACAAGTAAGATCAAGGATGCAAGACTTGTAGACCAAAGAGTGTGTGGAGCTGAGATGAAGCATGGTACAAGGAATAACTCATGTGACATGAGTTATTTTTCAGAGGGGTTGTATGGTGCAGGTGCACCTAAGCACATGAAGGCTATAATAAGAGGTCAAATTGTCAAGTATAGGTGTTAGGGGTATTTTTGTTTTAGACAAGGTATATCTATATTAAATAAGGTCTAATGAGACCATTTTCTATGTATTTAGGTGATTTGAGAGTCATTAGTGGTGAAATGTAAAAAGTTGCAAAAAAAAAGTGTAAATGTTGTCATAGGCAAAAATTGCAAAAATGCAAATTTTAGGTAGTTGAAGGGACATAGAATTTTGAAAGACAGTTATAGGAATTGGGTGGTTGGAATTTCAATTGAAATATGTATAAAAGCCTCTAAAATTCTTGAAGATGGGTGGTTGAATGTTGTGTGGAAGATTTCCAATCAAAATACAACGTTATTTATGATAATTCTCTGTATTTCTGAACTTTTCAAGCACTCTACCGCCCATACAGTTTGAGTTGTGATGAAATTTTTTGTATCATGTAGAAGCATGTTTTAACTCTCATTTGAATCCAATTTGAGTGTCTTCAATTAAGATTGGAAGGAGATCTCTTTAATTTTCTAAAAACTGCCTATTAAAGGCCAGTGAAGGGTTTGATTGAAGTTTAAATCATGTTTTAGTCATTCCACCTACTATCAAAGCCTGTATATCAGTGGAATGACTTGTGCTAGGATATATTAGGTGTCCACATGGTTCTGTAGGTAGAGGAGTCAAGTTGTTTGAAATTGGGTGATGCCCTAGGGCTGGATAGTGCATTTTTCATATGAAAATGAGGTGTTAAAGAAGGGTTTTGTAAAATTGTTGAGGGAAAAATATATGTAATGGTTGTTTAACCTTGTGTAGGGTATTTTTGGTCTATTGGATGTGTTTATTGAGTCAGGTAAGTCTGGGAAATAGGAGTTTCAATAAACCCTTGGAAATTCCATGAAAAGTGAGGGTTTGGTGGATCAATGTCCTATAAGTCTTGGATTTGAGAGTTGATGATGAAATTTTGTGTTTTTTCACACAATTGGTGACTGTCAATGGATATTTGGTGTAAACTTTGTGTTTAGGAGGTACCCCCTTTGTAAAAGAGGGCTAATTGGTGGTTTTAAGATAGGGGCAGTTTATTGATTCTCAATATTATTTCAAAGAAACCTCATGGAATACTTTAGTATGTTGTGTTAGATCATGTTGCGAGTCTCATAAGGTGTAAAGAAGGTATTTTTATGACCTTCTCTAAAAGATATTGTGAAAAGTCAGTTTGTGAGGGCTACAAGCCTTTAGGTGGGTGTTTGGGGAAAGTTGAGTGAATAGGGTTGGAAGGGTTGGTTCCTTGTTTAAATTTGGTCATTTTGTGTTGGTTGGGGGTGTCCACCACCTTGGTTGCTATCACATAGGCATAATAAAAATATAATTAAGGATAAGAAACTCATACAAACACATCAATCATCAAAAAATTCCTTACACCTATGATTTTATGGTTGGTCACATTCAGAAATTTTGTGAACTTAATCATACCATTAGAATAACACCATTTTATTATGCTTTCATCACTTGGCATGAAAATTTTACCATCCAAGGTCCTCCTTCATCCACTTCAGCAACTTGAGTTAAATCCAACCCAAGTTTCCATTCTTGAGCTTTTATGCACATCTCTCACCTATAGGGACATCTTAAATCATATTTTCCAAGCATTTGTTGGCCATATTTCCATAGACCATCACTTAAAATTTACTCCAAATTATTTTTCTCCACTTGATCCATCACATAATATAATATAGAGAGATAGACAATGGATCAAGCCTAAATATTTTTATACTTATATTGGTGCAATATTTGGGTTAAATTATAGAAGCCTTGGGATCGCATACCATCACCTTTAAATAATATAATATAGAGAGATAGACATATGGTACTATTTACCTTCCCATTGAGGTAGGACCCTCATTGAAACATACCCTATGTCATGCATTAAATCTATATCTCCCATACAATATCCTACTTGGTCGACCATGAATCCACACCATGCAATCCGTACCCTTTGCATATCATCAATGTCTTTAGTTCTCATACAATGGTGTGTAAATTATTATTCCTAGTGATCTCCAACCCTATCAATATTGTAAAATGTTAAAAGGGAAATATAACAACCATTGTCCATATTTTGATATTGTTTCCAAATCCTCTTACATAAAATCCATATCATACATCAACCATAGTGATTTACCTTCCACATATTCCACCCCATCCACTAAAAACATACTTAAAATCCACCTTCAAAATTCTTTATAACGGATGTGGAGGATACCAAATCCATGAATCCATTTATATTTTCAAGTTACCCCTTTCACCTTGATCCTATGATTGAACTCACCTAAAGGTTCAATATATCCTCCTCACATTGCAATGGGGGCCCACTACCTTCCTTTTGAGTGGTTATCTTGCTGATGAGGACATAGATGAATTTGATCCCACATGGCTTTAGAAAGATGAAAAATATGATACTTGCTTTAAATAACACAAAGTTCTCATTCCCTTTCATATTTTTAGTAAAATGAACTATAAATTCAAAGGTCTTGGTTTACACAAGCAATTCTCCCTTGATCATATTGATAGAACTGATAGCTTAGAATATGGTTCTTACAATGAGCATTATGGTGCCTTTAATAATTTTTACTGATAATGCTAGGTATACCTCTTCTAAACTTGATGATAGAGAAGAAAATGCTATTCTTAGTCCTTTGAAAGAGCTTTCTACTAGAAACATATTTCATGATAATTCCATCCTTTCTATCTACCTTGACCTAAAATACCCAAAACTGATTGAATGGGACCAACATGATCCTCCTATTTTGGATATATTTGAAAATGATGAGGATATTTTAGAACTTATACAATATTTTACCAATATTATATTAGGAGATCATAGGTAAGGCTTATAAATCCTATTGAGTTCATCAACATAATTTGGAGAAAAAGAGGGTCTTTCAATGGAATCAACAAAACCTACACTTGATACAAATTTCCCCTTTAATATTGAGCTTCACCTTCCATTGGCTCTTACTCCACTTTTAGATGGGGCACCAATTCTTGTTGAGGAATCTATAGACATAAATTTGGGTTCAAAGGACAAACCTGAGTTGACATAGATAGAAAATGCTTTAGATCTTGATTTAAAGATAAACATATTTTCAATAATTAGAGATTACCTAGATATATTTTCTTGGTCTTGCATTAACATGCCTAAATTGGACCCATGTTTGGTCATCCATCACCTTGTGACAATCCCTAATGCTAAACTAGTTTGTTAGAAGCTAAGAAAATACATCTTAATGTGGTTTTAGGCAAGGAATACATTCAAAGTTGCTATATGTCATATTCATTCAGCCTATTGAGTATATAATGTAGGTTTATAATTTAGTACCTATAAGCAAGCTAATCAAAAATGTTGGTGCCACATCAAAGGGCCGTGACTATCATATTCCATGACATGCTATATGATATTTTTGAAGATTTATGTGGATGACATCTTAGGAAATTCAAAAGTCAAAATAAATCACTATGTCATCTTGCATCATATCTTTTAGAGGCTCAAAGACTATAAATTTAGATTGAAACCTAAGAAATATGTTTTTGGAGTCACATCAAGCAAGCTCTTAGGGATCATTGTTTATAGATGTGTATTCAAGGTAGATCTAACTAAAATAAAGAAATACAAAAATTCCACCTCCTAAGAACCTTATACAACTATTTAGTCTATAGGGAAACTCAAAGCTATTAGATGATTCATTACCCAATTAGAAGATACGTGTCATCTTGATGCAGGAGCATCCCAGGTTTCAAGCAATCTTGCATTAGCCAAAAATATTTGCATTCATGTTTTCTTGCATTTTAGTAGTTATCTGTCTGGATCCCGTCTCAATGTTTCGTACCGCATTGTACAACATTGAAACATTAGAGCTCGTGGAGTAGGATATATGTATTCATTACAACATCTACATCATATCCATAATTCAAGTGTTTGGAGATTCTAGAATGAAGTTATCACTAACAAAATATCAACTGTATTTGGACAAAGAGCATTCACCGACCAGTCTTGGCTTTTCAAGGGTGCAAACCTATTTCATGACTTGCAAAGCTCAAGAGTCCATTTCATAAGGATGAAAATTCACCATGGAACCTTAGTCTTGATCCACATCATGTTTATCCAAGGATCAAAGGAAAATCATATGTTTTGGATGACCTTCACACGTTTCATCTACTTCGGGGTTTGAGACCTCTTGAGGCCGACGCAGACCTTTTTTGGAGCTGGGAATTGATTTATATAGGAATCATGTAGTTGCATTAGGAATAAATCAAGTAATAAAGTAGAAGAAAGATCTAGGATTTTAAGGGCTTTGAACCGCATTATAATTCTAGGATTTAACACCATATCATTTTGTAATTCTACAAGCAGGAAGGCAGGGCATGTTGCCAGTTATTCATTGATCATTATCTATATTTCCATATGCAATTGTGTTCTTGTTCATTGAGTTTCCATTGTGCTTACTCTTGCTACAAGGCTAGATAGTCCTATTTATGGACCTTCCATCCTTGAATGCACCAAGTGGTATCAAAGTGAAGTTACAAACCTTTGGGAGATCAGAGCAAGTTTGTAAACTTTGAGAAAGCAAAGGTGGAAAAATTGCCGACTTGAGGTAGTTGCACTAGAGCAATTTTTGTGAAGTTGAGCAACACATTTTGTAAGATCTTCGTTTGGATAGATCGCTGCCTTGGGGCAGCCTACTTGTGTTTGTCAACAGATCACCAATTGTGAGGAAGTTGTGACCCTATAACTAGATTGTCAACTTGAGGTAGTTGCACCAAATCCTCAGAAAAGATGTCATGAAGGAGAATTCATACTACTATTAATGTTGCTGGAAAGATGGATGAGATGATGGAGATGATGTGAACAATGAAAGTGAGATTGGATGTTGTTGAAGAAGATAGAAGAAAAGGATTAAACCCTAGACCTAATGATGAAAGTGATGATGATGAAGTTCAGACTGTAGATCGAGCTGAAGAAACCTTTGAGGAGGAAGAATCATATCAGATGAAGATGTTGAAAGCTATTTCAAAGATAGGAAAGTGACCTAGAATGGAGATTGCAAACTATACTGGTAATCTAAACCCTGAGGAGTTGATTGATTGGATAAATGACATTGAAGAATACTTTGAGCATGAAGAAATTGAAGATCCAGAGAGAGAGATTGCCAAAGACTAAACTAAAAGGACATGCTACAATATGGTGGAAAGAGGTTCAATTGGAGAGAAAAAGAAAAGGAAAAGAAAAGATTGTGAAATGGGATAGAATGGTGACGAAATTCAAGAACTAGTTTATACCTGTAGACTATGAGATGGAGCTGCTAAAGAGATTGCAAAACTTGAGATAGAAGGAGAAGAATGTAAAGGAATACACTAAGGAATTTCATAAGATCATCATTAGGACCAGACATAGAAAAACAAGCAAGGAGAAGGTGGCTAGGTCCATCAATGGGTTGAGGATGAATATTCAGAAAGAGTTGAGATTGGTAAGGATGAATTCAGTAGAGGAAGAATATCAGTTTGCATTGAAGGTGGAGGAAAAGCTGAAAAAAAGACATGAAAAAAGGCAGAGAGGAAGAGGAGGTAGATTTCAGAGAGGAAGGTCACATTTCAGAGGAGAAAGACCATATGTGGAGTAGAGCAAGGACAAAGATTCATACCACAAGGAAGAAAGGGATACCAATTCATACCCAAAGGGGAGAGATGACAAAAATTCTTACTGCCACAACAGAGGAGGCTACAATTTGTATTGTAATGATGGATACCAGAGAGATGAGAAGGGATATGACAAGAGAACTTTCAGAGGAACCTATTTTAAGTACGGTGAAGGACATAGAGCATTTGAGTGTCGCCAAGAAAGTAAGAAGAGTGAAAATCATGCAAGAACTAGATGTGCAAAGGAAGAACCAGTAAAATCACCGAGTTTTGGAGGAAGTCCTAAGAAGGGAGAATCGTTATTCATGAGGAGATCACTGTTCTAGGAGAAAGAAGTACCTAAGGAAGCACCACAAAGGAAAAGTTTGTTCTGGACTAAATACAAAGTAGGAGGTAAGTGTTGCAAAGTTATCATTAATAGTGGTAGTAGACATAACCTAGTCACTGAGGAAATGGTGACAAAGTTGAATTTGGAAAGGAGAAAACACCCGGAACCTTACAGGATAGCCTAGATTCAAGATGAGCACAAGATACAAGTAAGTGAGCAATGACTGGTGAAATAATTGGATCATATCATGATGAAGTGCTGTGTGATATTATGCTTATGGATGTATGCCATATGTTGTTGGGTAGACCTTGGCAGTATGATAAGAAGGCTGTACTTGATGGAAGAAAGAATAGTTATACCATAACGTCTGATGGAAAGAGAATCACCTTGAAACCTTTGAAGGATGAACTAGAAAGTGAAGTATGTGGGACAACTAGAATCAATTTGGTAGATGGAAGGAAATTTTTGGATGGATTGCAACATGAGAACATGTGTTTTGCTTTGATTCCAAGGAAGTGTGGAGACTTAGATCCAGGAAGAATCACAAGGGAAGAAGAATCACTGGAGAAGGAAGTCACTGAATTCATAATGGAGTACCAAGATCTTGTATCAGAGAATGTGATAGAAGGATTACCACCAATCCAGAGTATCAGTCATCATATAGATCTTATTCCAGGAGCTAGTTTTCTAAACAAAGCTACACACCAGATGACTCCAGGAGAGAATGTAGAGCTGAATAGACAGATATAGGAGTTGTTGAAGAAGGGATTGATCAGAGAGAGTATGAGCCCATGTGTGGTACTTGCTGTACTTGCACCTAAGAAAGAGGGAGAATGGAGGATGTGTATAGATTCAAGAGCTATCAATAAGATCATAGTGAAGTATAGATTCTAATTTCCTAGGATGGATGACATCATGGATAGTTTGAGTTGAGCAAATTATTTCACCAAGATAGACCTAAAGAGTGGATACCATCAGATCAGGATCAAAGAAGGAGATGAGTGGAATACTGCTTTCAAGACAAATGAGGGATTGTATGAGTGGTTGTTCATGCCATTTGGATTGACTAATGCACTGAGTACATTTATGAGGTTGATGAATGAAGTGTTGAAGAAATTCTTGGGTAAGTTTGTCATTGTTTATCTGGATGATATTTTGATTTTCAGTAAGACTAAGGAAGAACATTTGGAGCATATTAGACAAGTATTTCAGAGGATGAGAGAAGAGAAGTTGTTGGTAGATATCAAGAAGTGTGGTTTCATGAAGGAGGAGCTAGTGTATTTGGGATTTGTGATATGTGCAAAAGGATTGAAGATGGACCCTGAGAAGGTTAGAGCAATAGTTGAGTGGCCTACACCTATGAATGTTGGAGAAGTGAGATCATTTCATGGACTAGCAACTTTTTACTGGAAGTTCACTATAAATTTTAGTGGTATTTGCACACCTATGACAAATACATTGAGGGGTGACCAGAAGGAATTCAAGTGGACATCTAGAGCACAAAAGAGTTTTGAGTTGTTGAAGTAGAAGGTGACAAAACAACTTGTGTTGGAATTACCAGAATTTGATAAGGTATTCCAAGTGGATTGTGATGCTAGTGGAAGTGCAATAGGAGCTATGTTGAGTCAGGAAGGGAGACCAGTAGGCTACTTCAGTGAGAAATTGAATGATGCTAGGAGGAGATATTCAGTTTATGATCAGGAGTTCTATGCAATTATACAGGCCTTGAAGAAGTGGAGACACTACTTCTTACCTAAGGAGTTTGTGTTGTATATGGATCATCAAGCTTTACAATATTTAATAGTCAGGCGAAGTTGAACCAGAGACACATGAAATGGGTAGAATTCTTGCAAAGTTACACATTTGTGTTGAAACACCGGAGTGGGAAGTCAAACAAGGTTGCAAATGAATTGAGTAGGAGAAGGAGTTTGTTAACAGAGATGAGAGTTGAGGTGTTGGGTTTTTAAGAACTGAAGCATAGGTATGAGGATGACATTGATTTTGTGGAGGCATGGAAGGCTTTCAATGAACCTGTGGAGACATATAGGAACAAATGGTTGGATTATTTCATTTAGGAAGGTATTTTATTCAAGAACAATCAATTATGTATCCCAAGGAGTTCAATGAGGGAGAATTTGATCAAGGAAAAGCATTGCGAAGGACTAGCAGGAAATTTTGGAATTGATAATACTGTAGCATTGGTGAATGAGAACTATTTTTTTCCATAGTTGTATAAGGATGTCAGCAAGTATGTTCAGAGTTGCGGGATTTTTTAGGTTGCAAAAGGAAACAGTCAGAACACTAGGAAGTATACACCATTGACAGTACTAGAGAGACCATGGGAGGACATCAACATGGATTTTGTGTTGGGATTACCTAATACACCGAGAGGATTCTATTTTGTATTTATGGTTGTGGATAGATTTTATAAGATGACACATTTCATACCTTGTAAGAAGACCAGTGAAGCAGTTCATGTTGCAGACCTATTTTTCAAGGAGATTGTGAGATTACATGGACTACCAAGGATTATAGTATCAGATAGAGACACTAAGTTCGTTGGATATTTCTAGAAGACATTGTGGAAGAAGATGAAGACTAACCTGAAGTATAGTTCGACATTTCACCCATAGACAGAGGGACAAACAGAGGTGGTAAATAGGAGTTTGGGGAACTTGTTGAGATGTTTGACTAAAGGAAAAGCAAAAAATTGGGATTTGATACTACAAGAAAAATTTGCATACAACAATTTAGTAAACCAGAGCATAGGGAAGACACCATTTGAAATTGTGACAAGACAACAACCCAGAGGAGTAGTAGAATTAAGGGATATCAGTATGGAGAATAAAAGGAGTGTGGAGGCAGAAGAATTTGCTGGATTCATGGAGACAATGCATACTCAAGTCAAGAAGCATTTGGAGAAGATGAACAATATATACAAGGAGACAACGGATAAGAAGAGGAGACATAAGGAGTTTTCAGTGCGAGAGGAAGTAATGGTATACCTGAGAAAGGAAAGATTTCTAGTTGGGACATATAACAAGTTGAAGATGAAGAAGTTTGGACCTTGTAAGATCACTAGGAAGTTTGATCCTAGAAATGCATATGAAGTGGAACTACCAGAGGAGTTTGGCATATCACCTATATTCAACATTGCAAACCTATACTAGTATCATGAAGGAGAGTCACCGAAGGATAGAGAAGTTGGTTTTCCAGACCAGATAGCACATCATCCGAAGGAGATTGAGGAAATTTTGGACAACAGAGTTGGATGCAGTACTAGAGGAAGGAAATACAAGGAATATCTAGTCAGATGGAAAGGAAGACCGAAAGAAGATTCATCATGGATTTCTTAGGCTGAGGTGGACTGCATTGGTTTTCCTCTAGCCCATGGAAAGTGAGAGGCTCACTTTTCTTCAACCTCAGGTTTCTGATGCAAGAGCATCCCAAGTTTCAAGTAATCTTGCATCAACCAAAAATATTTGCATTCATGTTTTCTTGCATTTTAGTAGTTATTTGTCTGGACCCAGTCTCAATGTTTCATACCACATTGTACAACATTATAACATCAGAGCTCGCAGAGTAGGATAAATGATCTTCATTGCAACATCTACATCATATCCAAAATTCAAGTGTTTTGGAGATTCCAGTATGAAGTTATCACTAACAGAATATTAGTTGTATTTGGAGAAAGAGCATTCACCGACTAGTCTTGGCTTTTCAAGGGTGCATACCTATTATGTGACTTGTGGAGCTCAAGAGACCATTTCATAAGGATGAAAATTCACTGTGGAACCTTAGTCCCAATCCGCATCATGTTTTTCCAAGGATCAAAGGAAAATCATATGTTTTGGTTGACCTTCACACGTTTCATCTACTTCGGGGTTTGAGACCTCTTGAGGCCGACATGGAACTTTTCTAGAGCTAGGAATTGATATATATATAGGCATCATGTAGTTGCATTAGGAATAAATCATGTAATCAAGTAGAAGAAATATCTATGGTTTTAAGGGCTTCAACCTACATTGTAATTCTAGGTTTTAATGCCATATCATTTTGTAATTCTATAAGCCGGAAGGTAGGGCATGTTGCTAATGATTCATTGATCATTATCTATATTTCCATATGTGATTGTGTTCTTGTTCATTGAGTTTTCGTTGTTCTTACTCTTGGTGCAAGGCTGGACAATCCTATTTCTGGACCCTCCATCATTGACTGCACCACATCCCTTTTCACATAACTTTAAAAGAATGTCAACTTTGAATGGTATCCATGTTTAAAAGAATTCAACCGGATAAAGGAATACTTGAATAATCCTATAGTTCTAGTGGCACCCACTTTAGATATGCATTTTTTTTATACATCTTAGTTACACAACATGCCTTAGGTTCCCTTTTAGCTTAACGTAATGATTGAGGAAGAGAGAATTCCATCTATTACCTTGCTAGGACATTATTAGATGTGAATTCAATTATTCATCCACAGAGAAATCTTTCCTTGTAGTAGTGTTTTCCACATAGAAACTTCAACATTACATGCTTAATGCTACCACACATATGATTGCTAAAATTGACCCATTGAAATATTTGTTGTCCAAATCAGCTCTTATTGGTTGAATGGAAAATTAGGTCATGCTCATTAATGAGTTTGACATTCAGTATGTCAACTAGAAGGAACTCAAAGGTCGAGTTATAATAAGTAAGTTAGAGGCTCCCATTTCAGACTATCAAACTTTGAATAATTTTTTTCTAGATGAATCTATCTTTCATTGAAGAATCCAAACCATGTAAGTTATACTTTTATGGATCATTCACATCAGATGGATCAGGTTTTGGCATCCTTTTCATCATCCTCAAGTAGATTTTATTCCAAAATAATTCTACATTGACTTTCCTTTTACAAGAAACATATTGGAATATGAGGTATTTATATCTAGTCTAAAACTAGTAGTACAATGACACATTTAACACTTACAAGTCTTTGGAGATTCATAGTTATTAATCAAATAGATCAATGATGAGTTCATTAATAAGGATGAAAAACTTATGCCCTATAATTCCTAGTTGATAGTTTCAATCAGTACTTCTTGGATATATTTTTTGAGATATTTCATTGTATCGATAATAAAGCAGTTGATGTAATTGAAACCATTAGACCTCTTCTAGATGTGTATGATGAAGCTCATGGGTACGATTTCCTTGAAAAAATCCTTACACTTGCTCATGATATTCTATATTTTGACATGATATTTGAAATTGTTGGTCCCAACACTCCTTGGTATAGTGACATTTATTCCTATTTTCAAAACCAAACCATCCCTCTTGACATTTTATCCAACAAACACAATGTGATGTCCCTAGCATAATCTGACTTATTTTCACCTTTTTATGCCTTAGATATTTCATCAAACACTTCATTGGCAATGTATCTCTCTGCTGCTACTATTTTATGTTTGATCTTTTTTGTATGAACGTTGGTAGAAAGCACCAAAGGTTAACTAAACCATTTCAATGGAGCTCAAATGAAACTAGGTTGAATATGCAAGTATTTTAATGATTCTCTAGTGCATTAAGATGATTGATATTGCATAACTTAAGTAGCTACAACATAGTGATATTTTGACAAAAAATTGTCATACCAACTTCAATTCTTATGATGACTGAAAGTGCAACAAATTGCAATGAAGATATGATTGTGAACATTCAGTAGCAGTCGTTAGACATTCTATCATACATGTCAAGTGAAAAATCCAAGATGAAGGACATTGAAAATAAAATATCTGAATTTATTGAATTTTGAATAGAAAATATGAAGTGTCTCTATTACAATGCCTCCAATAAAGATGACCTGTAATACAAGAAAACTAGTCAATGCCAATGTGATGAGGAGGCAGCTTTAGACGTGACTTAGCCAGATGAAATCTCAATCCTGTAGATGTTGTTTTTCTTCAAATTGCACAATCAAGCTATTCTTGGTTGACCAATTTGCTACGCCCAACTTTACTTAGCACAACTCGATCAAGAATAAACCACCAATCACAAAGAGGACTTCAAATACTACTGTGCCTATGAAGTCTTATTCACCATGATTTGTGTTTGGATTATAAACTATATTCATCTCCAACTTCCTCCATTGAATGTACTTTGACTCTTCTCTTATAGTCAAGTTGTTTGGTGGATACGATTAATCTAGTGACTACTGCACCAAATGTCCATGGCTTGATTTATTATGTCATCTTAACAATGAACTGAGGATATCTTGTCCATCCTCCATATTCCCCAATCATAGATGAGAAAAACCCCTCTCTCAAATAATTGTGATGTATTGAGTCTATACTCCCTTTTCTTCCTTTCTTCCCCGATCTGAGATCTTGTAAGTGACTTTTGATTCATGTGATGTTCTTCTCCTTGATCACTACCTTCTAAACCTTCACTTTCTATATGATGTTTTTCCTTCCTCTCAGCGTCCAATTTAATATGGGTGTGGCACCCAAAAGACGTGTTTCCAATCGGTTCCTTCATGTGTCCATTCACACATGATTAGTGTTGGTTTAGTTTGTGCAAGTAATCCTTTGTATCTATCTCCTTCAACCATGCTACTTCGAATTTGCTTGATCTGTTTAACATCTTGTTAGTGTATAAAAATGATTTAGTATGTGACTTATTCTATTTGAATGTAAATATATATATATATATACATAGGTATGTATATGTATATAGACATATGTATATATTGATAGATATATTTGTCATTGATTATATCTTATTTAAAATGTAAATATATTAAGTTTATTTCTAAATACTTCCCTTATGATGGGGACATCACAAGTCTCCCCCTCTTTATTTTTCTTGTCCTCAAGCAATTCACAACTCTTGATATTCCTTCTTGGTGTACTTGTCTTATCCTTGAAAATGACCATAACTTTTTGTTACACTTAATATCTTTCCAAGCCTTCTAGATAACTCATTTTTAAGTATACCCAGCCTTATAATCCTGGAAGGAGATTGTAACCTTGTTAGTCTTAATCTCATTCCAGGCCTTTTGGATACCTTTTTTAAGTCTATCCAACCTTATAATCCTAGGAAAAGATTGTGACATCTCTTACCAAGTCTTCTGGATACCTTACTTTTAAGTGTACCCAACCTTAAATATTCCTGGGAAAAGGTTGACACCTCTTTCGAGGCCTTCTGGATACCTTAATCTTAAGTGTATCTAGCCTTATAATCCTGGGAAAAGGTTGTGATACCTCTTTCCAGGCCTTCTGGATACCTTAATCTTAAGTGTATCCAGCCTTTAATCCTAGAATCGAGTTTCCACTTCACAGGCCTTATGGTTACCCTATATTTTGGTGTAACCATCCTTAAGTTCCTTGGAAGAACCTTGGCTTTGCCTAGGCCTTATGGATACCCTATTTGGGTATACCCATATTAATTCTTATATGCATTCATAATTGTAGTGTAATATTACATATTATCCTCAAAGGATGTTTTTGTGCAAGGGAAATGTCTTATTGACTTATTTGGAAGATCATACAATAGTCTATTTCATGTTCTAGTTAAGGGCCATTATGTTTTTTCCTTTTGGTAGGAGTTTCTCTTGTCTCTTCATCCAATGCTTCTTCTATTTTATGTATTTGTCCCTTCTTGCATTGGTGGTCTTGTCCCCAAGGTTATTTTCATTTTAAGCATAAACCTCTCTTCATTAATCCTTCCCTTTGTTTGGTTGCTTCCTTGTTACGAAATTTGTGTCCCACAATCCATGGTTCTTTGCAAAAGTAGCATGCTCTTTCTTTATTATCTTCTCTTTGTTGGTATTTTTTGGGTTGTGACTTGAATGAGGGGTTCTTAGATTTTTTTTGAAGAGATGGATTCCACTTTCATGGCCTTTTGAATTGCCTCTCCCACGGTTTGTGGTTCCAATGGGTTTACTATGTTCTTAATTGGTTCCTTGAGTTCTTTAATGAATAAATAGGTAAGCCTTCTTTGGGATAGGTTGGGGATCATGACAACTAGCTTTTGGAATTCATTTGAAAATTCCTCCACTATTCAATGTTTCCTAAGTTGGGTGAGTTCTTTAAAATACCACTTGGGATTCTTTTGATCAAATATATTAATGAGTTTTTGAGTGAACTCACTATAGGTGACTATATTCCAGTGGCCTTGGGTGATGAGTCCATGATGCCACCAATTGTGAGCTATCCCTAATAGGTGGAGGACATCAAATTTAATGGCATTCTCTTCAGTCATGGGGCTGAGGGATAGGTAAGTATCAATATTTTGAACCCATGATTGTGTGGTGAACTTCCTAGAGCCGTCAAAGTAAGGCAATGTCATCTTATTAATTCTGGATATAAGGTCTTTTCTGACATGATTCTTTCTCTTGTTTGGGTTGGCTTGGGTTTTGACTTCATAATATTCCTTGAAAGGTACGATTCTTTGAATTTCAGGGTCTAACTCGACATACATATGAGCAATGTCTTCTACACTATATGAGTTTGGCTTTTCTATTTCTTCTATGTCATTTTCGCTTGGAAGGAAAGGATGCATGGTTGGTATTAGTGAGGAACTTTGGGTTGAATGGTCATTTTCTGAATGGTTTGAATGCATTTATTTCCTTGGAATGGTTCTTTCTTGAGTGTTATGGTTATTGATGCTTTGAAGGGTCTAGAGAATTAGCTGATTGGTCTTCTCAAATTTCTCATTGGTTTGCTCCATGAAATTTTTAAGTTCTTGAGCTAGCTATTCGGCCATGGTTCCCTTTCTGCGGTAGGTTTGCATTTACTTTTCTTCTACAGGTTGGTAGGAAAGATGCTCTGATACCATTGTGATGTCCCTAGCATAATCTGACTTATTTTCACCTTTTTATGCCTCAGACATTTTATCAAACACTTCATTGGCAATGTATCTCTCTGCTGCTATTGTTTTATGTTTGATCATTTTTGTATGAACATTGGTAGAAAGCACCAAAGGTTAACTAAACCATGTCAATGGACCTCAAATGCAACTAGGTTGAATACAAAAGTATTTTAATGATTCTCTAGTGTATTAAGATGATTGGTATTGCGTAACTTAAGCAACTACAACATAATGATATTTTGACAAACAATTGTCATACCAACTTCAATTCTTATGATGATTGAAAGTGCAACATATTACAATGAAGATATGATTGTGAACATTCAGTAGCAGTCATTAGACATTTTTTCATACATGTTAGGTGCAAAATCCAAGATGAAGGACATTGCAAATAAAATCTCTGAATCTATTGAATTCTAAATAGAAAATATGAAGTGTCTCTATTACAATGCCTCCAATAAAGATGACCTCTAATACAAGAAAACTGGTCAATGCCAATGTGATGAGGAGGTAGCTTTAGACGTGATTCAGCCAGATGACATCTCAATCCTATAGATGTTGCTTTTCTTCAAATTCCATAATCAAGCTATTCTTGGTTGAATAATTTGTTGCGCCCGACTTTACTTAGCACAATTCGATCAAGAATAAGCCACCAATCACAAAGAGGAGTTCAAATACTGTTGCACCTATGAAGTCTTATTCACCATGATTTGTGTTTGGCTTATAAACTGCATTCATCACCAACTTCCTCCATTAAATGTACTTTGACTCTTCTCTTATAGTCTCTGTTTGGTGGATACGATTAATCTAGTGACTACTTCCCAAAATCTTCATGGATTGATTTATTCTATCATCTTAGCAATGAACCCAGGTTATCCCTTCCATCCTCCATATTCCCCAATCACATATGAGAAAAAACCCTCTCAAATAATCATGATGTCTTGACTCTATACTCCCTTTTCTTCCTTTCTTCCCTGATCTGAGATCTTGTAAGTGACTTCTGATTCATGTGATGTTATTCTCCTTGATCGCTACCTTCTAAACCTTCACTTTCTATTTGATGTTTTTCCTTCCTTTCAGCGTCCAATTTAATATAGGTGTGGCACCCAAAAGACGTGTCTCCAATCAATTCCTTCATGTGCCCATTCACACAGGATTAGTGTTGGTTTAGTTTGTGCGACTAATCCTTTGTATTTGTCTCCTTCAATCTTGCTACTTAGAATTTTCTTGATCTGTTTAACATCTTGTTAGTGTACAAAAATTATTTAGTATGTGATGTATTCTATTTGAATGTAAATATATATTAATCTATATATATAAATATATATAGGTATCTATATGTATATATTGATAGATATATTTGTCATTGATTATATATTATTTAAGATGTAAATATATTAAGTTTATTTCTAAATACTTCCCTTATGATGGGGACATCACACACAAGTCCCTTATCTAATGTGCATCTCATTATATCATCCTTGGTGGTACAGTCTATCGTAGGGATTATGATGCTTCTTTTCTCAGATGTCTCAACTTATATGAGGCTAGCCTTGCAGTTCAATAAGTTCATAATAGTATTTATGGTATTCTAGTGAATGACATGATCCTATCCAAGAATATCCTTCATACAAGATATTATTGTCCTACCATGGAATTCAATGTTGTCAATATGTGAAGAAATGCCTTGATTTTCAAAACATGGAGACCTTATTCATGCACCCTCACAATACCTCCAGCCTATTACCACTCCATGGATCTTCTCTATATAGGGTTTGGATCTCATTGGAAAGATTAATCCTACCTCCTCCAATGGCCACAAGTTCATTATTACTACTATTGAATATTTAATCAAGTGGGTTGAAGTGATTCTACTCACTTTCAGCAGCGACATATAAATTTATAAATTCATCCTCAACCATCTTATTTGTCATTTTGGTATTCCATCCACCATTATTATGGCAACAAAAATCCTTTAAAACTATGAAGTGCAATCCTTATCTAAGAAATTCCATATTAACAACAAGTGGTGCACCCCTTATTACTCATAAGGAAATGGTCAAGCTGAGGTGTCCAATAAATCTATTACCAAAATCCTTAATAAAATCATCAATGAAATGAGTTGTGACTAACACCTTTATAAATCTCTCCCTTTAGGCCTATCACACAAAAAATCATAATCCCACAGGTGCCACACTATATTCCCTTATCTATGATGCTGAAGTAATCTTGTCAATAGAGGTTGAGCTCTCCTCCTTTCGTGTTTCTTTGCATAACCTCATTTTAGAGGATGATTATAGAACAACAAACTTACATGAGCTAGAGCTCCTTGAGGAACATCACATCACTACTCTCAATCACCTTAAAGAATACTAACATAGGTTGTTTTATGGTTATAAAAAACCCCTCCAAACTAGATATTTTAAGGTTGGATACCTTGTGCTTAAGGAAAATAAAAAGAACACTACTTAAGATAGGGAGAAGAATGGGAAATATGAGATAAACTAGTTAGGTCCCTATGTCATCACTACCAAGTTTGGATTTGGATCCTACATGATAGCCACTCATGAAGGTCATAAGCTAGATGAGTCCATAACCATTTTTCATCTTAATAAATTCTACACATAATCCATTTAGCACCAATCTTCAAAAAAAATAAAAAAAGAAAAAAGAAAAATCCAAAAGTCCATTTTTTTCTAAAAATAGTAAAGAGAAATAAATCCATCCAATGATGAAAACCAATCCTTGTGGCAACTTGGACAAGTACTATGATAAAAACTTGGTAAACATGTGTCATACATAGCAATAAAATATTCTAGTCTATAAGCATGCGTCACTCCTGTTATGCTTTGCATAACCACCCCATTTTGTTTTGGTTAAAATGGGTCCCCCTTTGGTTGTTTTTGTCTTTGGTGTTCTTGTTTGAGATTTGGGAGTTGTATTTTTCTCCTAAGTCCTTGTTTTTCATTATTTGTCGGGTTTGGGTTTTAGACTATCACCAGCACTTGTTACTTTCCAAAGTTCAAGTTCCTATTTTTCAGCTGATCCCGATCCCCGCACTTTACCTTGTGTTTTCTTTGTTCTGTCAGATTTAGGTATCAGATCAGAACCATCACCTTACACCCTTAAAAGTGTAAGTTCCTATTTTTGTTCTGATCCCAACCTCTACTTTACTTCCTTATGTGTTTTTGCTTATGTCAGAATTGGACATCGGACCGGAACAGGAACTAAGAAATTTTCCAAATTTCTTGTTCCTATTTTTGTCCTGATCCCGATTTCTGACTCCCTTTGTGTTTTTCGGAATTGGACATCGGACTAGAACTGGAACCAAGAACTTTTCCAAAATTCTTGTTCCATGTTCTGTCCCAATTCTGATCCCATGTCTGTCTTTGTTTGTTGGGGTTCGGACTTTAGACCTTTGCTAAAAAATTTCACTCACTGAAGGTTCAGTGCCGTGTCCTTTCCTGATCCTGATTCTTGCCTACCTTCATTCTTAAGATGGCGCATTTCTGACCTCTGCCCCAATCCAGAGGCCCGATCTTCCCGCATTAATTAACACCTATTTGCATGCGCGAATTAGTTTTTATTCCCGCCGCTCCTTAATTTTCATTCATTTTGGCTTGTAGGCTTTGATGGAGCAAACCAAAGCAGCGCTAAGGGTTAGGGTTTGAGGTTGCATTTGGATTTCTCACTGTGCTGTTGGATTTCCATTCACATTTGTGAGGTAGGTGCCTGTTTCTTTTTTTCTTTTCTCATTTTTGGTTTACCTGTGTTGGTTTTTGTTCGTGTTTCTTGTTTTCTTTTCTTTTTTGTTCTGGTTTCTTTTCCATTTTCTTGGCACCATTTTGGTGCGCTTTTGGTTTTTCTTCAAACCCTTTGGTTCTTTTGATTTCTTTTGTTTTGGGTTTTCCCCATTTTTCATTTTTTTTTCATGTTTTTCTTTTTGTTTTGTGTATGGGTTTTCTATTCTCGTCGTGCCCTAGTTTACCTAGGGTTTCCGTACTTCCCGGTGAGTTTGTTTTGAATTCGATAAACTTTGAAATTCTAACCATCTTGAATCGAGAGTCTAAATCCTTCCTTTTCCTGATCTCGAAGGCTTGTTTAAAGATACTATTAGATTTAGTTTTCCTTCAGATTTGTTGTGTCTTGATTTTGATTCTCGCATCTATTTCAGAATCAGGATTCAGAACTATACTATGTGCTTAAACCATTACTTGGGTCCAAGTCTTCGCTTTGTCTTGATTCTGACTTTTGATGTTTCATCAGGATCGCAGTTTGGGTTGTGACTTCAAAAATATTCAAGAGTTTTGGAAGTGTATCAACTTGTGTCCCGATTCTGATCTTTGCATTACCATCAAGATCGGATTTCAGATGGGCACTAAACTCTTGACACACCTTTAAGTTCCATGATTTACTGCCATTCCAGTTCTGATTTTTGACATAGTGTTGGGATCATAACTCAGAGTTGGCCAATCCTCACTTAAATGCCAAAGGTTAGGTCTCAAACCATTTCTCAATTTCAACTTCAAATGACTCATCAAGAGCAGAACTTGGGATGTTACTCAAACTTGTTCACTCCTTTGGGTCCAGTTCCAAACCATATCCCGATTCTGACACCCAATGAATCATCAGGATAAAAACTTGGAGAGAACCCTTTACCAACTCCATTTGTTAAGTATCAGTGCTTGGTGTTAACCCGATCCTGATTTCTGAACATATTGTGGGATCGGACCACATAATGAAACTAAACCTTGTTCATCACTATATGTGTAGGTGCTGAACCAAAACCTGATTTCGATGTCCGATAGTATTGAAGGGAGTGTTGTATTAAGTTCAGGTTCAAGGTTTTCCCCGATCCCAACTTCCTATATAGTTTAGTATTGTTCTTAGAATTGTTAGGTTCTTGGTTCTATCCCAAACCCAAAACTCGAAAATGCTGAATTAACTTGTAGAATGGGAATTTTTCTTGAATGAATGGAGATTTAATATGAATGCTTGTGAAAATTTTTCTTCACATGTCTTCTCTTTGTCTGATAATGGTCAGTATTGTGAGATATTAACAAATTTCTGATTTAGAGGAAGAAATTCTCGGTGAAGGAACATCAAAGGGAGCAAGGGTTAAAAATATAAAACTAGAACAGGTTCCTGTTATGATGAAGTACAAGTTCCAGGGGACCCCAATACCATCTAAGTTTGGTTATGAGGTCATGAAGATTACCGATACACTTGTGGGCCACATTAACCTTAAGTAGTTCTATGATGATACATTTTCATAAGATGCTTCCCTAAGGGCTAAGAGGATTGTTGGTTTCGGGTTGGAAAATGTGGCTACTTTCCCTATTGTTGTGCAATGCCTGGAGTTCATTTTAACTACTACAAAAAATTATAATACAAATCAAAGGCAATGCATTGATTCAAAAGGAAATTTGATCATTGATTTAACTCCAGGGATGATTCGATTTCTTTTTTATCTCCTCCTCATGCTAACCCCAAGATTATGTCTGAAGTTGATGCACTTAAACATTGGGCAGTGGATGAGGAGGGCAACAAAATGATCATTAATAAGAGGTGGATCAAGACATATAAGAAATCAGTAAAGAAGATTCCACCTAAGCCTAAGAGGTCTAATTTTTTTGACGATATATGTGATATGATCACATTGTTAGCAAGAGTATTTGGAAAGGAAGACTCTCATACCTTTGAGAATTGGATGTTCCCATTTATTCAACTGATTCTAGATGGACAACAACATTTGGACTGGGGACAAATAATTTCAGATAACATCCATGATCAAATATTGAAAGTGATGTAAACCAAGATATTCTACATGTCTTCATATGTGATCTATTGTGCTGCAAGAATGGGATGGTTTCTGGGGTTGACTACTGTGGGATCAATGGATGATGGTCCAGATTAGAAGAAAGCATGGGAGGATTATGACCAACTGGAATTGAAGGCAACAGAGAGACATTTTAAAAGGGTTAATGATGCATTTTTATATGTTATCATTAATTAGCTCATAGGAGATGTTGGTTTTAGGTTGTCGTGGGAGGCAATGGAATTTATTGAAGTGGGGATATTGGTTTATCTAATACCCCAAATCCACCTATTTCAGACTGTTTGGGTATGATAAGCACCCTTTCAAATTACCAAGGTGTTGTGGTGATAGATGGGTGTTGATGGAGTTTGCTCGTCAAGTAGTTGAAGTGAATGCCAAGTTGTCTACACAACACAAGGCTGGCTGCCACTCATTCCTAATGCAATTTGGGTTTTATTCTTGTTCCTCTTCCATAACATCTAAGACAACAACAAAGGAGTTTCAGTCCATGAATTTCAAACATCATACATCTAGAAAATACTTTGATCCTAAGAAGAAAATGAATGGTATATATGCTTCATAATTTCCCTTCATCGTCCACTTCTCGAAGACTTTTGGGAAAACCTGCAAGATTAATTTGAAGTGAGAAGAAAGGGATATGAAATGTTGAACATTCCCCAAATGAAGGAATTTGAGGTTAAAGGGTACATACCAAAAGGCACCATTGATGATGGGATCACTCTTGATCCTTTCTATGAAATGGATTAAGTGACCACCAAGGACTTGGAGCCAATCAATTGGATGGAGAAAGAGGAAAATAATATTCATAAAGTGTCATAGGTAGTGGTTGATAGAAGCCTAAAATGGCTTAGCCTACGTCTTAAGAAACCAAGAGTTAAGGATTCAAGGAAGAAGTATTCTAGTAGTGAACCCACTTCCTCAACTAAAACAAGGAAATACAAGAGATTAAAGAAAACTATTGCAGCCACAGAAGAGCCTGCCCCAATAAAGGAAGAAATTTCAATGAAGTAGGTTACTGAAGCTTTGGAAAAAGATAAGGTTACTTATCAAGTTTTTTCTACAGGGGTCATTGAGGTCTTGGTGCTACACCCATATTTGTTGTGTACCCTGGAGAACAAACTATTGAAGAAGGTCCTTCTATTGTGCCTTTGCAAACTAAGGATACCCCTCCTACTACACCATTAATTATGGAAACAACAATAGTTGAAGAAGAGAGGCCTCCGGTGATTGATGTGATAGAGTCACCCATGTCCTTGGATACTGAAGAAACTCCACTTCATGAAGAAAGAGCGGAATGGGGAGAATATATTGAGAGAGAAGAAGTTGGAGAAGAGGAGACAGGGTTCTAGGAAGGAAGCATTTGGGATGAGGCTGCAATGAATGATGTTCTGATAGAAGAAGAGCAAAAGGAATTATTGGAAGCTACTTGAAAAAAAGCTACCAAAGAGTTAGTTGATGAAGTAGAAGAACAAAGAAAGAAAGATGAATAGCTAGCTCGAGAAAAGGAAGCTGTAAAATACCAAAAGAGAGTTGAGGAATAGACTCGTGCACGAGAGTTGGAACAACAAGAGAAAGTTGAGCAAGACAAGGCAGCAGAAGAGGAACTTTGTGCAATGGAGTTAGAACAACAAAGATTAAGGGACGAAGAAGAGGCTACATAGAAAGAAGAAGGGATGAAAATGATAGAAGAAATTAGAGCTTAGAATGAGAAAATGGAATAGGAGAGGTTGTAGAAAGAACAAGAGGAGTATCAAAGAAATTCTTCTAAGAAGAAAGTGGAAGTAGTTTCTTCTACACCTCCTTCATAAATGCCTCCCGGTGCTCAATAGGTAGTAACTCAGTTGAATGCTTCTACTTGACTTAAATTAAATTTGGAGAAGAGACAACAGGTTCAAGCCCAACCAATAACATGGGATGAAATGATAAAGGAAGTAGACAAAGTGAAGCCCAAGAAGAAGCCCCGTGCTATTCACTCCATGAGGCTCACTGATGATGGAGACTTGGTAGCAGATATTACCACCCCAGTGGCTGATAAGGATGTTAGAGAGCTATAGGCTATGGATTATCAAGTAAGCACTATCAATTTGGCTAAGCATACAAGAAATTAGTAGATAAATCTCATTGATATCATACCCACCACTACCAAGTCATGAATTATCAAAGACAAGCAGGCTAAGGATGAGCTTAAGGCTTAGGCAAGGCAAATGAAAGGTTTTCTGAAAGAAATTATTACATCCACTCCCGAACAACCAACACCATCAGAAGTTCCTATCTTAATGAGCCACAAATAGGTGGAGAAGCCGACTGAAATGAAGAGGAAATATCAAATGATGGAGAAATGGATTAACCTTCTTAAGGACACAAAGGAACTTTCCACTGCTAGTTCAAAAAGTGATAAAGAGGTAGGTGATCTAGTCAAGTCCTTGGGAGAATACATTAAGTTGCTAGGATCTGAAGAGGATAAATATGTAGAGCATATGAAGAAGTTTAGAATATTGAAAAGGCTGCCTAAGGAAGATGTGATTGAATATGCCATTTTGGAAGATCAAGATTTTGGTTATCTTGATAAATGTATGAATATATTGACCTTCAAAACAAAAGTCTTGATGGAGCACAAAAGAATATTGCAATAGGCTCAATGAGATTTGTTTGGAAAAAGAAAGGTTGTAAAGGGGATTATTGCTGAAGTGATTGGTAAGGAGGTTTCACCAAGTGTTGGTTTGATTTCATTATAGGAAATGAAAGATCAGTGGAATAATAGATTGGAGCAAATGATTAAGAAAGGAGATGATGATGAAGGGCTTCTTTTGGATAAGCTTATGGACATTAGATTTAATGTACAAGATGTTTCCCAGAATGTTTCCCAACTGCAGGATATCTATACAGCCACCACCAAAGAATATGAAAGAGCGATGTTCAGGGTGGAATGGGTAGATGCACCTGAAGAGAAAAAAATACAACAAATTTTTAACAATATGGATGATTATTTCAAACAAAAGGCGTCCAAAGTAGCTAAAAGTAGCTAAGTGACAAGGGACAATTTCATTTTATTGAAAAATGGATGAAGTTAGAAATGTCAACCAACTCTAGGCACATTGTGGATAACAACACCTCTAGATCATTTTTGGGACAAACAGACAGCTCCAGATCAATTTTGATGGGCCAAAGATTGGGCGTGATGATCAATAGAAGACAAAGCAATAACTCTAAGTCAAATTTTGACCAAATTGGCATAAGGCGTGCCTACTAGCTTCAACAATTTCAGCAAAGAAAGGACTCAAACTTAACTGGGGGCGCCCCTATAATTGTGGATTTGGACCCCAAATTTGTGGATCATGATTTTTGATAGGAGAAATTAGTGATTAATTCTTTCTATATGAGAAATTTTTCTCCTCATTGTGGTTAATTTTTACAGCTTTATGCAAGATAGTTGAACAATATTTATAGCTTTATGCAAGTAGTTTTTTTTCAAAGGTTTGTTAGTTTAATAGTAATGTTGATAGACAATGGTTTTCGGTATGCTAGTGGATTTTGTTGCGCATAAATGTCTCTTAATTGATGAAAATCAATAGAATATTCTGAATTTAAAACCATCTATTGTGTTATCTATTGTGTTATCTGTTGTGTTATCTGTGGATGATGTTGAAGTTCAACCCCCCACAAAATCAAAACCAAAACCAATATCAAAATTAGGGAGGGTATTCCAACCAAAACAACTATTCCAACTAGAACACCAACCAAAATCAAAGGAATTTTCAGAATCAAAACTTCCCCAATCAAAACTATCAAAATCAGAATAGGGGATACAACCAGAGACCCAATAACAATAGGAAGTGGAACACTGGAGCAAAAAATGGAGGAGTTCCCCATAACTGTCAAGCCAATGAAGATAAAACACATACTTAAATGTTGTAGATTTGAACTTCATGACTAACTGGTGCAGATTGCATGACACTACCACGCATTCTAAAGTTAACTGCTGAGAGGTAGAAAAATGGTTAAGATGGTACATGTTGATTCCTAATCACCACAGGGTAATCCTAACAAAGGTTGTGTTTTGGTTGATACTTCTATGGCCTTCGAAACATATGATGAAGAATATTAGTTTCCCATGCAAGGAGAAAATGAACCAGAAGCAGATACATATGACACCCAAGCTTTTCAGGCCAAGGGAGGCCATTTCCTGAGAAATCAGAATAAGAGGCCATTCACCACATCTGCCCTTCCCAACAATATGGTTCCCCCTAATCAGAAAGAAGATAACAATCCTCCTCCACCAAAAGGCCCACTTGAGTTTCCAAACAAAGTTAACTCTGCTTTCATTCCTAGACAACAATATAACTGTGGCAAGGAATATGATCCAATTTCATAAATGAAGAAACAAATGACTTCATTACCATTTTTTGATATTTTGAAGTGGTGTTCTACTCAACTCAAATTCGTGTTGAAGGAATTGGATGAGGCAGATCAGTTGAAAGGAAAGAAAAAGTTGACTCCAGCTACTGGCATGAATGCAGCTCTATATAGAGGTAAGACGAGGACACCCCCATTCATTTTGAGTCTGAGAATTTTTGGGAAGAATTTGCATAATTGCCTTTTGGATATTGGAGCATCACGTAATGTTATGTCATTATCTATTTGAAATTTTTTAGGTCTAACCCCAGTTCAAACTCATAAGAAATTTATATAGTTAGATAAAACTAAAGTCAATGTCGTAGGGGAATTGAAAAATGTGCATGTACAAATTGGATCAGACCCACAAATTCAAAGCTAAATGGACATTTAGATTGCTGATATTCCCGATACATATGTCATGTTGTTAAGCATGGAATTGATGAAGGCTATATGAGGTTACCTCTCGCTAGAATTCTCGCACATATGGCTGCCATGGAGAGGGGTAGTGACTCAGATTAGGATTGAAAGCGAACCTCACTTGCAACATATGATCACAGAGTATGACCATCCCAATAAAGTGGCCTATTTTGAAATTGAGATAGGTGTTTATAGGAGGGAAGAAATTATGACCTTTTAAATGTTTAATCTTGATTATCACAACCTTTAGAGGATGGTGACCCTATGACTACAGTTAACTAGCAAGTTTTAATTCAGAAATTGCAACAGGAAAAGTTGGTCCTTGGAGAAGAGGTTGACTTGTGGAGTTTGTTACTCCTAAATTGGTGCCAGGTCCATTACCAGAATATTTATGAGTTGACATGTTAGCCCTGCTTAGATATTTGAACCATGTTTCTCAGTTAGGAGGGGCTTGTAACAAAAATCCTAGAACATCCCCGAATCGGTTTCTGTTCGAAGCTAGCACCATGACTATTTTGACAAGAACAAAAAACATATTAGAAGGAACCTCATTGCTTGTTGATCAGGCTCAGACCCCATTTTATAATTTGCATACTGAGATTATAGAATCCCAAAAAATACTAAATATCCCTGCCCCTAATAATCTTCCAATTCCCAAGGAATTACTTAAAGGGAAGGTGAATGACAAAGTTGATGATCATGAGGAGTTGTAGGAAAAAATTTCTGCACAATTTTTTGACCTAAATAGAGTACTCAATAGTTCTTTGGAATGAAAATCCCTTGACCTTAGCATACTAGACTAGTCAGAGCCACCAACTACACCTCTTAAGCATTCACCCATGCTTGAATTGAGGAAAGAAGCCCCAACCCAAGATCATCTTTGGACCCTCAAATTTGACGGTTCTAAATCCAAAACTTGGAGTGGAGCTGGAGTATAACTAACCAATCCAAAACTTACTTTGCTTCTTATAACTTAGAGTTTAGTGTTACTAACAATGTTGTAGAGTACGAGGCACTTGCTAGGGGATTGATGTTTACACATCAGAAGAAAGTAACAACTTTGAAAGTAATTTGAGATTCAAAGGTAATTGTCAAGCAGGTTCATAGCCAATATACATGCCGCAATAAAAGGTTGGTTGCATACAAAAATAGGGTATGGAACTTGATCGAGTATTTTAATGCTTTGGTATTAAGTTGATTCCCAGAGAAGATAATTAGATCACAGATGCATTAGTGGTGGCATCTAGTTCCTTGGAAACTATGCAAGATTCCAAGCTAAAAAGGCTCTCTGTGAAATTAGTTTCGATTCCATCCATTCTTGACAATGTCCAAAACTTCTAGGTTTTTGATGACGATCAACATATCCTTTCCTTTTTGGAAAGTTCAGATGTCTTTAAATGAAAAATAATTGATGATTTTGATAGGGATCAGAGAGACTTGGATCCAGAGGATTGTGATGTAGAGGGTATAATGAATCTAAAAACCAACAAAATTCCTAAGGGAATGGTAGCACTAGAGAGGATCTTTGATTCTAATCCCCGGGCTCGTGAAAAACTGCTTATCAATGTTGAAGGAGGAAATAATGAATCATACAACTTGGTAGATTCAAGCCCAGAGAGAAACATATTCATTGAAAATAATTGTCTGAAGGAAATTTGAGACAAAATCTTGAAGGTGTTGAAAGAAGATATCACAACAATTGCTTGGGGGTATGAAGATTTGAAAACCTTTGATACTTTAGTGATAACTCACACAATCCTCTAAAACCACAAGCGAAACCATTCCATCATAAACAACATCTGGTTAATTCTTCGATTGAACCTCTAATTCTCAAAGAGGTGAAAAAACTACTATCAACAAGAATCATTTTTTCAGTAAGACATTCGACTTGGGTTGCAAATCTGATACCTATTCGTAAAAAGAATGGGGAAATCAGATTGTGTGTCAAATTTCAAAACCTCAATAAAGCTTCATAAAAAGATAACTACTTGCTTCCTTCTCTTAATGAGGTGCTATAGATAGTTAATGGCTTGCAGATGATGTCATTCCTAGATGGATATTCAGGATACAATCAAGTGTTGGTTAACTATGAAGACAAATAAAGACTGCTTTCACTATCAAGTAGGGGACATTTTCCTACCGAAGGATGCCATTTGGTCTCATTAATGCTGGAGTTTCCTTTCAACATGCCATGGATGTTGCATTTAAGGGTCTGTTAGGTAAATGTATTATCATTTACATGGATGATCTGACTGTATTTTCCAAGAACAAGGAAGACCACATTACTAACTTTTTAAAGGTCGAAATGTGTGTTTGGAGTCTTAGAAGGAAAACTCTTGGGTCATATAATATCAGAAAAAGGTATTTCAATCGACCCTGATAGAGTGGAATCCATCCTAAAACTGACCATGTCGGGCAACAAAAAGGAGATGAGGTCTTTCTTCGGAAAGATAAACTTTGTAAGGAATTTCATAACCAGATTTGTAGAAATTGTTAAACCCATTAATGAGATGATGAAGAAATACGCAAAGATTGAATGGAGTAACGAGGCCAAGGATTCCTTCTCAAAAATCAATAGTCTATCACAGATGTTCCTATCCTAACTAGTCCCAACTATTTAATGCCTTTTTATATTTAATCTTTTGTGTCTGATCATTCATGTGCTGTTGTTTTGACACAACAGAAAGGCGAAGGGGACGAACAAGCAATATATTTTATGAGTTCCCCCTTTAAGAATGCTGAGATAAGATATCCACCATTAGAAAAGCATGCCTTCACATTGGTAAGAGTGGTTAAGAAGTTCTGACACTACATTCTACACAGTCAGATTACATCCATAGTTCTCGACCCTGCAGTGAAGTCCCTTCTTATGCAAAGTGAGCTGGGAGAAATAAGGGGAAAGTGGACGATGATCCTACAAGAATTTGACCTCAAAATTCACCCTATGAAGCTAGTTCAAGGACAATGGCTGATGTTGATTCCAAGATCACATGTCAGCAATCATTCACATGCGACCCTTGGTATGCTGATTTGATTTTCTTGCTTTTAAACAATAAGTGTCTCGATGGGATGAATATCACTTAGAGAAGAGCACTAAGACTTAAGAGTGCTCATTATATGATCAAAGGAGGATCCTTGTACATGAATAATTTCGAAGGTGTCTACTTGCATTGTCTAGATCAACAACAGGAAAAATAGGCCATTGCTAAGTTTCATGGTAGACATGGTACTGGGCATGGTTCAGTTGACGCCATGTCACATCAGATTTTGAGATTCGACTATTATTTTCCTCATGTGTTCTAAGGTGCTCATCAACATGTTAGACATGTCACACATGTCAAACCTCAACATCTAGAGAGCACAACCCAACGATGTCCTTGCAACCCGTATATGAGGTAAGATCATTTTACCAATGTGCATTAGACTTTGTAGGGGTAATTAATCCAAATTATTCTGCAGGTCACAAGTTTATTTTGAATGTGATGGATTATTGCACATGGTGGACCAAAGCTCAACCTTGCAAGAACTCCACCACCGATGTCGTTATCAAATTACTCAATGAACATCTTATTACCAGGTTTGGGGTGCTCTTTGCTCTGGTATGTGATAATAGCCTAGCCTTTTCCTTCGCGCAATTTATTTAGTGGGAATATGAATATAAAATTGTATTGAAATATTTGTCCAATTACTATCTATAGGGGAATGGGGTAGTAGAGTCTACCAATAATAATTTGTTGGAGGTAATTAAGAAATTTCTAGAAAGTAATCCTAGGGATTAGCACACATGGCTAAAATTTTCCTTATGGGAAGATAGGACTTGAATTAAAGCTACCTTAGGAAACTCACCATTTAAGTTAGTTTATGGCCAAGACCCAGTCTTCCCTATCCATCTATAGATACCTATTATATGGTTTATGAAAAAGTTATATTCAAAGATGATAGGATAGAGGTCTGACTAACTAATCTGCTCAATCTAGAACAAAGGGATGCCACTTTGCAATAGTTTTCCAAGCATCAAGTTGTAGTCAAATGCTGGTTTGAAAAGAGAGACAAAATCAAGGTCTTCAGAATTTTAGACATAGTGCTGCTATGGGATAAAGCTAGAGAGAGAAACAGTGATCACCAAAATTTTGATAGACTTTGGTTCGGTCCATATCAGATTGCTGAGATCTTCAGTGAGAATGCTTTTAGGCTTAGTACCTTGACATAACTTGTTCCATTGCCAGTCAATGGGAAGTTTCTAAAAAAATATTTTGTCCCATGAAGGTCTAATCATTCTTCCATTGTACATATGTTGTTTTGGTTAGTTTCTCATTTTTGGTTTGTTTGTTTGTTTATTTTCCTTTTTTTTTTTGTTTTGATGTTTGTTGTTTGTTTTTCTTTTTTTTTTGGTTGTTTCCTTTCTGTTTCTGGGGACTTTCATTTTCTTCATTTCAGAATAATGGGTAGTTTTTCAAAGCATACTAAGGGTACTATGACCAAGAAATTGATTTAGGTATTTTTCAGGTATGTCTATTGAGCTCTTTCATTTCAAAACTTATGTTTTATGTACATCTTAATGAAAGTTTGAAAGGTTATGAACAAACAGGTATAATTTTAAAGTGATCTCATAAACCATGGCTGAATCTATCATGAATTAGATAGAATCATTTATTTCCATAAGGGCCTATCTGTCTTAGGGTGACTGTATTCAAGATTTAGGTGAAAAATTTGAGTCCCAATGCTATCATGGGGTCCACCATAGTTCTCAACATAATTTTTAGATTGTTACGTCTGAGTATTGAGGGGAAATATAAGCAAATAACCACTTCCAAACAAAGTCAATATAAAAAGAAAAGAAAAGAGAAGCATAAATGACAATAAACTCAATATTATAAGGGTGATTCAAGTATCTCTATTGGGGCTATGGATGCCTAGCTGATAGTAGAGCAATGCTTTGAGAGAACTAGAGGTATCTCCATCATGGCTATAGATGGTTGGCTGGTAGCAGAACAATTGTAAAGACCCACACTTCCTTGAACCAAAAATTTCACTAATTTTTTTTAAAGTAAATCCCTTAATGTCTTGCTCAATTGGTTGTATACTCAGGAACTTCTATCCTTATGGGATAGGGATCTATCCATCCAGGATAGGCATCTAACCATATGGGTTAGGATAATGTCCATACGGGACCAAGACTCATCTATCTATCCAAGATAGGCATCTAACCTTTTGGGTTAGGTCAATGTCCACTTGGGACCAAGATCTATCTATCTAAATAATGTAGACATCTAACCACATGGGCTAGAAAATGCTCTGGCCAGAGACTTAGACTCATCGGGACCATCTGGGTCCTGAGTCACTCTCTAAAGACTACACTCCCCTACTAGGAGTGCACCGAGGTCAACGTCCTTAGGAGTATGTGAGATAATAATAAAAGCTTGAGTCCCGCCTCGAAATTTGGCCTAAAGCCTTGAGGAATCAAGCGAATCCATTCGGGATTCCTTCTAAGTATAACAAGTAATCTCTAACTTCAATTTTAATATTTATTTATCTTGCTTTATCTTAAGGTATCTTAACAAGGCCAATAAGGTAAACACCCTTAACCAATCCTAAATCCCCACCCCGAGCGCCTGCGTACTAGGGACAACTCCGTCCCTAGACTGCCTACATACACCGTTTCAGCATGGGATCAAGGTGTATAATATGTAGTTCTATTTTCTAATCTATTGTTGGATATAAAATGTTTTGTGGGTACGTGACCTTTTCTAAGGCCATTACCCCAGACAGTTTCTCTTCGGTTACTACCCACATAAGGCAGCATATAAAGCATAAAGATTCATTTGTTTCCTAATTCATCTATGTCCTAAGTTCCTATAAGTCACGTCACCCTTGCCCGTTAAATAAAAGATAAAAGAATTAAAAGTCAATTCAAATGCCCAAATTGGAGTTTTCTATGGTCTTCACTAGCGGATGTAAGTCCATTATAGTATTATCTTTTTTTTATATTATCGATCCAAGAGGGATTTCCCGTCCCTTGGATTTTAACTCCAAAATGATCCTTATTACTCCCTGGCGATTTATAGGGATGATGCCACAGACGCCGTTGTTGCAACTTTATTAGGCTATAAGTGCAGTAACTCAAGAGCGACGACATTACCCGTAAACGTAAGTCAAAGACACCGTTAATACTGAACGCTGCTGGTTTTTATGTTTTCCTTCTCTTATTTAATTTTTCTATCTAAGAAGAAATTAAATGCATTATCAATAATAAGAAAAGTAGCTTGTGCACATAAACCAAATGGAATATAAAAGCTTTATACCTTCTTGCTAAGGAAGTAAAATTAAATGAACTTACTAAATAAAAAAAACTATCTATTCAAGTATATTTGCTAGAAAGAAGTATTACATCTACTTACATCCTATGAAAGTAAATTTTTTTGTAACAATGAATTGAATAGTCAAATCCATTTATGAAATAAAAATATTTAAACATAAAGTTAAATTCTTCAAGATAGGTGATCTAATTCATAGATGGTATGAATCTAATTATTTTGCAATGTTAGTATTTCCTAGGAAAGAAATTTGAATCTATTTGCATAATCTGTCATAGAGTAAGTAGTTTTTGATTTAAATTGCATAATATTTTTGAGATAAATATCCATCTAAGATAACATGTAAATAATTTCCAATTCAATGGTATAATCTATTGTTTCAAGAAAAAGGTTTATTAATTTTGATTGAATTGCATGACTAAAGAAGACTGGACTTTAATTGCATAAGTTATTTCACTAATATTTTAGATAGATAAATCAATACAATGTCTTAATAAGAGCCTTGATTTTAATTGTATAAGTTATATTACTAGTGCCTCAAAATTGATGATCTATCTAAAATAGGTTTGCATTAATTTGCATAAGTTTATTCTTGATAACATTCTAATGATTACATATTCACTATGACCTTGTTGTAATTAAATGAATCAACCTTGTTTTAAAAAGAATTGAATCTACTTACATATTTAAAGAATAACCATGATGTTGAAGAATTAAGTTTATAGCAAATTTATTAAATCGTAACTATGATGTTTGTGCTATAAGCCTTGAATCTTAAGAAGATAAATTTATTACATGGAGAGAAAGTTTATTTGAAGAATAACAATAAATCTAAGAGTTAAGTTTATGGCATAATAAGAAAGCACTTTTATTAAAGAGATATTATTAATTCCTTAAGTTAGTTTGTATTTTGTTTGCATGAATTCAATTTTACTACTTACCATTTGGTAAAACAATGAATCTCTCATTTAATGAAACATAAATTTAAACTTAAAATTTAATGTCTAATAGTCATAATTGCTATCATAGAATTGTTATTATTGTCATAAAGCTATAGTGTTGTCATAAGATATAAAAGTTGTCATTCCTTTATTTTAAAATCTTCTATAACCACACTCATAGTTTATCATCATTTTATGAAGAAGAGAAGTATATTCTAAGTTCATTTGTTATATTCAACAATAGCTAGTAATCATTTCCATTTTTTAAATAAAATTAAATACTACCTCATAGAAACGTGGTTTAGACCAAATCTTCATCAATCATAGATATTAGTTAATTTGTTGTCTTACTAATTTAGGGTAACATTATTAAAATTAAGAAGTTCATGGAATAACTTGAATTCATTTAGTGTATGATCCCATCCTTTGATTGTTAATTAGGTCAAATAATTTATTCTTTAATCTATCTAATTGATACCCCTTTGAAATTTTTTTCAATTTATTTATACTAAACAAAAAATTATTTTATTTATGACTTAGCTAAATTAAAAGAATAATTTTTTTTTTTTTAAAGAATTTTAATATAAAAACCCATATTATAAAACATATGTATTTAGATATATTTTATTTTAACAATAATAAAACAATAATTTAATTTAAAAAAATAATATTTCTTTATAAATAAAAATAGATGAGAATGAACTTATTGATTTAAAGATAAAAATTAAAATTAATTTTTATCCTAGATTTAGTTTAGAAAAACAGCGAATGGTAAGAACAATAATAGATTGATTCTAATATATATATATATATATATATATATATATATATATATATATATATATTCACAAACAAAGATAGGAAAAAGAGTAATAGTTTGATTCTAACAAATTTTCTAGATTTGATTAGTTATTCTAAAAAGAAAAGAAAATAAAGAAAACCTAGATGTTGATGGAGTTGCAACAATCTTCTTCTAAATCTTCTCTTTGTGCCTTCCTCAACTTGATTCTCCTTCCTTCAATCCTATCCTTTTTCAAAGTGATAGCATAAGATACCCTTCATGTGTTGTTGATGAGAGAAGAAATGACCTCAATTTATAGACTTGAGGGGAGGTAAATGGAGGGCCAAGATTGAAGATTGATTCAATGGCTAGGATTGTTTGAGAAGGTGGGGTTTGGATTGATAGCCTCATTTTGTGACAAGTGTCACAAGAAGAAGACTTTAAAAATAGGCCCACATAGCATGAGAAGTGGAGCCAAGGGTGCTCACACATGTGAGCACACTTTGGGAGAGTTGAATATGACAAGTCCCCACACCTTTTCCAAGACCATAAAACTCGTCACTCCTCTTTAAGTGACTTTTTAAGAGTTCATACTTTGCCCAAAAGGCCATATTATGTTTTCAATAAGCTTCCACCCCATAGGTACTTACCCTGGGGGTTCATTTTTATCCTAAAGTCAATAGAACAAGCCCAAATAACTATATGAAAGAGAATTCTAATTTTAAAATACAAATTTTGATTTGTGAGCACACCTTGGGTAGATGGGATGTTGACATGTCTATGACATAAAAGAGAGGGTGGCTTGATGATGACATGTCTATGATATGTAAGGGAGGGTGGTTTGACCATGTGTGCTCACACATGTGTGAGCACACATAGGGAAGCCAAATGGCTAAAAGAGGAAAGGTCACATGCATGGTGTGAACTTCTACACAAAGGTGAGTGGGGATGAGTTGTAAGGTGATAGTGATTTGTGCATGCAAGTTACATGTGAGTAAGATTAGAATGAATTTTTAAATTTGAAAAAAATGATAATGAAGATTAATTAATCAATTAATTTAGGATTAACTAATTAATGGATTATGAAGGATAGTGACATCTCCCTAATCATGATTAATTAGATTAAATGATGTATTATATTAATTAATGTGACTTATAAAAGTGGTTAATTTTATTAATAATAGGTTATTCTAATCAATAATGCTTAGGATAGGATGATAATACTTGTTACCTAATTACTTAATTTTTATTTTTTATTTTTATTCAAAATTATTTTATTACTTGTTTTTAAAATTTTTTTTTCCAACACCATGTGCTGAAATTGTTAATGAAACACCTATTTATTAATGTTGTCAACTTTTATTTGTTCCTATGTATTTAATAATTTAATAATTCTCTTTTTTTGTTCTTTATTTAATCTCTACCTTCTCCACACATAAACTAATTGTATAAACCACTTACATAATATTACCACACAAAATTATAGTATGTCTAAAGTTTTAACATAAAGAGGGTCATGACAACAATGCCCAGGATATCATTACACAATAGCTAAAGTGACTCACCTCACATACCTTGAATCTCAATACAGTTGTTTCAAGGATAGGTAAAGTCCTTAAGGAAATGATGCACTATGCATACACACACTCAGATTCATAGTTGTTATTTTGATTCACATTTCGAGATTCCATCTCAACCTTGTTTGCTATAACTAATCATACTCAGGTTAAAATGTTCATAAACTAGAGGTTCTAGGTGATTGAATTCTTTAGTACCTTGAAAATGAGTATACCATTTTACCCCCCTTTGGTTGTTTTTGTCTTTGGTGTTCTTGTTTGGGCTTTGGGAGTTATCTTTTTATCCTAAGTCCCTATTTTTGTTTGTTTGTTGGGTTCAAGTTTCAAACTATCATCGAAACTTATTACTTTCCAAAGTTCAAGTTCCTATTTTTGTTTCGATCCTGATCCCCAAGCTTTGCCTTATGTTTTCTTTGTTATGTTGGATTCAGGTATCGGATCCGTCACCTTACACCCTTAAAAGTGTAAGTTCTTATTTTTGTTCTGATCCCAACCTTTGGTTTTCTTCCTTGTGTTTTTTTTTCTTTTGTCAGAATTGGACATCAGACTGGAACTAGAACTAAGAACTTTTACAAAGTTCTTGTTCCTGTTTTCGTCTCGATCTCGATTTTTGACTCCCTTTGTGTGTTTCAGAATCGGACGTCAGACCAGAAATGAAACTCCAAAGTTCTTGTTCCATGTTCCGTCCTGATTCCCATCCCACATTTGTCTTTGTTTGTCAAGGTTCAGATTTCAAACCTTTGCTAGAACTTTGCACTCAGTAAAGGTTTAGTGTTATGTCCTTTCTCGATCCTGATTCCCACCTACCTTCATTCTTGTGATTGCGCATTTATGACCTCTACCATGATCTTGATGCTCGACCTTCCCATATTAATTAACACCTATTCACATGCATGAATCAGTTTTTATTCTCGCTGCTCCTCAATTTTTGTTCATTTTGGCTTGTAGGCTTTGATAGAGCGAACCAAAGCAACACTAAGGGTTAGTATTTGAGGTTGCGTTTGGATTTCTCATCGTGGTATTGGATTTCTAGTTGCATTTGTGAGGTAGGCGCTCTTTTCTTTTATTTTTTTCTCGTTTTTGGTTTTCTTGTGTTGGTTTTTGTTTGCGTTACCTGTTTCTTGTTTCTTGTTTTCTTTTCTTTTCCGTTCTAGCTTCTTTCCCGTTTTATTGGAACCCTTTTGGTGTTCTTTTGATTTTTCTTTGAACCCTATAGTTATTTTTATTTATTTTGTTTTGTGTTTTACCCATTTTCATTTTTTCCATTTTTTAATTTTTGTTTTGTGCGCGGGTTTTCGATTCCCACTGTGCCCTAGTTTACCTAGGGTTTTTGTACTGCCCAGTCAAGTTTGTTTTGAATTCAATAAACTTTGAAATTTCGACCATCATGAATCAAGAGTCTAAATCCTTCCTTTTCCTGATCCCAAAGGAATGTTTAAAGATATTGTTAGATTTAGTTTTCCTTCACATTTGTTGTGTCCCAATCCCGATTCTCACATCTATTTCAGAATTAGGATTCAAAACTACACTATGTGCTTAAACCATGCTTGGGTCCAAGTCTTTGCTTTGTCTTGATTCTAACTTCTGATGTTTCATCAAGATTGGAGTTTAGGTTGTAACTTCAAAAATGTTCAAGATTTTTGGTAGTGTATCAACTTGTGTCTCGATTCTGATCCCCGCATTACCATCAAGATTAGATTTCAAACAGGCATCGAACTGTTGATATACCTTTAAGTTACATGATTTACTACCATCCTAGTTATGATTTTCGACACAGTGTTGGGATCGAAACTTAGAGTTGGCATATCCTCGCTTAAATACCAAAGGTTAGGTCTCAAACTATTTCCCGATTCTAACTTTCGATGACTCATTAGGATTAGAACTTAGGATGTTACTCAAACTTGTTCACTCCTTTGGGTCTAATTCCAAACCATATCTCAATTTTGATGCTCAATGATTCATCAGGATTAGAACTCAGAGAGCACTCTTTACCGACTCCATTTTTTTATGTATCAATGCTTGGTGTTAACCTGATCTTGATTTTCAAACATATTGCGGGATCAGACCATAGAATGAAACTAAACCCTATTCATCACTATAGGTGTAGGTGCTAAACCAAAACTTGATTCTGATGTCTAATAGTATTGAAGGGAGTGTTGTATTAAATTTAGGTTCAAGGTTTTCCCCAATCCTGACTTTCGATATAGTTCAATATTGTGCTTAGAATGGTCAGGTTCTTGGTTCTATCCTAAACCCGAAACCCAAAAAATGCTAATTAACTTGTAGAATGGGAATTTTTCTTGAATGAATGGAGATTTAATATGAATGCTTGTATTAATCTGTTCTTCACATATCTTCTCTTTGTTTGATAATGGTTAGTATTGCAGGTGATTAACAAATTTCTGATTTGGAGAAATAAGTTCTCGGTGAAGGAACACCAAAGGGAGCAAGGGTTAAAAAGCTAAAACCAGAACATGTTCCATTTATGATGAAGTACAAGTTCCAGGGGACCCCAATACCATCTAAGTTTGGTTATAAGGTCATGAAGATTACCGATACACTTGTGGGCCACATTGACCTTAAGTAGTTCTATGATGATACGTTTTCAGAAGATGCTTCCCCAAGGGCTAAGAGGATTGTAGGTTCTAGGTTGACACATGTGGCTACTTTCCCTATTGCTATGAAATGTCTGCAGTTTATTTTAACTATTGCACAAACTTATAATCCAAGTTAGAGGTAGTGCATTGATTCACAAGGAAATGTGACCATTGATTTAACTCCAGGGATTATTAGACTAGTTTTTGATCCTCCTCCTCATGCTAACCCTAAGATTATGTTTGAAGTTGATGCACTTAAACACGAGAAGAGGAGGGAAACAAAAGGCTCATTAATAAGAGGTGGCTCAAGATAGAGAACAAATTAGTAAAGAAGATATCACCTAATCCTAAGAGGTGTGATTTATTTGAGGATATAGTTGATATGATCACATTGTTAGCACGATTATTTGGAAAGGAAGACTCTCATACCTTTGAGAACTGGATGTTCCCATTTATTCAACTAATTCTAGATGGAAAACAATATTTAGACTGGGGACAGATAATTTTAGACAACATCCATGATCAAATATTGAAACTAACAGAAACCAAGACATTCTACATGTCTTCATATGCGATCTATTGTGTAGCAAGAATGGGATGGTTTGCAGGGTTGACTACTATGGGATCAATGGATGATGGTCCATAACAAAAGAAAGTATGGTAGCATTATGACCAGCTGGAGCTGAAGGTAGCAAAGAGATATTTTAAAAGAGTCAATCATGCATTTTTATATGTTATCATTAATCAACTCATAGGAGATGTTGGTTTCAAGTTGTCGCGGGAGGTAATGGAATTTATTGAAGAGTGGGGATATTGGTTTATCCAATACCCTAAATCCACCTATTTTAGACTGTTTGGGTATGATAAGCACCCTTTCAAATTACCAAGGTGTTGTGTTGATAGATGGGTCTTGATGGAGTTTTCTCATCAAGTAGCTAAGGTGAATGCCAAGTTCTCTACACAACACAAGGTTGGCTGGCACTCATTCCCAATGCAATTGGGGTTTTATTCTTGTCCCTCTTCCATAGCAGCTAAGACAACAATAGAGGATTTTTAGTCCATAAATTTAAAACATCATACATCCAAAAAGGACTTTGATCCTAAGAATAAAATGAACGGTATATATGCTTCACAATTTCCCCTTCACTGTCCACTTCTTGAAGAATTTTGGGAAAACCTACAAGATCAGTTTGAAGTGAGAAGAAGGGGATATGAAATGTTGAACATTCCCCAAATGAAGGACTTTGAGGTTAAAGTTGATGTATACCAAAAGACACCATTGATGATGGGATCACTCTTAATCCTCACTATGAAATGGATAAAGTGGCCACCAAGGATTTGGAGCCAATCAATTGGATGGAGAAAGGGGAAACTAATATTTATAAAGTGTCACAAGTAGTGGTTGATAGAAGCTTGAAATGGCTTAGCCTCCATCTCAAGCAACCAAGAGTTAAGGCTTCAAAGAAGAAGGATTCTAGCAGTGAACCCACTTCCTCCACTGAAACAAGTTAGTACATGAGATTAAAGAAAATTGTTGCAACCATAGAAGAGCCTGCCCCAACAGAGGAAGAAATTTTAATGAAGCAGGTTACTAAAGCTTTGGAAAAAATTAAGGTTACTTATCAAGCTACTGCTGCAAGGGTCATTTCAAGTCTTGGTGATACAACCATAGTTGTTGTGTACCCTGGAGAACAAACTATTGAAGAAGGTCCTTCTACCATGCCTTTGAAAATTGAGGATTCCCCTCCTAAAGCTATTGTAGGGGTCATTTCTAGTCTCTTTGTTGAAGAACAGAGTTTTCCGGTGATTGATGTGATAGAGTCACCTATGTCCTTGGATACTAAAGAAACTCTGCTTCATGAAGAAAGAGTAGAATGGGAAGAATATATTGAGAGAGAAGAAGTTGGGGAAGAGGAGACATGGTTCTAGGAAGGAATCCTTTGGGATGAGGCTACAATGAATGATGTTATGAAAGAAGAAGAGCAGAAGGATATACTGGAAGTTGCTCGAAAACAAGCTTCCGAAGAGTTAGCTGATGAAGCAGAAGAATAAATAAAGAAAGATGAAGAGCTAGCTTGGGAAAAGGAAGCTATAGAAGCCTATAAGAGAGTTGAGGAAGAGGCTCATGCACGAGAGTTGGAATGACAAGAGAAAGATGAGCAAGAAAAGGAAGAAAAAGAGGAACTCCATGCAATGGGTTTAGAACAACATAGATTAAGGGATGAAAAAGAGGCTGCACAGAAAGAAGAAGAGATAAAAAATATAGAAGAAATTAGAGCTCAATGAGAAAATGGAATAGGAGAGGTTGCAGAAAGAACAAGAGGAGCAACAAAGGACTTATTCTGAGCAGACAGTGGAAATAGTTTCTTCTACACCTCCTTCATCAACACCTCCTAGTGCTCAACATGTAGTAACTCAACTAGCTACTCCTACTTGGCTTAAATTAAATTTGGAGAAGATATAATAGGTTCAAGCCCAACCAGTAACATGGGATGAAATGATAAAGGAAGTAGACAAAGTGAAGCCCAAGAAGAAGCCCTGTGCTATTCACTCCATGAGGCTCATTGATTATGGAGACTTGGTAGTAGATATTGCCACCCAGTGGCTGATAAGGATGGCGAAGAGCTACAGGCTATAGATTATCAAGTAAGCACTGTCAATTTGGGTAAACATACAAGAAATCAGTAGATAAATCTCATTGATATCATGGCCACCTCTACCAAGTCACGATTGATCAAAGACAAGCAGACTAAGGATGAGCTTAAGGCTCAGGTAAGGTAGATGAATTGTTTTCTAAAAGAACTGATTACATCCACTCTTGAACAACCAACACCATTAGAAGTTCCTATCTTAATGAGCCACAAAGAGGTGGAGGAGCTAACTGAAATGAAGAGGAAATCTCAAATGATGGAGAAATGGATCAACCTTCTTAAGAAGGACACAACATAACTTTTCACTGTTGGTTCAAAAAGTTATAAAGAGGTAGGTGATCTAGTCAAGTCCCTAGGAGAATACATTAAGTTGCTAGGATCTGAATTGGATAAATATGCAGAGCATATGAAGTTGAGAATATTGAAAAGGCTGCCTAAGGCAGATGCGATTGAATATGCCATTTTGGAAGATCAAGATTTTGGTTATCTTGATAAATGTATGAATATATTGATCTTGAAAACAAAAGTCCTCATGTAGCACAAAAGAATATTGCAAGAGGCTCAACAAGATTTGTTTGACAAAAGAAATGTTGTAAAGGGGATTATTGTTGTCGTGATTGGTAAGGAGGTTTCACCAAGTGTTGGTTTGATTTATTTATAGGAAATGAAAGATTAGTGGAATAATAGATTGGAGGAAATGATTAAGAATAAAGATGATGATGAAGGGATTCTTCTAGATAAGCTTATAGGCATCAGATTTTATGTATGAGACATTGCCCAGAATGTTGCCCAGCTGCAGGATATCTATACGGCCACCACCAAAGAATATGAAAGAGCGATGTTTAGGGTGGAATGGGTAGATGCACCTGAAGAGGAAACTTTATAGCAAAATTTTAACAATATGGATGATTATTTCAAAAAAAAGGCATCCAAAGCCGCTAAAAGTAGCTAAGAGACAAGGGAATATTCCATTTTTTGAAAAAGGGATGAAGTCAAAAATTTCAACCAATTCCAAGTGCCCTGTGGATAGCAACACCTCCAGATCAGTTTTGGGAAAAATGGACAAGTCCAAATCAATTATGATGGGCCAAGGATTGGGTGTGATGATCAACAAAAGACAAAGCAATAACTCTGAGTCAAATTTTGACCAAATTGGCATAAGGCATGCTTCCCAGCTTCAACAATTTTAGCAAAGAAAGGACTCAGAATTAACTGGGTGTGCCCCTATAATTGTGGATTTGGGCCCCAAATTCGTGGATCATGATTTTTGATAGGAGAAATTAGTGATTAATTCTTTCTATAAGAGAAATTTTTCTCCTCATTGTAAAGGTCGGCTGATTGAAGTTAGATTGGTTGCCTAAAACTAGATACAATTAATTTTTACAGCTTTATGCAAGTATTTTATTTTCAGAAGTTTGTTAGTTTGATGGTGATGCTAATAGACAATGGTTTTCTGTATCCCAATGGGTTTCGCTGTGCATAAATGTCTCTTAATTGATGAAAATCAATAGAAGATTCTAAATTTAAAACCATCTATTGTGTTATCTGTGGATGATGTTTCTTGTTGTGTATTGATCTGTTAATTTTGGTGATGAGCTTATGATGCTTTATGATTGAAAAAAAAAAGATTCTAAAAAGAAGTGATGATGAATGGTTGCATGTTTTAAATTTGCACTGTGAATGGATGTGATGGTATGAATCGTTTCATGAATTGTGTCATTCTATAGTTATAGTTAATTAGGAAATGCTCATTACAGGAATTACATGTCTAAACTTAACGTAATTTATGCTCATGTATTGTTCTTCTAAATCTCTGATCTATCTTTTTCTATTTATTTGAAACCCCCCCATGTTAAATTACATTGTATTACTTAGTTTGTACCCATTTACTAGCAAAGGCCCCTTGAACATTATAGTTGCATGAACTGTTGAATAATGGTAGCACAGTTGAGAACCAACTACAAAGACCTTGGAAGATGGGTGGTTTTAGATCATTTATCTTTTTTAGGAGAAATAGATTAGAAATATTATGTTTTAATGTTGTGTTATTTTGACCATCAACAACTCCATATTATATCCATTATCACATTCCATTCACCCCATTACCTCACTCGTCTTGGATCATTTTCTGAAGAACCTCATTTATCCTCTCACATGCATTACCTATTCTCATCCTCCTCCTTTATCATATTTCTCAAATAACCAACAATTCACCTTATTTTCATCCCTCCACCCTCCCCCATCAATCCATTTTCCTTCCCTCCATTCTTTCATTTATTTTTTTCACTTTATCACATTTCCTTCATTTACAATTAGGGAGATCCCATTTTTTATGTTTTGTAAGGAATGGTTACCCCATAAATACACATCAAGGCATTTCATTTTCACAACCATCTATTTTCACCTATCTACATGAGTTAATCCTTATTTGGAATCTATCCATTAGCGCTCCATCCCCCTATATTTCCACTCACTCATCCATCCAAACCACCCATTAATTCAACATTTTATTGGATATCAACTTATATTTCTTATATTTTGTACATATATTCTAATGCCATGTTAAGATTTTACATAAACAAGAATCTAACCAATAATGAACAATACAATGATAATAACCTAGAGTAATGGCACACACGGGATGGAATGGAAGTTTCATAGGTAGTTTGAAAGCTTCTGAGGCAGATGGTGATGGGGGAGTAGAGGACGAAGACAATGATAATGCTTCTCCTATGGTGTTTTTCCATGTTCATGTTGTGTATGGTCACTCTTGGTGGCTTGTTGGTGGCATGGTTGGCCATGCTCTTGCTGTTTTGATGCCCCCCTTATGTTTTTTTCATCTTGTGGAGGTTGGGAGTGCAGTGGATATGGATCTTCTTGTTGTGGATTTTCCCTCTTCCTCTTCTTCTTGCATGGTCTTCTTGCTGCAGGTTTTTAGTGCAGTGGTTCTAGAGTTACGGTCTGGTGCTGTAGCTTTGTTTCTCAACATCGCTTTTTCTTGTTCCTACATGTTCTTCTTACTGTAGGTGGATGTGCTCATGGGTGCTTCTTGTATGGCACTATTGGGTCCCATTAGTTTATGGTGGCCTTAGTTTTTGGGTGCTCTCCTTTGGGTTTTTGTGGCTGGAGCCTTATTTTCTTATGGGGATTTTTTCTTCTCTAGTTTTGTCTTTGCTGGGCTATTGAGGTTGGTGTGCTCTTCTACCTAGTGTATTTTTTTGGGTTCTCCCTTGGCCCTCCCCTATTTTTGGAGTGGTGCTAGGATTACTTCCTTACTGGTGGTCCATTTAAGTGTTTTATATTTTGTGGAATTTGGACATGGTGTTTATTTTTTCCTTTGAGGTAGAGGATGTTGGAGCTATTGGTTATGGATATGAGCTTTGTCCTATTCTATAGGTAGGGCTTTCTTTGATTCTCTAGGTTGTGGTGTTTGTTTCTCACTAAGATCCCCTTTTCCTTCATGACGATTTTCTTGAGTGTGGGATCTTCTTCTCTCTACATACAGATTTGTATCTGTATGTTCATTCTTTTGGATCTCTTCTTGCTGGCTGGGTTGTTTGTCCAATTAGAGTTCTATGGTTGGAAGGGTTGTTCTACTCTTCTTTTGGCTCTTGGGTGGTCAGATGGGTTATTATTCATGCCTTTTCTTTAGACCCAGTTATTTTTACTATTTTTCATTCCTTTTTCCTGATGTTGGGTATGCCAAAGGATGGTGTGTTTATTTTTTCTGCTGGTTTGGTAGATTTCTCCTTGGTTCCTCAGCCTGTTTCTTCTATAGAGGTGAAGATTGATCCTATGTAGGTGGATTCCTCTTCTATCGAGGTGAAGATGGGTGTTGTGCATTTGGTTGGAAGCTCCTTGCTTTGGTTTTCTTAGATGTTGTCCCTTTTGAGGTGGGAGTTACTCCTTTTGAGGTGGAGTTTGTGGTTGCTAGTGAACCTTGGGTTCAATGGAAAAGATGTTCATGCGATCCTCTCCAATAGAGGAGAGCTCTTTCCTTCAGGCATGGAGATTGAGTTGGCTTCTTGGTTTGTCAGGTATTCTAAGGAGAATTCTTCCTCAGTACTTCCTGGTATTTCTTGTTTTGAGGTTGAGATTCTGGTTGGTCTGATTATTTTTATTGGGAACTTGTGTTGCCCTCTTCTTCATGGCTTAGTGTTGATGTTACTATAAAGATGGTTTGCTATAGCTTGGCTGCATTGTTGCTTGAATGTTTTAGGTGGTTCCTATTAGTTTCTTGGGTTCTAGGTCCCAGTTAAAATCTGGTTGTAGAGGGTTTTAGGTTCCCTTCAAAACATATTTTTTGCAGCATGAGTAGTCCTATGTAGTCTTGTTTCTCCTTGGTGCTTCTGTTGTTGGGTTGTTGTTGGTATGCGGTTTATCTTTTATCCATCATGATTCACTTTGATAGGGTTTTGTGTCCCTTTAAAACCGACATGTAATGGGTTTAAGGTCCCATCAAAACCTTCTTTTTTCCATCAAAAACTTGTATTTTCTACATAATTTTTATTGATTGATTTCTTATCTTTTTTTGGGGTCTACATTTGTTTATGTTAGTTATTTGTTTTCCTCTTTTCTTTTTAACTTTTTTCTCGTTTATTGCATCTAGTCATAGAATTCCATGTATTGCACCATCATGTTTTCCTTCATCATTCATATGATGATACCTAGGACAACATGTTTCCTGACTCACTATACTATTTTTTGTCTTTTCTTTCATATGTATTTTTCCTTGCATTACTGCTTATTTGTTACATCTAGTCATAGTATTCTATGCATCACACTATCATTATCGCCTTCATAATTCATATGATGGCATGCCTATGAAAACATGTCTATTGGATCAATTTACTATTTTCAACTTATTTTTGTGTGCGTTATTCCATGTGCATTTGGCACATCTTCATCATGATCCCTTATATTATAATGTATAATGCTAAGTGCTATATAAAATTAAAAGGTCACTCCTTGCACATGAAATTACTATGAAATAATTATATCCTTTATCATAATATTATCTATTCTACCATTTATCCTCATTCCTTCTTAGCCCAAATCATGTGTCATTTAGTTGCATTACATTCTTGTGAGATTTCTCCATCCAACATGTACATCCATGAAATCTAGCATCCTATCATCCAATAATCTTAGATAAACCAATCAATATGCCCAATCTTATCCATCATGAGATCTATATCCATGGCATGTACGCCATCTTGATATGATTTATCTCATCATATTTTATTACTCTTGGCACATATTTTTATCATCCTTTCTCTTTTCAAGATGCCTCTTGAACTTTATTTTCCCAACAACTCTCTTGAGGGGGCATCACTTCCATTGTCATCCCTATGTGATTGGGGAAACTTTCCATTGAATATTCACTTCATCTTATCCTAATTTTTATTCTTATTTTCCACAACACCACTTAGTTGTGTTATTGTACCAAAGAGGTTCAAAATGTAGAAATATAAATATTTCACTAGTATACCTAATCCTAATTGACAATAAATCACTTAGGAAAGTCCCCTTCATCCAATGTTCCTCAATTAAATAATCCTATTATTTTATTATCCCTATTTTCCATCCCGTTGGTTTGTTTTTAATTTCCAAAAGATTCTTAAAATCATCTAAAGAATATCCAATTCTTATATTCAAAGACTTCAAGAGGTTGGCCAATGAACATAAGATTTGTTTTGAAAATTTCTCCTCTGCACTTCAAGTTTGGCAAGAACTAGGAGGGTGATTCTTAACAATGTCAAATGAAACTACTCTTAATTCATACTAGGATATTGTTTCAACTGAAATGTTCTCATGAAATATGCCAATAGTTATAAATAGACTTGACTTAATGGACTATATTCTTGAATAATTCTGCATTGATGACTTTGAGAATATATACAAAGATCAAAGAAAAAGCTAAAGCATAAATCAATTTTTTTTTAATATAAGTGACCATGGATTTGAAACCAACATTCACACCTAGATTGGTGCTTAAAATTTGGTAAAAAAATGAAAAGAAAATGCAAGTATTTTTTGAACAACAAACCAAGAACAAATTCAATGAATGCTAACATATCATGCCTTACAATAATATTATTTAAATTTAGGTTTAAAATAATTCTTCTTAACAATCCATGAACACATTAAAATTTCAATATCTCATGTACAAAAAATTAATCTATTACTTTAACATAAGCTATATAAGAAACATTCATTTTCACAATAAGAAAAGATGAACATCTATGATCCTTGCTCAATTTTATTCATAAGAGTACTAAAATGTACATTGGAGACAATTGATTATGAATCTACTACAGTATATATTAATATATTCATATCTTTTAAAAATTGTATACTGATGTACATAAAAATACATATGCACTTTTATTCCTTCCCTAGAAAATCTAGACCAGGCCAGTACAAACCTAAGACAAAACCTTTTTTCTTGCAAAATTCCAAGATCCTTTGAAAATGGCTTGGAAATCCCTTTTATAGAAACAAGGGAGCAACATGATTAAAGCTATGAACAAATGTCACATTCTCATTTGACAATCTAGTCTAAAGGATCAAACAAAAACCAATACAACTCTTTGCAAAAGATAAAAAGTAGATCAATATAAGACAAAACAGTCGTAGAAGATATTTCTTGATTTACATAATAAAAAAAATGGGGAAGGCACATGATTAATTTGTTGTAATTCTCCACCCATGTTGTAGATATATCTTCTAAAAATCTATTGGAGATGATAGTGACCACACCATAAAAGACAAAAATGAGAAAAAAACACAAAATTTCCAAGGGATAGCAAGGTACTTCAAAATATTATGCCATTATCTGAGCTAGATGTTGCATTGGAAATCTAATGACATGATGAAATTGCAACTATACATTATAATTTGTATTTCTCATCCCATTCCACATAATCTCTTTCTGATGGCCATGGGAATGAGATAAATTTTCCAAATTTTTGGATGTGCTCAATGTACTTTACATCTAGGAGTACCCTAGTCTGCCTGCAACAAGTATCCAAACCCACTTCTAAAGCAATCAACTTATCAATAGTGGAATTTAATAAGTTTGTATCTATATCATCATTGCTACAGATGAAGGAACCAAGGGTGGGTACCATTATGGTGTAGCCTTCCTTCCATTGATCTAAAGACTTTAATTATCCATTTCCATCCAAAATCCTAGGTATAACCTTTATTTCAAAGAATTCAAAATATTTGAACCTAGCCTTAATTTTATGCATTGATTTTAGCACATATGCCACACTTCTAATAATATTTCTATTTCCCAAGAAGGAACAATAATATTTTGCATATTAGGTTCAAACCTTGCGCCCTTGTATATCCCTTGTAGATTGGTAATTATATGTACTAATTTATTCATTATTGGCCCAAGATTCTCTTGATCCTTTGTAATTCTTGCATTCACATCCTTACGATAATAATAAGCCAAATGTGAATCTTCCAATCTCTCGGGGATTTTTAATAATATTTGCTTAACTATATCATCTACTACATCATTTATTTTATTTTTCTTTTCCTCCAGGGCATTCTTTAGTTATTCCTCCAATTTCTCCATCTTTGAAGCCATGGCTTCCTTTTCTTACATGAAGATACCTGAGAGACATGGAGTGGAAACAACTACCAGTGCAATGCTTGATGGTGATAATGATGTTTTTAGATCTTGGAATTTCAACTTATTTTATTTAGCAGTGATACTAAGGTGATTTGTCAATAATTTGTCACAATAGTCATACAAATTTTTGGTAGCTTCTTCACTAAATATGTTTGTGTGGAAAAATAATGAGGAAACATGAGGGGTTGTGGTGTATGATATCCTTTTTAAAATTAAACTCCATTTCATTTCTTCCACAACCTCTACAAATTGAGGCTTGTCTGTATTTGGGCCAAGGCCCAAATAGCTAACATTTCCCACTTGGGATTAAAACCTGATCCAAAATACGCTTTCTCAACTTGCTCATTAAAAGATAAAACCTCTTCATTTTTCCACCTAAAAGTATCTAAGGATATTGTTGATGCAATATCCCACTTAGGTAGTAAGAGAAATCCACTCTCTCACCAATTTTCTACCCTGCTCTAGTGTAATTTATTTGATATAAAAGTCAACCTCTTTTAACACCTACTATATGACCTCATATTTTGAGGGGTGAAATTCACCTTTATCCTTATTAAAATTCTCTTGGAATTCCTCTCTCCTAATCCTTAGTATTGTTACATAATTGTGCTTTTCATCCCAATCAGGTTAGGCTGGGATAGCACTTATGTTTTCTACTTTGAAGAGGGAGAAATGTACACAAAAGAGTTTGCTAAAGTTACTTATAATCATACAAATAGTGCCATGAAATGAATTTTCAGTTTTCATTATGAAATTGCTTTACAAAAAGGAGGAATAATACAATTTTTTTTTACATGAAGTAGCAATTTAAATCATTACAAGAAATATGCTTATAAGTTTCCCACACAAGCCATGGGAGTAATTGAATAAGATGCAATAACAAAAATTGTACATTTGGAAGTAAAAAAGACATGTAAGAGAAAATGGATCCATCATTTCCTACATGACGAACCCTATTGTTGATTAGTTGTATCTTCAACTCCTTTGTTGATAGCTCCAGAGGTGCCTACAAGGGACAAAAAAAATGATGTTAGAGCTCAAGATTCCATGTCTCTTATATGTCAAACCATCAGATACAAAACTTGTCTCTTGTTAAGCATCAAATTAGAGAGTTAAAGGTGTCTCAAGATCAAATACATAGTTATCATGGAGATCCAAGAAAAGTAAAAATAATCTAATCATCATGAGAAGCTCTGGGATTCTTAGTTTTCTTAACTTATTTGTTGAATGTGCAGGTACAGGTATAATATTATCATACGAATTAGTAGAGAAGTCATAGCATGGGAACCTTCTGAAGACAATCTTGAATGTATATAAAAGAAAGTGGCAGTCCTTAATACCATATAATCATGTTGTAGATAAATTTGAAACTTCAAAAGATTGAAAAGAGTGGTAGTCATGAAGGACACAGAGGGAAATCATTTTAAGTGCTAAGTCAACATGGAATTTTAAAGAATTTAAATGAAATGTGTGACCTACATAAGAGCATATATGGATAATATAAGTTACATTCTCAAGAATAGTAAAGTGGTAAATGGATAGTCCTATGACCCTACCCCTATGAACACAGGAGAAGGACAACCTTTACACTAGAAAAGATAGTAGGAATTGGTCACAACAATGCAAAAGATGGATAATTTCAGAGAGGGACAGTCCTTGATGAGCACCTTGGACACCTATGACAAATAACAGAAGTTAGGATCAAGAGTTTTCAAGGTTTCCAAATCATAGTTCAGTATGGAAGAGCCACCGTGATAAAAGATATACCCAAGAGAAGTTTTGAAAGAAAATGCATGAGGACTATTTTGGCTAAAGCAAGGAGCTTCATTGAGTGAGTGACAGTTCATGGAACAACAAAAGAGTATATTCAAAGTATGCCCATGGTAAAGGATAGAGAAAAGAGGCAACACAGTCATTTCTAGTTCAAAGGTTATAACCTCAAAATGACACAATAAGAAACAATCATTATTATTTTTGACAGTGTTAAAGGCATGATAGTTTTGGAGTTGATATACAACGGGGAAATGAAAACCAATGTGCAGCCTGAGTTCATTAAAGCAAGGGTATGAGATGAGGGTAGCATAACATAGGGAATTTAATGACTAATCCTGCACAGTGATAAAGAATGACAGTCCTTTTAATTCAAATGCATAGTCATCACATTGATAAAGAAAAAGGACAGTGAAGAAGATAATCCACCTATTGTGCATTAGGGGTAGTTTTAGATAATAATACTTGAATATAGTAAGGTAGAAAGAACAAAGGACAATCCTTGTCAAGGCAAGGCATAGTCATGCTAGTTTAGGTGCAGAGTTTCAAGGCTTGAGATGAGCAATGGGAAGTCACCTTCATATGCACAATCAAATGAATAAAGAAAAGAGGGCAGTCATAGTGTCATAACCAAGAAGCTCATTGAATGCATATGGAGGTTTTCCAATTAGGAAGGAATATACCTGTAGATGATAATCAACATTGTGTCAAGAGGCTTGTATAGTAGTTGAAGGTGATAAACCTTTTTTTCAAAAATGGATAAGTAGGTTGAAATCATTATCTATAGGTAAAAGTAATAGTATAGTCTTTAGCATAGGAAAATATAGAAAAAGTATCAGAGACAACAAAGTTACAACAATATTAATGAAGGAGTATTATGGTGTGAGACATATAGATGAATCTGATTATGTGTGAATGACTTAAAGACAACATTGTTACACTTAGACATGATTCCCAAATATAGTGATAGATTTTTTTAAAAAGGAGGTTGAAAGGAATTTGCTTTCAAATTTGCTTGTTTCCTACATACGAAAAAAGCCTACCATACTACAATGTGAGCAGGTCATGATAGGGACAACTAGTTTCATTTGTAGAATGGGCAGAGAAGAGCTTTAACCTTACCATTCTTCTTCATCCATTGATAGTGGGAAGAGTGGAAAATTGTGAAGAACCTGTTAAGGACATCATTGTAAGAGGAAATTGCTCCAGGCCTTAACTATCACAATTCAAAAATGTTATGAGATTTCCATACAAGTAGTATTTTGATGAATCAAGAGAAAATTTGTAGAGAAAAGAAGAATAAATTGTACGCATATAATAGTGATAGAAAATGACAGTAGTAGCAAGTCCTCATACATGTGGCTTTGATGATAAGAAGATAGAGTTGCATGTAGTATACTATAAACATTTTTATGATTCCTCCAAAGTTCATAGAGAAGCATCGAAATGTGAAGAGGAGTAGAAGGACCAAGAAACACAAAAAATACAGGGTTTTTCATCATTTCTTTCCAGGAAAATGAAAAATATCAACATTTTGTTTAAGGGAATGACTTACTAGCATGCAATGCTAGTTCAACCATGCAGAGAATTCCCATAAAATTGAAATGGTTCTTAAAAACCCTAACTAGACTCCATTGTGGAGGCACAACATGAAAACATAGGCAGATGAAATGAATGCAAATGAGCTCGTGAGCAGAATTAGGGATTCTTTTGACTTTCACAAAGAAAACCCTAATCCTGGTCAACCTAAGTATTGGGTTATTTTTCACCTTTATTTCATAAAATTGTATGATGATTAATACCTAAGCCATGCTCAATATTTTCTTACCAAATACCTAGTGAGAGGTGAGTCCACTGGAGTCATAAGGATAATTTATTTTTCCCTTTGTGTTTTTGTGTGAAATTAAAGCAAAAATAAATATGTAAATAAATATTAAAGGTGATATTTTACAAATTACTTTAATATTTATCATGTAATACAAGAAATAAACAATCACATAACACTTATTAAAGTAAATCATAACTGATTGTCTTTAATATTTGTTCAAATATATTATTCTTGTCCCAAAAATCATTCAAAAATAGGAGTGGAATTGAGGTATTATACTTGCAGTGAGAGATATTTTGAGTTCTATCTTTGAATTCAAGTCAAATTGAGGCATTTTTGGAGTTCTCTTTGGTCAAATAGCTTGAGAGGGGGAGTTTGGAGCTAAATTAGCTCAAATTGGAGCAGTTATGAGCCCCCTTTTCTAGGTTTTTATATTTTTCTTGTGAGATAGATATTTTGGAGTGTAGTTGACTGCAATTGACTTATCTTGGCATTTTGAGATTGATTTTGTATTATAGGAGGGAAAGCTTATGATTTTTCCTTATTTCTTGGTTTTTGTTCTCTCTTACACATTGCAGAGAGATTTATAGTTTTGTAGCTCAGTTTATTTTCATGTAGTAGCAACTTTTTCTTTGAAATCAATAATAAAAAGAGTTATTGGTCCTATTTGGAGCTTTCATTTTGCATTGTGGATGTATGTTCTTACATATTTTCATTGTGGTTCATTTGAATCCTTTTTTTTCTTCCTCATCTAAGTAATGCATTTTGAATTTATGTCATATTAAATTAGGTCATATGCCGTGTCAAACCAATTTTGAGAAAAAACTTGATGTGTAAAATTATTTTACCTTCAAAACAAAACTAAAAATTGAAACCATCATATGAAATAATTATGATTTTATGCAAAATATGAACTGTGAACATCATAACTAGCAACTTTTGATTCAAAGTTACAAGTCTGGATTTAGTTTTTTTTAATTCTAAATCATTGGTGTATCACCTCCTAGAATCAACTTTTCCTTTTATAAGTTATCCTTCTTCCTTTTTCCCACAAAAATAATTAGTTTCTAGGAGATCTAAAGGGGAGCTGACCCATAATCTAGAGATTCATCTTCATCATGAGCAACCCACATGCTTGAAGATGTTTCCATGTTTCATAGGATTGCTAAGCTTAGCATCTAGGTGCAATCCTTCGTGACAACAGTTTTTGGCACTCCTGGTGGGACAGATTGGACTGTTTCAGTCCAAAGTTCACCCACAATCACTAATTTTTGGTGTGTATGTCAGTGATATTTTCCTTTGGAGGCAAGAAAATGTCACATTTGGTGAGTCTGAATGATATTTATACTAGTTTTAGTATGATCAAGTGCTGTTTATTTTAAAAAATTCTAATTTTTGCTTGTTTTCTAGCTTTTGAATGAATAAGCATGTCTATGTTTCATGGGAATATGTCATATCATCCATCATATCATGAAAATGCTGCTAATCCACCCTCTTATCAACCAAATCAAATCAACCATGTTGCTAGTTTTAGCCCAAATTTCATGACTTTTCAAGAAAACCAACATGTTCAATATGATTACGACCCACCCACCCCTACTCAATCTCCTTAGCAGCCTATATATGCTCAAAATCAGCCACTAGAAGTCCATTTTTCCAGCCAACATAGCTATTCTCCCAATGAAACTCCAAATATTGAAGGCATGAGCTTTAGGGATATAAGGTTGTACCTTGAAAGGAAATTGAGTGAGGTTGGAGGAAATGAGGGTATGAAGGAGATCAAGAATATAGTTTGTAGCAAGAAGAGTTGGTTTACTCAAATTTTCAATACCAACAGGAAGAGGAGATACAAAGAAGGTAGTATGAAGAGTATCTTGCAAGCGAGCTTGCTACTAAAGAAAAGAAAATGAGAAAGAAAGAGGAAGATCTCACAAGGAAGTTTGCTGCATTGGTTGATTGAGTACAAAAGTTTGAGGCCCAATCAAAAGAAGATCAACCTGCAAAAGGAGAGCTTCCCAAGTATGAAATTCCAAGTTTCAGACAAGGTAAACCTCCTAAGTCCACTAATCAATCTCTTGAACTTGAAATTCCATGTTTTAGAAGCCTTCAACTTGTGCAATATCTAGAAACTAATCAAGAGTAGCTAAGTATACCTAAAGAGCAGCCATCTCCAAATTTTATACATCATCAAGAAAATCAAGAAGACTTATATAATCAGCCCTTTGTTCCTATCACAATTCACCTTTGCAAAGATGGACCTATTGTTTATCAAAGAAACTGGTTTATTGAGCAGAAAAAAGAGGTGTTTGAAGAGGAAAAGTTATAAATTTTTTCTATTGATATGACTGCATATGATGAACAAGAGGAAAAATCAGGCTTGCAACAAGAGGTGGATGTGTATGATCAAGCAAGGCAACAGGTTGAAGAGCTTGAGAAAGGTAACAAAAAGCATGATTTCATGTTTTTATTCAATGAACTCCCTTATTTAATTGAGAAAGATGTAGAGAGAACACAAACTTCAAAATCATCAAAATTTTTGGAGCAGCTAAAAGAAGAGGAAAAACATGAGGAAAGGTTGGTTCATGATTTCAAAATTAATCCTCTCCTATTAAAAATAAAGAAGAGGATGAAGAGGATCTATTTTGGGATGAGCTTGAAGTATTTGCTTCAAAATTATATGACAAAATAAATTTGTTAGAAGAGATGGATGAGCATAATCAACTAGGGCAACATATAGAAATCTTGAACAAGTTTTAAAGTAGCTGAAGGATGAGGAAAAGTATGAGAAAGACCTTGAATTTTTGATTCCTCAAGAAAGCTGCCATAAAGAAGGCCTGTTTCAAGATTACATTAAGCTATTTTTTTTATGCTTAAATGATAAGCCATGTCCTTTCAAAGATCATGAACAATAGGTGCAACGTGTGGAAGTGACCATGTTTCCAAATGAGTCACTAGAAATGGAGCAATTCAATCAGCAAGAGGATGAAACAACAAACTAGCAAGGAGCTAACAAAAAGAATTCAATTTTCATCCTTTCAAGAGGACGTCCCATCATAGATTTAGCCAAGAAGAATACTAGCAAGAAACCACAGGTTTTCAGTGCACCAAAAAAATAGATTACAATTATGGAACAACAAACCCATTCATGTCGAATCAACAGTATGTTTAGCCAAAATCAAAGGGTGAGTGAGTTTGGTTATGTTCTTCAAAGTGTATTGCAATATTTTGTGAGGTGTATTTTTCTTCCTTACCTCTTACCAATAGTCCCATTAGAGATTTAGCCAAGAAGAATACCTACAAGATACCATAGGTTTTCAGTGCACCCAAAAAATAGATTGCAACTGTGGAACAACAAACCCATTGATGTCAAATCAGTAGTATGTTTAACCAGAATCAAAGGGTGTGTGAGTTTGGTTATGTTCTTCAAATTGTATTGCAACAGTTTGTGAGGTGTATTTTTCTTCCTTACCTCTTATCAGTAGTTCATGAGCATGCAAAGCATCCTTTATTGGTTAGAAGGGGGAGTTATTTTACAAAGCCAGTTAATGGATTTTCCTGAGCATCATCCTTTGTTGTTTAGGGTAGGGTAGAGTAGAGTTTTTCAGTTAATAAGTGCTGATTGCACATCTATTTTCAGTTCAGTTTTCATTTTCCAAGAAGTGTTGTTACATAGTTTTTTGGCCATGTTC
>VDFB02256132.1:115895878-116041485 GCA_007258455.2 Sequoia sempervirens | reverse complement strand
GTGGTATTGGATTTCTAGTTGCATTTGTGAGGTAGGCGCTCTTTTCTTTTATTTTTTTCTCGTTTTTGGTTTTCTTGTGTTGGTTTTTGTTTGCGTTACCTGTTTCTTGTTTCTTGTTTTCTTTTCTTTTCCGTTCTAGCTTCTTTCCCGTTTTATTGGAACCCTTTTGGTGTTCTTTTGATTTTTCTTTGAACCCTATAGTTATTTTTATTTATTTTGTTTTGTGTTTTACCCATTTTCATTTTTTCCATTTTTTAATTTTTGTTTTGTGCGCGGGTTTTCGATTCCCACTGTGCCCTAGTTTACCTAGGGTTTTTGTACTGCCCAGTCAAGTTTGTTTTGAATTCAATAAACTTTGAAATTTCGACCATCATGAATCAAGAGTCTAAATCCTTCCTTTTCCTGATCCCAAAGGAATGTTTAAAGATATTGTTAGATTTAGTTTTCCTTCACATTTGTTGTGTCCCAATCCCGATTCTCACATCTATTTCAGAATTAGGATTCAAAACTACACTATGTGCTTAAACCATGCTTGGGTCCAAGTCTTTGCTTTGTCTTGATTCTAACTTCTGATGTTTCATCAAGATTGGAGTTTAGGTTGTAACTTCAAAAATGTTCAAGATTTTTGGTAGTGTATCAACTTGTGTCTCGATTCTGATCCCCGCATTACCATCAAGATTAGATTTCAAACAGGCATCGAACTGTTGATATACCTTTAAGTTACATGATTTACTACCATCCTAGTTATGATTTTCGACACAGTGTTGGGATCGAAACTTAGAGTTGGCATATCCTCGCTTAAATACCAAAGGTTAGGTCTCAAACTATTTCCCGATTCTAACTTTCGATGACTCATTAGGATTAGAACTTAGGATGTTACTCAAACTTGTTCACTCCTTTGGGTCTAATTCCAAACCATATCTCAATTTTGATGCTCAATGATTCATCAAGATTAGAACTCAGAGAGCACTCTTTACCGACTCCATTTTTTTATGTATCAATGCTTGGTGTTAACCTAATCTTGATTTTCAAACATATTGCGGGATCAGACCATAGAATGAAACTAAACCCTATTCATCACTATAGGTGTAGGTGCTAAACCAAAACTTGATTCTGATGTCTAATAGTATTGAAGGGAGTGTTGTATTAAATTTAGGTTCAAGGTTTTCCCCAATCCTGACTTTCGATATAGTTCAATATTGTGCTTAGAATGGTCAGGTTCTTGGTTCTATCCTAAACCCGAAACCCAAAAAATGCTAATTAACTTGTAGAATGGGAATTTTTCTTGAATGAATGGAGATTTAATATGAATGCTTGTATTAATCTGTTCTTCACATATCTTCTCTTTGTTTGATAATGGTTAGTATTGCAGGTGATTAACAAATTTCTGATTTGGAGAAATAAGTTCTCGGTGAAGGAACACCAAAGGGAGCAAGGGTTAAAAAGCTAAAACCAGAACATGTTCCATTTATGATGAAGTACAAGTTCCAGGGGACCCCAATACCATCTAAGTTTGGTTATAAGGTCATGAAGATTACCGATACACTTGTGGGCCACATTGACCTTAAGTAGTTCTATGATGATACGTTTTCAGAAGATGCTTCCCCAAGGGCTAAGAGGATTGTAGGTTCTAGGTTGACACATGTGGCTACTTTCCCTATTGCTATGAAATGTCTGCAGTTTATTTTAACTATTGCACAAACTTATAATCCAAGTTAGAGGTAGTGCATTGATTCACAAGGAAATGTGACCATTGATTTAACTCCAGGGATTATTAGACTAGTTTTTGATCCTCCTCCTCATGCTAACCCTAAGATTATGTTTGAAGTTGATGCACTTAAACACGAGAAGAAGAGGGAAACAAAAGGCTCATTAATAAGAGGTGGCTCAAGATAGAGAACAAATTAGTAAAGAAGATATCACCTAATCCTAAGAGGTGTGATTTATTTGAGGATATAGTTGATATGATCACATTGTTAGCACGATTATTTGGAAAGGAAGACTCTCATACCTTTGAGAACTGGATGTTCCCATTTATTCAACTAATTCTAGATGGAAAACAATATTTAGACTGGGGACAGATAATTTTAGACAACATCCATGATCAAATATTGAAACTAACAGAAACCAAGACATTCTACATGTCTTCATATGCGATCTATTGTGTAGCAAGAATGGGATGGTTTGCAGGGTTGACTACTATGGGATCAATGGATGATGGTCCATAACAAAAGAAAGTATGGTAGCATTATGACCAGCTGGAGCTGAAGGTAGCAAAGAGATATTTTAAAAGAGTCAATCATGCATTTTTATATGTTATCATTAATCAACTCATAGGAGATGTTGGTTTCAAGTTGTCGCGGGAGGTAATGGAATTTATTGAAGAGTGGGGATATTGGTTTATCCAATACCCTAAATCCACCTATTTTAGACTGTTTGGGTATGATAAGCACCCTTTCAAATTACCAAGGTGTTGTGTTGATAGATGGGTCTTGATGGAGTTTGCTCATCAAGTAGCTAAGGTGAATGCCAAGTTCTCTACACAACACAAGGTTGGCTGGCACTCATTCCCAATGCAATTGGGGTTTTATTCTTGTCCCTCTTCCATAGCAGCTAAGACAACAATAGAGGATTTTTAGTCCATAAATTTAAAACATCATACATCCAAAAAGGACTTTGATCCTAAGAATAAAATGAACGGTATATATGCTTCACAATTTCCCCTTCACTGTCCACTTCTTGAAGAATTTTGGGAAAACCTACAAGATCAGTTTGAAGTGAGAAGAAGGGGATATGAAATGTTGAACATTCCCCAAATGAAGGACTTTGAGGTTAAAGTTGATGTATACCAAAAGACACCATTGATGATGGGATCACTCTTAATCCTCACTATGAAATGGATAAAGTGGCCTCCAAGGATTTGGAGCCAATCAATTGGATGGAGAAAGGGGAAACTAATATTTATAAAGTGTCACAAGTAGTGGTTGATAGAAGCTTGAAATGGCTTAGCCTCCATCTCAAGCAACCAAGAGTTAAGGCTTCAAAGAAGAAGGATTCTAGCAGTGAACCCACTTCCTCCACTGAAACAAGTTAGTACATGAGATTAAAGAAAATTGTTGCAACCATAGAAGAGCCTGCCCCAACAGAGGAAGAAATTTTAATGAAGCAGGTTACTAAAGCTTTGGAAAAAATTAAGGTTACTTATCAAGCTACTGCTGCAAGGGTCATTTCAAGTCTTGGTGATACAACCATAGTTGTTGTGTACCCTGGAGAACAAACTATTGAAGAAGGTCCTTCTACCATGCCTTTGAAAATTGAGGATTCCCCTCCTAAAGCTATTGTAGGGGTCATTTCTAGTCTCTCTGTTGAAGAACAGAGTTTTCCGGTGATTGATGTGATAGAGTCACCTATGTCCTTAGATACTAAAGAAACTCTGCTTCATGAAGAAAGAGTAGAATGGGAAGAATATATTGAGAGAGAAGAAGTTGGGGAAGAGGAGACATGGTTCTAGGAAGGAATCCTTTGGGATGAGGCTACAATGAATGATGTTATGAAAGAAGAAGAGCAGAAGGATATACTGGAAGTTGCTCGAAAACAAGCTTCCGAAGAGTTAGCTGATGAAGCAGAAGAATAAATAAAGAAAGATGAAGAGCTAGCTTGGGAAAAGGAAGCTATAGAAGCCTATAAGAGAGTTGAGGAAGAGGCTCATGCACGAGAGTTGGAATGACAAGAGAAAGATGAGCAAGAAAAGGAAGAAAAAGAGGAACTCCATGCAATGGGTTTAGAACAACATAGATTAAGGGATGAAAAAGAGGCTGCACAGAAAGAAGAAGAGATAAAAAATATAGAAGAAATTAGAGCTCAATGAGAAAATGGAATAGGAGAGGTTGCAGAAAGAACAAGAGGAGCAACAAAGGACTTATTCTGAGCAGACAGTGGAAATAGTTTCTTCTACACCTCCTTCATCAACACCTCCTAGTGCTCAACATGTAGTAACTCAACTAGCTACTCCTACTTGGCTTAAATTAAATTTGGAGAAGATATAATAGGTTCAAGCCCAACCAGTAACATGGGATGAAATGATAAAGGAAGTAGACAAAGTGAAGCCCAAGAAGAAGCCCTGTGCTATTCACTCCATGAGGCTCATTGATTATGGAGACTTGGTAGTAGATATTTCCACCCAGTGGCTGATAAGGATGGCGAGGAGCTACAGGCTATAGATTATCAAGTAAGCACTGTCAATTTGGGTAAACATACAAGAAATCAGTAGATAAATCTCATTGATATCATGGCCACCTCTACCAAGTCACGATTGATCAAAGACAAGCAGACTAAGGATGAGCTTAAGGCTCAGGTAAGGTAGATGAATTGTTTTCTAAAAGAACTGATTACATCCACTCTTGAACAACCAACACCATTAGAAGTTCCTATCTTAATGAGCCACAAAGAGGTGGAGGAGCTAACTGAAATGAAGAGGAAATCTCAAATGATGGAGAAATGGATCAACCTTCTTAAGAAGGACACAACATAACTTTTCACTGTTGGTTCAAAAAGTTATAAAGAGGTAGGTGATCTAGTCAAGTCCCTAGGAGAATACATTAAGTTGCTAGGATCTGAATTGGATAAATATGCAGAGCATATGAAGTTGAGAATATTGAAAAGGCTGCCTAAGGCAGATGCGATTGAATATGCCATTTTGGAAGATCAAGATTTTGGTTATCTTGATAAATGTATGAATATATTGATCTTGAAAACAAAAGTCCTCATGTAGCACAAAAGAATATTGCAAGAGGCTCAACAAGATTTGTTTGACAAAAGAAATGTTGTAAAGGGGATTATTGTTGTCGTGATTGGTAAGGAGGTTTCACCAAGTGTTGGTTTGATTTATTTATAGGAAATGAAAGATTAGTGGAATAATAGATTGGAGGAAATGATTAAGAATAAAGATGATGATGAAGGGATTCTTCTAGATAAGCTTATAGGCATCAGATTTTATGTATGAGACATTGCCCAGAATGTTGCCCAGCTGCAGGATATCTATACGGCCACCACCAAAGAATATGAAAGAGCGATGTTTAGGGTGGAATGGGTAGATGCACCTGAAGAGGAAACTTTATAGAAATTTTTTAACAATATGGATGATTATTTCAAAAAAAAGGCATCCAAAGCCGCTAAAAGTAGCTAAGAGACAAGGGAATATTCCATTTTTTGAAAAAGGGATGAAGTCAAAAATTTCAACCAATTCCAAGTGCCCTGTGGATAGCAACACCTCCAGATCAGTTTTGGGAAAAATGGACAAGTCCAAATCAATTATGATGGGCCAAGGATTGGGTGTGATGATCAACAAAAGACAAAGCAATAACTCTGAGTCAAATTTTGACCAAATTGGCATAAGGCATGCTTCCCAGCTTCAACAATTTTAGCAAAGAAAGGACTCAGAATTAACTGGGTGTGCCCCTATAATTGTGGATTTGGGCCCCAAATTCGTGGATCATGATTTTTGATAGGAGAAATTAGTGATTAATTCTTTCTATAAGAGAATTTTTTCTCCTCATTGTAAAGGTCGGCTGATTGAAGTTAGATTGGTTGCCTAAAACTAGATACAATTAATTTTTACAGCTTTATGCAAGTATTTTATTTTCAGAAGTTTGTTAGTTTGATGGTGATGCTAATAGACAATGGTTTTCTGTATCCCAATGGGTTTCGCTGTGCATAAATGTCTCTTAATTGATGAAAATCAATAGAAGATTCTAAATTTAAAACCATCTATTGTGTTATCTGTGGATGATGTTTCTTGTTGTGTATTGATCTGTTAATTTTGGTGATGAGCTTATGATGCTTTATGATTGAAAAAAAAAAGATTCTAAAAAGAAGTGATGATGAATGGTTGCATGTTTTAAATTTGCACTGTGAATGGATGTGATGGTATGAATCGTTTCATGAATTGTGTCATTCTATAGTTATAGTTAATTAGGAAATGCTCATTACAGGAATTACATGTCTAAACTTAACGTAATTTATGCTCATGTATTGTTCTTCTAAATCTCTGATCTATCTTTTTCTATTTATTTGAAACCCCCCCATGTTAAATTACATTGTATTACTTAGTTTGTACCCATTTACTAGCAAAGGCCCCTTGAACATTATAGTTGCATGAACTGTTGAATAATGGTAGCACAGTTGAGAACCAACTACAAAGACCTTGGAAGATGGGTGGTTTTAGATCATTTATCTTTTTTAGGAGAAATAGATTAGAAATATTATGTTTTAATGTTGTGTTATTTTGACCATCAACAACTCCATATTATATCCATTATCACATTCCATTCACCCCATTACCTCACTCGTCTTGGATCATTTTCTGAAGAACCTCATTTATCCTCTCACATGCATTACCTATTCTCATCCTCCTCCTTTATCATATTTCTCAAATAACCAACAATTCACCTTATTTTCATCCCTCCACCCTCCCCCATCAATCCATTTTCCTTCCCTCCATTCTTTCATTTATTTTTTTCACTTTATCACATTTCCTTCATTTACAATTAGGGAGATCCCATTTTTTATGTTTTGTAAGGAATGGTTACCCCATAAATACACATCAAGGCATTTCATTTTCACAACCATCTATTTTCACCTATCTACATGAGTTAATCCTTATTTGGAATCTATCCATTAGCGCTCCATCCCCCTATATTTCCACTCACTCATCCATCCAAACCACCCATTAATTCAACATTTTATTGGATATCAACTTATATTTCTTATATTTTGTACATATATTCTAATGCCATGTTAAGATTTTACATAAACAAGAATCTAACCAATAATGAACAATACAATGATAATAACCTAGAGTAATGGCACACACGGGATGGAATGGAAGTTTCATAGGTAGTTTGAAAGCTTCTGAGGCAGATGGTGATGGGGGAGTAGAGGACGAAGACAATGATAATGCTTCTCCTATGGTGTTTTTCCATGTTCATGTTGTGTATGGTCACTCTTGGTGGCTTGTTGGTGGCATGGTTGGCCATGCTCTTGCTGTTTTGATGCCCCCCTTATGTTTTTTTCATCTTGTGGAGGTTGGGAGTGCAGTGGATATGGATCTTCTTGTTGTGGATTTTCCCTCTTCCTCTTCTTCTTGCATGGTCTTCTTGCTGCAGGTTTTTAGTGCAGTGGTTCTAGAGTTACGGTCTGGTGCTGTAGCTTTGTTTCTCAACATCGCTTTTTCTTGTTCCTACATGTTCTTCTTACTGTAGGTGGATGTGCTCATGGGTGCTTCTTGTATGGCACTATTGGGTCCCATTAGTTTATGGTGGCCTTAGTTTTTGGGTGCTCTCCTTTGGGTTTTTGTGGCTGGAGCCTTATTTTCTTATGGGGATTTTTTCTTCTCTAGTTTTGTCTTTGCTGGGCTATTGAGGTTGGTGTGCTCTTCTACCTAGTGTATTTTTTTGGGTTCTCCCTTGGCCCTCCCCTATTTTTGGAGTGGTGCTAGGATTACTTCCTTACTGGTGGTCCATTTAAGTGTTTTATATTTTGTGGAATTTGGACATGGTGTTTATTTTTTCCTTTGAGGTAGAGGATGTTGGAGCTATTGGTTATGGATATGAGCTTTGTCCTATTCTATAGGTAGGGCTTTCTTTGATTCTCTAGGTTGTGGTGTTTGTTTCTCACTAAGATCCCCTTTTCCTTCATGACGATTTTCTTGAGTGTGGGATCTTCTTCTCTCTACATACAGATTTGTATCTGTATGTTCATTCTTTTGGATCTCTTCTTGCTGGCTGGGTTGTTTGTCCAATTAGAGTTCTATGGTTGGAAGGGTTGTTCTACTCTTCTTTTGGCTCTTGGGTGGTCAGATGGGTTATTATTCATGCCTTTTCTTTAGACCCAGTTATTTTTACTATTTTTCATTCCTTTTTCCTGATGTTGGGTATGCCAAAGGATGGTGTGTTTATTTTTTCTGCTGGTTTGGTAGATTTCTCCTTGGTTCCTCAGCCTGTTTCTTCTATAGAGGTGAAGATTGATCCTATGTAGGTGGATTCCTCTTCTATCGAGGTGAAGATGGGTGTTGTGCATTTGGTTGGAAGCTCCTTGCTTTGGTTTTCTTAGATGTTGTCCCTTTTGAGGTGGAGTTTGTGGTTGCTAGTGAACCTTGGGTTCAATGGAAAAGATGTTCATGCGATCCTCTCCAATAGAGGAGAGCTCTTTCCTTCAGGCATGGAGATTGAGTTGGCTTCTTGGTTTGTCAGGTATTCTAAGGAGAATTCTTCCTCAGTACTTCCTGGTATTTCTTGTTTTGAGGTTGAGATTCTGGTTGGTCTGATTATTTTTATTGGGAACTTGTGTTGCCCTCTTCTTCATGGCTTAGTGTTGATGTTACTATAAAGATGGTTTGCTATAGCTTGGCTGCATTGTTGCTTGAATGTTTTAGGTGGTTCCTATTAGTTTCTTGGGTTCTAGGTCCCAGTTAAAATCTGGTTGTAGAGGGTTTTAGGTTCCCTTCAAAACATATTTTTTGCAGCATGAGTAGTCCTATGTAGTCTTGTTTCTCCTTGGTGCTTCTGTTGTTGGGTTGCTGTTGGTATGCGGTTTATCTTTTATCCATCATGATTCACTTTGATAGGGTTTTGTGTCCCTTTAAAACTGACATGTAATGGGTTTAAGGTCCCATCAAAACCTTCTTTTTTCCATCAAAAACTTGTATTTTCTACATAATTTTTATTGATTGATTTCTTATCTTTTTTTGGGGTCTACATTTGTTTATGTTAGTTATTTGTTTTCCTCTTTTCTTTTTAACTTTTTTCTCGTTTATTGCATCTAGTCATAGAATTCCATGTATTGCACCATCATGTTTTCCTTCATCATTCATATGATGATACCTAGGACAACATGTTTCCTGACTCACTATACTATTTTTTGTCTTTTCTTTCATATGTATTTTTCCTTGCATTACTGCTTATTTGTTACATCTAGTCATAGTATTCTATGCATCACACTATCATTATCGCCTTCATAATTCATATGATGGCATGCCTATGAAAACATGTCTATTGGATCAATTTACTATTTTCAACTTATTTTTGTGTGCGTTATTCCATGTGCATTTGGCACATCTTCATCATGATCCCTTATATTATAATGTATAATGCTAAGTGCTATATAAAATTAAAAGGTCACTCCTTGCACATGAAATTACTATGAAATAATTATATCCTTTATCATAATATTATCTATTCTACCATTTATCCTCATTCCTTCTTAGCCCAAATCATGTGTCATTTAGTTGCATTACATTCTTGTGAGATTTCTCCATCCAACATGTACATCCATGAAATCTAGCATCCTATCATCCAATAATCTTAGATAAACCAATCAATATGCCCAATCTTATCCATCATGAGATCTATATCCATGGCATGTACGCCATCTTGATATGATTTATCTCATCATATTTTATTACTCTTGGCACATATTTTTATCATCCTTTCTCTTTTCAAGATGCCTCTTGAACTTTATTTTCCCAACAACTCTCTTGAGGGGGCATCACTTCCATTGTCATCCCTATGTGATTGGGGAAACTTTCCATTGAATATTCACTTCATCTTATCCTAATTTTTATTCTTATTTTCCACAACACCACTTAGTTGTGTTATTGTACCAAAGAGGTTCAAAATGTAGAAATATAAATATTTCACTAGTATACCTAATCCTAATTGACAATAAATCACTTAGGAAAGTCCCCTTCATCCAATGTTCCTCAATTAAATAATCCTATTATTTTATTATCCCTATTTTCCATCCCGTTGGTTTGTTTTTAATTTCCAAAAGATTCTTAAAATCATCTAAAGAATATCCAATTCTTATATTCAAAGACTTCAAGAGGTTGGCCAATGAACATAAGATTTGTTTTGAAAATTTCTCCTCTGCACTTCAAGTTTGGCAAGAACTAGGAGGGTGATTCTTAACAATGTCAAATGAAACTACTCTTAATTCATACTAGGATATTGTTTCAACTGAAATGTTCTCATGAAATATGCCAATAGTTATAAATAGACTTGACTTAATGGACTATATTCTTGAATAATTCTGCATTGATGACTTTGAGAACATATACAAAGATCAAAGAAAAAGCTAAAGCATAAATCAATTTTTTTTTAATATAAGTGACCATGGATTTGAAACCAACATTCACACCTAGATTGGTGCTTAAAATTTGGTAAAAAAATGAAAAGAAAATGCAAGTATTTTTTGAACAACAAACCAAGAACAAATTCAATGAATGCTAACATATCATGCCTTACAATAATATTATTTAAATTTAGGTTTAAAATAATTCTTCTTAACAATCCATGAACACATTAAAATTTCAATATCTCATGTACAAAAAATTAATCTATTACTTTAACATAAGCTATATAAGAAACATTCATTTTCACAATAAGAAAAGATGAACATCTATGATCCTTGCTCAATTTTATTCATAAGAGTACTAAAATGTACATTGGAGACAATTGATTATGAATCTACTACAGTATATATTAATATATTCATATCTTTTAAAAATTGTATACTGATGTACATAAAAATACATATGCACTTTTATTCCTTCCCTAGAAAATCTAGACCAGGCCAGTACAAACCTAAGACAAAACCTTTTTTCTTGCAAAATTCCAAGATCCTTTGAAAATGGCTTGGAAATCCCTTTTATAGAAACAAGGGAGCAACATGATTAAAGCTATGAACAAATGTCACATTCTCATTTGACAATCTAGTCTAAAGGATCAAACAAAAACCAATACAACTCTTTGCAAAAGATAAAAAGTAGATCAATATAAGACAAAACAGTCGTAGAAGATATTTCTTGATTTACATAATTAAAAAAATGGGGAAGGCACATGATTAATTTGTTGTAATTCTCCACCCATGTTGTAGATATATCTTCTAAAAATCTATTGGAGATGATAGTGACCACACCATAAAAGACAAAAATGAGAAAAAAACACAAAATTTCCAAGGGATAGCAAGGTACTTCAAAATATTATGCCATTATCTGAGCTAGATGTTGCATTGGAAATCTAATGACATGATGAAATTGCAACTATACATTATAATTTGTATTTCTCATCCCATTCCACATAATCTCTTTCTGATGGCCATGGGAATGAGATAAATTTTCCAAATTTTTGGATGTGCTCAATGTACTTTACATCTAGGAGTACCCTAGTCTGCCTGCAACAAGTATCCAAACCCACTTCTAAAGCAATCAACTTATCAATAGTGGAATTTAATAAGTTTGTATCTATATCATCATTGCTACAGATGAAGGAACCAAGGGTGGGTACCATTATGGTGTAGCCTTCCTTCCATTGATCTAAAGACTTTAATTATCCATTTCCATCCAAAATCCTAGGTATAACCTTTATTTCAAAGAATTCAAAATATTTGAACCTAGCCTTAATTTTATGCATTGATTTTAGCACATATGCCACACTTCTCCTAATAATATTTCTATTTCCCAAGAAGGAACAATAATATTTTGCATATTAGGTTCAAACCTTGCGCCCTTGTATATCCCTTGTAGATTGGTAATTATATGTACTAATTTATTCATTATTGGCCCAAGATTCTCTTGATCCTTTGTAATTCTTGCATTCACATCCTTACGATAATAATAAGCCAAATGTGAATCTTCCAATCTCTCGGGGATTTTTAATAATATTTGCTTAACTATATCATCTACTACATCATTTATTTTATTTTTCTTTTCCTCCAGGGCATTCTTTAGTTATTCCTCCAATTTCTCCATCTTTGAAGCCATGGCTTCCTTTTCTTACATGAAGATACCTGAGAGACATGGAGTGGAAACAACTACCAGTGCAATGCTTGATGGTGATAATGATGTTTTTAGATCTTGGAATTTCAACTTATTTTATTTAGCAGTGATACTAAGGTGATTTGTCAATAATTTGTCACAATAGTCATACAAATTTTTGGTAGCTTCTTCACTAAATATGTTTGTGTGGAAAAATAATGAGGAAACATGAGGGGTTGTGGTGTATGATATCCTTTTTAAAATTAAACTCCATTTCATTTCTTCCACAACCTCTACAAATTGAGGCTTGTCTGTATTTGGGCCAAGGCCCAAATAGCTAACATTTCCCACTTGGGATTAAAACCTGATCCAAAATACGCTTTCTCAACTTGCTCATTAAAAGATAAAACCTCTTCATTTTTCCACCTAAAAGTATCTAAGGATATTGTTGATGCAATATCCCACTTAGGTAGTAAGAGAAATCCACTCTCTCACCAATTTTCTACCCTGCTCTAGTGTAATTTATTTGATATAAAAGTCAACCTCTTTTAACACCTACTATATGACCTCATATTTTGAGGGGTGAAATTCACCTTTATCCTTATTAAAATTCTCTTGGAATTCCTCTCTCCTAATCCTTAGTATTGTTACATAATTGTGCTTTTCATCCCAATCAGGTTAGGCTGGGATAGCACTTATGTTTTCTACTTTGAAGAGGGAGAAATGTACACAAAAGAGTTTGCTAAAGTTACTTATAATCATACAAATAGTGCCATGAAATGAATTTTCAGTTTTCATTATGAAATTGCTTTACAAAAAGGAGGAATAATACAATTTTTTTTTACATGAAGTAGCAATTTAAATCATTACAAGAAATATGCTTATAAGTTTCCCACACAAGCCATGGGAGTAATTGAATAAGATGCAATAACAAAAATTGTACATTTGGAAGTAAAAAAGACATGTAAGAGAAAATGGATCCATCATTTCCTACATGACGAACCCTATTGTTGATTAGTTGTATCTTCAACTCCTTTGTTGATAGCTACAGAGGTGCCTACAAGGGACAAAAAAAATGATGTTAGAGCTCAAGATTCCATGTCTCTTATATGTCAAACCATCAGATACAAAACTTGTCTCTTGTTAAGCATCAAATTAGAGAGTTAAAGGTGTCTCAAGATCAAATACATAGTTATCATGGAGATCCAAGAAAAGTAAAAATAATCTAATCATCATGAGAAGCTCTGGGATTCTTAGTTTTCTTAACTTATTTGTTGAATGTGCAGGTACAGGTATAATATTATCATACAAATTAGTAGAGAAGTCATAGCATGGGAACCTTCTGAAGACAATCTTGAATGTATATAAAAGAAAGTGGCAGTCCTTAATACCATATAATCATGTTGTAGATAAATTTGAAACTTCAAAAGATTGAAAAGAGTGGCAGTCATGAAGGACACAGAGGGAAATCATTTTAAGTGCTAAGTCAACATGGAATTTTAAAGAATTTAAATGAAATGTGTGACCTACATAAGAGCATATATGGATAATATAAGTTACATTCTCAAGAATAGTAAAGTGGTAAATGGATAGTCCTATGACCCTACCCCTATGAACACAGGAGAAGGACAACCTTTACACTAGAAAAGATAGTAGGAATTGGTCACAACAATGCAAAAGATGGATAATTTCAGAGAGGGACAGTCCTTGATGAGCACCTTGGACACCTATGACAAATAACAGAAGTTAGGATCAAGAGTTTTCAAGGTTTCCAAATCATAGTTCAGTATGGAAGAGCCACCGTGATAAAAGATATACCCAAGAGAAGTTTTGAAAGAAAATGCATGAGGACTATTTTGGCTAAAGCAAGGAGCTTCATTGAGTGAGTGACAGTTCATGGAACAACAAAAGAGTATATTCAAAGTATGCCCATGGTAAAGGATAGAGAAAAGAGGCAACACAGTCATTTCTAGTTCAAAGGTTATAACCTCAAAATGACACAATAAGAAACAATCATTATTATTTTTGACAGTGTTAAAGGCATGATAGTTTTGGAGTTGATATACAACGGGGAAATGAAAACCAATGTGCAGCCTGAGTTCATTAAAGCAAGGGTATGAGATGAGGGTAGCATAACATAGGGAATTTAATGACTAATCCTGCACAGTGATAAAGAATGACAGTCCTTTTAATTCAAATGCATAGTCATCACATTGATAAAGAAAAAGGACAGTGAAGAAGATAATCCACCTATTGTGCATTAGGGGTAGTTTTAGATAATAATACTTGAATATAGTAAGGTAGAAAGAACAAAGGACAATCCTTGTCAAGGCAAGGCATAGTCATGCTAGTTTAGGTGCAGAGTTTCAAGGCTTGAGATGAGCAATGGGAAGTCACCTTCATATGCACAATCAAATGAATAAAGAAAAGAGGGCAGTCATAGTGTCATAACCAAGAAGCTCATTGAATGCATATGGAGGTTTTCCAATTAGGAAGGAATATACCTGTAGATGATAATCAACATTGTGTCAAGAGGCTTGTATAGTAGTTGAAGGTGATAAACCTTTTTTTCAAAAATGGATAAGTAGGTTGAAATCATTATCTATAGGTAAAAGTAATAGTATAGTCTTTAGCATAGGAAAATATAGAAAAAGTATCAGAGACAACAAAGTTACAACAATATTAATGAAGGAGTATTATGGTGTGAGACATATAGATGAATCTGATTATGTGTGAATGACTTAAAGACAACATTGTTACACTTAGACATGATTCCCAAATATAGTGATAGATTTTTTTAAAAAGGAGGTTGAAAGGAATTTGCTTTCAAATTTGCTTGTTTCCTACATACGAAAAAAGCCTACCATACTACAATGTGAGCAGGTCATGATAGGGACAACTAGTTTCATTTGTAGAATGGGCAGAGAAGAGCTTTAACCTTACCATTCTTCTTCATCCATTGATAGTGGGAAGAGTGGAAAATTGTGAAGAACCTGTTAAGGACATCATTGTAAGAGGAAATTGCTCCAGGCCTTAACTATCACAATTCAAAAATGTTATGAGATTTCCATACAAGTAGTATTTTGATGAATCAAGAGAAAATTTGTAGAGAAAAGAAGAATAAATTGTACGCATATAATAGTGATAGAAAATGACAGTAGTAGCAAGTCCTCATACATGTGGCTTTGATGATAAGAAGATAGAGTTGCATGTAGTATACTATAAACATTTTTATGATTCCTCCAAAGTTCATAGAGAAGCATCGAAATGTGAAGAGGAGTAGAAGGACCAAGAAACACAAAAAATACAGGGTTTTTCATCATTTCTTTCCAGGAAAATGAAAAATATCAACATTTTGTTTAAGGGAATGACTTACTAGCATGCAATGCTAGTTCAACCATGCAGAGAATTCCCATAAAATTGAAATGGTTCTTAAAAACCCTAACTAGACTCCATTGTGGAGGCACAACATGAAAACATAGGCAGATGAAATGAATGCAAATGAGCTCGTGAGCAGAATTAGGGATTCTTTTGACTTTCACAAAGAAAACCCTAATCCTGGTCAACCTAAGTATTGGGTTATTTTTCACCTTTATTTCATAAAATTGTATGATGATTAATACCTAAGCCATGCTCAATATTTTCTTACCAAATACCTAGTGAGAGGTGAGTCCACTGGAGTCATAAGGATAATTTATTTTTCCCTTTGTGTTTTTGTGTGAAATTAAAGCAAAAATAAATATGTAAATAAATATTAAAGGTGATATTTTACAAATTACTTTAATATTTATCATGTAATACAAGAAATAAACAATCACATAACACTTATTAAAGTAAATCATAACTGATTGTCTTTAATATTTGTTCAAATATATTATTCTTGTCCCAAAAATCATTCAAAAATAGGAGTGGAATTGAGGTATTATACTTGCAGTGAGAGATATTTTGAGTTCTATCTTTGAATTCAAGTCAAATTGAGGCATTTTTGGAGTTCTCTTTGGTCAAATAGCTTGAGAGGGGGAGTTTGGAGCTAAATTAGCTCAAATTGGAGCAGTTATGAGCCCCCTTTTCTAGGTTTTTATATTTTTCTTGTGAGATAGATATTTTGGAGTGTAGTTGACTGCAATTGACTTATCTTGGCATTTTGAGATTGATTTTGTATTATAGGAGGGAAAGCTTATGATTTTTCCTTATTTCTTGGTTTTTGTTCTCTCTTACACATTGCAGAGAGATTTATAGTTTTGTAGCTCAGTTTATTTTCATGTAGTAGCAACTTTTTCTTTGAAATCAATAATAAAAAGAGTTATTGGTCCTATTTGGAGCTTTCATTTTGCATTGTGGATGTATGTTCTTACATATTTTCATTGTGGTTCATTTGAATCCTTTTTTTTCTTCCTCATCTAAGTAATGCATTTTGAATTTATGTCATATTAAATTAGGTCATATGCCGTGTCAAACCAATTTTGAGAAAAAACTTGATGTGTAAAATTATTTTACCTTCAAAACAAAACTAAAAATTGAAACCATCATATGAAATAATTATGATTTTATGCAAAATATGAACTGTGAACATCATAACTAGCAACTTTTGATTCAAAGTTACAAGTCTGGATTTAGTTTTTTTAATTCTAAATCATTGGTGTATCACCTCCTAGAATCAACTTTTCCTTTTATAAGTTATCCTTCTTCCTTTTTCCCACAAAAATAATTAGTTTCTAGGAGATCTAAAGGGGAGCTGACCCATAATCTAGAGATTCATCTTCATCATGAGCAACCCACATGCTTGAAGATGTTTCCATGTTTCATAGGATTGCTAAGCTTAGCATCTAGGTGCAATCCTTCGTGACAACAGTTTTTGGCACTCCTGGTGGGACAGATTGGACTGTTTCAGTCCAAAGTTCACCCACAATCACTAATTTTTGGTGTGTATGTCAGTGATATTTTCCTTTGGAGGCAAGAAAATGTCACATTTGGTGAGTCTGAATGATATTTCTACTAGTTTTAGTATGATCAAGTGCTGTTTATTTTAAAAAATTCTAATTTTTGCTTGTTTTCTAGCTTTTGAATGAATAAGCATGTCTATGTTTCATGGGAATATGTCATATCATCCATCATATCATGAAAATGCTGCTAATCCACCCTCTTATCAACCAAATCAAATCAACCATGTTGCTAGTTTTAGCCCAAATTTCATGACTTTTCAAGAAAACCAACATGTTCAATATGATTACGACCCACCCACCCCTACTCAATCTCCTTAGCAGCCTATATATGCTCAAAATCAGCCACTAGAAGTCCATTTTTCCAGCCAACATAGCTATTCTCCCAATGAAACTCCAAATATTGAAGGCATGAGCTTTAGGGATATAAGGTTGTACCTTGAAAGGAAATTGAGTGAGGTTGGAGGAAATGAGGGTATGAAGGAGATCAAGAATATAGTTTGTAGCAAGAAGAGTTGGTTTACTTAGATTTTCAATACCAACAGGAAGAGGAGATACAAAGAAGGTAGTATGAAGAGTATCTTGCAAGCGAGCTTGCTACTAAAGAAAAGAAAATGAGAAAGAAAGAGGAAGATCTCACAAGGAAGTTTGTTGCATTGGTTGATTGAGTACAAAAGTTTGAGGCCCAATCAAAAGAAGATCAACTTGCAAAAGGAGAGCTTCCCAAGTATGAAATTCCAAGTTTCAGACAAGGTAAACCTCCTAAGTCTGCTAATCAATCTCTTGAACTTGAAATTCCATGTTTTAGAAGCCTTCAACTTGTGCAATATCTAGAAACTAATCAAGAGTAGCTAAGTATACCTAAAGAGCAGCCATCTCCAAATTTTATACATCATCAAGAAAATCAAGAAGACTTATATAATCAGCCCTTTGTTCCTATCACAATTCACCTTTGCAAAGATGGACCTATTGTTTATCAAAGAAACTGGTTTATTGAGCAGAAAAAAGAGGTGTTTGAAGAGGAAAAGTTATAAATTTTTTCTATTGATATGACTGCATATGATGAACAAGAGGAAAAATCAGACTTGCAACAAGAGGTGGATGTGTATGATCAAGCAAGGCAACAGGTTGAAGAGCTTGAGAAAGGTAACAAAAAGCATGATTTCATGTTTTTATTCAATGAACTCCCTTATTTAATTGAGAAAGATGTAGAGAGAACACAAACTTCAAAATCATCAAAAGTTTTGGAGCAGCTAAAAGAAGAGGAAAAACATGAGGAAAGGTTGGTTCATGATTTCAAAATTAATCCTCTCCTATTAAAAATAAAGAAGAGGATGAAGAGGATCTGTTTTGGGATGAGCTTGAAGTATTTGCTTCAAAATTATATGACAAAATAAATTTGTTAGAAGAGATGGATGAGCATAATCAACTAGGGCAACATATAGAAAAGCTTGAACAAGTTTTAAAGCAGCTGAAGGATGAGGAAAAGTATGAGAAAGACCTTGAATTTTTGATTCCTCAAGAAAGCTGCCATAAAGAAGGCCTGTTTCAAGATTACATTAAGCTATTTTTTTTATGCTTAAATGATAAGCCATGTCCTTTCAAAGATCATGAACAATAGGTGCAATGTGTGGAAGTGACCATGTTTCCAAATGAGTCACTAGAAATGGAGCAATTCAATCAGCAAGAGGATGAAACAACAAACTAGCAAGGAGCTAACAAAAAGAATTCAATTTTCATCCTTTCAAGAGGACGTCCCATCATAGATTTAGCCAAGAAGAATACCAGCAAGAAACCACAGGTTTTCAGTGCACCAAAAAAATAGATTACAATTATGGAACAACAAACCCATTCATGTTGAATCAACAGTATGTTTAGCCAAAATCAAAGGGTGAGTGAGTTTGGTTATGTTCTTCAAAGTGTATTGCAATATTTTGTGAGGTGTATTTTTCTTCCTTACCTCTTACCAATAGTCCCATTAGAGATTTAGCCAAGAAGAATACCTACAAGATACCATAGGTTTTCAGTGCACCCAAAAAATAGATTGCAACTGTGGAACAACAAACCCATTGATGTCAAATCAGTAGTATGTTTAACCAGAATCAAAGGGTGTGTGAGTTTGGTTATGTTCTTCAAATTGTATTGCAACAGTTTGTGAGGTGTATTTTTCTTCCTTACCTCTTATCAGTAGTTCATGAGCATGCAAAGCATCCTTTATTGGTTAGAAGGGGGAGTTATTTTACAAAGCCAGTTAATGGATTTTCCTGAGCATCATCCTTTGTTGTTTAGGGTAGGGTAGAGTAGAGTTTTTCAGTTAATAAGTGCTGATTGCACATCTATTTTCAGTTCAGTTTTCATTTTCCAAGAAGTGTTGTTACATAGTTTTTTGGCCCTGTTCAGAGCCATTTTAGTTTACTTTCAGGTTTCAGTTTTGTTGTTGTTCAAATTCTAACAACTGAGTTATAGAGGATTTTCTAAGTTGCAAAGGACATGAATTGACTCCTATGCCCAATGGATAGGTTTATGCTACTGGTCTAGGATGCTTAGCAGGAAAGAATATGTTGAATAGGACAACTGAGAGGGGGGGTGAATCAGTTGTCACAGAATTAAACCTTTACTTCAATCACTAAAACTAACAAAAATACTGCTTAAATGATTAATCATCAAATGCCAATGCAGAAACTCAAATCCAACACATAAACACAATAACACTAGATTTACGTGGAAAACCCAATGAGGGAAAAATCGCAGTGAGGATTAACTCACACTATAGAGAATATCAAAACTGATTACAAAAGGCTCACTTCCTAAAATAAGGACTCACTTTCCAAAACAAGGACTCATTGTCCAGAACAAGGACTCACTGTCCAACAGGGCTACAACCCATAGGGCTCACTGCCACAGAGATACAAAGAATACAAAGAAGTCTTTCTAGACTACAATCCCAATGCAACAAAAGATTCCACCACAGTCACTCGATCAACTTGCATGAATGATAGAGTTCACCTTCTACTCACTACATCTGAAAACTCAACATTAAGCTTCACACTAATCTCCAACACTCTCAACACACACACTTATTGAACATAATCAATGTCACACAAAACTTACACTTTCTCTTTTCTCTTATCATGCTTCTTCTTCGCTCTTATATATTTTCCATTACTAACTCATCTTTTATTTATACCATCTTCAACTTTGAAACATATCCAAAGTTGGCTATCCAAATCCAAATTCAAATTAGGTCGATGCCAAAAAATCCTAGGGTGGAATTAGAATGAGGGCGACCCAAACACATGCTTCATAGGGACCCAAATAGATCCAACATGCTTCATCATTCTCAAAATTAGTATCTCACACAAGGCCAGACACACCCGTGTAAAACACATAGAACCATTAAGCACAAACTTTCCAAATGCTGAAATTAACTTCAATATAGTCATGGAAACTCAACTTTAGAACCATATTGTTGCAAGTATGAATGAGTATGGTGGTGTTGTCATTAATATTGTCATTGATGTCAACATAGTATAGGTTGTTGTAGAGAAAGGAAACAAGTGATTGTAGGTTGTGCATGTATAGTTGAGATATTGTTGAGATGTTGTGAGTACATGGAGCTATCTTTATGGTGTTAAAGGCATGCTGATATGATGAGTTACCAAGTTCTTTTGAGAAAATTAATAAATAGTGAAGACAAAATTAGGTGTGTGTTTAGAATGTGCTTTGGTATGTGCCCCACATTTCTTTTGTGTTGATCCTATGCTTGTGCGGATCTGAAGTGTTGTTTAAAGGAATCCTTGGGTGATATATCTTGGATTATAGCTTCTGGTTTGATGATGAGTGAAAGTTGAGTTCATTGGTTTGTGAACTGGTCTGGCAGAGTTGTTCTTCTATGGACTGGGAGAAATGTATCTGCTCTACAGTTTGTTGTATAGTTTTTGCACACACGCCCAGCTGAAAGTAGGCACCCTCTTTCTCTTTCACTCTTGGTGTTTTGGCCTTTCAATTTTGAGGATTTATCTTACATTTGGCACGTGCTTAAATTTTTATTTTGATTGCCTAAGTGATTCCCCTAAGTTGCACATTGAAGATCTTTAGTTCTAGGTGAAGTTCGGGTTTTCACCTGAGTTCAAGATTTTCCACCCCATCCAGATTTTCTCAGATCCTACTCAGACTTCGGCTAAACACTGTGGTTCAGGAATGTTTGGTCTTCGCAGGATTCTGTGTGGGCCAGATTTTTTTGAAGTTTGTCCTGTCGTCGGGTTCCTAGGTTTTCCTGGCTGTCTTGTCGGTGACATTAATGTCATTTGTACTATTGGGAGGGATGCATTTAACCAATCTTTGAGGTCTTTTGTGCCATTATGCTTTATTATTTGTGATCGAGTGAGCTGAGGAGTGCATTCTTTGAATATTGGATTTGATTTGGAGCATTGAGTTTACAAATTGTGGGTTTTGGTGGTGATTCCTGTGCATTAGTGTTGCTGATCTTTGCAGAGCGCCATTAGACTCACGTTTGTTGTTTGTGGGATTGATTTCATTTCATCATGGTATGTATATGATTGCCCTACTTTTGATTGATGAATGTTAGCATTGCTTTGGCATTTTTGGTTTGCTTGGGGTTTAAATTTCTGCATGATTTGAGCATTTTTGTGGCTAGGGTTGCATGATACTATTTGAATCTTGGTTTCCCAAGAAAGTTTCAAGTTCACTCTTTCATTCGCATCATGAGATAACTTGCTTGTGAGCCGTGAATACCCCTAGTAAAGATTTAGCAGTTATACTAATTGAATCTTGAGCTGGTCTGTGTGTTAATGGCGGATCTATAGGGTTTGATACCTAGGGCATCACCATTTCACCTTATCTTGCTTTTGGATTGGCCTAGAATACTAAGAAAATCTATAGAAGGTCCATAGCAAACTCATTGCAAGCCTAGATCCTTAAAATTTATGGTTGATCCGTTAGTTCGGGCGAAATTGTGATTGGATGTCGAAGTTTGGGTTTTTCATCCAATTCGGGATTTTCTAGCTCTGGCGGATTTCCTCGATTTTCCTTGTCCTCTTCGTTTTCCCAGAATTCGCTATTTTTGGAGATTCCTCTTCTTCACAGATTTCCATCAACTCTAGATTTTCCCAAAATTCTGTGTTCCCTAGTTTTTCCAAAATTGGCAGAATGTCTCTTCCTTCACGAAAATCTGTCCCGTGTGGATTTTCCTGGAATCTGGTGGAAAGTGAAAGAATATGAAATAGCATGATGTGTTAACAAATGATGGTGCATTTTATGATTAATTTATGCTATTGTGAGATTTCACATGCTGTTTATTGATTGATAATGATTGGATTGAGTTGCTAATAGGTGTTTTCATGTTCATTCCGTTGGAATCTGTCTAGCTCAGAATTCTTCGAAATTCCTCCTTGGATTGGATTCTGTGGATGGCCCTGAAACCCGAATCCTAATATGATCATTTTATTTGAGATTTAATGACACCTTACTTATTTGGGATTCATTTTAAGGATGATTTTGATGGATTAACATTGCTTTCCTATGGTTTTTACTATGGTTTCTTTGTCAAGTGTAGGATGAGTCTAGCAAGGTAGTAGCTGGAAAGGCTAAGGGTGATATGGAGGGATCTTCCGTGTTTGAAGCAGAAAGGATTAAGATGGACATCAAGAGAAAAATCCTGGAGAGCAAGATTACCTCTATCTGGTCAGAGGTGACAGACATGAATGTTGGACTATGGGACTACGAGGAGTTCAAAGGAAGAATGGCATCGCAGGATCTTCCTCTGGTGGCTACAAGAATGTTGGAATCAGGATTGGCACACGTAGCTGGTTTTCCCTCTATAGTGCAGTGTTATGAATTAGTCCTTGAGTGTGCCATACATTATGACAGTAATACACAAAGAATAATTGGTCCTCAAGGGAGGGTTGTGGAAAATCTGAATCCCATCTCCATAGCTCAGACCTTTGACATGCCAGACAGATCTCATGTGGTGGTGTTCAACATGGAAGCAACTAAGAAGTTCTATGAAGAGGAGACTATTAAGTCACAGTAGCTTATCAATTCCTGGCTAGAGAAGCCCAAGTCTCACTATTCTAAACTACCTAAACAACTATTCAGGGCAAAGTTCAAGAAGGATTATTATGATGCCATCACTCTTCTTAGCAGGGTGGTTGGATTAAAGAGTGCAGGTATGTTTGAGAATTGGATGTGCCATGTCATTGCAAGGATGGAACGAGAGAGAATTGACTATCATTGGGTAGGTGTCATAAGTAGGGTGATTCATGAGAAATTGTCCAATGTGTTGCAAACCAAGACCTTCACAATGACCTCATACTTAGTCTATGCTCTTGCAAGATTTCATCCATACAAGGGATTGAGTACCAAGGGCGTCTTTGGGCAAGATGTGATTTATGAAGTTTACTCTCAATTACACTTAGGGAACTCAAGATATAGGAGGGTGAATGATGCATTCACCATGCATATTACTAGATTGCTTTAGGGTACAAAGCACATGAGAATTTCCGACCAAGCCAAGGAGCTCATTAAGAAATATGGTGCTTGGTTCATTCAATTCCCAACCTTCTCATACATCTGAGTTGATGGTTGTCAAAGGGCTCCTTATTGACTTCCAAGGTATCCCACTGACCATATTTTACTCCTGGAGGTCACTAGACAAATATGTGACTTTGATGCTATTGTCAAAAGGGACAAGCATAAGACTAGTTTTGGTGGGGACTTCCCTTTGAGGATAGGCACTGGGGAGGCATTGCCTTCTATTATTTCTGCTCAGGCTTTAGAAGAAGAGATGAGTACACTTGGTTTATCTTTCCATTCCAAGAGATCTAGATTTGACATAACTGGTGAAGCACAAAAGAAGGCCAGTTGGGAATATAGCCACAAAGTTGAGTTGGAAGACTATTGGGCCAACTGTAGTGATGAATATGAGGTTAGAAAGAAGAAGTTTTTCTGACTTCCAGTTGAATCAGTCCGATTATACAATGTGAAGGAAGTTCCTGATCAACTCGAGGATGATGGGGACCTGATTCAAGGCCATGCTTATGAGGCAGTAAAGGACATGCCAATTGGTGATGTGGATTGGCTGGAAGAAGAAAAGACAGAGTTAGGATAGATAATGGATCTAGTCACCAAGTATACCAAGATGTGGCTAAAGCATCAGTTGTGGGAGTTAGAAAATGAAGGTGTACAGTGCACCTATGATCTGATGGGAGATTTGGACCCTCACTCCACTTTCGAGGAATCAACTGAGCAAGATCCTAAGGGTAAAGGTAAGGTGGGTTCTTTTAAAATCAAGACTAAGGGTGTTCAAGTGAAGGAAGCCCAAGAAATGGAAAAATAGAGAAAGCCAATTGCCAAGAAAAGGGGGCATACTTCAAGGACTAAGAAGTATGGAAAGGAGGAAACTGAAAAGCAGAGTCCTGAGGTTGGTGCTCCTGTGCCTAAAAGAAGGAGAATTGTAAGATTATCACAAAAGGCAGGTTCTAAAGATGAGGAAGAAGTTGCTCCACCTATGGTAAATGTAGAGAGTTCAAGAGAAAAGACACAGGTATAGACAAGGAAGTCAAGGACTCCTTCTCCAAAAGATAGTATGCCAAAGGAAGATCCTCCTTTGGCTACTTCTCATGAAGAACAACATGATGATGTCCTTGAAGCTCAAAACGAAGAACTAGGTGAATCCAAAGAAGTTGATGATCATAAAGATACAAAAGGGGAAGAATTTCATGAGGGCGAGCTTTACAATGTTGAGGCCGAAGTAGAAAAAGTGATGCAGTCTCCTTTGGTTGCATATGAAGAGTCACCTGCTAGAACTGAAGGGGTCAAATCTCCTCATAGAGAGGAAGTATCAGAAAAGGTTCTATCACTTGTGCATAGAGAGGAACATATTGAAGAAAAGGAGAATAAGGCAGATGAGACTCCTGAGAAGCAGAATTTGAATAAGGAAGCGCCTAAAGACCAGCAGGAGGAAGTGGGAAAAAGCAAAGTGCAGTTAGATTCCATTGTTCCAGAATGGTTGGATAAAGAAATAAGGAGAAAGCAAGTTGTTGTGGAAGACACCCCACCCAATTGGGATGAGTTGCTGGCTAAGATAGGAAAGGATAAAGGAAAGAAAAAGGCCAGGGTCATTTCAAAGATCGAAAGAGATGAGGAAAGAAATAGAGTAGTCCACATTGCAACTCTTTCTCCGAATAAAAATAGAGATGATGTAACTGCAAAATATTACAACCTGTAGACTATCAATTTAGGGCCCACTTCCATTGAGCAAGACATTGAAGACTACCAGGGTTCTAGCACAATTATCCTAGGGAGATTGAGGAAAGAAGTTCAAACTAAGCAAGAGCTGAAGAAAGAGAATGGGAAACTCAGGAAATGTTTGGAAGATCTGATGAAACCACTGCAATCCATTAGCTCCTTATCCTCTGCTGCAAATCTCCTACCCCAAGAGACTATCATTGAGCTTGAAAGAATGAAGGCTTCCACTCTCACTACTACAAATTGGCTGCAAGGGGTGCAAACTAAAGGAAATGATGCTATCAGGGACATTCTCTCATTTGGGAAAGATGCTATGAGGGAAATTGATTGGTTGAAGGAGGTGTTAGCTCAAGATAAGGAATATATAGACCTCTTGTTGCAGAAAACTAAAACCATCACGGAGTATACCAAGGATAAGATTATAAGTGATGGAATTCTCTCTTCCTCCAGAGCTGCTGAACCTTGGGAATGGTTTGAAGCTTTTCAAATTAGGCAAAAGGTTCTAAAGAAGATCTACAAGCAGAGGAGGCAAATTGAAGATAACCTAACTGGTGTTTATAATGGATGCATTGCTTTCTTTGAGATAATGACAGGGAGAAGGAAGATTACACCTAAGTATTTAAGCTTAGAACAATTGAGAAAGTGGTGGCAAGATGTTTATGCTCCAGTCAGTGATGATCCTGTTATTGAACACCAATTAGATGATGCGGCCACCTACATTGCTGTTATTGATAAATATCTAACATATAAGGTTGAGTGGGATAAATCGGTGAAACAATCAAGGGAAGATATTACATCAATTGAAAGCCGACTTAAGGTTTTTCCTTTACCACCTATGGCCAACTTGGATAAGGTGCTTTTGAAGGTGCATGAAATGCTGGATCAAAATAAAGACAAAGGGGAAAATAGTTAATGCTGGGCTACATCAAGATTTGTGCTTCCCTATTATTTTGCATGCATTGGTCCGAGTTGCATTGGAGATCCCAGGCTGACCTGGATGAAGTTCATGCATTTAATGCATATTTTATTTCCAATTTCTCTTGGCCGACTTGCTTTGTGGCCAAATATTATTGTAAAAACCTGGCTAGGCTGACATGGTTTGGGATTTTCTATAAATATGGAATTTTGCGTCATTTGTAAGGGCTAGACATAGACATAGATGAATAGAGAGATAGTTGATATTAGAGCGAATTACATAGAGCAAGAGTTAGAAAGTAGTTGTACTCAAGCAAATATTGTAACAAAAAGCTGGAATTGTTGCTACAGTGGATAATTTGATGCAAGTAATGACATTGTGATATGATGCCATACTTGTGTTCTTCTTGTCTTACATGGTTCTTGTTATTCTATCTTTAGAATTGCTTTGAGGAAATTTGATATTTAGATATTTAGAGTTAGATTTGATTTAATGATGTTTATGGTTTGATATTTGAAGTGTTATAGCAATCCCTGGTCCATACTTTTCACAACCAACTAATTGTTAGTTTGCAAAGTTAGCCTGGACTTTTATATTCATTGTGCTCAGTTTAATTGTGAGGGTTTATTCATTTCAATTTCAATAGGGTTGTTTTGAATGAATGTTCATGATCTGAAAATATTTAACACCTTAGAATATTGCACTGTTTCTATAAGATTGCAGATCCATCTGGGTCAAGTAGAAATTAGTTTATGAGGGATTGGTCCATTTCGAGTGTTTTTCATTTGCATTGTTAATCTTAGGTTTAGCGTTAAATCTAGAAATCTCTTTGAAACCATTATCTTTTGCTATTTCTTTTATCATTTACTTAGATTTAGGATTGAAGTACCATCATATTGCTAGATCTGATAAATTGGAGATTCAGTATTTGCTTGTAGTAAGGTCCCATTGTGATCACCAACATTTTCATATTTATCACTGAGTTGTTTATGCATTGTCAAGCCCTGACATTAGAGACCTTTGGGGTTATCTCTTGAGGCTTGCTGATAGAGATTTACCTTTCAAGAGAGATAGGATTTCATATTCTATCTGAGTTGTTGTGCAGAAAACATCATCAACACGGACCTTCGCTAGTTTGTTTCAGGTCTTGCGGATCTAGAAGAAGGCTTGTAATGGTGTAATCTATGTTCTATCAAAGGTGTTTTTGGTTTGGTGCTCCAAAAGACTAGCTTCAAAGTTACTATGTGTGTCTGTACAGTTCAAATGGACTGATGGAAAGTGTTCTGTGTATGAAGGTTGTTGCAATAGCTGCAGATGAATCTGAAGGCATCTAATATGTGTTCCAGTGTATGGTGAATCATGTTATGTGGTCCGCATGCTATCTTCTTGTTGCGGAAGTGTGTACTTCAAATTTCATTGGTGTTTGCATTAGGTTTGGCCGACCTGGTGTTTACACGTCATGAGAAGGATAAGTATCAATTAAGGAAGCTTGTGATTGATCCAAGATGTTGTTTTGGTCCACTCTCATTCTCATCCACCACGAGAATGTTGAGTTGCTAACATAATTTGAATTTATAAAATGGAGTGTGTAGCCGACCTTGGAGAAAGTTTCTAGGATTGAAGATGGTATAAATACAAGACAAGATGTTAAGGATTGAATGCCACAAGTGTGAGAAGCAAGGTAGATGCAATATATTGTGTGAAAGTGAACTGAAGCAGCAAGGACTTCAATGTGTTAGACTCCTAAAAGTAGTGAGTTGATGGTGTTTGCAATTCTCTGATCAAGGCTACGGATGTATGCAAGTTTTTGTGGTGGATCTTCTATTGCATTGAGATAATGTTCTATGTGTAACATTATTCTTTCTATCTTTCTATATCTGTAGGCAGTACTGAGCCTCCCATTTGGACAGTGAGTCCTTTTTGGATAGTGAGTCCTTTCTAGACAGTGAGTCCCATCTTGGGTAGTGATCCCTCTAGTAGTGTGCCTCTTGTAAATAGTTTTGCAATTACTCTTATATTGTGAGTTAATCCTCACTATGGTTTTTCCCTTTTGGGTTTTCCACATAAATATGGTGTTTCTTGTGTTTTCTTTTGTTATCTTCATTTCATGCTCATACTTAATAATAGATTAAGTGGATGTGAAAATTTTTAAGATCTGTGGTGAATGTGATTAGATACAATTGATTGACCCCCCCTCTCAATTGTCTTGTTCATTTCAACAATTGGTATCAGGGCCTGGTTCCTCCAAAGAAGCCTAAAAAATTGAGGAAGATATTGAAGATGGTACAAATGGATGATAAAGAAGAACTCTAGATAGCTCTTGAAGATCTTGACAAAGCTAAAAATGAAAACAAAGATCTGAAAGAAAATCTTGATGACGCTATTGAATGCATCAAGAAATTGAAAGAGCAATTGAAGAAATTCAAAGAAATACATAGAGAAGTAAGTGAGCAATTAAAAAAACCAAATGAAGAGATCACTGGATTGAAGGTGCAAGTGGAGGAAAAGAAGAGAATTGAAGATTGTTTGAATGCAATAGTGCAAATCAAGACTGATGAATGTTCAAAACTTGAACAAGAAGTGGTAAACCTGAGAGTAGATCTGGAAAAAGTAAGAATCTATGAAGATAAGTTCAAAACAAGCTCCACCAAGCTCAATGAGTTGATTGCAGGACAAAAACGAACTAAAGACAAAGGTGGTTTGGGAATGGAAGCAGGTGAAAGCTAAAAGGTTAATCAAACCCCAAACATAGTGGACAATCAAAAGAATCAAGATAAAGGAAAACAAACAAAAAATCTAAGAATCCTTGCTAGAATACTGCCTATCAGACAACCAAATTCTCATCAGACAACCAAATGCTCAAAGGTACCCATCTTTCAATGGTGTTTTTTTTTTCATGCAATAAATTTGGTCACAAGGAAATAGAGTGTAGAAGTAGAATAAGGGTATGTGGAGGATCATGATGGGCCAAAAAGTGGTGATATGATGGGTATGTGTAGGGTATGTGGCTGACAATTTTTTTTAACCCAAAATTGATGAAACAAAAGGGTTTTTAAAGGAGATTCTCATATTTCCACCAATATAAATTATGCTTTACTTTGGATTTAATAAATAATTATTATTCATTTTCTATTTGAATTATGACTAAAGTCTTGATTGATAGGCTGATTGAAAAACATCTATAGCTTTCAAATGGTATTACATTTTTTGAATCCAAAACATCCTCACATTCTATGCTTCGCATACTATAGGATTAAAAAATAAAATTGAATTTCGTGAAGTTTTGACCAAGTTAAGGTGGTAAGACATACAATTTTTATATTTTTTAAAAGTTGTAATAAAAAATTCATAATTAATTATTTACATGGAAATTTAAAAAAAAAAAAATGCATCACATTGGGACATGAGTCCTTTACTTATATCTAAAATTTTATAAAAAATATTATCATTTTATTGTGGTTAGGGTGGTCATACAAACACCTACTTATTTTTTCCTTGAAATTTAAGTACTACTGCATTGAAATTTCAAATTTTCACCAAATAGATTAAAAAAAAAAAAAACCTAGTAGTTTAGAAATTACATTCAATTTTCTACATATTCTATTCTTACATATTTTTGAAATAATATAGAAAACTAATTCAAATTTTTACATCAAGTTGCCTAACTCTAATTTTTTTGAATTTTTTGCCACTTAAGGGACTATTTTTTCCATGATGATCCTGTACATACCCATAAACCAGTATGTTAGATCCTTCTCTAGACAATGTTTTGCATGCAAGAAAGTTGAACATAGAGCAAGTGAATGTAGAACTCAAATGATGAATTGGTTTAAAGGAGGTAGAATGAATCAATCTTTTGTTGGCTACTACTATGCATGTAAAAAGTTTGGACACAAAGCTAATCAGTGTAGGTTAAAGGTTAATGGAGGTCAAACAAATTAGAAAAATGTTGTTTGCTACAATTGCAACAAGCCTAGACACATTTCAAAAGTATGCAGAAGTAAAGGAGGAAAACAATCTAATCTGGTAAAGGAGAATGAACCAGTGAAGACAATTGACAAGAATGAAGTTAAGCAAGAAATGAACAAGATATGGAAGAAGAAAAAAGAGCCAGCAACATCAAGTGAGTCTATACCCTCATCTGGTGCAAACAATCCCTCTAGAAATTAGACCCAACATGGTCTTAGGGGGAGAATTTAAAAAAAAAAATTCAACCCCCTGGATATCTGGTGTGTTAGACATTGGCACAAAGATATGTTGTAAAGAATAAATAAACAGAGCTTATGCAAAAGGAATCAGAAGAAAAGTTGTAGGCATGATCATTTGCGGAGGAAATTAGGGATTTAAATTATTAGATCAACCAGACATGGTCTGTAAATTGAAAAAGGAACTATATGGACTTAAACAGCCCCCCAGAGCATGGTATGCAAGGTTGGACAAGTATTTGACTCAACAAAGGTTCAACAAAGGCTCCGCAGATAGTAATTTCTATTTCAAGGTTGAAGGATTTTTTTTTTTTATAGTAGTAGTGTATGTTGATGATATTATCTTTGGAGGAAATGAGGGTATGTGCAAGAAATTTGCAGAGGAGATGCAAAAAGAGTTTGAAATGCCTATGATTGGTGAGTTGAATTTCTTCCTTGAAATTCAAGTGAATCAAACTAATAAGGGCATATTCATTTCACAATCAAAGTATGTTAAAGAATTACTGAAGAAGTTTGGAATGGATGACTCCAAACCAGTTGTACCCCTATGGTGATTGGATGCAAACTAAGGATGATGAATCTCCTAAAGTTGATTAGATCAAGTATAAATCTATGATTGGTGGACTACTATATCTTACTACTACTAGGCCAAATATCATGCATGCATTATGTTTTGTTGGTGTAATTAATTATTTAATTACACTTTAGGATAAGTTTACTTAGGTAATTATTTATTTCCTAGGATAATTATCATTTAATTCTTATCTTATCTTATTGAGATGTCTTTTTGCTCAAGATAAGATTAGGGTTGCTTTTTCCTGCTTTATTGCATCTTTTCCTTTTCGAAGGATTTTGTATTATTGGTAAAAAAATTACATTCAATAATCAATAATTCTGATTTTTGCTTGCACACATTGGCTCTAAGGGTTTACAGAACTATTGTTGTTTTTGTTCTGAATATCTTTGCATGTGATAGGTGATTGCTTGTAGGTGTTCTTGGGGACTGTGAAGTTGGTTTTTCAACTTCTACATGGTATCAAAGCTCTAGACTTGTTGCTGCTTGTTCATGATCTGAAGATATTCTCTCATAGCATCTTTTTCTGTGCAAGGATTTCAAGTCAGATTGATTTTTTGTAGATCTGGGGGTAGCCACATTTTTGGAGCATTTTGGGCTCAAATGGACATCGCCATCGTGATCAGAGCATCCAAAAACCCCAAAAATGCCTTTTGTTTCGTCCATTTAGATGAAAGTTGAAAAAAAGGCAAAAAAAAATTAGCCCCTAGGCTGTACAGCCCCAGGGCACGATCTACGAGGCAGAAAATTAAATTTTTATTTAAAAAACAAGTTTTTTCAAAAAAAACTTGTGCTCCCCATTGTGAAGGGGTTCGCTGCCACCCTGCAGCCAAGCGGCCACCAGTTTGAGAGGCAGCCACCTCTCTGCAACTGGCACACCGCCGGACCACCACCGGCAGCCAGCCACCGATCGCCCACCGGCACGCCACCGGCCCGCCACCGACGAGCCGCCAGTCCATCACCCTCTAGCCATAAGTGGAGTGCCACCCAACCACTACCGAAGAGCCACCCAATCACTGCCGGAGCGCCGCTAGGCCGAGCGGAGCAACCAGGGAGCCACTAGGGCCCCTTTTTCAAGCCTTTTTTGACCTCTTTGGGAAAATTGGGCATAAAATTGTTATTCGGGCTCTATTTTTTGAAAACGAGATATCATCGGAAAGCTGCTTCTGATGCCATTCTAGTGGTGCTAGTATTTTTTTTCTGATTTTTCCATTTTGATGCTTCTTTCGCTTGTCAAAACCAGAAGTTACTGTTTTCACTCTAGGAGGTGTAATTTTTGCATCCTGGCTTCATTTTTCGAAAACAAATAGGTGTTGGAAAGTTGGTTCCACCCTCTTCTCAGATCTTAGACCTAATTTTTGTAGAATTTTCACCAGGTATTTAATTTTTTTTCAGAACTCAACCTTTATATTTTGAGTTATTTTCTTGGGAAACGTGCAATCAAGAGTTTTTTTTGAGATCCAAGAGGAATATTTTTTTATTTGAGAGTATATACTGTTGTGTTTATGTCATGTATTTACATCACATTGCACCCCTTACTCCATTCAACTATTTTGGTTGGAAAAAACAAATGGAGATTCACTTGAAACATAAAGGGTTGTATAGGGTAACCATGGGTACAAAAATTGAACCTACAGGTGCTACTGAAAAGAGAAAATGGTTTAATAGGTGTGATGAAGCTTATGGTACATTATGTCTATCTCTTTCATCTGACCTCCTTTTCCACATTGAATCTTGCACTACACCAAATAAGGTATGGGATACTTTGGAGTCTTTGTTTGGGAAGCAGGATACTATGAGAGGGTTTCAGTTAGAGAATGAGCTTATTGGCTTAAATCCTAGGGATTTTGACAGCATCCAGGAGTTTTTCACCAAACTCAAGTCTCTTAGATTGCAGTTGTCATAGTGTGGTGTTCAGAAAGAAGACTCTCAGTTGATATTGTCCATCCTTTCTAAGCTTGGACCTGATTATTCAATTTTTGTATCTACCTTTTATGCCACTATGGATGCACTTGGTACGAGATTCACTATGCCATCTCTTGATGAATTTGTTTCATCTCTCACTTGAGAGAAAGCTAAGTTAGCTAGCATGGGCACCGTGAAACCTTCTTCCTCCTCACATGCACTTATTGTATCACAGGGGCCTAGGGATAATAAGGCTTCTATAGGAAAAGGAAAGAAATAGAAACAAAAGGATTCCAAACCTCATGAGAGACAAAATGATTCCTCAGATTCATCATCCTCTTCTAAGGGGAAATCATTTAGGAAGGAGAATTCTACATGTGCATATTGCAAGAGGGAAGGACATGCAGAACATAATTGTTACAAGAAGGACATTGATGAGCTGAAACATCTTCTTCAGAAACATCAGATTAATTTTCCTTCTAGGATGTCTGCATCATCTTCTTCTCCTCATTCTTCTTCTTCAGAGCAACATAACACAGGCATAGATGGTTTACATACTTCATCAGATATGAAGGGACATGCTCTTTGTGCTTCTTCAGGTATTGGATCAGGAAGATGGCTTCTAGATTCAGGAGCATCTCATCATATGGCATCTTCGCAGTCTATGTTCACTTCCTTTGAGCCTTGCACTATGCCTCCCATTTTGATGGGAAACAACAATTACTTGAGTGTTACAGGGAAGGGGTCTATTAGTTTTTGGGATCACTCCTTTTAGGATGTCTTGTGTGTCCCTCACTTGACACATAACCTTCTTTCCATCTATCAGATAACACATGGGGGCAATGGGAGATCTGTGGAGTTCACACTTGATTCAGTTATCATCAAAGACTTGGAGAGTAGAGTAGTCATTGCTACTAGGATAGTGGATCACTCCTCTCGGTTGTATTCCTTCACTGATTTTGCTATTGGTGGTGCTTCTATTCCTACAGCTGTTCCTCACACTTCGTGTCTGCCTCATCATTTAGAGGAGAGATTTGGCTTCTTGAACATTGGTGTTCTCACTTCGGATCCTGTTCTCAAGCCTTCTATTCCATCTCCTCCACCTCCTATTGCTTCTTCTATTTCAGTGCAGCAGGATCCAGTTGATCATACATCTTTGGAGGTTTCTACTGAGTCTTCACCTACTTCAGCTTCTTCATTTGTTGAGGTCACACCTGCTTCTATGGAGACATCTTGGGCTGCACCTATTCCACCTTTAGAGATTTCTTTCATTCGACCTCTTCCCTCTCACTTCTTTTTGGAGATGTAGTTTCTTCACTTCTTTTGGAGTTACTTCATTCTGGGGGGGATCTATGGTCTCTTTCTTCCTCTCTTATGGGGTTATTCTTTCATGTATCTTTGTGATGAATGGTGTCCTTGGGGGGTCTTATGGAGTCCTCCATTTTTCATCACTTAGGTAGTTTATTGCATTCTATTTTGGGGAGGATTTTTGTTCCCATGTGGTTTTCTCCTTTACCCTGTTTGATTTAGTTTGCATTGCATTTGTACATGAGTACCTGATCAAGCCTTGTTGTCGGGACTCATCTTTGCATAATAATTTGCTTCTCCCTAAGTTGCACTTATGGGGGGGTGTTGGTGTAATTAATTATTTAATTACACTTTAGGATAATTTTACTTAGGTAATTATTTATTTCCTATGATAATTATCATTTAATTCTTATCTTATCTTATTGAGTTGTCTTTTTGCTCAAGATAAGATTAGGGTTGCTTGTTCCTGCTTTATTGCATCTTTTCCTTTTCGAAGGATTTTGTATTATTTGTAAAAACATTACATTCAATAATCAATAATTCTGATTTTTGCTTGCACACATTGGCTCTGAGGGTTTATAGAACTACTATTGTTTTTGTTCTGAATATCTTTGCATGTGATAGGTGATTACTTGTAGGTGTTCTTGGGGACTGTGAAGTTGGTTTTTCAACTTCTACATGTTTGGTTGCCATATTTCAAGCAGAACCCAAAGAAACACATGTTACAACTGTGAAAAGGATATTTAGATATCTAAAAGGGACTCCAGATTATGGTTTGTGGTATCCTAAGGATACTGATTTTACTTTAAGTGCTTACACTGATGTAGATTGGGCTGGTTGTGTAGATGACCAGAAGAGTACAAGTGGTGGTGCATTCTTTCTTGGATGCAGGTTGGTTTCATGGCTAAGTAAGAAACATGATTCAGTTTCTTTATCCACTGTAGAGGCTGAGTACATAGCAACAACATCTTGCTACACATAGGTACTATGGATGAAGCAAACATTAAAGGATATAGGAGTGATGTGTGATGAGCCTATTTCTATTTTCTGTTATAATACAAGTGCAATAAATATTTCAAATAATTTGGTAATGCATTCAAGGACAAAACATATATCTATCATATATCATTTCTTAAGAGAGAAGGTATTGGAGAATGAAGTCAAGCTTGAATATGTGCCTACAAAGGATTAGATTGCTGATATATTTACTAAGGCTCTTCATAAGGATACTTTTGAGTATCTTTGGGAGAAGTTGGGGGTTATTTCCCCTCCTTCTTTGAACTAGGTACACATAGAGGTACATTAGTCCATTGGATCTAATTCATCATTTGTCTAGACTGATGATTGGGGTCTACTCCTCAGAGGGAGTAGGAAGTATCATTGTTGATGTATGATATGTGTGTTTTCATGGGTGCACTCCTAAGGGGGAGTGATTAGAATTATGTAAAAAAAAATTGTTCTTTTCCATTGATGTCAATGGGGGAGAGAGATTCATGTGAAAAATAACAGTGAAAGAAAAAGGATATTGTTGTCTTTGATGGTTTTTCACATCATATGTTGCCATCAATGACAAATGGGGATATTATTGCAAGTAAGAATGAGAATGGTGGTGTTGTCATTAATGTTGTCATTGATGTTAACACAATATAGTTTTTTGCAGAGAAAGGAAACAAGTTATTGCAGGTTGTGAATGTATAGTTGAGATATTGTTGAGATGTTGTGAGTACCTGGAGCTATCTTTATGGTGTTGCAGGTGTACTGATATGATGAGTTACCAAGTGCTTTTGAGAAAATTAATAAATAGTGAAGACATAATTGGGTGTGTGTTCAGAATGTGCTCCACATTTCTTCTGTGTTGATCCTATGCTTTTGTGGATCTGAAGTGTTGTTTATAGGCATCCTTGGGTGATATATCTTGGATTATAGCTTCTAGTTTGATGAAGAGTGAAAGTTGAGTTCACCGGTTTGTGAACTGGTCTGGAAAAGTTGTTTGTCTGTGGATTGGGAGAAATGTATCTGCTCCATAATCCTCCACTAGTTTGTTTTAGGTCTTGTGGATTTGGAAGAAGGTTTGTAATGGTTTTATCTGTGTTCTATCAAAGGTGTTCATGGTTTGGTGCTTCAGAAAACTAGTTTCATAGTTACTATGTGTGTCTATATAGTCCAGATGGACTGATGGAAAGTGTTATGTGTATAAAGTTTGTTGCAATAGTTGTGGATGAATTTGAAGGAATCTAAGATGTGTTCGAATGTATGGTGAAGTGTGTTATGTGGTCCACATGTTATCTTCTTATTGTGGAAGCGTGTACTTCAAATTTCATTGGTGTTTGCATTAGGTTTGTCCGACCTAGTGTTTACACATTGTGTGAAGGATAAGTATCAATTAAGGAAGCGTGTGATTGATCCAAGATGTTGTTTTGGGTCTTGGTTAAGTGTTGGTTTGGTCTGATCTCATTCTCATCCACTATGGGAATGTTGAGTTTCTAATCTAATTTGAATTTGCAAAATGAAGAGTGTGTAGCGGACCTTGTAGAAAGTTTCTAAGATTGAAGATGGTATAAATACAAGACAAGATGTTAAGGATTGAACACCACAAGTGTGAGAAGCAAGGTAGATGTGAGAGATTGTGTCAAAGTGAACTGAGGAAGCAAGGAATTCAATGTGTTAGACTCCTAAAAGTAGTGAGTTGATGGTGTCTGCGATTCTCTAATCAAGGTTGTGGATGTGTGCAGATTGTTGTGGTGGATCTTTTGTTGCATTGAGATAATGTTCTCTATGTAACATCTTCTTTCTATCTTTCTTATATGTAGGAAGTGAGCCTCCCATTTGGATAGTGAGTCCTTTTTGGATAGTGAATCCTTTCTGGACAGTGAATCCTATCTTGGGCAGTGAGCCTCTTGTAAACAGTTTTGCAATTACTCTTATATTGTGAGTTAATCCTCACCGTGGTTTTTCCCTTATTGAGTTTTCCACGTAAATATGGTGTTTCTTGTGTTTGATTTATGTTATCTTCATTTCATCATACTTAATAATAGATTAAGTGGATGTGAAATTGTTTAAGATCTGCTGTGAATGTGATTAGATACAACTGATTCACCCCCCTCTCAGTTGTCTTGTTCATTTCAACAATTAGGTCAGTGCCAAAACATCCTAGGGTTCCACTACAGTCACTCGATCAACTTGCATGAATGATAGAGTTCGCCTTCTACTCACTGCATCTGGAAACTCAACATTAAGCTTCACACTAATCTCCAACACTCTCAACACACACACTTACTGAATAGAATCAATGTTGCACAAAACTGCACTTTCTCTTTTCTCTTATCACGCTTCTTCTTTTCTCTTGTATATTTTCCATTACTAACTCATCTTGTATTTATACCATCGTCAAATTTGAAACATATCCAAAGTCGGCTATCCAAATCCAAATTCAAATTAGGCCAGCGTTAAAACATCCTAGGGTGGAATTAGAATGAGGGTGACCCAAACATATGCTTCATCATTCTCAAAAGTAGTATTTCACACAAGGTCGGACACACCAGTGTAAAACACATAGAACCATTAAGCAAAATTTTTTCCAAATGCTGAAATTAACTTCAATACAGTTAGGGAAACTCAAATTCAGAACCATACATCATAAGACTGCATCAAAGAGAGATCCAGACCAACACCATTTCTCCCAAACCTCAACCAAAAATATAGAAAACCATAATTCACAACTGGTGAACACAACTTGCATTGTACCATGAACTAGTAACCAAAAAACTGAATATAGCACCTTCTCACAAGAAAGAACATATTTGAACTGTACAACCATAGGAGCAAATCTGGATAAAAAAATGGAGCAACCATTGAACACTTGCAACATATCTTTATTTACAATTTTCTCAATATCCTCGACATATACAACCAACAACAACTAGTGAATAACTATCTATCTGATTGACATCAATGACAACACCTTCAATCTTTCCATTCTTGCAACAATATCCCCCTTTGTCATTGATGGCAACACATGATGTGAAAAACCATCAAAGACAACATACAAGATCTAAATACACTTTTTTTTTCTCCCCATTAGAAGATAATTTCTTTTCCTTTCATATGCTTCTTTTTCCAATATTTCCTTCCTTTTTCGCATGCATCTTCATCTTCTCCCCCTTTGAAATCAATGGCAAAGGCAAAAGAAATATTTTACATTGATTTCTCCTTTGACATGAAAATAGAATACTCATAATGACAACACCTAATACTACCTACTCCCCCTGAGAGGTAGCCACCAAAACATTAGCCCAAAAGAAAGATAGATCCATAGATCCACAAGACTAATGCATCTCCATATGCATCTAGTTAGGAGGGGAAATAACCCCCAAATTCTTCCAAAGATACTCAAAAGTATCTTTAGGAAGAGCCTTCATGAAAATATCAGCAACCTGATCCTTCATCGGAACATACTCAAGCTTTACTTCATTCTCCATGACCTTTTCTCTTAAGAAATTATATCTGATAGATATATGCTTCATCCTCAAGAGCATCAAAGGATTCTCTTGTATTATTAATTTCACTTGTAATATGTCAAGAGATATTAATTTCACTTGTATTATCACATAAAATAGAAATGGGATAATCATATACTACTGTGATATCTTTCAAAGTTTGTTTCATCCATAAAACTTGTGTACAACAAGATGCAACAACAATATACTCAACTTCAACAGTAGAGGAGACTGAATCTTGCTTCTTACTTGACCATGCCAGCAGTCTGCATCCAAGAAAGAATGCACCACCACTTGTACTTTTCCTGTCATTACACATCCAACCCAATTTGCATCTGTGTAGGCACTAAGTGTAAAATCAATATATTTAGGATACCCCAATCCATAATACAGAGTGTCATTCAAATATCTAAAAATTATTTTAATAGCAGCAACATGTGTTTCCTCAGGGTCTTCTTGAAATCCAACCACAAGACAGACAACATGCATTATATCCAGTCTAGTAGCAGTCAAATACAGTAGTCTGCCAATCATAGATCTATACTTGCTTTGATTAGCCTTAGGTGAATCATCAAATTTTCCCTATTTGCATCCAATCACCATAGGAGTACTTACCAGTTTGGAACTATCCATCCCAAACTTCTTCAACATTTCCCTCACATACTTAGATTGTGAAATGAAAATTCTCTTCTTTGTTTGATTAATCTGTAGCCCAAGAAAGAAATTCATTTCCCCAAACATAGAAATTTCAAATTCTTTATGCATTTCTTCCGCAAACTTCTTGCACATATTTTAATTTCCTACAAAGATAATATCATCAACATACACTAATACAATCAAGATTCTGTCATTTTCAATCTTAAAGTAAAAATACTATCCACCATACCTTTTTTAAAGCTTTTCTGAATTAGATACTTATCTAACTTCGCATACCATGCTCTAGGAGCTTGCTTCAACCCATATAAAGCTTTCTTCAATTTGCACACCATATTCGGTTGATCTTTCAATTGAAATCCTTCTGATTGTTCCATATAAACTTCCTCTTCTAGTTCACCATTGAAAATTTCTAACTTGATATCCATCTAATAGACCTTAAAGTATTTATGAGTAGCAAATGCCAAGAATATCCTTATAGCTTCCATTCTTGCTACTAGAGCAAAAATTTCCTGAAAATCTATACCTTCTACCTATGAGTAGCCTTTACACACAAGCCTTGCCTTGTTTCTAAGAACTTCTCCATTCTCATTCAACTTATTTCTGAATACCAATTTTGATCCAATGATGTTTTTGTCTGCTAGTCTCATGACCAATTCCCAAGTTTGATTCTTCTCAATTTGCATAAGTTATTCTTTCATAACTTCCTTCTAATGTTCATCTTTACAAGCTTTGCCTATAGTCTTTGGTTCAATTTCATAAAGTAAACATAGATTTACTTCAGCAACAGCTCTGCTTCTAGTCAACACGCCTTTTGTCTTATCACCAATAATCTCACTTTCTGAATGTTTCTTCTGTACATATTTCAGTGTCTTAGGGGACATCACCGAAGCATCTTATTTTTTTTCATTTTGTTTATGATGCTTCTCTTGCTCATCTTTTTCTTGTTCTTCCACAACCTCTTCTATTCTTACACAATCATGCTCATCAGATACATATCCGTCAATGTCAATAGGATTCTTCATTGTCTCATCAACCTTCACATTTGAGCTCTCTACAATATTTCTCAGTCTTTTATTGAAACATTTGTATGCCTTACTATTAGTAGAGTATCCAAGAAAAATTCCTTCATCACTTCTTGTATCAAACTTACCCAAATTTTCCTCATCTCTTCTGATATAGCATTTCCTTCCAAATACTTTGAAATATTTAATAGTAGGAATTCTTCCATGCCATAGCTCATAGGGAGTCTTTGTACTATTTTCTATTGCTTGAACTCGATTGAATACATAAACAATAGTATGAATAGATTATTTCTAGTAAACTTCTAGTAAACCAGCCTCAGTAATCATTGATCTAACAACCTCTTGAAGTGTTATGTTTTTCCTTTCAACAACTCCATTATGCTAAGGAGTTCTTTGGGTAGATAATTGTATCTTTATTCCATGCACTTTACAAAACATTTTAAACTCATGGGAGGTTAATTCTCCACCTCTATCAAATCTTAAGCATTTTATCTTCAAATTTACTTCATTTTCAACCATAGATTTGAATGCCTTGAATCTATCTAATGCATGTAATTTCTCTCTAAGAAATGTAACCCATGTATATCTATAATAATCATCAATTAAAAGCATAAAGTACCTTTCACCAAGTAGACTTCTTCTTCTCATAGGACCACAAAGATCTTTATGAACTTGTCAATTGAGGATATTGGTATGGGCTGATTATGCTTGATCCATGAAGAATCGAAGCATAACAAAGCCACTAATACCCAATCTAAACAGGATCAATCAAATTGAAGTTAAACTAAAAATTCATTAAAAAAACTATTTTAAATTATGAAAATGTTTAAAATGTCTATTCTAACCCATTTGAAACTTATCCCATTTTGGGAGTGGTGTCGCCTTGATGTGGAACGGTGATCCTTTCCCAATCTCGTGATTAGTGAGCTAGTTTCAATCGATTCTATTGAAGATAATCAATGAAATGGTTGTGAGATGTGAATGAAAACATGATTTATGCTAAAATGAGTATGATGCAAAAGCTAATCTACCCTGATTTATGCTAAAATGATTCAAATATGCAATTTCTAAGCTAACCTATATGAGATTTAAACTAAAAAGATTCAAACCCTAATTATCTAATTAGCTAAATGGATGTATAATGGAATCCATTAATGGAAGCTAAACTATTTATGTAACTAAAATGAACTAAAATATGATAAATGTGAGTTAAAAATGAGTGTAAGTGTGAGTGATTTCAACAACATAAGTTTTCTCTGAAAAAGATGGATCCATTTGTCTCCAAATAGTGTTCTATTTATATGAGAGAAAATAAGAAATGAAGGGTTGAGATTGAAAAAGCTAATTAATGGTCAAGGATGAAAGAAAAAAGAGGCATGGATCATGGATTCTCATCAACAGGTGAGAATACAAGATGGTATTTAATCAAGGGTTCTCATTCATTCCAAACAAGCACACTTTTGACCTCTACAAGAGGTCAAAAGTTAACTTGCACAAGAAGTCACAAGTTAACTTGCATATGAAGCTAAGTGAGAATATTTCCTTTTTCAAATGATTGGAGGAGAGAGAATATTCACATGGGCGAGGAAAAAGGATATTTTCAATTTAAAACAAAGTTTAATTGTGCGAAAAGGGGAAGGAATATTCCCTTGCAAGTGGGAGGAAATTAGATTAATTAGATAATTGCTAATTAAACAAGGGCTTAATCATGCAATTAGGGGAATTTAGAAGAATAAAGTGATTTTCATTAAATTAAATGATTTAATGAATAGGGAAAGGTGAAATGAAATTTAATTAAATAACTTAGGGTTATTTAATTAAATAAGAAGACTTAGGAATTTAAATTAAATAGTTTGATTTATTTTATTTAATGAGATGAAATGTTAGCATGAAATGGGGGAATTAACCCGATTAAATGAATTAGGTTAATAGATGCAAATGATGCAATTAATTAAATAGCTAGGCTAATTGAATTAATTAAGTGACATGAGGATGGGTTCCAAGAGGAAATGATGTTAGTATACTTGATTCGAGTGTATGATATGATTTAGGACATTTTTTAGTGTCTATATTTTTTCCCTCTTTGAAGCAAGGTACCTACTACTTTAGTTCAAACACTGATGCTCTTCAGATAAAAATTGTTGCTTAAATAAATTTAAAAAAAAAATATTTTGATTTTTAGATGCCCCAGTGGAAGGATAAAGTTGATTCCCTACCCCCTCGAGAAATCAGGTTTTTTTTTTAAATTTTGGGTTGATTTCTCGATAAAGGTAAAATGCTGCCCTAGGGGGCCAAAAAGGCTCCAAGATGCAAAAAACATGCCAAAAACACGAAAAACGATGCAAAATAAGCTTCCGTTTGGAAAAATTGGTGAAAATGATGAAAAAACCTAGTTTCATGGTTAAATTAGGGAAAGAAACCCTAATTTTCTAGCATAAATAGGTGAGCAAGGGTCACTTTCAATTCATTTGTGCATTCACACCTTAAGAAATTCTTGCAAATTGAGTTTTGACCCTCTGACAAGATGGTGGGATGTGTGCTCCTACGACACATTTCTGACCGAGTTCACGAGTACCAGAGGCTTCTAGGCACAGGACCACTGGTATGTGATTCAAAAATTGATTTAAAATTTGACTTTTTGATGCATTTATTGTGTTTTGAAATTTAGATTTTGGCGGCATCACTCTAGAGTGACGCTATTTTGAGAATCGGCGATGCTAAATTGAATTTTAGCGATGCATATGTGTATTGCGACGTAGTTCACAATTTAAAATCAGGGTTTCCAATTTTAAATTGTGACACATATGTGTATGGTGACACACTTATCGATTTGAAAATTAGGGTTAGGGTTTCACCAAAGATAAATTACGACACACGTGTTTCTGGTGATGCAATTTGTGATTTACACTTTAAATGCCTTGGGCATTGCTATTTGAAATTTGAAATATAGTGACACTATCATAAATAGCGACGCTATTGTCATTTTGGGGATGAAAATTCCAAATTTAGCAAAAAAAATTCAACTTTTTGATGTCGTGTGCTTCGTGGGTGTAGGAGGTGATCCCACCTTTGATGTCCCACAAGCACTGATCCATAGTTTTGGAGAGACTTGATGATTTATCTGAGTTGTGCTAGGAGCACTTGGGGGAGATTGTCCTGTGGTACATTACTTATATTCCCATCATTTAGACACACTTGGCTATGATGACCATACTATGCGAGTGATGGAATAGTGAGACTTCATCATTCCACCTTCCCACAGGCGAGGCGATAGTGACACTAGAGGATGTATGGTGGATATTGCATTTTATTATACATGGGGAGTGTGTGATATATGACTCTGATGCCAGCTATGATGCCTATCATGAGGTGATGGATCAAGAGGACATTGTCCTAGTCACTTCACAAATTGACCTCAAGATGTACAGAGGTCGAGTGCCCACTTTCAGATTGATTGTTTTCGCGATCATCTCTAGTTTGGTTGCTCCAGATCGATGGAGCCGAGGGTTCAGCCTAGGATGGGGCCTAGCATGGAACATGGTGCTCTTCAGGAGAACTCTATTTGCATGGGAGTAGGTGATGCTACCCTCTTTGTATCATGATATGCACGACTTTGTATATTACAATGGCAGAGTGATCAGCACAGGAATTACTTTATTACACATTTGGGCTTGGGAGAACATCGTTGTGCTTTGTTCGATCATTCAGATGGTTGATGTAGAGCTAGATGATCCAATGGTTTGGCGATATAGAGGCACCATTACATTAAAACACACTAGGCAGCTTGGGATTCCTTACTAGCGTAGGGTGCTTGATGATATGACAGTCTTCAGATGGAGACCCTAGTTTTAGATGCCAATATGGTATGATGATGCACAACATCTATTCTTCACTTGATAGACCCAATACATGTAGGGTCAAGAGCTCACCATTATTGAGAGATACATGCACGATAGGGTGGCCTAATAGTTTGGAGAGAGGAAGGATAGGCTAGATGATGCATACAGAGCCATCTTTTCCAGGTCATCATGAGAGGTACCCATGTGGGAACCTATGATTGCAGTCCTTGAGGTGGTTGAGGGCTTTCGATAGTTGGTTGCACAACCATGGGCATATGATCAGGGATAGGCAGATGCTTAGACAATGCCTACATACGATGCATGGTTCACACCACCTCACTGATTAACAGATCCAATAGGTGCACCTCCACGAGGGAGACTGCGAGGGAGGGGTGTAGGCAGAGGTAGAGGCAGAGGTAGGGGACATGATGGCCAAGATGGCTAGATTCGAGGGGCACCACCAGTGGATCAACAACCTCCACAATAGCCCCCTATTCAGTAGTAGCTAGGGCAACAACAACTAGGGAAGTAGTAGCCAACACAACCACCACCGTTGGTGCCAGATCCCTGAGATTTACATATTTGGTAGTTGCAGTAGCAGGTTCAAACAATTACAGGCGAGAGGGATTAGCCCTGTCAGCAAGTTTTGATGATCATTACTGAGAGAGATCAGGCCAGACAATAGATAGTGGCCTTGACAACTGAGAGAGACCATAAGAGGTAGCTTAGATAGACTGCCAAGATGCAGTTGGCTCAGGAGGTCAGACAACATCAACAACTTGAGATGATGATAGTTGCAGCTCAAGGGCGAACAATGTCTACCAAGTTATATATGGAGGTTGTGACTGAGGCAACCTACTATAGGATGCACTATCATAGGGATGTCCCACAAGCGCTCAGACAACCAGATTATTCTTAGAGGAGTGGGGCACACCCTAGAGCAGAGGATTAGCTAGAGAGATAGGCTGGAGAGGGTAGCAGCCATCAAGGCTAGTTCATGTGTACATACACTTTTTTTATCATTGCCTAATTCTTTAATACATATATACATTCATGGGATCCTTTTTGATAGCCTCGTTGACAATTGGTATGCTCCTGATCCATAGCTTGTTGTCATGACAAAGGTACCCAACCGATTAGGCTCAAACTTTCCTTTGCTGTCTTGATCTGGAAGATTTTTCTATTTCTGCTTTACGACACGATCCCCTACTTGGAAAGATTAACATTTGATCTTCTTGTTATAGCTCTGTTTCATTTGGTTTTGGTATACTTGCAAGTGATTGAGGGTATCAAGATGATGCTCGTCCAAGAATTCTAGCTCATTCAGCTGAGATACTCTATATTCTTTATCAATGACCAGGTTTTATGGTGACACTCACAATTATGGGAGATCAACCTCAATAGGCAGGATAACTTCTAATCCATAGACTAGGGAGAAAGGGGTTGCACCTATTGGTGTGCAAATATTGGTTCGATAAGCCTAGAGATTGGGATTTAATTGCAGATGCTAGTCACAACCAATGTCATTGACCGTTTTCTTTAGGATTTTCAAAATGGTCTTATTTGTAGCCTCAACTTGATTGTTTCCCTAGGGATAATATGGGGTAGAGAATTGGTGTTGGATGTTGAATATTTGACATAGCTCTTTTACATCCTGATTTTTAAAGGGGGTTCCATTATCTGATATGAGGGTTTGTGGAGTTCATTGTAATGAAATATTAGGTAATTTAGGATAAACTTAGCAATTTGCTTCCCTGCTATGCAGGTCATACGAATGGCTTTAACCCACTTGGTAAAGTACTCAATGGCTGTTATGATAAAATTTTGTCCATTAGATGAGGTTGGAGTGATTTTTCCTATGAGGTCAAGTCCCTATTGCAAAAAAGGCTAGGGTGTGATCATTGATTACAATTCTTGAGTTGGAGCATGAATCAGATCTCTATGTTGTTGACACTGGACAAATTTCTACACATACTAATGAGCTTCTCTTTCCATGGTTGGCCAATAGTACCCCATCCTCAACAGTTTCTTAGCTAAAGTCATACCGCTAGAATGGGAACCACATATGCTATCTTGAACTTCTGTTAAAGTGGTTAAGGATTCATTTGGGTTAAGACATTGTAGTAATGTCCCTTTGATGCTTTGGTAGTAAAGGGTATCACCTAGGATCACAAATCGAGATTCCTTCTTGACGAAGGTCTTCTTAAGGTTAGAGGTGATGTCAGATGGGAGGGTTCCTTTGCTTAGGTAGGTGAATATGTCATGATACCATGAGGATCCAAGAACAATAATGACACACATGAATTCCGATTTAGGGATTTTGAAAGTTGGTACAAGAAGTTGTTCTACCAAGAATTCACATTGGAGGACGTTATTCAACATGTCTAATAGTGATCCGATTGTTTCCATGGCATCTGCTACTCTATTGTTCATGCGAGGAATTTTCTCAAAAGTTATGTCAATGAAAAGGTCCTTGAGATTCTCTATCATCTTTTTGTAAGGAGTGAGCTTGTCATCCTTAGTTTGATAGTCATCATTGACTTGGTTGATAACCATCTATGAGTCTCCATAGACTTTCATCTCTTGTATCTTCCATTGAACTGCTATACTTAGACCTATGATTAGGGCTTCAAACTCAACAATGTTGTTAGTACAAGGGAATGATAGCTAGTATGACTTTGGAATTCAATCACCTTGAGGGGTGATGAAAAGAATACATACTTCTGATCCATGTTGGGTGAACGATCCATCAAAGTACATCTTCCACTGAGCTGTGAGATTGATAAGGAATGTTGATTCATCAGGGAACTCAGATATCAAAGGGTTCTCAACATAGATAGGTGCCTCCACTGAGCTGTGAGATTGATAAGGAACATTGATTCATCAGGGAACTCAGATATCAAAGGGTTCTCAACATAGATAGGTGCAATCACTTGTCCTTTGATTTCCTTGTGCTCCACATACTCTATGTCAAATTTTGTTAATATCATTACCCATTTGACCATTTGCCCAGTGAGAGTTGCTTTGGATAACAAGTATTTCAATGGGTCAATTTTTGCAATGAGCTTGATTTGATGTGACATGTAGTGTCTAAATTTTTGTGAAGCAAAAAATACTACTAAGCATTCTTTCTCAATGGGTGAATAGTTCATTTCATAGCCCACCAAAGTCCTGTTGATGTAATAGATAGCCCTTTCCTTTCCGTCTTCGTCATGTTGTGCTAGAAGATATCCTAGTGCTGTTGATGTTGCTGAGATATATAAGATCAATGGTTTTTTTGGTATTGGATACATGAGCACTGGAGGTGTTAGTAGATAGTCTTTGATCTAATAGAAAGCTTTATCACACTTCTCATCCCACTTGTAAGTTATCCCTTTATGATGAAGATGCGAAAAGGGGTGGATTTTATCTGATATTTGTGCTATGGACCTCCTGATGGACTACAATCTTCCTTGTAACTCTCTCATCTGCTTCAATGTTTGTGGTGGTTCCACATTGAGGATGGATTTTACCTTTGTTGGATCAATTTCTATCCCTCTTTGTGAGGTGATATAGCTGAGAAGTTTCCTTGAAGTAACCCCAAAGACACTTTTTTGGGTTTAGCCGTACCTTGTATTATTCCAGTCTATCAAAGATGGGTCCTAAGACTTGTATGAGCTCACTCATTTTCTTTTATTTTTCCAAAATATCACCCACATAATCTTCAACTATTTTTTGGATCGTGTCATGAAAGATGAGGGTCATTTCTCTTTGATAGGTTGCTCCTACATTATTTAACCCAAATGGCATTACGTTCTAGCAATAGGTTCCTCATGGACAAGTGAATGCAATTTTGTGTTGATCCTCCTTGGTGATCATGATTTGATTGTAGCCTAAAAAAACATTCATGAGTGACAACATTTCATGTCTAGCTATTAAGTCTACTATGATGTCAATGTTAGGAAGAGGGAAATCATCCTTTGGGCACAGTTTTTTCAAGTCTCTGAAATCAATATAGATTTTGATGCCCCCAATGGGTTTTGAGACTGGTGCCAGGTTTGAAACCCATTCAGGATAATCTATCAGTCAAATGAATCCAACATCAAGAAGCTTTTGTAACTCTAGTTTGACCAAGAGTGCTATCTGAGGGTGCATCTTCCTTAATTTCCTCTTGACTAGCTTGGCTTCAAGATAGACTGCTAAGTGATGCACAACCACTTCTGTATCAAGCCCTGGCATATCAGTGTATGACCATGCAAAGTTAGCTCTTCAGTCTTTCAGGAATGCTACTAGGTGTTTTTGTTCTTCATCCAACAAGGATTCAACATAGAAAGTGATCTTAGGTGCATCTTTTTTACCCACATTGACTGGAGTGGCCTTTTTTGCTAGTGTCGTTGACTTCTTTGGATGGATTGCACTAAGGGGGAGATTGAATCCCTCATCCTTTGGTGCCTCAAATAGGTTTTCACCGTCGGATATGTCCTTTCTTTTTAGTATTTTAGGATCAGAAAGTGCCACAATGTGGTTTTCACTTAAAGATCTACATGTTAATTGTATGTTATCAATTTTACGACTGGAGGACTCAATCGTCTCCCCATAGTATGCCTTTGTATCTAGCTCTATATCAAAACTTTCTTTGTGATTTTCCCATGGTAAGTTGTCACAGTGTCCCATGAATTCTGAGATCACTTCATCATTTTTGAATAAATCAACAATGGGTGGTACCTGTTGGTCCAATTCAATGAGTTGTGGGTATACTAGGCGTATTTTAGTTGGTTGATTGCTTGGAGCAAATGATGTTACAGATATCATAAAGAGGGAATTTTTTTCAAACAGGTCAGCAACATCAAGGGGGAAATCATCTAGGGTCATGTCACGTGATGTAGGTAACCAAGAGGAAGCCTCAACTCATTTAGCAGAAGTACCTTTGTTGATAAGGGTGACCTTGCTAGTAGTACAACCGAGGCCAAGATTCTTTAGTCATTTCTCAGGAACGATGGGTTCTAGTAAACCATTATCATTCTATCCTAGCTTCTCATTCTTGTTATATCCCATTCCATTCATTATCTGCAAGCCTTTGTTATCATCTTCCATGGGAAGAGCTGGGATAGGTCATTCATCTTGGTAGAGGAGTTTAGAGATATCATCCTTATTGAAATTTTATTGATTCAAATTCCCCCACTTGGTGAAGGTAGTAGCTTCCATCTTGATAGTTTCAGGCTCTTTGTTGTCAGATGTGGGTTTCCCATAAGATTAAGGAGAAATAGGTAGCTCTCCTAAGACAAAGGTGTTCTTTATTAGCTTATAGTTCCCACAACCATCATCTTGGATCATTGATTTGATATCAGGAATGCTCTACACAATGGGTGTTTTCGTTGTTGAGGTAGATATAAGGGATGATGGGTCAAAAAATGAGGTAGATGGTGTAGGCCCTTCATCATTCTTGGGTATTTGGGGTATTTTATAGAACTTGGCCTCAAGATTCTTGCAATAGTAAAAAGGCTTAGGATCTCCATGGATGGTAATTTCTCTTCCCTCAAAAGGAAACTTTACACATTTATGGTAGGTTGAAGCTACAACTTTTAAGGAATGGATCTAGGGTCGTCCAAGCAAGATGTTGTAGGGAAGATCTAGGTCTAACACTTGGAATGTAGTTTCTGCAATAATAGGTCCCACTTGGATGGGTATGTTGGACACTAGGAACACTGAGAGGGGGGGTGAATCAATGCTCCATAGTATTTGAATTTTAAATAAGATCTTAAACTATCAACAACAATATTTAACCTTTAATAGCATTCACAACATATAAACAAAAGGAAACATGCAAACTCATTAAAGAGACAATGTGAACACCGTAACACCATAATTTTTATGTGGAAACCCTGTTAGGGGAAAAACCATGGTGGAGATTAATCCACAAAGTCTACTCAGTTAAAAGTATGATCAAAAGGGAATGCACTTGCATTCAGGCACACTGCCTACAACTCATAGCTCAAAATAGGGAAGGCTCATTGCCTTACAAAATATTTGAGATTACAACAAAATGTTGAACTGAGAATATAGCATCTACAAATGCCTGGATTTAGCTCCAATGAGGCACATAAAACAAATTCTGGACCTCTTGTCCAATTCACACTTTTGCTCTACTTTTCTTTGCTTTCTTACATGAAAACCCTTCTGCTACACAAACATCATCCACTTCTGTATCAATGGGTTATTTTCAGGTAGGTTAGACGATTAATAGATTAAATAAAAACCCAAAGAAACTATGGAATACATTGAAAGCTTAAACAAATTAAAACAGTTATACCTGTTAATTGTTGCTTCGATGATTCATTTCCATAGCACCTTCTAGCTTGCAACAATTGTGATTGTTTCCCTCATATTTGTGTGTGTGAGAAAATGATTGTGAGCAAGCCCTTTGCAAGTTTTGAAGGATTTGAATGACAGAATGCTAATGACAAATGACCATGCCTATGACTATTACAAATGACTATAATGCCTATGACAAGTAATCCAATTCAATAAACTAAATTTCAAATATGCGAGTAAAATCTAAGCATAAATATGTCACAATAACAAAGTGGTCCCAAAATGTGAGCAAAATTGCCATTTTATAGAAAATGCAATTTTGGACGGATGGACGAGATTGAAAGCTGACAAAGCCTAAAATCAGTGGACGAGATTTCATGTGACAATCCCTAATCAGGGTTAGGGAAAAATCATTAAATGAGAGGTCAAGATGTTATTTAAGAAAATTGAATCGGCAGTCGAGAATAAATGTGATAATTAGTCAAAAAGATAAAGATTTTCGAAAATCAAGAAGATAAATACTACTTGATTTGTAAGATTCAAAAAATCAAGAGGATAAAGGTTGAACTGAAAAGCAGATTTGAAAAATCAAGAATTTTTTCAATTACTTGATTTTTGGAAGAAGATTACCATTTTGAATTAAATAAATTCAAAATATGGATTTTATCTGACAGTAAATAATTGATTTTCAAATTATTTACCAAAATGAAGTGATAGTTAATAAAATGGAATCATTTTAAATAATTTCATTTATTTAAAATGAGAGAAATGTTAAATTAGGTAATTAAATAATTAAAGATAATCATTTAATTTAGAGGATTATGATTGATAATTAAATAAATTAATAAATTCATTTAATTATGAAAATTAGTGACATACTAAATAAATAAATAAAATTCATTTATTTAATAATCAGGAAGACATAAGGAATTAAATAAATTATGAAATTTATTGAATTGTAAGAAGATAATAGACAATTAGTGACGTATCGAATAAATAAATAAAATTTATTTATTTAATAATCATGAAGAATAATAGAGATATGAATTAATTAAATAATTATGAATTGTTTAATTAATAGTCGAATGTGGACCAAGGACATAATTAAATGTCATCATTATGCTAGGACGAAAGTGGTAAAATAGAGCTTGCAGGCCTAGGTCATTTTTTTGTGTCTACATTTTTCCCCTCTTTGTCATAATGTAACATGTCGCATTGTAACAAAGAAGATAAATCAGAAACATTCCCCAATGAAGGTACAGAGTATCGATGGCCCCTCGGGAAAATTTTTGAATTTTGGCCAGGTGACAAAAAAATTTGGAAAGTGTCCCAATAAGTCAAATTAATGATTAGAAAGACAATGGTGCAACCGGTTTCAAATTTTGGCGGGTTTAGAGCAGCCAAAAGGGTGGTCAAAGTTGGTCAAAAGGGCCTCTAGTAATAAAAGTGTTAAAAAATGTCATTTTGACTTTATAAATAGGTTGACAAAGAGGTAAAAGTCAATTCATTTTCACTATTCACCTTAGCAATTTTGAGAGTGTTGAGCAAAGAGGACTGTAGTAGACATGGTGATTCTAGTGACCGAGCATTGTAGAGAGATCGCGTGGACCCACAAGCGACCCGAGGGCTTAGAGCCAACAGTATGTACCCCTAACCCACTTTGTCATTTTATTAGTTTGCGTGTAAAATCTAGGGTTTTAGGGTCAACAACAAATGCTTAGCGACACATATGCGTGAGCGTAAGCCACATTTTCGTGCGCGTTCGATGCATTTGATGTGTCGTGACGCAATCGCATAATATTTTTAGGGTAGGTCTACTGATTGTGTCACATTCACAAGAAATCGTGACGTATTCGCCCACTACTAAATTTGACACCATTTGCCGATGTCCGTTCGTCGGTCTCTCGATAAATCTTTGTCGGACAATCGATGCAATGGCAAAAAAAATTCGTCACAATGCAGACAACGAATGAAATGCTGAAATAACGGTGAAGAATCATCGGTCGTCGGCATCGTGAAATGGATCAGATGTTCGTCGGAATATCGACGAACACTTCGCGTATCCACCGACGAATTACACCAGAATTTTGTCTCCAGTTCGATGAAATGGGCAAGGAGTAGCGTCGAAACAACACTAGACTTTCATTGCAATTTCGACGAAATCGGCAAGGAGTAGTGTCGAAACAACACCAAAAGTTCGTTGAAATTGTGACGCAAAGAGGAAGGAGTAGTGTCGGAAGAACATAAAATGTTCATTGAAAGTGTGACCAAATGGGCAAGGAGTTACGACGAAACCTTCGTCGCAGCTATAGAAACTTCGTCGAACCTTTTCGTTGATTTGTCAGTGAGTTTCGTTGAAATTGCGACGAAGCATCAAATTTTTTTTAAAAAAAATATTCATGGAAATGTACCATTGTGGAGACTGATGACTGATCATAGATACAGACTACATATTGGTTTGATGCTTCAAACGATGCATTTCTTATATTGAAAAGTGCATTACCTTATTGAGCTTCTCTTTGTTTCAAGAATAGTTTAATATTCTCTACTTAACAGGGCCAACCACGTGACGGTGGAAGCTCATTTGGCCCCTCCCCCTCCCTCACATCACTCTCAATTCCCCATACCCAATCATATAACATCAATCATTCATTCATCCATTAATAACATATAACATTCATTCATGAATCCATTAATAACATATAACATTCATTCATTCATCCACTAATAACATATAGCATTCATTCATCCATTGATAACATATAACATTCATTCATTAGCATATAACATTCATTAATTAACATATTCACATTCATTCATTAACATATAATTTTCATTCTTTCAGTTTTTACATATTATCAAAAATATGGTTGTCATGATATGATTACAATCACTTTTTTTTTTGTTTCTTTTTCAAAGCTATATAAAGCTGAAGTAGAGTATCATTTTCTAATTCAATATTTGTCCCCCCTTTAGTTGTTCTTCCCTCTGCTCGTGATCTTGATGTATGCGTAGTCATTTTCTCATGACGTGGACGCCGCTACAAGGGGGGATCTGCTGCAATAAGAAGGAAATGTTATACTGATATGTTTATTATTATTGTTACAAGTATTTCATTAATTAAAAGAACACTAGAGTGGTTCTCTTTACCTGATGGGTCCACATCATGTTCCTGAACTTTTGTTATAGACTCATGCTCAACATGTTGAACACCCTCTAAATCCTGATCTGTAGTTGAAACACGAAAGGTTACATTAATTAATACACCAATTGAAATTAAATATGTTTAAAAGAACATTAGAGTGGTCCTCTTTACTTGATGGGGCCACATCATGTACCTGATCTTCTCTAGCCTGATCATGCTCAACACGCTGATCACGCTCTACATGCTCTAAAGTTGAAACACTGAAGGTTACATTAATTAATACACCAATACAATTAAATATGTTTAAAAGAACTTTAGAGTGGTCCTCTTTACCTGATGGGGCCACATCATGTTCCTGATCTTCTCTAGCCTAATCATGCTCAACATGGTGATCACACTCTACATGCTCTAAAAAGTCACGGGATGCACACCATGACCTTCCATCGCATTGTGCTCCACCCTCCCGAAATTTGCATTCCAATGTCATGTCTTGATATTATCATTGTTTGAATGTTTTAAAACAAATAGGCATACCATTTACTTTATGGTGGAAATTAATATTGAATAGATTGCGGTATTCAATTTTTAGTAACTTTATTGAGTTTATTTACTGCGTGTTGGATCGCGATGGAAGATTGTGTTTCCCAATCAATACTCTTAGGCATTCAACCCGGCTCCATAGCTTCTTTGGAAGGAAATCTTGGTCCTCTTACGTGGGAACTCTGTTGAGATTGAGCCCTACATTTTATAGAAGATCATGAATTTTGCTTCTATGGTGTGATAAAACCAAAATTGTTTTCAATTTATTATAATTTGGATACAATATTTCATTTATTGATACTTACAATTCGTGTGGCTAATTTCATATAACCACCAGAGCCAAGTTTATGTTGCCCATGCTTTTCTAGTCTTTCCTTTGTTTCCTTCGATGTGTTGGGCAGCCTATGAAAAGTTTGAAATACGTTAGATTATGTAAAAAGAAAGAGTAATTAGTATATAATTACATTGTTGATAGTATCACACATAGCATACTACTTTAAAAAAAATAAAAATTAATGGAATTTCCATAGCATACAGACATTGAGAGCAAATAAAATACAGAGTTCAATCCATGAATTATAGAAAATAGATTTTTGTTGGTTATATTCATATCATTGATTACATTGCACAAAACCTTTAAGCTGCATAAATATCGGGCCGGTGATAGTTGTCTATGCTACCACATTTTCATACATGTCTACCAAAGGAATTTTATCAAGCGGTTCTTTGCCTTGTTGATATGGCTAAAAGTAAAATAGGTGCTCAAACAAATACATGGATGCTTGGAAAAAATCTATCAAAGCATAATAGTAAGCAATGGCATAGACAAGGTAGTGAACTATTTCAAAAAATACCTCAAAGAAATGTGGTCTCATGGTGATGGAATGCCATGACAATCCATAGAAATTTGCTTGTCATGGCATTAGTTATGGCATTCCATCACCATGAGACCACATTTTTTTGAAGCATTTTTTCAAATAGTTCACTACCTTTTATATGCTACCACATTTTTCCTTACATGTCTACCAAATCATTTTATCAAGCGGTTCAAAGCCTTCATGCTATGGCTAAAAGTAAAAACCTTAGTGGGTGCTTCCGAACAAGCTATGGATGCTTGGAAAAAATCTGCAAAGCATAATAGTAGTAATAGCATAGACAAAGGTGAATTGTTTGAAAAAATGCCTAAAAATCAGTCTCCTGGTGATGGAATGCCATATGACAATCCATGCTTAATTTTCTTGTCATGGCATTAGATCATGGCATTCCATCACCATGAGACTACATTTCTTTGAGACATTTTTTAAGTAGTTCAACGCTTGCTTATCTGTACTCTGCATTTTTTCATACATGTCTACCAAAGACATTTTTCTCAAGCAGTTCATTGCCTTGCTGCTATGGCTAAAAGCCTAAAACAGGTGCTTTCAAACAAGCTATGGATGCTTGGAAAAAAATATATCAAAGCATAATATATAGTAAGCAACAAGCCATGGTCTCATGGTTTTTTTTACGCGAAAATCAGCTCAATTTTATTCACGTTTTTTTTGCAGATTTTAAACATGTTTTTTTGGAGATTTTGCAGTTTGAAATGGAAAAAAATCATTGACCAAAAAGTCAACGATTTTTTCAAAAAATTGGGGAAATCGTGCAACCTGCAATTTTTTTAAAAATCACGATTAATCAGGATTTTTTTCAAATCACGATTAATCAGGATTTTTTAAAAATCACGATTAATCGAGATTTTTTGCAGATTTATGCTTCTATATCATATACCTTCCTTGGCCCAGTGGTGTCTTTCCTTTTTTCTTTTCAGCCTTCTCCTTTCCATCAGACACCAGGTCCTTCCACTCCCTCTCTGAAATCATGGGGGGATGCTCGTACTTTTTGTTCTTCTCTAAATGTGACCTATATTGGTCCCTCGCATACTTTAGATAGGTACCAGCTTTCTTAAGGACCTTGGATCGGTTGAATGTTTTATCACCGAACATCACATTTAAACGGTTAATGAGCTCATCTTTTAAATATTCATTTTGGGCATTCCACCGTGTATGTATGGTGGGCCTGAAGAGATCCAATGTAATATCACTTAGATGTTTATAAAAAACATCATTTCCTGCAAAATGATCATGGGATCAATAGTCTAAAAAGAGCGATCAATAAGTAAATTTCAATTGGATTATATACAATAATAATTAAAACATTTTAAAGTACCTGGGACCTTCTCTATCTTTATGGGAATGAAATCCTCGGTCACCACAAGTGTGACTGGCAATGTTCCCGTACTAGTAATACGGGAAGATCCAGGAAATGCTGCTAAAACATCACTAGTACTAGTGGCCTCTGCATCCCCAAGTACATGTTCTGGTATGTGTTCGCTGCCAGAGGGTGCATTAACAGATGCTTGCATGGTATGTGTTGCCAACATTTCATATGACAATATAGGCACGGATGATGGGGTCAGATAATGTGATGTATGTGTAGGAAGATCAAGATGGACACTTGTACCGACCCTTACTCCTTGGGAAGCACTTGTAGTGCCCTGATCATGGCCCGAAGCATCTTGAGGAGCCAAATAACCCTAAAACAGCATATTTTTTAGTTCATGACATAAAAAGGTACAAAATATAAAACCATGAATGAACTTATGTTATAATTAAAGACCTCATGACAGCTTACTTGCAAGTTTTGTAATCTTTCTGTCAATGCTTTAACCCTCTCTCTTATCTCATCTGTTTGAGGCATTTTGAACATCAACTAAGTCATTTCTTCATTGCATATTTTCATGAGCTTCTTTATTGTATTGAAAGGGTTTGTTGAATAGCGATGTCACATCATCTGAAATATTGGTACACCTCACTATAGATGCTCTCCTCTGCTAGTGCCTTTCCCAGTGTTAGGCAACAAGAATATTAAAAATATTATCGAAATTAACCCAAAAACTTATAAAAAAAATATAATAATAAAACATTTTGCTTGTATCTAATTTGCACAATTACAATGAGGTAAACCTATTGGGTAGAAGCACTTGAAGATACATAGAAGTGATGCGTACTTTGGGCCGGATAGCCGTATGATCAATGTCCCCCTATGACAAAAATTAAATATAAAAAAACATTACCGAAATGAAACCAATAGACTTATGAAAAAAAACATAAGAATAAAATGGTATATTGGAGTCATTAATTGGAGGTTGGGTAAAATGGTACATAGTACGTACCACCCCCATAGTAATTGTGTTTGTAACTAAGAGATTCAAATTGTAATCGATTAGCAACTCTTCCCTTGCAGTTATTGATTTTATCGCACATACAAATACACGGTTTCCCTCATGTGCCTCGAATATGCAATTGGGTTGCTTATTTGTTGACCCAAGTCATGTACTATTTATAAACCCTGCAATATTCCCTGATGCTCTTGGCTTTCTGTCAATGTACATAGCCACTCCTTTATTTTGATCCTTATCTTTTAGTTGTATATAATTTGCTGACAGTGCATACCTCCACATACTTTGTGTATATCGAACCAATTGCATCCAATATTTGTAACTGTAATAGGGTCCAACATACTCCATCAATTCAGTAACTTTTTCATAATAGACCTTTATGCCGTCCATGCAAAATAGGCTCAAACCATGTAATGACGATGGTGCTATGCGATATATCCTCTCATTGACTCAAAAATCGATGTTTATTGGAGGAAGTTCCTTGGGTACCAATTGTTTCCATAGATGTTTGTACCTCAAGGGCACCTCGACATCACCTATGCTCTCATCATCATAAGAACATGACCCCCCTTCAGCAAGAAAAAATACCTTGCGTTTACAAAATTTTCTTCTAATCTTTTGACCTTTAGTTGATCTCCCTCTTTTAGACATACTACACATCTCGCTTTCCTCTTCTCTTCTTGAATTTCCCTCGCTCAAGGAAGACAGATCTGACAAATACCTATTTGGTGCTACCTGCACTCATAAGGATGTTGGATGAAGTTCTTTCATGGTGATGTGATCCCAAGGTGACATTATGATTAATCTATCATTTCATCACTAGAATTTCATAGGTTATAAGGTAATCAAGTCTTGATAGATTGCAAGCTATTGTTACTACCGTCCAAATGTGTCCATCACAAATCAAATCTACTTAACATTTTAACTCCTAAACTTTGTAACAAGTGTTAAATGTGACTATGGTCCACCAGTTACACAACCAAGGCCTCAAATGTATTCTCTAATTGTAATCAAAGGACTTTTTCTCTTCATTCAAGTAAATAAACTTGAAGGAAAACACCACCAAGTGGTTTATTGACACCCCACATGACTGGGGTAAAATAGCAAAATTTACATTTAATTTCCATATGCCCATGGGTTAACGGGGAGGGAGTGTGTATTAGGCCCGGGTTAAGTCATCATCATAAGTTTACTTTGGCAATAATTTTTAAGTCATTAAATCTCTTCCCATGCCCAATTGCTAGAAATTTTGGTACATGTTTTAAGGTAGGATGATTGATGAAAGAGCCCAAAGAATAGCCTTTTTCCATGGTATCTAGGTACACATAGCAACAGTCTTCTCTTATACGGTTGGACATGATTTAAATAACTTAGCTAGGAATTATTCATTTAACCTAAGGTTTTCATATAATGCTATCATTGGAAAAGTATGATCAAATTCTTCTATTGCGAAGAATTTGTCTATATGCCTCTAGTAATCACTATAAATGTTTGTAAGGATAAAATGACTAATTGCATCGGGTAGGAGAGAATCAACTTTGAGTTCTTCAAAGATTATATTCCTCTATTCATAATTTTTAAGGGTTGTGTGTGGAGGAGGTTATCACTACCAAGAAGGGAGAAGACCTTTCCTTGTATTCTTTTATATGTGTTGAAGACTTTAGAATTTCAATTACATTAATTTATGGATATTTTGTATCTATAACAGTACAAAACCATATGCTCTTTGCATTTACACTTGCATTTAGAAATACACATTTATATACATAGATATAGATTTATTTAATGATATGTTGCATTTATTGTTCTAGGAGAGCATCCAGTAATTATTTACATTTACATTTAAAAATACATATACATACATACATATATATGTGTGTGTGTATCATTTATATTCAGTTGTTCTAAACAACCCATTAGGTCTACACATGGATAAAAAATTCATAAAATCAAATCTCCCATACATGTTTTGTTGAAACCTAGGCTTGAACCTCTCATTTCACATGCTTTTCTTCACAAAACTATTGAGGACAACACTATACCTTCTTTATTTCTCATCCTACTCCCTATTCATGCATCCTACAATTGCTAACAAGATCCATGGGACCTCTTACACAAGCTAAAGAATCACAAAGTGTAAGAGCCACTTTATATCATGTTTGGACTACAAAACCCTGAAAAACAGGGTAACTCAGATTATGATTTGTTGGTGAGTTGTATGGACAAAATCATTAGCACCAGCTCATTCTTGGAGTCTTTTGAAAGATAAAAGAATTAGGTGGCAGTTAAGTACAAACCTTATAGTGTCAAGGTGAATGAGGTGATCAATTTTGATTGGCCAACTGATGAAGAGTGCAAGTCGGTCCAATTGGCTGGTGACGCGTGTGCTTTCTAGCCCGATGCTTGTTTGCTCCTCCTTTTTCTATAAGAAGGATTTCAAGGCCAAAAGTACGGGTTAGAAAGTTAGATATTTTTGGTCGAGTCTAGATGAATTTGCAGAGAAAATTGTAAAGTTCTATGGTTTTAGGGAAAATGCAATTTAGGTTTTGATTACTGGCATTTGAATTGATATGATTAATTCAAACTCATGTCTCTCCATTGTACAAGCATATCTGAATTTTGAATAAAATGATCAAGGGTTGTTTCGTTCATCTCACTGTTGTGGTGTGTATGATTCTTGTTTTAGGTTTAATTCAAAGAATTAATTAAAATGCTTGAATGGGATTGTAGGTGGATATGTTATGTATAAGCTATTTTATTTTTTCTATCTTATCTACCATTTTACAAGAATGGGGGTGCCAATGTACGAGAAGATCTTTGGAAACTGTGCATGAAAATTGAAGGTTAAAGAGAATGGGGGTGCTAAACTTACAGCATTCATTGCCCCTTGGTCAGCCAATTTTCTCAGGAGTGCCCCTCAACCTCATCCTCGGCTACTGGTATTGACCTTTGTTTTCCACTCCTCTCTCCAACTCTTCCTAAGATTGATATTTGACTTGTTTTCACTCCTTCAAACTCTTCAACATCTAAGACTCTGTATTAACCTTTTTTAACTCCAAACTCTTCCTGGGCTACTGTATTGATTCCTTGTTTTCACTCCCTCCACCTGGGTCGGCATTGGACCTTGTTTTCACTACTCCAAACCCCTTCCTCAATGGCTTGGCATTGACCTTTCACCTCTCCAATTTGATGAGCTACAACCTGGTTTCGTTAGCTTTTATAGTATGTTAATTAAGTTCAAAATTTTGGTGCCATTTAGCTAGGTTTTAATATTCTACAATATAGTTAAGTATATATATTAGCTTATATTTTACATAATAAATAATATAATTATTCAACTTATTATAATTAGATATTATATCTTTTAATAAAATTATTAAATACGTATAAAATTATTATAATTAATAATTAATAATAAGTATATTTTTATATAATACAAAATATAATTAATATAATATATATTAATATGAGAGAGAGAAACTAAATTTTGATTGGGTGTTTCATGTCAACAATCCAAGGATGGCATGTGTCATTGGGGAGTTATGCTCAAGGTAGCATGCCATTTGATTAAAGATATGATAGTTCTCCTTTAAGACCTCTTCAGTGTACCCATTGCACACTTAAGGAGACAAAGATAAATATAGGGAAGAAAATATAGAGAGAGAGGGAGATAATGACAAACATACAAATAGAAAGGGAGACGAAGAGATAGAGGGGTAGAGAGATAAAGAGATAAGGATGAATAGATAGAGATATACGGAGGGTGATTGATATATCTCTCCCTATCGCTCTCTATATTTCCCACTATCTATGTCACTCCCTCCTCTTCCCCCCTCTATTGATACTATCTCTCCCTCTACCCCTCTCTCTCATTCACTCCATCTCTCCCTCCATCTCTCCTACTCTATATCTCTATCTCTATTTCTCTTTTTATCTCCCTCTTACTCCTCTCTATATACTTGAGAGTAACTAGGAGGTGGAGGGTGGGTGAGAGAGAGAGAGAGGGAAAGGGAGAGGGATAAATATAGAGAAATAATTAGGAGGGGGAAGGAAGAGGGGAAGAAGGGGAGAGAGAGAGAGAGAGGGGGGAGAGAGAAAGAGAGGGGAAAGGAGAGATAAACAGAGAAATAATTAGGAGGAAGGAAGAGGAAGAAGGAGAGGAGAGAGAGAGAGAGAGAGAGAGAGAGAGAGAGAGAGAGAGAGAGAAGGGGAGCGGAAGAGCGTTGAGGGCCTATGGCTGAGGAGGTAGGAGGGAGAGACTCTGAGAGAGAGAGAGGGAGGGAGGAGAGAGATAAAGGAAGGGAGGGTTAAGGCAGAGGGTAGAGGGTTTTATTAAGGGTTAAAGGTCTAGGGTTTAGGGTTAAGGGAGAGATAGAGGAGGAGGAGAGGAAGGAGATACCTAAGGAGGAGAGGGGTAGGATATTGAAGATACTTGAGAGAGGAGAGAGAGAGAGAGAGAGAGGGGGGGGAAGGGGGACGGGAATAGTGTTGAGGGTAGAGGATAGAAGGTTTAAGGGTTTATGGTTGAGGAGGTAGGAGGGAGAGAGTTGAGAGAGAGAGAGAGGGAGGGAGTGGGAGAGAGATAAAGGAAGGGAGGGTTAAGGGTAGAGGGTTGAGGGTTTAAGGGTTTAGGGTTTAGGGCAGAGGGAAGAGAGATAGAGGGAGTGAGTGAGTGAGAGAGATAGAGAGAGACCAAATACTTATTGATAACCATAAATCTTTGATATCTCTACCTTTTATATTGAACACATATGGACTAATAGTTGAACACAAAAAATCTATTTGTTGTTATAGTAACAACACATAATGATTTAAAATACAACTTATATTGAACACATATGGACTAATAGTTGAACACAAAAAATCTATTTGTTGTTATAAAAACAACACATAATGATTTAAAATACAACTTATATTGAACAAAAATGGACCAATAGTTGAACACTAAAACTTTTTGAAAATCCTTCACATTTAATGGGAAAATACATGTTATTTATTGTGCTCACATTTTATATTTGGTTAAGGGTAGAGGGTAGAGGGTTTAAGGGTTTAAGGTTAAGGGTTTAGGGTTTAGGTTTTAGGGTTAAGGGGAGAGAGATAGAGGGAGGTGAGTGAGAGCGAGACCTAAGAGAGGGAGAGGGTAGGATATTGAAGATACTTGAGAGAGAGAGAGGAGAGGGAGTGGGAGAGAGATAGGGAGGGAGGGTTAAGGGTAGGGGGTAGATGGTTTTTAAGGGTTTAAGGGTGGAGGGATAGAGATAGAGGGAGTGAGTGAGTGAGAGAGAGACCTAAGAGAGGGAGAGGGGGTAGGATATTGAAGATACTTGAGAGAGAGAGAGAGGGAGGGAGTGGGAGAGAGATAGAGGGAAGGTTAAGGGTAGGGGGTAGATGGTTTAAAGGTTTAAGGTTAAGGGTGGAGGGGATAGAGATAGAGGGAGTGAGTGAGTGAGAGAGAGACCTAAGAGAGGGAGAAGGGGTAGTGATGGAACTTCAAAGTTTTGTTCTATGTGTTCTATTTTATAAAAAAAACACATATGGACTAATAGTTTAACACAAAAAATCTATTTGTTGTTATAAAAACAACACATAATGATTTAAAATACAATTTATATTGAACACATATGGACTAATAGTTGAACACAAAAAATCTATTTGTTGTTATAAAAACAACACATAATGATTTAAAATACAACTTATATTAAAAAAAAATGGACCAATAGTTGAACACTAAAACTTTTTGAAAATCCTTCACATTTAATGGGAAAATACATGTTATTTATTGTGCTCACCTTTTATATTTGTAATTGTTACCAAATTTTTTCCTCAGCTCAATTGGTGGAGATGGCTGAATGTTATCACATCATGAGGTGAAATTATAGTTTAAGTTCAATACTGTTTCACCTTATTATCATTATGCATTAAGTGACAGTTATGCATTTTAAAGAAGAAATAGAGTTTTCAGAGTGCCATTTAGATGTTGTAGAATTAAAAGAAGTACAAAGTTGAACAAATGAGCAAATAGCATTTTAAATGCTTTTATTATTTCATAAAAACTCATATTTTACAAGGCTTCATTTGATTTCAAAAAATCAGAATGATTTTACAACATTTGCATTCAAATGCATTTCTTCTTTCCAAATGAAACGCAAAGAATTGAAATCAAAGATCCACACAATCCGTGGATGTGACTGCTACAATACATTTCTAATAGCACATTGCACTATTGAAGATGTAGAAAGTAAAATATATAAGTGACAACATAATCATCATTGCCTGATTATCGACGTTTGATGCTGAATGGTGCACCCTGTCTTCTTGTGCTTCGTCGACCTGTAAGAGAAAGAAGGGGTGTTAGTGGCTCCGATTATGAAGAAACCTATATGGGGCACCTACAATAGTACAACCTACTACTAACCATGCATTGAAACAATCAATCAAGTGTAGTACGAAAGAAGTGAACTGAAGGAGGAATAACATCATCATGATCACCATGTTCTGTTTCTATGCTAACATTGTTTGTTTACTTGTGCTGGTATAGGTAAAATCATGAAGTTGAACACTATTCGAAGACCAAGCATGTGGAGAAAAATGGGCTCCCACAAGGGTAGAGCTTGGCATGCTGCCCTATTCATTAAATGGGATGATTTTTAAAGATACATTATCATGTTCATCAAGAGAAATGAAATACAACTGAAAGAGTAAAAAAATAAAATTATCCATTGAGCAACTAAACCAACTGTGCATTCATAATGATCAAGTTTGTTTTCTGAAGTCTACAGGTGAACAGTGAGTTTAGTTCACTAAATGAATTCAACTGAGTGCATTTACATCAGAGAGTAGATTTTGAAAGTAGTTTGATAAGTGGAACATAAAAATGCATGAAGAGTACCATGTTGCTCAAGAGTACAAAAGACGAACATTGCATTCAAATGTTAAATGAGTCATCAGTTCCAGTTGGCTGGTGAAGACAAATACAACATTAGGGGTTTTGAGGTGAGAAGTGTTCATTCCAGAATGATAAGGGAAAATAAAGTAGCATGTGCTCATGGTGTTACAATGTTTCAATCTAAAGCCTCTACATAAAGTCCAAGAGTAGAAAGAAAAAGTTGTTGTGTGTTAGAGTTAAGAAATCCAAAGGAACAATGTTGTGTGCACAGGGAACAAGCATGGGGATAGTATACCTTAAGAGGTCCTTCTTTTCACAATAGACAGACACTGGAATTGTTTAAAGGATTAACATATTATACATTGAGTAAAGTAATCTACAAAGTTAAATTTAAAAGGAGTTTCTGTGTGTAAGGAAGAGTTCAATATCAATGAAATTTAAAAGTGTAAATAAGGAAGCAAAAGAATATCTGGTTTTTTAAATGCAATACAAACAATATGTGTTTAGAGTATGATATACCTAGGACAAGATCTAGTTCAAGATCAAAATTTATACATGTCCATAAAGAAGGTTGAGAAGTGAAAATACCATGAGAATCAGACTTTCAACATTTTCAATTTACCCAATTGGGTGTGTTTTTTCTGAACAGCTTGGTAAGTGTTTTGTCATACGGGAGTTCTCAGACAATGCTTAGCTCACTTCTCACTATCAAGCACTTGTATGGAGGAAATTAACAGGCACATAAATACCAACAAAAAGCAGAAACCACTGATCATATGGGTCGAGCCATACACTAAATATAGCAAACATACATATTTTTACCATTTCTAGTGATAACCATGAGAGAGTTTGTTAGGTAAATAACAAGAAAAAATGCAAAGAGCTGGTGGTTGAGCTCTGAAGAAAAATTAGAATACATGCATTTTCTTCAAGATATGCCAATACCCATGTCGTTCTTTTGTTTTAGAAGTCCAAAAATAGACCATCAGTTCTAATGGGCCGAGCTTATAAACTGAATGTAGAATGAATATATGCTACCCACATTTGGTTTTTCTTTCAAAATATAGAAAATGCAATAATCATGATAACCCATGTGAAGGTTTCACATGAGACAACAGTAGAATACAAAATGCGAATTTCCTGTGTTGAGCCAAGCTTCAGAATGGAGAAAGTGCATTTTTATTCAGAAGCTTCAAATACCCATATGCAGATTTGTCTTCTAATACACAAGAAGGTGGATTTCCTATTTTGGGTTGAGCCCAAAATTTCAAAAAAATTCTTTCTACAATACATGTATGGCGGCCTGTACATGGCCATGTAATCTTAAGTAAAGATGGTTGAGTTTTTTAGAAGGAGACAGTATGTGTTTTGGCGCAAATCACCAGTCCAGATCTGTGGAAAAGCACCCTAGCCATGGCCAAGAGATCCATAAAGTGTCCTTAAAGTAAGAGTTCGAGCTCTCAAGATGACATTCGAGCTTTCATAGTGGAAGTAAAACACAAAAATTATAAGGTAGGGGCATTAGAATTGTGAATAGTCGCGGCTATAAGCCCATAGTGAACAAAATACGAAACCATAGAGTCTATGAACACACAACTCACCTTGTGTACAGGAAGCGAAAGCCATAACCCCTGAAGCGCAGAGTAGAGCTTTCAAATAGAGCTCGAGCTCATAGCAGGTCGACCAAGCAAGCCAAAATCATAGGGAGTGCAAAGAAAAATCAAAGAATAAGCTCATACAGGCCGCGACCTTAATGTATTCCTAGTTCTTTGAAATGAAGTGAAAGAACCTCAATACAAAGAAAAACAAGCTTACCCTCTGAGTAGTTCAACTACTGAAGAACGTGGAGACGATTCCTTGTGCACACGAGCTCGTTTTCAACACAATCATGGCAGCTATTCTTCCAGATAGAGTTTCCTTCCTTCAAACTATCGGGTGCAAAATGAAATGATTTTTAGGGTTTGGCATTCTTTTCTCATGCCCTAATTTGAGTGACATCATCATCATCTAGAATGTTTGGTTTAAGTACATGTTGAATTGCAAATGGTGGCCGAAATTTATAATCCTTTGCATTATGATTTATCAAAAGCCTGAATGTTGATTTTTGAAGAGGGGTCAAATTTCCTAAGTTGGCCAATATGTTAAGTCTTTTAAGACTTATTTCATGTGCTTAGGTTAGGTTAGGTCTTTAGGACTTTTCCTTATGCCTTAGTGAAATATGGGTTTGTGCCTTATGATTAATTGCTTTAAGAGAAAGGTTGAAGGTATGATATGCATAAGGAGTGCTTTATGATCTAAAAGTGATTATTCTTTTGTCACTTAGGTTTTGTATTCTAGAAGGGTCATTTACCTTGTTAGGGTTTTTATTTTAGTTGATTTTGGAGAAATCAATGAGATAGGGTGAGAGGAGTAAGATTATGTGTAATATTTTTATGATTTTTTGAGAAAATCAAAATATTGTAATGGAGTAATAAGGAGCCTTTCTTTTTTGCAAAATATTTTCAATCTTTATTTGCAAAAAATAGATTGATTGTGCAAATTTGCATCTTGTAAAGAAGAATCATAAAGTGATATTCTATAAATTGCTTTGTGTTTTCTTGCTATTTTTAGCAGATCTTTTATTGAATTTTCCTCTTGGCCGGATTTCAGACCTATCTTGGAGAGATAAGTTGTTTTTTGAGCTTCTAAAGCAAGATTAGCCTATTTTTAGAGGATTGACAGTGTGATCATAAAAGCAGTGTGCTTTTTTATGCTTTTAGGCAGTTTTTTGAAACAGTTGAGGCCTTTTTCCTTGAGCTTTTTTTTGAGCTTGAATTATGGTTTCTTGAGAGTTCTTTCAAAGACTTAGTCTTTTCAGCTCTCCTCTCTCAGTAGTTCAGACCAGAGTTTCTTGCTCATACACTTTTTTGAGCTTGTAAACCTTTTTGGTACTTAGTTTCAGATTCAGGCAAAGACTCTTTCAGTTTTAATAGAACAAATTTCTCCTTATCTTTTGTCTCATATTTTGTAATGGAAATCTGATGTATTTGTGTTTTCAAATCAGAATCCTTTTATGTCTTGCTGTTATAAGGTTGTGTTTCAGAATTACATGTTTCAGGTTGCATGTTGTGTTTGTTTTTTCAAATCTTCATGCAAATCATTGATGGGATATGTGCCAATGAGATTGTGAGAATTACTGTAATAGAGAAGCTGTTATGAGTGGTTAAGTCTAAGTTTTCATAAGTTTGGTGAATCAGCTGTTAGTCATAGGCTTTATTTTAAGTTATCTTTTATCCATTTCCTCAGAGGTTGTTTTAGGATAGAATTCATCATTCGGAGAACCAGCTCACTTTGGAGATTCCTCTTTCGTTCAGATCACCCACATCTAAAAGAGGTTTCCATGTTTCAGTAGGTTGCTGAATTTTGCATTCAGCAGGGTGCAAATCTATTGACAACAGTTTTTGGCACGCTCGGTGGGACTCTGAAAAGAAATTTCAGAGAAGTTTTAATCCTTTAAGGTTGTTGTTTGGTGTATGTAGCAAGTTATTCAGCCTTTTGGAGGCCCTTTTTCAATATACCTGGCGACTCCGTTCTCTAATTTTTGAGTAGATCCAGTGCAAAAAGCACACAAAAGGACACATACTGAAGGGTCGGGTGTTCTCTTCAGAATTATCAGCCTTTGGAGGTAGAATCATCACACTCCATGGCGACTCTGAGAAGCCTTTTATGATTTCAGAATGATCAAGTGCTAGTATGCTTTTAAAGATTCTAATTTTTTCTTGTTTTTAAGCCTTTAGATGAACAAGCATGTCGAGGATTCACGATAATATGTCATACCATCCGCCATATCATGAAAGCCCTACGTATCCATACTCATATTAGCCATATTAGCATAACCATGCTGTTGGTTTCAATTCCTTGGCTTTTCAAAACTAGCATACCCAGTATAATTGCCACTCGCCCACCCCTGCTCAACCTCCATCTCTTCTATTATTTTCCCCAAATCAGCCCCAAGATACTCAAGACTGGAGTTTAAAAGATATAAATTTGAACCACGAGAGGCAAATTTGGGGAATAGAAGAAGAAAGGAATCGATCAAATCAGCAAGGGGAGATGGCGATTATAAAGAGCACGCTACTTGATTACGCGAGTCAGCTAGCGGAGATCAAGAGGCACTATGAGTGTAATTGGCAGTAGGAGGAGCTGGCTTATGAAGCCTATCTTCATGATCGGGAGCTGGAGACCCAAAGAACACAGTTTGAGGAGGATTTAGAGAGAGACAACTACACAAACAAAGCTTCTACTTGCTCAATATCAAATATATGAAGCCCAAGCAGCTCCTGCCATCTTAGAGCATCCTATTCAAGAAGAGGTTCATGAGTTTAAATTTCCAAGTTTTATGAAAACTGAGCCTCCTAACCCTACTAAAATCAAAATTCCTAGCTTTAGAGATTTTTCACCTCTGCAAGAATCTAGGTTAGAACATTCTGAACCTGTGAGCATTCAAGACCAGTCCATTAGAGAGCAACCTCTTTTCCTCCAGGAGACTCCAGAGATTTTTCAAGTTTCCCAATCAGATAAGTCTAATGGTTCTGCCACTACTTGCCTTTACGAGAGTAGATCTATTGTTTTGGAAAAATACTCATCTTTCGCCATGGAAGAAGCTAGACGAGTAAATTTATGGCATATAGCTATGGAGGAATATCGTTTGCAGCAACAAAAGATTGAACAAGGAGAGCCTTGTTTTGTGGAGGACAATGAAAAGTTTTCAGAAGAACACTTGTTGCAACATACAGAGCAGGAATTTGCTGCTGATTGCACTCCTTTCTCGGCTGAACCTAAGAGTGTTGAATGTGTAGAGGAAGTTGATTCTTTGGAACATCAGAATATCGATGATTATTTGGAAGTATCTAGTTGGTACAATGATAAAGAGGACCCAAAATGTCAGGAGCAGTTGCTGCAGGAGATAGAAGAGACTGTGTTTGAGGAACCACAAATTCAAGATCAAGAAGTGGCCGACAGCTCTCAATTTCTGCCTGATCTATTCAATGAGTTACCATTTTTTGTGGATAATGAGGAAAGCTCATCTCAGATTATTCCCATACCCACTCTAGAATAGCAGGAAGAAGTTCAAAATTCTAATGTTTTGATACCTCAAAAGAGCTATAGCAAAGTAACTAATAGTCTTCTTCCACAAGAAACTGAAAGTGAGAAGGAAGACGACATGTTTTGGGATGATCTTGAGGCTTTTGTTTCAAATTTAGATGCCAAACACTCAACTTTTGAGGGAGAAGGTGTGGAGCAGCAGCTTGAAGAGACAATAGGTGGGGAGAGCATGGCTATCGAATGCCAAAATCCCAATAAGCATGATACAATATCTCGAATAGAATAAAATAAAATTGAGCAAAAGGCAGATACTGTTGTCCAAAGTAGGGGTCTGGATATCTTTCCAAGTTTCTATGAAGCTGGTCAAGAAGATCTTTTCCAAGATGACATTGAGCTTTTCTGCTCATGCTTAGAGGATATGCTAATATTTATGGAGGAGGCTAGCTCACCAACCATGGAGGAGGGGTCAGTATGGAAGGCCTTTATGCAAGGAGAGGATGGTGTTGTCATCAATGATCATTCAGGTTGCTTTACTTCCAATCCAAGGCTCTCGAGGGGATATCCTATTAGGTACCTAACTCGATTAGAAATGAGCAAGGAGAAGCAACCCTATGCTAATGCTGATGTCGAGCAGCAAATGAGGTATCCAATTATGCATGAGCCATTCATTTTTCCACCCAATCACCACTGGTTCAAAAGTCCAGAGACGTGGGTAAGTGATTCCTTTTTTCTCCTCGGAAGGGTGTTGCAACAAATTGCTGACTATTTGATATTTCTCCACATCTTTTGGTGGATTTACAAGCTGATTAAGCTTTGCAGATTACAAAGAAAGGGCAGTTAATTTTTTGAGCCAGTTAATGGATTTGTTTAAATAGCCTTGGCATCTTTTAGCGTAGGATAGAATAGTTGCAGTCAATAAGTGTGTTTCACACATTTACTTTTAGTAGTTTTTCTTTCCCTAAGTGCTGCCATGCATTGCTCTATTGGCCATCAGGGCTTGTTAGTTTGCTTTCAGTTCAGTTTTGTTTTCTTGCTGCCATTTGGAGTGTTGTTGTTCAAGTTTTTGAGTTTCAAGAAGGGAAGAATTGACTCCGCGCCCAATGAATTGTTTAAAGGCCACTGCTCTATGCTTAGCAAGCAAGCATATAGCGGATGTCACCAAAATGTTACCAAATTTTTTCCTTAGCTCAATTGGTGGAGCTGGCTGAATGTTATCACATCATGAGGTGAAATTGCAGTTTAAGTTCAATACTATTTCACATTATTATGATTATGCATTAAGTGACAGTTATGCATTTTAAAGAAGAAATAGAGTTTTCAGAGTGCCATTCAGATGTTGCAAAATTAAAAGAAGTACAGAGTTGAACAAATGAGCAAATAACATTTTAAATGCTTTCATTATTTCATAAAAACTCATATTTTACAAGGCTTCATTTGATTTCGAAAAATCAGAATGATTTTACAACATTTGCATTCAAATGCATTTCTTCTTCCCAAATGAAAAGCAAAGAATTGAAATCAAAGATCCACACAAGCCATGGATGTGACTGTTACAATACATTTCTAATAGCACATTGCACTATAGAAGATGCAAAAAGTAAAATATATAAGCGACAACATAATCATCATTGCCTGATTATCGACGTTTGATGTTGAATGGTGCACCCTATCTTCTTGTGCTTTGTCAACCTGTAAGAGAAAGAAGGGGTGTCAGTGGCTCCGATTATGAAGAAACCTATATGGGGCACATACAATAGTACAACCTACTATTAACCATGCATTGAAACAATCAATCAAGTGCAGTACGAAAGAAGTGAACTAAAGGAGGAATAACAACATCATGATCACCATGTTCTATTTCTATGCTAACATTGTTTGTTTCCTTGTGCAAGTATAGGTAAAATCACGAAGCTGAACACTATTCAAAGACCAAGCATGTGGAGAAAAATGGGCTCCCACAAGGGTAGAGCTTGGTATGCTGCCCTATTCATTAAATGGGATGATTTTTAAAGATACATTATCATGTTCATCAAGAGAAATGAAATACAATTGAAAGAGTAAAAAATTTTTTATCCATCGAGCAACTAAACCAACTGTGCATTCATAACAATTAGGTTTGTTTTATGAAGGCTACAGGTGAACAATGAGTTTAGTTCACTAAATGAATTCAACTGAGTGCATTTACATCGGAGAGTAGATTTCGAAAGCAGTTTGATAAGTGGAACATAAAAATGCATGAAGAGTACCATGTTGCTCAAGAGTACAAAAGACGAACATTGCATTCAAATGTTAAATGAGTCATCAGTTCTAGTTGGCTGGTGAAGACAAATACAACATTAGGGGTTTTGAGGTGAGAAGTGTTCATTCCAGAATGATAAGGGAAAATAAAGTAGCATGTGCTCATGGTGTTACAATGTTTCAATCTAAAGCCTCTACATAAAGTCCAAGAGTAGAAAGCAAAAGTTGTTGTGTGTTAGAGTTAAGAAATCCAAAGGAACAATGTTGTGTGCACATGGAACAAGCATGGGGATAGTATACCTTAAGAGGTCCTTCTTTTCACAACAGACAGACACTGGAATTGTTTAAAGGATGAACAAATTATACATTAAGTAAAGTAATCTACAAAGTTAAATTTAAAAGGAGTTTTTGTGTGTAAGGAAGAGTTCAATATCAATGACATTTAAAAGTGTAAATAAGGAAGCAAAAGAATATTTGGTTTTTTAAATGCAATACAAACAGTATGTGTTCAGAGTATGATATACCCAGGACAAGATCTGGTTCAAGATCAGAATTTATACAACATGTCCATAAATAAGGCTGAGAAGTGAAAATACCATGTGAATCAGACTTTCAACATTTTCAATTTACCCAATTGGGTGTGTTTTTTCTGAATAGCTTGGTAAGTGTTTTGTCATACAGGAGTTCTCAGACAATGCTTAGTTCCCTTCTCACTATCAAGCACTTGTATGGAGGAAATTAACAGGCACAAAAATACCAACAAAAAGCAGAAACCACTGATCATATGGGTCGAGCCATACACTAAATATAGCAAACATACAGATTTTTACTGTTTCCAGTGATAACCATGAGAGAGTTTGTTAGGTAAATAACAAGAAAAAATGCAAAGAGCTGGTGGTCGAGCTCTAAAGAAAAATTAGAATACATGCATTTTCTTCAAGATATGCCAATACCCATGTCGTTCTTTTGTTTTAGAAGTCCAAAAATAGACCATCAGTTCTAATGGGCCGAGCTTATAAACTGAATGTAGAATGAATATATGATACCCACATTTGGTTTTGCTTTCAAAATACAAAAAATGCAATAATCACGATAACCCATGTGAAGGTTTTGCATGAGATAGCAATAGAATACAAAATGTGAATTTCCTGTGTTGAGCCAAGCTTTAGAATGGAGAAAGTGCATTTTTATTCAGAAGCTTCAAATACCCATATGCAGATTTGTCTTCTAATACACAAGAAGGTGGATTTCCTATTTTGGGTCGAGCCCAAAATTTCAAAAAAATGCTTTCTACAATACATGTATGGCGGCCTGTACATGGCCATGTAATCTTAAGTAAAGATGGTTGAGTTTTTTAGAAGGAGACAGTATGTGTTTTGGCGCAAATCACCAGTCCAAATCTGTGGAAAATCACCCTAGCCACGACCAAGAGCTCCATAAAGCATCCATAAAGCAAGAGTTCAAGATCTCAAGATGACATTTGAGATTTCATAGTAGAAGTAAAACACCAAAAGTATAAGGCAGGGGCATTAGAAGTTTGAATAGTCGTAGCTATAAGCCCATAGTGAAAAAAATACAAAACCATAGAGTCTATGAACACACAACTCACCTTGTGTACAAGAAGCGAAAGCCATAACTCGTGAAGCCCAGAGTAGAGCTTTCAAATAGAGCTCGAGCTCATAGCAGGTCGACCGAGCAAGCCAAAATCACAGGGAGTGCAAAGAAAAATCAGAGAATAAGCTCATACAGGCCACGAACTTAATATATTCCTGGTTCTTTGAAATGAAGTGAAAGAACATCAATACAAAGCAAAACAAGCTTACCCTCTGAGTAGCTCGACTACTAAAGAATGTGGAGAAGATTCCCTGTGCACATGAGCTCATTTTCGACACAATCATGGCAACTATTCTTCCAGACAGAGTTTCCTTCCTTCAAACTCACGGGTGCAAAATGAAATGATTTTTAGGGTTTGGCATTCTTTTCTCATGCCTTAATTCGAGCGACATCATCATCATCTAGAATGTTCGGTTTAAGCACATGTTGAATTGCAAATGGTAGCCGAAATTTATAATCCTTTACATTATGATTTATCAAAAGCCTAAATGTTGATTTTTGAAGAGGGGTCGAATTTCCTAAGTTGGCCAATATGTTAAGTCTTTTAAGACTTATTTCATGTGCTTAGGTTAGGTTAGGTCCTTAGGACTTTTCCTTATACCTTAGTGAAATATGGGTTTGTGCCTTATGATTAATTGCTTTAAGAGAAAGGTTGAAGGTATGATATGCATAAGGAGTGCTTTATGATCTAAAAGTGATTATTCTTTTGTCACTTAGGTTTTGTATTCTTGAAGGATCATTTACCTTGTTAGGGTTTTTATTTTAGTTAATTTTGGAGAAATCAATGAGATAGGGTGAGAGGAGTAAGATTATGTGTAATATTTTTATGATTTTTTGAGAAAATCAAAATATTGTAATGGAGTAATAAGGTTCCTTTCTTTTTTGCAAAATATTTTCAATCTTTATTTGCAAAAAATAGAATAATTGTGCAAATCTGCATCTTGTAAAGCAGAATCATAAAGTGATATTCTATAAATTTCTTTGTGTTTTCTTGCTATTTTTAGCATATCTTTTATTGACTTTTCCTCTTGGCCAGATTTCAGACCTATCTTGGAGAGATAAGTTGTTTTTTGAGCTTCTAAAGCAAGATTAGCCTATTTTTAGAGGATTGACAGTGTGATCATAGAAGCAGTGTGCTTTTTTCTACTTTTAGGCAGTTTTTTGAGACAGTTGAGGCCTTTTTCCTTGAGCTTTTTTCTGAGCTCAGATTAGGGTTTCTTGAGAGTTCTTTCAAAGACTTAGTCTTTTCAGCTCTCCTCTCTCAGTAGTTCAGATTAGAGTTTCTTGCTCATACACTTTTTTGAGCTTGTAAACCTTTTTGGTACTCAGTTTCTGATTCAGACAAAGACTCTTTTAGTTTTAATAGAACAACAGATTTCTCCTTCTTATCTTTTGTCTCAGATTTTGTAATGGCAATCTGATGTATTTGTGTTTTCAAATCAAAATCCTTTTATGTCTTGCTGTTATAAGGTTGTGTTTCAGAATTACATGTTTCAGGTTGCATGATGTGTTTGTTTTTTCAGATCTTCATGCAAATCACTGATGGGATATGTGCCAATGAGATTGTGAGAATTATTGTAATAGAGAAGCTGTTATGAGTGGTTAAGTCTGAGTTTTCAGATGTTTGGTGAATCAGCTGTTAGTCATAGGCTTTATTTTAAGTTATCTTTTATCCCTTTCCTCAGAGGTTGTTTTAGGATAGAATTCATCATTCGGAGAACCAACTCACTCTGGAGATTCCTCTTTCGTTCAGATCACCCACATCTAAAAGAGGTTTCCATGTTTCAGTAGGTTGCTAAATTTTGTATTCAACAGGGTGCAAATCTATTGACAACAATAATAGGACAAACTATTAATATAAAATTATCCAATGCTTGTACTGATGGAACTTCAAATTTTGTTCCTAATGTTTCACTCATGCCCTGCCTTATGTCACTGGTCTTTCATGGTGTTGGAAAATTTATTAGGGCTGGGGTTTTAGCTTTGTCTTTATCTTAAACCCTTGTGTTTACCTAATGCCTTGGTCGGGATCTATTTCGCCGTTACCTTTTTTGAAGGGTTTTAAAAACATCTTATGCCCCATCGTTCCATCTAGGCTTGGTCCCTTTGGTCTTAATATTTTATTTCCTTCGCGGGTTTTATTTTCCTAAGTCCTGGTTGGCCCTGTGCTGAACGGTTTTAAAAAAACTTATGTCATTGTTTTCCATCTGCCTAGTAATGTCCCTTTCCCTTTAATGATTTTTTTATTTTTTAGAAGGATGAAATTCACGCTGCCGTTGATCAAAATGCCTTCAAGATCAATGGTTTCCCACCATCCCGTGATCGGGAATTGTAGGATGGTGATATTTCGAGCGGGTGACATGTGTCCCATATGGGGATCAAATTTGTGTGACTGTTCATCAACTGTCCTTTGATCTGAGCCATTCCCTGCCATCCTGCGATGGTGCTTTGGTTGATTGCGAAATCACGGGCAGGTGCCACGTGGACTGTACAAGGTGGGGCCCGACGAAATTTTTGTGTGATATATTTTAAATGTTTCATTGCTTCCAAAGCAAAACATTTAAAATGAAATATTTGACAAGGCCGGAGGGAAATTCATTAAAAATGAGCAAAAGCGGAGAAATTAGGGCAACTAGTGATTTTAATGGTATATTAAAAAAAAATCATATTTTGATAGTTGAATACATTCAAAATATTTCTAATTTAAAAAATATATTGTTTAATTTTTTAAATATATATTTTTTATTTTTTTTAAAATATATTATACATACAAGATTACATAATCAATAATAGATAATATATTTTGATGAATATATCTAGGTATGTTAATATATGCTTGAAAAACTAATTTTAATTAAAAAACTTACTAACATCATTAAAAGGTAAGTTTATAATTATAAAAATTTAACATTAGAATTATTTAACATTTGAAATATAAAATTTAAATATTATAATATAATAGTTTATAATTTACTTATATAGTATTTTGGATAATAGAAACAATGTTGATTGATTTAATATTTTCTAAGTTCATTATTGAATTTAAATCTTATAAATATAATTATATATCTTTAATCAATATTATAATTTAAAAATAATAATGAATATTGGACATCTTAGATTTTAGTATAACTTAAATATTAAAAAATTTAATGTATAAGTTTATAAAATATAATATATATTTTTTTAAATAAAGATTTAAAGATTATTATATATGTATATTTAAAGATCCATAGAATTATCTTTTTAACTATGAAATTAATATGATTAATTTCATTTATAATTTTATCTTATCTTATCTTTTTAACATTTTTTTGGTATCCTACATAATTTGTTTTCTATAAGTATCATGTTGTATACTCTTTATATGGAAGGTTGTGTTTTTTCATGGAGCTTAATAAGTTTTAATAATTTTTAGACATTTTAAAGATTTTTATTTTTTTTATAAAGTAGGTATATTTAGACTTTAGATGGCTTATGTACAATTATGCATATTTTTTAAAATTTATTATATTTTTTGCAATATCATGTTATTCTTGATTAATCACATTATTTGTTTGTCATTTTTATTTGTTTTGTTGAAAAATATATTATCTTTACTTTACATCTATGATAATTTCAAAATTATCAAATTTAAAAATTATAAATAAAAACTTATTTTTATTAATCTCTTGAAGTACATAGGTCCTAATCTTTTGTAGATTAATAACTATCTAAATAGCTATTTCTTTCCTTTATTTCTATAAATTTGTCTCATGTCTCCATTGAAATTTATGAGATGTGTATGTAATTCTTAGCACAACACTCTTAGAGATTAGGATTTATTTTCACATTTATCTATTTTCTTATTGTTCCTATTAGTGGCTAATTAAATATTCATTGAAAACCTACAAAGAGCTTGGGTCCTTCAATCTCAAAGCTTGTCTAATTTCTTGATGAGAATCATTCACATTGATTCCCAATATTGTGCTCCTTGCATGATACATTTATAAAATGCACTTGGTAATTTAGTATGTGGTTGAAATATTAGAGTAACAACAAATGGTTCTTTTCATTTTTGGCACATGATTGGCCATTTTTACTATGTTAAATTTTTATTTTCACTTTTATTTTCATGGTTTTCATGTTGTCAAATTTTCATACATTTCTTAGTCTTTTTAAAAAAAAATGAAGGTTCTATTAGTGTCCCCAATCTTGCTAAAAATCATGTAGAAGAGTACAATATATAAACTACCAATTATAGAGTATAACAACAAAATGAATTTAAAAACTACTACATAGAAACAAGGTTTAGAATAATTCAAAATAGAGATACCATTCTCCTACAAATACTATGTATAGAAACCCTATGTAGCCACACTTTCACCCTCAAAATCAAGAGAATAAATTCTCATACATTGTTTCTATAATGAATTTAGAGAATAAATTATAAGATTTAAATTCAATAATGAATTTAGAAAATATTAAATCAATCAAAATTGTTTCTATTATCCAAAATACTATATAAGTAAATCTTAAGCCCAATCTTAAGCCTAACAATAACCCTAAGTGAACACTTATCCTAATTGAACCTTAACCCTGATTTAGCCCAAACCCTAACCTTAAACCTAACCCTAATTGAACCCTACCCCTAATTAAACTCTAGCCCTGGTTGAAATCTAACCCTAATTAAACTCTAGCCCTAGCTAATTGAACCCCAACCCTAACCCTATTTGTTCCTAACCCTAGTATTTCACAAATACAGTATTAAGACCTTGCCAACTTTGGTAAACCTTTTGGATAGTGATAAAAGCCACCTTATCTTTCATTAAGTTAGAAATTTTTTGTTATACAACATGCCCCTTGAAAATTGGAGATAGGCACTGCAAAAAGAAGGTAAACACTAATGAAAATGGTCACTGGTATTGTGGAAGATGTGATAAAACTTTCCCTAAATGTGATTATACATATATACTTCAATGCAAAGTGCAAGAACATACTTCATTCACTTGGATTACAACTTTTGAAGAAGTGGCAGAAGAAATTATGGGTGTAACAACAAAAGAATTGAACATTTTGAAGCATGAAAAACAAGATGATGTTAAGTTTTCACACATTATACAAAAGGTCCTTTTCAACAGATATATCTAAGTTTGTTAATGCCATTTTGTCATGATATACTTCTTTGATGTTGTCAATACTAAATCTAATGATTGATGAACATTTTTGCTTTTAAATTTATTGTTCTTGGTTGATTGTTGTTATAGAAAAGTTGGTATGATTTCAAATTTCAATGTGCACCCTTATATATGGGAATTGAGATAAACAATGACACAAACAATAATGAAATCAAATTGGTTGCTTTCCAAATTCATATTCATGAAAATGGAAGCATTTTTTCAAGTCAATAGGCATCTTGATAAAGATAACTCTCGGTGTGTTTTACATATATTATTAATTAATATAGCTATGCTAGTTAATTAAATTGTTAACTATATTTTATTTGTATTGAATATTGAATTGTTAAAAGATGTAAAAATCTTAATACTAAATATATAGGAAAATGGTTAAAAAATTACATATTTTTCAAAAAATAAAATATAGTGTGCAATTTAAAATACAAATTATATAATTCTTATAATATTTATATTATTATTTATTGAATATTTTATAGAATTTAAACTAAAAAATTAGCCTTTGTCTTTGATCGATCGGGACGTTCTCCTTTGTCGTCTGATCTGATCCGATCTGACGCGCCTGATCGATGACTGATCTGATGACGGGCGGATCTCCATGAACAGAAAACCCATTCAAAACTCCAAACCTACAATCCTATTTGAATTTCTGGACCCAATCATAACTGAGTATCTCAACCCAATTCCACTGAACCCCCAACCCCAAACATGAGTTCACCAAGCTTATGTCCAAATAGGGTTAGACTTAATTAAAAATTAGGTACAGGATCTCAACTAGGATTAGGCTGGGGCTAGGCAAAGATTACACCAAGGATAGAGCCTGGGGCTAGTGCTAGCGGTCCACCAAAGGGGCGTTGGGGTATTTAGGCTAGGGCTGGTGGTTCACCCAGGTTATGCATGCACGCTTGCTATGAATGTTATAATGTAAAAAATAAATGTGTTTTCAATGTTTATTTGTCAGTTTAAAAGATGTGCCAATAATGCTGCAATCACTAATGATTAATTTTTTCTTGATGGTTAAAATAGATTGGTAAGTAAATTTATCTATAATAAGTAAATTTATCATTGATTTTTTCTTGATAAGTAAATCAATATTTCATAAATTTATCTATAATTCTTATTAAATTTTTCTTAATTATATTCAATTATATTTTATTAAATTGTTAAAAAATTTAAGTTGCTTATAAATAATTTTATGTGTTTTTAATAATTAACTTGATATTGTGTATAAAAGGTTTAAGATATGAATGTTATAATATAAAAAGATAAATTTGTTTTCAATGTTTATTTGTTAGTTTGATGTGAGAATAATGTTGCATAGTAATGATTAATTTTTTCTTGATTGGTTAAGTGATATTGTGAAATTATTATATGTTAATTTAATGTTATGAATGTTATATAATATAAAGAAAAATATTTCTAATATATTTTTAATGCATCTTTATATTTTATAAACAAACATCTAAAATAAAAATGTGATTGTAAAAAAAATACAACTTAACGAGTGAACATACATTTAAAGTTAAAAGTGAAATTATAAAACAAATTGTAAATTTATTTTATTTTTCTTCTATAAATATAATTTTTTTATTTGTCATCCGCCTAGTAATGCCCACTTCTCCTTTTAATGAATGTTTTATTTTGCAAGGGTTGATTTAGTGTTGTCGTTGATCTATTTTCTACAGATATCAACATTGCCTACCATCCCGTGATCGGGAATTGAAGGATCGCAAAATCAAGGGCGGGCGCCATGTGTCCTATTCAGGTGATCAAATTTGAGCTATCGCTGACCAACTACCATTTGATCTGAGTTGTTCCCCGCCATCCCGCAATGGTGCTTGGGTTGGTTGCGAAATCACGGGCGGGTGCCACGTGTCTCATCCGATGAAGCCTAAAGAGTAAAGGAAACACTAGCCGGATTTAAATGTATTAAGGGGCGGATTACTAAAGTGATCTTGAGACACACATGTTCTAAATCAATGGATATGTTATAATCTCGCTAGAAAAATTGCTTGAAGGTTAACGACATGGCTGGCGACTATGTTAAAGGAACAAGATCAACGACACCCGCTATCCCGCAATCAGGGATTACAGGGATCGCGATATCACGGACGCGTACCACGTGCCTTTCCTAAAGGATAAAATCTGCGTGACCATTGATGAGCTGTCTCTTCAAAATTAATGATGCCCGCCATCCCGCGATTAGGAATTTTGGGATCGCGATGTCGCGGGTGCCTGCCACATGTCTCATCCAATGAAGCCTAAGGAGTGAAAAAAGCGTTCGCCGATTTTAAATGTATTACGGGATGGATTACTAATGTGCTTGTAAGATGCACATATTTTATTTCAACACAGATTTTATGATTTTAAGGGAAAAGTTGTTCGACAGTTAAAGGAAAGGACAATGACCATTTTTGAAGGAGCGGGATTTATGGTAAAAAGATCAATGGTGCTCGCCATCCCACGATGGTAAATAAAATGATTGCGATATTGTGGGCAACCGCCACGTGGCATTCCTTCACGACATATGACATAGTGGGCCCCTTTATTGCCGTGTTGGCGATTATGTCAGCCTGTTTTGAAGATGGCCATCGATGATTTGATCAAACTGAAGGATGAACGACTCAAATTTAAATATGTATAAAATTATGGTTGGAGTCATTCATGCAGCTCGCAAGTGAGATTTAATGCAGATGAGACATCTGCTGGTGGAATTTGATCGACATAAAATTAATTTACTTGTCTCATTTGTATCACAAAGCATACAAGTATTTCGTGAAAACAATTTCAGAGCCAAAGGTGAAAATTGTGAGCAGCTACAGCCAGAAATTGGAGTTTGTGTGAAAAAAATCTGAGTTAATTTTATCTGTTTCCTAGTCATTCTGCACCTAAATTTGGGAAGGGGGGAGGAGGGGTCTGCTATGCTTGTCACTGAGTTCATTAAAATCTTTTGTTAGGGCTATTGTTTAATCATAAATTCTGAGGAATTACGGTATTTTTACTCTGTAATTTCATATCTATGCTTAGTCATAGCCACTTGAAGTGTAACATTGTAGTGAGGCCCTAGTTTGTCTAAAATGGCACCAACCAAGCAGCACTCTGGCCACATTGAGTATTTGAAAAGAAACTTGTACGATGATTTCCTAGATCAATTTTCATTATCAACAAATGACAGAAGGCAAGGTTTAGTGTTGATGCGAGGGAAAATCCTAGGGGAGGGGTTGGTGTGTAATAATTCCAATATTTCTGATGCTAGGGTTCCACTCACAGGGTTAGAAATGTTCAGATTATGGTATGGACAGAGGAATTTGCCTCATCCTTTTTTAAATGGATGGATGTATGACATGGGAAAGCTGGTTGTTCCAAATGTGTTCTCTGATGTGGACTTGCTTAGAGCAGTGGCCAAAAGATATGACCCTATCACACGGGTAATCAGACATAATGATGGAGGGGTTCTATTAGAAATTAACAAAGATGTTATCCAACAGACTTTTGATTTGAGTGAGCCAAGTGATGACTTGGTTCCTATTAATCTTGAAGAAATGAAGCAGGAGTATACAAAATTGAAATCTCTTCACATCAGCCTTAGTGACCAGGAACCCTTCAGATTGAATTGTTTTGCAAAGCCTTTATTGGCTACTTTCTATTCACTATGTCATATTTTGGGTTTCAGTCCTGGTGCAGTAATGTCAATTGCATACATGTTCATGGGGGTGCAAATACAACACCCTAACTTCTCTATAACATATGAATTTGCTTCTTTTTTGGTGGAGAGGATAGATGAAGGACTGTCGAAGCTGCAAAATGGTGATACTAGTACTCAATTCTTTTGGTATTCCATATTGATGCATATGTTCTTGTTTAGGAATGTTGATTTCTTTGCTGAGAAGATGAACTTAAGACAATCAGTTAATGGAGAAAGATTGCCAGTATAGATATGGGTTGTAGATTTGTCCTATAATAAGGAAAGCACCAGTTATGTGCAATTTGATAATTGTTTTGCTGCAAGATTGAGGGCTAGATTGATGGTAAATGTACCTAGGATCCTTGAGGAAGTGCATGATTTCCTTAGGCCGAAGGAGAGGAAACCAGAATTGATGGTTATACATAAATGGGGTGACATTATCCCATATCCAGTCAGCACTGTCCTGAGAATATATGGATTTCAAGAAACCCCTCACATACTGCCATACAATGTGCCACCAAGACTAGGGTTTGCAGAAGTTATGTGGTAGATGGGGTGTATTTATGAAGATAACCTAACTGGAAAGGGGAAGGGAACATTATTCCTTGATTATACAGTAGTGTCTGACTTTACATTTTCAAAGGGAGGCTGGACACATTTTGACAAATTCTTTGTTGATTACCATTTGAGATTTGGTCCAAGGCAACAATATGATCTTGAAGGTTTCTTTGCTCTTTTTGGACAAAAAGTAAAAGGTGGCAAATTTGCACATGAGTTCAATTTCTCTAAGGACCTGATCAGGAATGAATTTGATTTAAATAGATAGGAATTGAACAAGGAAAAGTGGATAGCTTATAGTAAGCTACTAGATATTGTGCATGAAATGGATCTGAAGTATGATCCATTGATGGAATTCACTCCATACCACAAGAGAATTGATTTTTTAATGAAGAATTTCAAGGAGATAATGGACACCTTGATAACCAAAAAGATAAATTTAAGGCTATGTCTGGATATGCAAGGACAAAGTGATATGCCAATTGAAACAAGGCCAATATGTCAGCCTACAAAAAGGTGGCCCATGTATAGGAGGAAAAGGGATATTGGCAGTGATGAGGAAGTAGAGAGAAAAGGGAAGAAAATAATCAAGGCGCCTTCACGACCAGGCCCAAAATTCAAAGTACCTGGGGCTGTCAAAATCATTGAATTAAAATATTCACCAGAGCATAGTCCCCCATCACCACCACTTCAGCCAAGCCCTAAGAGGCAAAGAACTGATCACCTACCTGAGGATCTCATAGATGAAATTATTGTTACTGATCAAGACATGTAGGTTGGTATGTCGTCCCCTCCTAGGTCAGCTAAATTGGCTCTATCCAATTTGGATATGAAGGGTAAGAGTGTGTAGGATGCAAGAATGGAGGCTTGCAAAGAGTTCTTAGATGACAATGCATTTGTAAAGACTCTTGTATTCTTGCAATTGGCATGGAGGATGAAATTTGAGGAATATCAAAATAAATGCAAGGAGAGAAGAGAACTAAGGCCTGACAAGTCAGATTAGGAGAATGATGAAGAAGTGAAATTTAACTAATGGAAGAGTTCAAAAACATCACTCCTAAAGAAGGAAGACAACTAGTGAATCAGGTTAGTGTTTTGACTTTTCCTGAATGGGACATCACAGATGCAGTGGCTTTCAATGCCATTATAAAGTCCAAGAATCCTTTTCGGGATTATGAAGAAGTTAAGGCAGCATTACAAAACTCTGCCTTCAGTGAAGAATATGAGACCTTGGAAATTTGGGCATTGGCTCCACAAGGAAGAAAGCCAAACATTGTTGATATTAATCCAAATTTCAAAGGAGGATTAATAATAAAGAGGGATTCAAAGACTACAACAACCAAAGCCACTAGTTTAACTGTGAATGTGGCCAAGTTGGCCCAAAAGACTGCTGAAAGGGAGGAGGTTGAAAGAAAGAGCCTAATGGAGAAGTATAACATTTTAATTGAAGAATATAGTAAAATGCAACAGAGGAATGTTGAGCTGCAAACTGAAGTAGAAAGGTTCAAGTATAGACATACTGGGGAAACATCCAATACTCTAGGAACCAACACATCACCTCCCACAGTAGGGTCAATGCCTCCTGCTTCTCCAAATGTTTCTACACCAGGGTCTCCCATTCAAAATCCTGCTCTTGCCCCTCCTCTAGAACAAGTTGATGAAGAAATAAAGTGCTCTATTGATCCAACAAAGAGGCAGCTAATGTAGAAAATTGATCAATTACAGACATCACTAAGGGTAAAAGAGGAGGGTTTTCTTTCAAAAGAAAAATAAATTCTTACTATTGTTTTGGAGCATTTAAATGAAAAGGTGGATAATAAACTGCCCTCTATACATTCTTTGTATTCTTTGCTATTTCAAGCAATAAAGAATATTGATAGGGATTAGGGGATAGTGATTCCAATAATTGAAAATTGGATCCCTAGGGAAAATGATCTAGATGTTATGAATAAAGCCTCAAGGTTTGATGTAAATAATAGGCCCTATTCATTGAAGCCTACTTATATATTAGTTAAATCATTACAAGGTTTTCAGACCTTACCAGATGATCTAAGTAGGAAGATTAGGGAATTGGTAAGGAACTTCAATGATTGGGGTAACACACTGTTACCTGATATAACTGATGAGCAGGGGGAAATCAGAACACTCCAACAATGGCAGGATCAAGCAAGTAAAGTCATCAATAATCAAATTAAAATAATTTGTGATGACTTAGATTATGATTTGTTGGTAAATTGTATGGATAAGATTATTGGTACCGACTCATTTTTGGAATCTTTTGAAAGAGATGCTAATCAGGGAGCAGTAAAGTATATGTCTTATAGTACAAAGGTAAAAGAGGTGATTAATTTTGACTGGCCAACTGATGAAGAATACCAGAGGTGGGTGGCTAAGTATTTGAATGATGATGAGTAAAAAGAGTGGGATACCGATAGGTGGAAAATCAGATGTTGTGGTTATAATATTTCCAGTTTTGTATGGATGACTTTCTTGGCATGGGTTTCGAGTGGTTTTTAGTTATTGCATCAACCTTCCTCCGCCGACATGATGAACGCGAATATGCTCCAGGATGATTGTTGTTGTAACGATTTTTGAACAAGAATATTTTTCAAGGTGGTGGTTGTTGTAACAAATTTTGGAATATCACCTAGTGCTCCAATTGACTGGTGACAAGTGCACTTTCTGGCTCAGTACTTGTTTTCTCCTTCATTTTCTATAAGAAGGATTTCAAGGCCAGAAGTACAGGTTAGCAAGTTAGATAAGTTTTTTTGAGTCTACGTGAAGTTGCAGAGCGAATTGTAAAGTCTGATGGTTTTAGAGATGCAATTTAGGTTTTGAGTCATTATATAATAGTTTTGAGTTCATAGAGATTTAATATTGTATAACAGTACTAGCATTTGAGTTGAAATGAAAAATTTGAGCTCATGTCTCTCCATTGTACATGCATATCTGAACTTTCAATGAAATAACTAAGGGTTGTTTTATCCATCTCACTGTTGTGGTGTGTATGATTCTATTTTAGCTTTAATTCAAGAAGTTAATCAAAATGCTTGAATGGGATTATAGGCGGATATGTGTTGTATAAGGATTTGATAAGTAGTCTTAGGTTAGAATGCATACTGATGAAATTGTAATGCAATATTGTCAGGGATCTTATATGTGATGTATTAAATCTGTTATAAACCTCTAGATGCTTATGAATTTGACTCCTACAATGGATATATGGCATTGATCTAAGTTGTAATTATTAGAGTAGTTCAATATCTGTTTGTCTTTGCCTAAAGCTTGCTACAAATTGCAAATCATTGACTATCTTATACAATGGATTGTGTTTAGTTATCTCATGCTCTAGATAGTTGATATTGTCTATGAACAACCAATTCTAGTTGATATTATCTTATCATGTTGAGCTATTAAGTGAGATCATATGATATTGTTAATGTTGTTTATAATAATGGTGCAGAGGTTGTAAACACATTAAGGGATCACCCTCCCGGGTCTTGTAGAGCCCGAAGTGTAGGAGGCTTTTAAAGTCCTCGTTAGTTGGTCCAGGTCTTTGAGCTATATTCGATTGGAATTGGCAATTCCATAGGTAGATTAGAAGACAAACCTGGTTACATTGTAAAAAGAACCAACATACATGTCAACCACTAAACAACCACCTGTACAACTGAATTTTTGATCTTTTATGATCACATGAAACATAAAACACACTAATTTCAAGGTTGTTAACATCATTATTGAAATGTTTTAATTTTTTGACCTTTCAAACATTAAAAAGGACATCATTAAATTAATTATGTAATGGCATAAAAATTATAAACATCATGAATTAAATATGTAACCACATAAGTCAAATATAATTCTATCAAGAAATTAATATCAAATAGATAATATAATCACATAACTTATACATTTCAATGTCATTGATCTTCTTCTTCATCTAACTCTTTGTTTGTTTCATTCGATCCAGATTTGACATTGTAAGGATTGGTCATATCATCATCATCGTCATCGATATTAGTTTCAATAATGTCATCATCCACACGGATATCATCTTTATGAACATTAACTCCTACATCATCATGATCTAGTTCCTCCTCTTCAACATGTTCATCAGGGACATCATCAACTAACCGTTGATCCTGATCATCATCTACATCATCTTCTATTTATTTAGAATCTTCTTCTTCCACCACATTATACTTTATCGGCCTTCCTCTTGGATCATGTCTAGCAACAAATGACCAACCCAGTTTACCTGGAACCTCTTAGTAAAATACCTACTCACATTGGCTTGGAAGAACATAGGGCTCATTTCTAGCTCGCTCGATCAACCTTGTATTAACCATGGTAAATCCATTATCATGTTCAATAATAGTTCTCTCAGGATCATTTTCATTCAATCGTAGCTTGTACCATAGGACAATGAACAAAATTAATTTGAAGGACTTAAAGTCACACTCAAGTATATCATCCAAAATCCCATAGTATCGATTTTCTGAGACTTTTGGATGTATGTCGCTTCTAAATGAAACATTAGTCACCTGAAAGACTACAGTTATACCGAAATCACAAGTTTTCTTCATGTCATCCAATATTTTGATTTGAAATTTATGACCATTGCACCTCATAGCCTTGTGGTGTTTCACCTGCAATATGTCAAACATGTAAAAATTATTGCAATATCGTCAGTTGATAAACATATTTATTCTTGGCTGAATGTATGCAAAGAAAACAATCTCAAGATACATATACATCAATATACTTGAAAATAATTAAATAATATGGGTGATTAATATATTTATACGTACCTGTTTATCTCTTAAACCATATGCTAAATCAATTTCCCTTTGTGTAACATTTGAATCTCCATTACGATGAGCTTCTTTAACCAATGAAGCCACACCTTCCCATGTTAATGCGCGACCAGATTGTTGACATTGTTCAATCCATACTGTCATCCAATCAAGATTATTGGCGACGTAAAAATGTAGTGCATCCCACTCTCAACCAACTGTACCAAAAAAAATAAAATTCACAAATGACGTATAATTAGTTAAATACCACAATATATGACCTTAATTTATAATTAATGTATATTGAAGATTAAAAATTAAGTATAATATATATAAAAACCATATGTAAAATGTATTCCAATTAATCTCCATGACCATCTTATAATTACCTCCCACTTTCCTCAATCTACCTTTCCCCAATAGGTACTCCCCTTCAAATTTTTTAATGGAGTTGGGATCCCAAATGCGATCTACATGGATCTTTGCTGCAAACTTAGGAAGATATTCACTAATGTACACCATGGTCTAGTATATCATATATCCCTCCACCATAGAACCCTCAGGATGTGCTCTTTGTCTAACCAAAACCTTCAAAAATTTCAAGTGTCTTTCAACCATCCACATTGACCTTGTGTGTATAGGTCCCCACAATTCAATCTCCTCAACTTGGTGTATAAGGTAGTGTTCTTGTGCATTGAAAAATGTTGAAGGTAGACACTTTTGCATTTCACACATTCGACGAGGAATTTTTCTCTTCCAATAATTTATATCTTCTTTATGGATTTCTTTAAATGACATCCATCTACAAGTGATTCAAAGTGCAAATATATTAATGAGATTTAACAAAAATATACAATATATTACATAACAAGTAAAACAAATAGAAATTATAAGATGTATACAACGAATTGAACAAATCTCGCTACTTACCTCATGTATTTTCTAAGATCATATATAACTTGCTTGACATTGTTATCAAAATTGTCTGGGAGAGATAGAGGTAGAACGTACTGTAACAATTATAAAATGATCTTTTCATTATTTTTCCAAAAGTAGTAAACACAATACATTGAAAAGTACATGCATTATACAAGTGTATATAATATACCAGAATAATTACCTTAATGAAGGTATTCCAATCATGTGTTTTCATCCCTGACCCAAATTCACCTTTCTTTGTTATTATATTGTTTATGTTCACAGCAAATCCTGTGGAAATCAAATTTTTGTATGACTTCTTTTATAGCATTGCTTTCTGCTAATAACCAAGGAAGGACACTTATATTAATTTGGTCTCCATCGCTATTTAATTGAATGACATTTTTCATTGCATGATTGGCTTCCTGAATGTCGTACAAATTTTGATAATTTTTCTTTGTCATGCCTTCCATCCAATATTTTCCATAACGTTTCTGTTATATTCTTTCTGATATGCATTGTATCAAAAAAATGCACAATTTGTAGCTGCTCATAGTAGGGCAACCTACTAAATTATCTGGGATAACTTTTCAGTCCCTGTGGAAGCCGACCATTGCATTGACGACCTTCATGAAGCATATAAGTTAAACAAATTAACAACGACAATCATTGTCAATTACAACATGAGTAAACACAACACAATATAAAAATATAAATTCAAAACATATCATATATGATAGATAAACAATTTGATCCATGTATAACCTTGACGATTAATTCTATTATATTCCAACTTCCATAAGGTGACATTCTTCGTGGTTTTGATGTAGTCTCCTCTTTCCCATGGAGTAGATAGATTTCTATGCATACTCATCAAACACACCTTTTTCTAAACTTGTTGAATGGTGAGATTTCATCTTTGGACCACAAATTGGACATACAAATTTTCTCTTTGTTTGAAGACCTACAAGATGATATATAATTGGATTAAATATGTCAATTTTTATAATTATATATAATGAATAGATTATTTTAAAAACATTCATGATATCTACTTCATCAAATTAAATATTGTTAAAGTGCAGTCGAACGTTATAACATACCACAAAAATGTGTTAGCCCTGAGGCATCATGAATTGTCCATACAAGCATTGCATGGAATTGAAATTGTATTTGTCCTATTGGTCTGGAGACGTCATACATAGTGACGCCATTCCATAACTTTAGTAATTCATCGATAAGAGGCTCGATATATACATTCATATCTTTAATTTGGTACTTACCTAGTTGAATCAACATAAACATTACATAATTATTATAACCATTTTACTGCAATATATATAATTAATATACATGACTATTGAATGAAAAAAATATAAGTCATTATGCAACAAATAAGACAAATGAGATGCTACTATATTAAAGAAAATTGATCTAAACAAATACCTAGAACAATCATTGACAACATTATGTGCTCCCTCTTTATTGACATCCATGGAGGAATGTTATTGTTGATAACAAAAACAAGCCACAATGAGTAAAGAGATCGCAGCTTTCCAAATGGATTGACACCGTCTGCTCCCAATGAAAGTCTGACATTACGAGGTTCTTCTTTAAAGTGTGGCCATTTTTCCTCCATGTCCCTACATGCAAAACCATCCACAGGCATTCGAAGAATGTCATCTCTACTTCTATTCTATTCATGGTAATCCATAAATTGCGCTAAGCTTTTTCACCTAAATAATTGTTGCATACGTGGAATAATGAGAATATAACAAAGAACCTTGCGAGACACCTTTTTTGTTAGTTGATCTATTCGATATCTACTAATATAACATTCCGGGCATTCTATTGCAAATTCCTGTTGTTTATGATATATAATATGATCATTGGGACATGCATCTATTGCTTGATACTCCATTCCGATATCTTTCATAATGGCACATAAATCTCGGTATGAGCGAGGTAAAATATTTGATGGTAGTAACAAAAATTCACCAATCAATCTACAACAAAAAATAATTTGTTCATATAAAGAATATTAATGGTACATATTTTATCGGGGTGCCGGTCCCAGCCCAGTTGGTTAAGGTGTTCCCTGTCGCAGGGCGCCCACCATGGGTTCGACTCTCCGGTGTTCCCGTGGTACCGGTTGGTGTGTCCCGCTAGCACTACCGATCACGATAAAAAGTTTACCGGCGGTGGGGGGTTATATGGGGGGCCGTGTTGCACTCGATTCCCCTCGTTTTTAAAAAAAATAAAAAATGGTACATATTTTATCCTTTATTTACTAGTGATAAACTAACAACAATTAAAATAGATGAAAAAAGATGACATATATGACATACCTTAACATCCATGAGATTTTTATGTTTGATAAACCATTCACAACCTTCAAGCTCAACAACAACAATACAACAGAGAGAAGAGTTGTTTCGGAGCCTTTATAAAGGGGCTCGTATGCCTTCTCAAGTATAGGTAAATCATGAACATCATCAAAGTCATCTTGATCATCATGATTAGCTCTGCTACTAAATATTTCATGGATCAATGTATTCATACCATCATCTTCAACTGTGTTTTCTGGCTCATGATCATCTTCTTCCATAGGATCATTAACATCATCTTCGATATTCACATCTCTATGTTCGTCTGCTTGCAAAACCACATTCTCTAGGCCGTGATAATCCATATCATCTGCCTACAATAAAATAAACCATGATCATGATCAAGTGTTTATAATAATGATTGACACAAATAAACCATGATCATGATCAAGTGATTATATATATATATATATATATAAAATGTTAAAATGATATAAACATTTACAAATTCAATCAATATAAACACATATAATGAACAACTTACCAATGGACGATAATCATGCCCCCTTCAACGTGACCATGCTGCCTACAATGTTTCTTAGCTATTGTGATTAAAAGTCATCTCGTCTTTAAGCCCTTGCAATTATTGCAAGGACAATAAAATTTTCCATCACCCTTTCTTTTCAATCTAGCCCACAATCTATCAAGTGTCTCTTCATTTTATTCTGGACTAATATTATCTGACATGATTTTTTTTACCAAGCTTGACTATTTAGATCTTCAAAAAATATCAAACTCACACTCCAATAATTTTTATTCATAGACAGGTAACATAATCCAATAATTCTAATTTTTTACACCAAAAAAATTTGGCATGCAACCACCCCTGCAAAAGAGAAGATAGTCTGAAGTTAATGACCCCAAAAAACACTTTAAAATGCTAATTCCAAAACTTATTAAATTTTAATTTTAATATGATTTCCAACCGTTAAGACTCCTAAAATCAGAATATTGAACTTGATCACAAACTTCCTACAACAATGGAAGTAGTGAGCTAGTAAGAGCAAGTGACCCATTCCTAAAGAGCAACAAGTCAGAATCATCATTGCTAATGTTAATATGGATTTATCATTTTAGTTAAAGATGCAATGTGTCACTTCTTATGACGAGTTTATTCCTAGGACCCTCAACATTGAGAGAGCCCTAATAAAAAATAACAGAATCATTGGTAAGAGCATGATTAGGGTACAAACCCTAGCCCTCCGTAGAAACATTAACAATAATTATAGTGGATTAGTGAGGTTGCAATACCAGAAAGATTGAGACATTGTATGTAATAACAAAATCTTACAATCTAAAGATTGTAGCCAATAACAAGCACACTATGTAGCTTAGTGACATTTGTAAATGCAATCTACGGTAAGAAGAATGACAATCACTTGAGATGTGACAGCCAAAAAGAGGCTGAGCAGTGACAAGATAATAAAGCTCAAACCTTGCATAGTAAAGTAGAGATTTTAATAGTGAGTTTCCTTACCCCCTTGCTGACCTTAAGGGTTTTTCAAATGCTTTTGGTAGTTTTAGACAAGGAAAATGCAATCAGGGAATGACTATCTAAATGAAGTAACAGTGGTAATCATACATTCAATGTTTCTTTTTAGCCATTAATGTATAATGGAGGTAGTGGATTGCATGTTTGAACAGTGTTTTGAGACTCATCAAAGATGGGAGAATAGTGAATAATACCTTGTGGACTGTGAAGTAGTGTCAATAAGGTTGAAGGATCTTAAGAACTACAATACCATGATACAATGAGTCCCCTGTAGTAAGTAGGCAGTCTATAGAGAATAGTTTGATTTTATAGAAGGATGCTCATGAAAGGAATCTTCAAGTGATATTGAGTGAGCTATTTAAGATTGCAGCTGAGGGTGCAATACCTAGTCTTAAAGGAAGTTAGCAAAGTAGTAAATGTGCAATAAAATTGAATTGTACACAACAAACAATTCACAATGTTATCTTCCATAATGCCTTGAGTTTGAAGACAAAAATATCATTGTATCTTCATGATGAAAGTGGTGACCTTAATGGTCAATCACTGGCAACCATGATTTTAAAACATGCTATTGTGCTTATGGAGGCAACATTTTAAGCAAGGCAGTGAGTGGTGGTTTGGAACAATGTCAGGTATGAAGGACTTGTTTTATATGCATACTATGCAGTCTAGCTTAACACAATGTTCTTAGAAGAGATTGAAGATGGATTGTGGAACTCAAGGGTTATCATGAAAAGGATTAAAGCAAAGACTGAGATCTATTTAAAAGCCACGGTCATGAAGATATTAAAGATGTCACATGCAAAACCCTAGTAGCTGGAGTAATGAATATAGTGCCAAAGAGGATAGTGTGTTGGGGCAGATTTAGGAGATCTCCACATTATCTAATTACAAGGAAATACATCATTTATTTATTTATTTAATTAAAATAAATCATTCTAAACCCTATATAGGATACATTGATACTTCAAAAGCCTCTGAAGGAATTTGAGATTATGTAAATATATGTCAAGTAACATTCATAAGGTTTAGAAAATCTTGATCACTCTATAGAATAGCCCATTAAACATGGGTTGTGTTTGAATGCACTACATAATTGATATAACACAACCACTCTGCATATCAACCAGAGTTATAGGCTCTTTATTGCAGCAAGAGGTAATCACTCTTCGATCATGCTATAATTACATCCTAACCTATTAAACTTGAGACAACCTGAATGCACCCAATGATGATTGACACCTACATTATACAACCTGAATTAACTACATTATATGAGTGCCTCCATTTCTATCACAACATAGCCACATTAAACTTGGGTCACACATGAATGCATCCTATATTTGTTATAGAACAACTATGCCACATGACCAATAGAGTTATGGATCACATAATTATAGTCAGAAGAATGTGTTCCTTGGTTGTGATCTTATGGTGATTCCACACAAAAAAATATGGACATGAAATTCTCAAAACCCTTAACCTCTAAAAATGAAATCTAATGAGATGTTGCTTTAAAATATGATTTCAATCCTGGAACTACAAATCTGACTTCACAACTGAATTCTGCAAAAATACAATGACTACCCTCAACCTAGCGATATCCTCTTGAATTTTTCCTGATTTTTTCCAAGAAAATCATCCTTAGTTCTCCACAAACTGTCTCAAGTAGAGCAAAACACTGTTGCAATAAATCAGGCACAAACTCACTTTTCTTTATGTCGGCCACAATTTGTTTTTTTTTCTATTTTTCATGTTTGTCAAAAATTCGACGAAAATGATAGCCGACTTTTCGACGAGCCCTAGGTTTGTCAAAATTTTGACAAACGTTGGGGATAAACTGTCAAAAATTGAAAATTACACATCAAATTTTACAAGCACCCGACGAACATCGAATTTTACATATTTCGTCAGACAGTTTTATCGTATTTTTTAGTCAAATGTATTAGTGGCCATAACGAGCTGCAATTGATAGGCAGAATGACACATTCGTAATAGTGAGATGCATTTGAGGTAAAAAATGATGCATATGATTTAAATGACGCATATTCTGAAAGTCGTGATGCAAATTCCTTGTTACGTCACAAGTGGCAGCCAGGATGACACATTCGACATATCGTGACACAATTGAAGTATAGAATGACACAAATGCTTCCTCGTGATGCATTTGAAGTCAATGCAATGCATTTGACTTTGACTTTGACCAAGGCTAATTTTGATGGGTTTCAAATTTTTAATGCTTGTGAGTGACACAAATGATAATGATAATTTTCTATAAGGTACTGACACGTTGTTTGATCATGTGTAGAGATAGCTAGTGCCCATCTATATGTGGGAGAGAATTCCATCAACCTTTCAGTTCTGAGATTAGCTTAGTCCACGAAAGCAAAGACGGTTGATGTGGTTGGGTTTTTATTATGTTGCCCATATAACCATTATTCAAGTGAATAGGGGACTGTTGAATGCATTGTGCGAGAGATGGCACTCTGAGACATGTTCTTTCCTTTTTTTGATAGGAGAGGCTACTGTGACTCTAAAGGATGTCTACTATATTCTACGTCTGCCAATCCAAGGAGAGAAGATCATCTACGACCCTCAGCATGACTATCAGACCTTTATAGCTTACTATCATGACTAGAGTGCAGGACTTGGCATCAAGGGATACGAGATCCACTAGGATTTTATGGTGGAGCACTATGGCCGATTTGATGCACTGCTGGTGACTTTGATCGACGGAGTTCTGATTCCCAACCACCGCGGTTACGGGTTTCCCATTGGTTGGGGTGATGTTCTAGTGGGCATGAGGCGAGACAAGACTATTTATGCCTGGGGGCCCTATTTGTTAGGCATGCTCTACCACCAGCTTCACGAGGTGGCCTACAGGAGGGCACAGAGCATTAGATGTGGTATGACACTTTTGATGATATGGGCCTAGGAGCATGTGGCCATATTCCAACCTCCTATCCAGAGACCACAACTAGCAGAGGGGATACCATATGCTTATTACTATGCTAGTTCTCTTTAGCAGATGAGGGTGGGAGAGATAGGTTGGTGGCATCATCACATCGACATCATGATTTCCTTCATTTGGAGGCCCTACAAAGACTACGATCAGTGGGATGACGAGGATGACCATCTCAACTTCTGTCGACAGTACCGATATTTGATTGGGAGGACAGTGTAGATTTGGCTCATCATAGAGATGTATCTGCCACAACATGTACTAAGACAGTTTGGAGAGTAGCAGGGTGTACCGGTAGGTACAACCAAGTATGCCAGATCTTCGAGGGAGGGAGCCTGGGGTCCGCCTATTCTTGTACCATTTTCCATGCAATAGATTGATTGTCTAGTGGCACAACAATGGGGATGGAGGGATGGGATTGTAGATCCGGGGATGACCACTGACTATGACCTGTGGTGGTAGGCATGTCAACTAGTTCCATTGACAGATCCAAATGGGCTAGCACCAATTAATAGGAAATCAGTGATACCACATGTGCCATGAGCTAGGTGATGGGGCAGAGGTGGTGATAGAGGCAGAGGGAGAGATGGAGGTAGGGATGAAGGCAGGGGTGGAGGGAGAGATGGAGATGACAGAGATGATGGGGATGATGGAGGGGATGGCCTGAGATGGAGGAGAGATGGAAGGAGGCATGCCAGGAGAGTGAGATAACACACAATGAGAGGGGAACTAGATGTTATCCCAGAGGCAGGCGAGGAGGAAGAGAGAGAGGAGGAGGAGCCTAGGTGGGAGCAGGAGAGTGTAGGTCATGAGCACGTTGTTGAGGAGGAGCATATAGCTGAGGAGGAGGCCAGACAAGATCAGGAGGTCGGGGAGGAGGAGGTTCAACCAAAGGCTGAGATGGATGTTGATATGCCACGAGAGGAGGGGGTCAAAGGAGAGGAGGATACAGGGGAGGATGATGAGGATGAGGCCATTGATGAGGCCAAGAGTTTGCTAAGATGGAGCATGGTGGAGGGAGAGGAGGAGGTACCATCCAGCTCGGCATTTCCCCATGATGCCACGACAAACCAGAGGGTGGAAGACCTATAGAGGAGACTAGATGAGAGTGCCGCATAGGTCAAAGCACTGTAGGTAGAGTTAGAGGTGACTTAGGTAGAGTGGCATTAGGCAGTGATCCACCAGCAGGAGGCAGCGCAGTGGTGTACAAAGTTTGCATGACTATGTATAGGACCATTTGTAGATCTAGCTCAAGAGTTTGGCAAGGTTAGTGTACGGCTTGGGTGATATAGGCAGTTATATGAGTAGGTCATACTAGCCAAGATGAGAGATCCCACTTTGACCAAGACACAGACAGGTAGTCGTAGCAGGTCGAGCAGTGGCAGTGGTAGCTGGAGCAGTGTTGGGGTTTTGACCTCTTCAGGGCATACTTTGAGTCATAGGTCCCATCACAGACATTCCTCTAGTCATAGGTCAGGGCACTCACATGGGTCATTGGGTTCAGGCCATAGATCAGTACCTAGTTTGCCTCCAGTGATAGAGCCTTCAGCCTCACAGAGTCACATCGCAATGTCATCACAGATGCATTTTACCATGGAGATGATGCCATCAGTGTCAGTTCCATTGGGTTCACAGACAGAGGCTGCTATTGTTCCACCAATTACCTCAGTGCCAGGCCCAAGTCCTTAGTCACCACACTCTTCACCATGAGGGGATGGGGAGAGCATTTCATAGGGACATGTTTACTATATTTGGCTTCATATTTCAGACTTTATGTTATGACACATTATGTATTGACTATCAAGCCTGCAAACTCTATTTTTGGGATATCCCCTGACTTTATCCTGTGACATTATATTTTTTTGAGATGATATATATGATGCAGTTTTGATGCGGCCTATATGCGTGTCATTTGATTTATGCATTTATGATGTATGTTTATGTGATGCCTATGTGGATTATGCATTTATGATGAATGATGGTGTTATTTATGTCCTTCCATGTATGTCCTATGATGGTTACCTATGGTGTGATGTCATGATAATGCAATGGTTATTTATGTCATGTTGACATTATGCCCTGGATGATGATGACATAATGTATTTATTTGAATGGATACCATGTTTATGATTATGTTAATGCATGACTATGTATAATGCAATATGTAATGTAATGTATATGATTTAATGATATGGATGATGTATGTATGGACCTAATGCAATGTCTATATGATTATGTATGAACTAATGTTTTTGTATGTCACAGGATATTATCGAGAGATGGACGAGAGAAGACAAGACAAAAGGAGATGCATGTTAGTTCCTAGACCAAATCCTTCAAAAATTTACCATAGGATTTTAATATTTATTGCTCTTAATCATCATTAGATAGATTATTGTGATGGCCAACAAACACCATGATATGACATAGATCAAGGTGTGAAAGGTCATACCATCACATAAGACAAGCAGTCATAGACAAGGATGATCATGACTCATACGAAGAGTGCAATTGCCCCAATTTTTTTGTCATAACCAGCCATAATCAGAAAAAGACAAGAAAAACAAGTCATGAAACATCGTTTCTTCTCTAAATCCTGTTTTCAGGACATCTTCAAGAAAATAGCAACATGATTTTCCAAAAGGATAAAATAAAGCCATCATCATGATACGTCACTATTTTTCTAAATCCCGTAGTCAGGACATCACTGAGAAACTAGTAACATGAGTGTCAAAAGACAAGACAAACGTCATGATATGTCGCCGCTTCTCTAAATCTTGTTGTCAGGATCTTTCTGAAAGACTTGTAACATGATGAAAAACCAAAAGACAAGTGTCAAGTGTTTTAATGTCAAGATGTTAGGTTTGATCATGTTGAGATGCCAAGGTGTCAAGGTTCTGACGATGCCAAGATAACGAATTCCGAAGATTTCCAAATTCAAGGACATATCCTGAATAATATTGATGTCAAGAGGATTGATCCCTAAATGTCAAAAGGGATCCCTCAAAATGCCAGTGACAGTGATGATACCTAGGAAGGACACATCCTAAGGCATTAATGATAGAGTTTTTTCTTCAGAAGGACACATCTGAAAGATACCAATGTCAAGAGGAGTTGTCCTTAAATGTCAAAAGGATTCCTCAAAAATGTAGGATGACAGTGACGATGCCTAGGAAGGACACATCCTAAGGCATAAATGATAGAGTTTGTTCTTCAGAAGGACACATCTGAAAGATACTGATGCCGAGAGGAGTGATCCTTAAATGTCAAAAGGATCCCTCAAAAATTTCAAATGACAGTGATGATGCCTAGGAAGGACACATCCTAAGACACAAATGATAGAGTTTGTTCTTCAGAAGGACGCATTTGAAAGATACCGATGCCGAGAGGAGTGATCCTTAAATGTCAAAAGGATCCCTCAAAAATGTTGGATGACAGTGACGATGCCTAGGAAGGATACATCCTAAGGCATAAATGATAGAGTTTTTTCTTCAGAAGGACACATCTGAAAGATGCTCAAGAGTTGACAGTTTGACTGGTTATGATAATGTAACTTGTTTTGACCAAATTTGATTGAAGTTGACTGAATTGACTTGTGTCGACTACATGTCGATGTTTTCATGTTGCTGTAATTGTCACATTGAATAAATGGTTGCCATAATTTGGTTGCAGTAATTGACTTATTTTGAGATGACTTGTTTGACTTGAAGAGTTTTTGACATGTGTACCAGTGTAATGTCATAAACCCTAATGGACTGACCTAGTGCGGCCTCGGGGGCTCATCAATAGATGGCCTTGCTTACAAAATACACTTAGAGACCTCATAGTTTGACACAACCAATGACTTTGCCTTGATGACCAAAGCTTGCATCATGATTTTATTTTGACAAACCTAAAAGGACTGACCTAATGTCTCGGGGACTCGAAAATGAGTCTTGCCTACATAGCAAATGTGTAGAGACAACATAGTTCAGACAAATGACAAAGACTGATTGATTGACATGATAGACTTTTAATAGGAAATGACTTCGTTTTGCATTCTTGAGATAGTCTGACATTTGTTGGGGTTTCTTCAGGATGTTTTTCAATTTTTAGGTCTTTTTTTAAGACATTTTACAATGTTTTTGGTCTTTCTTTAGGACGTTTTGTGATGTTTTTTTCTTTTTTAAGGACATTTTGTAATGTTTTTGTCTTTTTTTAGGAATTTTTATGATGTTTGTCTTTTTTCAGGAATTTTTACAATTGTCGAGACCATGTGCAATACCCACTGCGATCACATGATAAAATTCATGCCCCTAGTTAGGTCGAAGACTTAGCCAATTTTAAAGGACATGAAAGGGATATGCATGTGATGTTGGATCGACGGTATGTAGGATTGGATGTCAACCGTTTGTCAACCATGAGAGGAGGGGTATGATTTCCTATCAAGTATCATGGTGGTGATGGAAAATGTGCCTCATCATAGGCCAAGACAAATAAAGTGACAGTAGATGGTAGAGCAATGATTGACTACACATGGCGCCTATTTTCTAAGTTTTCACCATGGTACTTATCCAAAGTGTCTATTTTCCAGATTTTCATTGTTGGACGAATTATTTCTCTTTACTATTTTTGTCATTTTTTCATTTTTTTTGGTGCCACCAAGATGCATGTTTGCCAGGTTTTCATCAAGGCAACAATTTTCATCATTTTTCAATTTTTTTTTGTATTTTTAAAGTTTTCAACTCGACTTTCTGATGCTATGCATAGAACTTGTAGAGATGTAGAATATTGATAGGCTCTGTCAGTTTTTCTCCATCTAGAGTTGCCAGCTGATAAGCTCCAGAACCAAAGGAGGATATGATGATGTAGGGACCTAGCCAATTTGGTTCAACTTTTCCAGGTTTTTCTCTGTCTACCTGATTCTTAGGATTCTGCATGAGGACTAAGTCATCAATGTCAAACTTCCTGACCATGACTTTCTTATTGTAACTGTGACAAAGACAATTTTTATATTCCTATAGATGGTTCAGGGAATTTTTTCATCTTTCCTCTAACATCTCCAGCTCATGTAGACGTGACTGTCTTTATTCTTCATCGTTGGTCAAACCCTTTAGGAAGACTTGTAGGGAAGGAATTTCAACCTCGATAGGAAAGATGGCCTCAGCTCCAAAGACCAGGGCAAATGGAGTGGCTCATGTGGGTGTACAAATGCTAGTGCAGTAATCCCATAGAGCAGGGTTAAGTTGAATATGTCAGTCATGGCTAGCATCATTGATAGTCTTTTTCAATCTTTTAACAATGGTTTTATTTGATGCCTCGGCTTGACCGTTTCCCTATGGGTAATATGGAGAGGAAAAATGATGTTGGATGTGAAATCGCTCACATAACTCAAGAACGTCTTCATTTTTAAACGGATGTCCATTGTTAGTGATGATGGATTGCAGAAGACCATACCAACAAATGATGTAGTTAAGAATGAATTTGGAGATTTGTTTGTTGGTTATGTATGTCAGGGGGATGAATTCAACCCACTTCATAAAATACTTAGTGGCGGTGATGATAAATTTTTGGCCATTGGATGAGGTAGGATGGATCTTACCCACGAGGTCGAGTCCCCATTATGTGAATGACCAAGGAGAAGTGATGGGCCGAAGTTCCTGCGCTGGAACATGAATCAAATTGCTATGAATCTGGCATTGGCGACAAGTCCTAACATATTCTAGTGCATCTTTCTCAATGGTGGGCCAATAGTACCCTAGTCTCGTTATCTTCTTGGCCAGCGTAGGACTACTCAAATGAGACCCGCATATACCCTCAAGTACTTCACGTAAGGTTGTGTGTGCTTCGTTGGTGTCGAGACATATAAGGAGGGTGTTGTCAAAGCTACGATGGTAAAGGGTGGCACTAAAAATGGCATATCTTGCAGATTTTCGGATAAAAGAATTCCTCTGGTTATTGGAAAGATTAGGGGGAAGGGTTTGGGACTTAAGGTAGTCATGAATGTCTTGGTACCAGGGAGAATCAGGACTAACAAGCTCACAGACCATCTCTGATTTTGGAATGTCATAGGCGGGGACCAACAGTTGTTCTACCAAGGACTCCAGTTGAGGCATATTGCTTGGAATGTCAAGGAGAGAGTCAATCACAACCATTACATCTGCTACCTTGTTTTGTGCTCTTGGAACTTGCTCAAAATTCATCGTGTGAAAATATTTCTGAAAGTTTTCAACCATTCATTTGTAGGGCATTAATTTCTCATCCTTCGTGTTGTAGTCATCATTAACTTGGTTGATTACTAACTAAGAATCCCCATAGACATGCAAAGCTCTGATTTTCCATTTTATTTCCATTCTAAGTCCGGTAACAAGTGCTTCATATTTCGCCACATTGTTTGAGCATGGAAAAGCTATGTGGAAGGATTTAGGAATGGAATCTCCTTGAGGGGTGATAAATAGGATTCTTTCCCCTGAGCCATTATTAGTATGCGATCCATCAAAGTAGAGTCTCCAAGGTGACTTAGGTTTCGTATGGAATATTGACTCATCTAGGAAATTTTCCACTAAAGGGTGATCACTTTGTATAGGTGCATCCACCAACTGGTTTGCTATGACTTGTCCCTTTATTGCCTTTCTTTCTACATATTGAATATCATATTCGCTCAAGATCATTACCCATTTTTCCAAATTTCCTATCAATGTTGCACGACTCAATAGATATTTGAGGGGGTAAATTTTTGCTACCAACTATGTCTCATGGCTCAACATATAATGTCTTAGCTTCTTAGCTACAAAGACAACTTCTAGACAAGCACATTCAATTTATTTGTAATTCAGTTCATACCCGACCAGTGTTTGATTGATATAATATATGGCCCTTTCTTTTTTGTCATGGTCGTTTTGTGCCAGTAATGCCCCCAGTGCTGATGTAATGGCCGAGATGTATAGAATTAACGACTTTCCTTGAATGGGAGGCATAAGGACTGGCGGTGACAATAGGTATTCTTTTATTATCTAAAAGGCCTCTTGGAATTTATCTATCCACACAAAAGGGATTCCCTTGCACAAAAGATATTGGAATGGTTGACACTCATCGGCCATTTGTGCTATGAAGTGTTGAATAGATTGCACCCTGCCTTATAATGTCTGGAGTTCACTTATTCTTCTAGGAGGAGGCATGCCCAGGATGGCATTGACTTTGGCCAGATCGACCTCAATGCCTCTTCGAGAAACTATGTATCCCAAAAAATTTCTAGATGTTATGCCAAAGATGCATTTCTTAGGATTTAGTCAAACTTTGTATTCTTCCAGTCTTTTGAAAATTGTGTCTAATACCTTCAAATGTTCTTTTCTTGTCATTGATTTAGCTAAAAGGTCATCCATGTAATCTTCCATTATCTTGTGCAGCATATCATGAAAGATTGTGGTCATAGCCCTTTGATACGTGGCGCCTACATTTTTAAAACCAAAAGGCATGACATTCCAGCAGTATGTACCCCAAGGGAAAGTGAATGTTGTTTTATGTTGGTCTTTTGTGGCAATACGAATTTGATTGCAGCCTGAGAAACCATCCATAAGGGACAACATCTCGTATCCTACCCTGAGGTCAACTATGATATCTATATTTGGCAACAGAAAGTCATTTTTTGGGCATACTTTGTTTAAGTCTCTGAAATCTATGTAGAAATGGATCATTCCATTTAAGTTTGTTACTGGAACAAGGTTAGATATCCATTCAGCATAATCAATAGACCGTATGAACCCAACATCTAGAAGTTTCTTCAACTCAGACTTGACTAATAGAGCGACCTGAGGATGCATTTTGTGCAGCTTCTATTTTACCAGCTTGATGTCTAGAAATAATGGTAAGTGGTGCAAAAAAAGTTCTGGATCTAACCCTAGCATGCCAGCATAGGACCATGCAAATTTGATTTTACGGTCTGCAAAGAACTTGTGAAATTCTAGTTTCTCTTCTTCAGTCAAGGATGCGGCAAAGAGGACCATTTTGGGATATTCTGCTATTGATATGTTGGCTTCTATGGTGTCCTCTATGAGCATAGCTAATTTCTCTTGAGTTATGGGAAGAATTTCCAGTCCTCCACCTTTGGGCTCCTCGTAGAGGTTTTCACTTGCAGATATGTCCTTTATTTTTACTCTTTTGTCATCAGAAGGTGCCTTTCGGTTTTCACCTAAAGACGTTTCATTTTTTTCTTTATTCTTATTTTTAATTTTGCAACTAGAGGACAGGGCAGTCTCCCCAAAGTAAGCTACACAATCTAGGTCAATGGTGAATCTGGACTTATGATCACCACTGGGTATGCCCTCATGTAATCCCATAAACTCTATGATGGCCTCATCATTTTGAAAGGTGTCCAAGACTGGTGGGCCTTGTTGGTCCCAATCGATTAGTTGTGGATAGACTAAGGAAATTCCATCATCAACATTGGTGAATTGAGGGGAGGATGCAGAAAGCATGCAAACAGATTTAGAGACATTGAAGATGAATTTTTCATCATCAAATTCCACATCAGACTCTATCCAATATTCCCCTTCACTTGTCTCATATTCGTTGTCAAAGTAAGGGGTGAAGGACTCAGAGTTGTGGGTATCAATGTTATCTGTCAATTTAGATGGATTGGATTGTTGGTTATGGGGTTCAGATGGTGGGGCTTGTATGCAATGGGAAGGTAAATGGGACTGTGACTATTTGTTGCTTGATTGATTTTAAATGTTTGCCAAAAATTTTGTTCAGAGGTAAACTCCCTAGCTTCAACAAACAAATCATCAAAGAAACAATCACTTAAGGATCGTTGGCAGCCAAATTCCCACTCTTGGGAATCGGTTTCAGTAAAGGTTTCCTTAACAATCTCGACACTTTCCGAAGCATGTACGCTCTCACTCGAAAGTCCATTGGTATGTCAGTCGTCATTGTCAAGAAATCCATACCCTAATCCAAGATACTTTGCTATTTTGAAATATTCTATGGGCTCTCTTCGCCTAGTCTTATGTTTGCCTAGGCCACTAGTTCCATTGTAGCCCTTAGCCTTCATCATGTCATATCCCTTGCCATATTTCTTAATTGGTAATGGGGGTAGGTCTTCCATTTCCTTATAGAGCCATCTTGTAATATCAGTAATTTCCTCATTACTCATGTCTCCCCATTTATGAAAATCATTTTTGGTGGAACTTTGAAAATTTCTTTGGGTTCCATTCTAAAACATGGCCAACCATAGACCTTTGGAGACTTGGGTATTGTTGTGATACTATATGTCGTATGTAGTTTGAATTTTCCACAGCCTAGGTCCTAGATCTTGACATTAGACTCAGCTTTAGGAAGTGAGGGAGATGGTGGCATGGTGTAAGTCATGGATGGAGTGGACGTGGAAGATGATGCCAGTGTGGATGGGTCAATGTACTTAGAAGAAGAAGAGCTAGGAGCTTCTTGGTTGATGGGCAATCAGTTTTCATAAATAACCCTTAGGTTGGTACAATATTGAAAAGGGTCAGGGTCTCCATATGTGGTGATTTATGTGCCGTCAAATGGGAATTTCAAGCATTGGTGATATGTAAAGGGGATGACCTTTAAGGCATGAATCCATGGGTGACCAAACAAGATGTTGTAAGAGAATTCTAGATCTAGGACCTAGAAAGTTGTGTCCACAATGACTAGCCCGACTCTGATAGGAAGAGAAATAACGCCTCTAGAAGAGCATTCTTCGTCATCATATGCTTTTATAACTATGCTCTTTATAGGGTCTACGCATGCATCAAAAAATCCTAGAGCCTTAACCAATTTTAAGGAGCATATGTTCAATCCTGCTCTGCTATCTACTAAAACTCTTCTGACCTTGTGCTTATGGATACAAGTTTTGATATGTAGTGCATTGTTATGGCTGGTCTTGGGTGACGAATAATCCTGATTAGAAAAGGTGACATGATGAGGTGTAGTGTGGTATCCCACCATGGTCTCAAATTGGTTGACATCAATATCCTTAGGGATAGATGACTCTTGTAGGGTTTTATCTAGTATAGCCTTATCATGGTAGAAATGTGAAGAAACTCTAGTATGGAAATCTGCGCAGGGTTTTTTCCTAATTGATCGATAAGGTTAAACTGACTCTTGGGTTGCCACTGCTTTGTGGATGAGCTAGGTTACAATTGTTTAGGAGATGGACCAGGTATGGTGATCTTAGGTTGCCTAGCAGGAGGCAGACCAACTATTGTGATCTTGCTGCTTTGAGTAGTGTCATTGCATTGAGGTGCTCATTTGACCATGATGGTGTTGATGCATTCATCATAAGTTCAGACATTGTTAATGATAGGTCCACCGGAATAGTCATACTTGGCGCGGGCATAATTGGCTTGATTATTATTCATCTTAGGACCTAATGTGGAAGTGTTATTAGAACCATGGTCTTGTAGTGGGTTCTTATGGATGGTATGGTCAGCTTTTTATGGAAATTGTGGTCCACCCAATTCGATTATTCAACTTTCAATAAGGTCTTGCACAATATTTTTGAGTTGTCGACAAGATGATGCCTTATTTCCTTTAGCCTGGTGGTACTCACAAAAAGCATTATCATTCCACCATGATGGTTTAAATTTCCCTGGATCATACGGCTTTGGTTCTTCAAGTGTGATGAGACTATTTTGGAGGAGCTTTTTAAGGACATCCTCAATTGGTTCTCCCAACGCCGAGTATGTTCATCTTTTTGGGAATTGTCTTGTTTGGCAGAATTGTCCTTGACCTTGACTATTTTCACCATTTTGGTTGTTTGGGATGACATTGGTAGGGGGTTTTAGTATCATTGTTGGTTTGTTTTGTGGTTGAACCCCTTTCAGAGACAGTACATGACCCATAGTGTTGACAACCTTGGCATCGACAACACCGTCATTGGTAACGTGTTTATTTTTGACCCAATACTTATTTTTTTCAGTGGGAGGATTTACAGTTGTGTTTTTAGGACCATATTTTAGCTCTCCTTTTGCAATAAGATATTTTTCAACCTGGACACCCTTTTCGAGTAGGTCTATGAAATTTGTGCAACAATGCACTTTCAATCCATATTTTAAGGGGCCTAGAAGTGTTTGAACGAACATGTCAACCTTTTCCTTTTCAGGTATGTCGATGTGACAATGACTAGCGGGACTTCTCCATTTTTGGAAGAATGGGATGAACGTTTCACCAGTGTCCTCTTGCATGAGATTGCATAAGCTAGTAATAGAGGTGTCCATGTCAATGTTGTACGAGTAATTTTTTAAGAATTTGTGTTTAAGTTCATCCCATGTTTGGATATCCTTTTCAATGGAGAACCATTCAAGGGCAAGACCTGCAAGACTTTTACAAAGAGTCTCATCAAGTATGTTTGTTCATAGGCGACGTCCATACAGTTGGTCACAAATTCTTGGACATGTTCGATAGGATTTATCTTTCCTCTATATTTGGTAAAATTTGGTAACACATATCCTGGAGGAAATGGTGGCATGTATAAGTTCATGTCAAAGGGATATATGGATAAATCATATGACACTTGTGATTTCTTGTCGGATATTTGCATGTTTTTTATGGTCTTCTCTAGACCCATCAAATTTGCTTGCAAGGAATCTATTATAGGGTCATTTGTGGCCCCATACATTGGATTTATTGGTACACCATGGGTCCCCATTTTTTGTGAGTGGATGTTGGTGTGTTGTTGAGGAATGTGTTGTTGTGACATGTATGATGTGTTCTGATTTGCGTGTTGTTGGTATTGAAAGTTTGGATTGGGGACATGTTGGTGGGTATGAATATGGGATGAGTATGTCAGAATGTGTCCCCTAGCCATTTAGGTCAATATTTGGGGAATATGGTGACCATAAATATTTTGATGTGCGAATGGTGCCATAGGTTGTGTGTTTTGATTGCCTTGTCCAAATTGTTGGGTTTGTACAAGGGGAATGTTTTTATTTTGTCCTTGGGAGGTGATGGAATTAAGTTGTGTTGACATGTTAACATTTGGTTGTGGTCCTTGAATAAGGAGATGTCGTATACCTCCTCCCAAAGGATTATGTGAGGTACCAATGAGAGGATTTGATGAAGATGGACTCATGGTACTAGAGGTAGTCGTAAATGGAGGGTTTGAGTGGCTTGATGATGCCCCCATGGCATTTACCGTAGTGGCAAATAGAGGATTGGAATAACCTACCCACATTGTCAAGGACCCAAAGGTGGCTCTAGCCGATTGTGATGATATTGTGGACAGTGTAGGCAATGTGATGGATTGTGTTCCTCCAATGGATGTAGTGTTGATTGAATTGGAATTTTTTGGAATGTTGAAGGTAGCACTCATGGTAGTTGTGACATTTTGTGAGGTAGCATCAAAAAAGGTATTGCTTGTGGTGTTTGGAGGTTGACCACTATTGGAAATGTTATATGTATTGTTGGCATTATGGTTAGGAGATGTCGATCTCAAAGTATTAATGTCGAACCCATGGGGTAATTTAGCTCCTTGACTTAAAATTATGGCCAAATATATGTCTCTATCATATACGACTATTTGTTCTACGAAAAAGGCCGACACTGGATCTTGTGTTGCTACCTCTAGGTTTTCCTCAAGTATTTTTCCATATTCATCCTTATGTAAGAATGGTTCAAAGGGGTTGTTTGATGAGGATGGTATGGTCATGAGAGGTTGAGTATTTGTGTTGCTAAATGGGTCATCAAACATCCAATTTGGGTCATACGTGTGATTGGTGATGTTGGAATTGGAATCCTGTCCAAAGTTTTCTAGTTGTCTTTTCTTTATTTGGAGTCTAGTTTCCACCATAAAAGGAAATTTCTCAAATGAGAGTGATGAGAATGACAACTAAATGCAAGGATGATGCTAGCCTATGTTCTTTTTCTTTTTTTTTGATAATAAGGGATGAAAATGCAAGACTATGTTTTTGGATTTTTTTTTACTAAGGATTGAGATGATTAATGCAAATTCTAGGTGTAAAATGACGACTAGGGTGAATGATATCAATGTAAAGCCTAAGTGAAAATGAGGACTAAGATGGACAATGCAAAGTCTAAGTTCAAAATGAGGACTAAATTGGATAGTATTTGGAGAAAGGTTTGCCTAACCACTCTAAACTTGACTTATGTCTCAATTTTGGTTATCAAAAGGACTTGCTAAGGAGACTAAGTGACGAGGTCAAAATGACAAGTGAGCCTTCCTAACTAGACTATTGAGTTGGAGGTTCTCACAAAAGGACAATGACTAAAAAGAGGAGTAATGACCAAGTCCCAAGATAACCTAGTTTTAAAGACAATGGTTTCACAAAGTGAGGTGAGTGAGCCTAATCCAAATTCTGCCAAGATGAATCCTAAGGACAAGTTTATGCTAGAAATGACAATTATGATGCCTAGGAATGCAACTAAAAATTTAGAAAATTCATCCTATGGTGAAAATGCTAGCTAATGCATGTTTTGAGCAATTTCAGTTTTTATTTCTAACAGAGAATTTTTTGAAAAGATATTTGATAGTAGGCTAAGATGTTTGGACTTGAATTCTAGTATGAAATAGGGTTTATTGTGTTTCTAGGCAAATGCATCATTTGAGGTGGCAAATGCATTGCAGTGGTCAAATGTGGCATTCCAAGTATCAAATGCGATTCAGTTTCACAAATGCAGCTTTTAAGATGTCAGTTGCGGCTTAATATAGTAGATGTGGCTTTACAAATATCAAATGCGGTGTTTGGAGCAGTAACTGTGTTTTAGCAGAGTAGATGCATTGGAAAGATTATCAAATGTGGTGTGTTAGAGCAATTGCGGTTTAATAGATGCGGTGCAGAGTGTAAAAAGTCAATTTTTTGGATGTTTTGGTAAAAAACCTGAATTGTTTAAAGTTTGACTGTTTGTTTCCAGATGTTTGAGTGTTGTTTGTGTCGTTTCAATAACCAGAAAACACTTGGAAAAAATGATATTTTGAAAGTAATCAAACACAAAAGAGAACAAGTACAATCCTATGGTTAAGCCAGGACATTGTCCACTAGATTCCACGTGGGTTTCCCCAGCCGCATATCAGTAGCGTGTGAATTCAAAATCTTGGCTGCACGGGCTCCCCCTTATAGTGCACTCTCTTCTTAGGCCAACCAAGCTTCCAACCCCCATGAAACTCCCATGGAAAATTGATCACCTCTACTATAGACTGCGAAGATATGGATGCCTTCACACCGACCGGTGCTGCGCTAGCAAATAGAAGGTTTTTGGCTACTAAACAATGGTGTTTAATTCGGGACCCCCATTCAAGTGGCCATACATGGGGCACAAGATTCAGCTCCATTTAGGAGGCACTCCATCCTGAAGAGGTTAAGCTCAACAGGGTTTTGGGGAGTACTACTTGGTGCGTATGACACATCCGCACTCGTAATCTTAGGTTTTCCCTTAAGATTCACATTTATATACCAGTCGGGAGTAGCTTGGATTTAGCTCCGTTGCCGATTTGACTCGCCTAGAGGTGATGAAACCCCTTGGCAGGCCTAATTTCTAGAGGCAATAATCATTTCTCTTACACCCAGGATCGCATGACTGTGCAAGGGGAGAGGATACTTCAGTTATTACATCAAGGTTACACAAAACAAAGTGGGTCTAGCTTTCTGATCACCTAGTATGCACGGGGTGAGAGCATATTCACCTACCACTTTCAAACACAATCAGACAAAATTGAAAGCATGTTCATTTTAAATGCACCAAAAGAAATGTTATCTATTCTAAAAAGAACAAGCACAATGTTTTGAAATAATTCTTGGACACTCGAACCTGCAAAAGCATAAGTTAGGAGTTTTATCAACTAGTCTTGGACACACGAAATGTAACCGCCACATGCTGCAAACAAAGATTAGTAACACTAAAAACCCCTATGCTAGGCAGGATGCAGAAGAAAACTAGAATGCAGAAGAGAACCGAAATGTTAAACAACCAAGAACAGAAAATAGAGAAACCCGAATGCAGAATTTGCAAAGAAATTTTACCAGGAAAATTCATCACAATAGAGCGAATGCGTCTCTCTGTGCAGCAAATGTGGCTCGGTCTGTCAAATACGGCTTTCCTGACTACGATTGAGACATTTTTGTTGTTTAATGCATCGCAACATAGAAAATGTGACTCGACAAAGAGCGAATATGTCGTTTTGTACCTGTACTTGCAAAAAAAAGGAAAAAAAATAGAAAACCATACAAAAGCAAAAAAAATAAGTTGGGTTCACCAATGTAACAATGGGTTATTTTCAGGTAGGTTAGATGATTAATAGATTAAATCAAAACCCAAAGAAACTATGAAATACATTGAAAGCTTAAACAAATTAAAACAGTTATACATGTTACTTATTGCTTCCATGATTCATTTCCATAGCACCTTCTAGCTTGTAGCAATTGTGATTGTTGCCCTTAGATTTGTGTGTGTGAGCAAATGATTGTGACCAAGCCCTTTGCAATTTTTGAAGGATTTGAATGACAAAATGCCAATGACAAATGACTATGCCTATGACTATGACAAATGACTATAATTCCTATGACAAGTAATCCAATTCAATAAACTAAATGCCAAATATGCGAGTAAAATCTAAGCATAAATATGTCAGAATAACGAAGTGGTCCCAAAATGTGAGCAAAATTGGAATTTTATAGAAAATGAAATTTTGGATGGATGGATGAGATTGAAAGTTGATAAAGCCTAAAATTAGTGGATGAGATTTTATGTGACAATCCCTAATCAGGGTTAGGGAAAAATCATTAAATGAGAGGTCAAGATGTCATTTGAGAAAATTGAATCGACAGTCAAGAATAAATGTGATAATTAGTCAAAATGATAAAGATTTTCGAAAATCAAGAAGATAAAGACTGCTTGATTTGTAAGATTCAAAAAATCAAGAGGATAAAGGTTGAACTGAAAAGCAGATTTGAAAAATCAAGAATTTTCCCAATTACTTGATTTTTGGAAGAAGATTTACCATTTTAAATTAAATAAATTCAAAATATGGATTTTATGTGAGAGTAAATCGATTTTCAGATTATTTACCAAAATGAAGTGACAGTTAATAAAATGGAATCATTTTAAATAATTTCATTTATTTAAAATAAGAGAAATGTTAAATTATGCAATTAAATAATTAAAGATAATCATTTAATTTAGAGGATTATGATCGATAATTAAATAAATTAATAAATTCATTTAATTATGAAAAATTACTGACATACTAAATAAATAAATAAAATTCATTTATTTAATAATCAGGAAGTCATAAGAAATTAAATAAATTATGAAATTTATTTAATTGTAAGAAGATAATAGACCATTAGTGACATATTGAATAAATAAATAAAATTTATTTATTTAATAATCATGAAGAATAAAAGAGATGAATTATTTAATTAATAGTCGAATGTAGACCAAGGACATAATTAAATGTCATAATTATGCTAGGACGAAAGTGGTAAAATAGAGCTTGCAGGCCTAGGTCATTTTTTATGTGTTTACAACTTCAACAGATCTTCTGATATTAGCTCATACTGTTGCTTTACACTTTTTCACTTACACACCTTCTCACTTCTTGATCCACACACCACACACCAAAAATAATTTTCTGCTCTCACATATATATCCACTAACAATATTTTATTGCTATATGTCAGCTTCGGACAAAATATAATATTCTTCCACATGTCAGCTCAAATGATCAATTAGAATTAATGTGTACCCACACAAGTTAGCTAGACTGTAGTAGGGACCCAAATCAAAATTCCCACCATAAGAAATAGTTAAACAATAAATCATTCTATCGAATCTCTTAACTCATACACCAATTTTTGCAACACCACAAAACTTACCAATAAGGTTACATGTTTGACAAGCTTCCCTGGGGATCCACACAACAAAATAATGATCTGATGAAGTATTCAGACCAACTTATCAACCAGATACTCTATTCTTCATTCTTTCTGTCGGTAGATTACAATCTTCTACTTTTATTGCTGGTAGGAACTACTTCTAAACTGCGGACCATACTACTAACTCCAATTGCCATCAATGACAACACTAGCAACAAAAAAAAATCTCCCAAATCCATATGCCAATAATCTCCCCCTTTGGCATTGATGGCAACACTTAGTGAAAAATGACTAAGTGCCAAAACTCAAAAACACTGCTCCCCTTTTGGATGTCAAGGCATTTTTCACTGCATTCTCTCCCCCTTTGACATCAATGACAAAAACTTTAGATACTTTCTCTTCCCCTTTAATATTTTTACTGTACTCTCTCTTACTGCATTCTCTCCTCCAATTTATCAAAAAAAAAATGTTGCAACTGTTGCTAAATTCAAAAAATTATTTTATACTTATCTTTCATTTCTATGAGAAATTTCTTCCAAGAGTCCACTGCAATCCCAGTAGCAATTATCAGATTGTTATTTTATGATGTTTTGTTGATGACCTAAACAAGGGATTCAGGAATGGTAATGGATTCTTCTAGCTTTTCTCCTTTCTTCAGAACTTCAATCATTTGCTCTAATCTGCATTCAGTCTGATCCTTCACTTTCCAAAAAGTGTCCATAAGAGTGTTTCTAGCAAAGTGAACCTTTTTATGCTCAATCTACAGCTCATAAATCTTCTTCTTAACTGCTCAATCCTTGTCTTGAACCATACTGTAGTCTTGTCCAATTCTGACAAGCTCATTATCAATTTGTTCCAACTTGTCCTTGTATTTTCCAACCACATGAGGCCACCTAAGATAGTAATTGTAGATCTTGTTTGTTGAATCAATGCACTGTCTTAACACATTCATTTTCTTTTTCAGTTTGGTGAGAGATAGCCTAAACTACATCTTCATATGTGAGATTATTTCATCCTCTTTCCTGTCCAGAGGCATAGAGTCCATAGCCTCCCTGATACATTCAATCAATTCTTCTGGAAGTACATTCTACAGACTCTCCAATTCAATGTTGTTATCAATAAAGTATCTTCCTAGAATGTCCTCAATGAGGTCATGTTCATATGATGGCCCATTTATCCATATGTCAGTTATCTTTTGCATTCCATCTTCTTCCTAAACAATTTGCAATATCTTTGCTTTAAGTAAAACACCTTCTTCATCACTTTCTTTTGCTATTATCACATCTAGTTCACTTGGTTTTGGTTCATCTCTTGGTGTATATTCATCAGAGTCTTCATCCACTATATCCACAACCATCTGATCTTTACCTTTTCCCTCAACTTTTGTTGACTTAGGTGTCGGAAGAGTGTCACCAGCCAACTCTCTTTCTCTCTTCTGCTTTTTCTCTGCCTTACCGGAGGATGATCCAACTTCAAATACTTTTACCAGGAGAGGAATATCGCTTACACCAAACTTTCCTAACAAGTTCCTAAAGAAGCTTTCATAAGTTTGTTCACCATTTTCAAAAGAGTTGAAATGCTCAAAAATTTGCTTGCAAACCAACATATTTTCCTTCCATACCACATTGTCATTCTAAGGCAAGCAATTCAAGAAATACATCATAATGCATATAGCCATGGTACCAAACCTAAAAGAGTAATCTATATCCTTCGTCAATTGCACATTCTCCATTAATTGATCCTTTAGTAATCCACATAGATCAAAGTCTTCATTTTCTATTATTATCTTGTGAGTGATATACACTGCACCTACCGAGGTTGATCCTTCTCTATTTTTGAAGAAAATTTTATAAGAAATTCCATGTACAATATACCTCATTAATGGATCTTTGATTGTTGAGATTACCAGAGCCCTCTGATCTCCTATTACTCTAGTTAGGGCTTCGACTTTGACATTCTGAATCAACTTGTTTTTTCGAACAACACCAACATTGCACAATCCTATTATATTTTTGATTGCATCCTTAGAAATTTGATAGGGTTTATCCAGAGTAAGGATATCACCATACAATTTGTTCAAGATAAATCAAACTACCTCTGCATTGACGAAATGAGGAAATTCATTCCAAATGTCCAAGTTCTTATGTTTCGCTCCTCCAAGCTTCTTCAATTCAATGGTAGACAACAATTTTCTTTCATCCTTGAGCTTTCGATTACTATATTCATCCAGAGTTACTTTTCCTTTGATTTGTTTCATTTTCCATACTGAACAGGGTTCTATTGACCACATAATAAGTATGAAATTGATAATCAACATAAATACCTGGAGAGTTCACCGCTAAATTGACTTTCGCTCCTTCAAAATTTTGTTGAAAAGGTTCTCCAACTGTTCTTCTTTGATGCATGGTGAGAAATGAGGGTTCCAAATGCCCTTTTATAACTTTGCACACCTAACTTCCTTGTTGCATTAAATTCTTTTCCCTAGAAGTTCTGGTTACTCTATTTTCAAATAGCAAGAGAAAAATCCATTTGCAGACCTTCAAGAAGTGATCACCAATACATTTGAGAATGAATAACACACCAACTGACAACTTCCTACGATCCCATACCAACTACACATAGGGGGGGAAAATATTTTCATGAAGACTCCCCTAGGCCAATGGCCTGAAATCAATTGCCAGATGATTTACCAGAGGGAGCTTCTGGTATAGTCTTATTACCTTCATCAGATCCAATCTTCTTTACCCACATTTTCTTCATCTGATCTCTTATCTCTTCCACAAATTCTTTTCCTTTTCCCTTATCACCTTTCTGTGAATTTCTTCCTTGATAAATCGGACCTCTCTTATCCATGTTTTTGTTCCTGCAGAATCTTGCAATGTGACCACATTTGTTACAATTGTAGCATACTAGATTCTTCTGTCTATACCATCCATTCCACTAATTTCCTCCTAATTTGCATTGATTAGCAACATGTGCAAATCTTCCATGGGAGTAGCATTTAATGATCCTTATACTGACAAACATACTTCTGTATTCTGATGAATTATGACCAAACTTCTTGCATTTAAAACACTGACCAAAAAATGATGGAGTGCCAAAGTTTATCTTACTTCTAGATTGAGAAGCCATATGTCCAAATTTATTAAAAACAAAGCAATATCCATTAAATTTCTGAGCATTGGGTTGCCTTACCGGATATATTTTGCCTTTAATATTATTTTCAGGGTCCTTCTGTTTAGATCCAGAGCTTTCACCCTTCACATAGCTGAGACCTCACTTATCATTTACATCCTTTTGACCTTTAGTTATCTCATCAAGCCTAGCAGAACTAATCCTGAACTTCTCCTTAAACTCATTTGTAGTAGCAAGCTCATCTCTGAGAATAACTACATGTCTCTCAAGCTCTTGTTCATTGTTTTTGTATTTTTGTAGTTCAATCTTCAGTTGAATGAATCCACTATTAATTTTTTTGCATTCTTTAGATTTTTCTTTCAAGGACTGGGCCAGTTTATCCTCATTCTTCTTTCTTTCTTCAATCTCTTTCGTTATCTACATCGCCACAAATTTCGTTTCAAGCTTTAGGGTAGCATTTTCCTTAGCAATATTTTCACACTTTTATGTTATTTCTTTTAGGGTTTGATTAAGATGAACATCTTCCAGACCTTTTCTTTCTTTTTGCTTCAACTGACCACATAGTTCTTTCCTCTTTTCCCTTGACTCATTTATTTTATCCTTTAGTGATTGAATGAATTTTTCAGCAGACACAAGATTTACTTTTAGTTTCATGACCTCTACTTTAGACTGATCAAGATCATCAAGTGCCACCATAAGCTACTATTGAAGACCACCTGCATCTATTGTAATCCAAGATCCACCTCAAGTTGTTAAACTCAAAAGAGGAACAAGCTCTAATACCAATTGTTGGACACTAGGAACATTGAGAGGGGGGTGAATCAATGTTCCACAATATTTGAATTTAAAATAAGATCTTAAACTATCAACAGTAATATTTAACCCTTAATAGAATTCACAACATATAAACAGAAGGAAACATGCAAACTCATTAAAGAGATAATGTGAACACCATAACACCAGAATTTTTAAGTGGAAACCCTATTAGGGGAAAAACTATGGTGGAGATTAATCCACAAAATATACTCGGTTAAAAGTATGATCAAAAGGGAATGCACTAGCATTCAGGAACACTGCCTAGAGCTCACTGCTCCAAATAGGGAAGGCTCACTACCTTACAAAATATTTGAGATTACAAAAAAATGTTGAACTAAGAATATAACATCTACAAATGTCTGGATTCAGTTCCAATGAGGCACATAAAATAGATTTTGGACCTCTTTTCCAATTCGCACTTCTTCTCTACTCTGCTCTGCTTTCTTACATGAAAACCCTTCTATTGCACAAATATATTCCAATTCAACAGATCTTCTGATATTAGCTCATATTGCTGCTCTGCACTTTTTCTCTTACACACCTTCTCACTTCTTGATCCACACACCACACACCAAAAATGATTTTCCGATCTCACATATATATCCACTAACAAGATTTTATTGCTATATGCTGGCTTCGAACAAAATATAATATTCTTCCACATGTTGGCTCAAATCATCAGTTAGAATTAATGCATACCCACACAAGTCATCTAGATAGTAGTAGGGACACAAATCAAAATTCCCAACATAATAAATAGTTAAACAAATATTCCTCATGCATCTGGAACATGCCATACACAATAGGTCATCCATAATGAGAAAATAAACAATAAATCATTCTACCGAATCTCTTAACTCGTACACCAATTTATGCAACACCATGAAACTTACCGATAAGGTAACATACATGCTTGACAAGCTTCTCTGGGGATCCACACAACAAAATAATGATCCGATGAAGTATTCAGCCAACTTATCAACTGGATACTCTATTCTTCATGCTTTCTACCGGTAGATTACAATCTTCTACTTTTCTTGCCGGTAGGAACTACTTCTAAACTGCGGACCATACTACTGACTCCAATTGCCATCAATGACAACATTGGCAACCAAAAACAATCTCCCAAATCCATATTCCAATAGAGTAAGGAAATGATACCTTGTGATACCCGTTCTTGGTCGTCATATGCCTTGATGGTGGTACTCTTTGCTTTCTCAATAGTATCCTTTGAATAGCCTAGATTTTTTATCAACTGAAGGGTACAAATGTTCAAACCAGCACCTCCATCTACTAATACTCTTTTTGCCTTGTTCTTATGAATAATAACCTCAAGGTGTAAAGAACGGTTATGAGATGGTTGTGAGGGTAGGTCTTATTCTGAGAAGGTAAGAAGATGATTAGCGATATGGCCCACCATAGCTTGAAACTTATTTGTATCAATATCCTCAGGGACGGACGACCTGATAAAGGTTTCTCCAAGATTTCCCTATGTGTGAGGGATAGTCTCAATAGTTTTAAGATCAAATTCTGTGTGGGGATCTTCTTAAGCTGATCTAGGAGATTTTACTTGTTGGGATTTGATGTTGGTAAAGCAGGTTGTGCCTAGATTGGGATGGGACTCCTTGGATAGTAATTTTTCCACATCACGTGGTGACTCCACACTCCTCACTAGGTCCTTTGATGGTGACAACAGTGATGATGCTATCATAGGAAGCAACGATGTTGGAATAGGTATGTTGCACATTTGTGTAATCCTTAGCTTTTTTGGTATTGCCCGCTTTGTTATGATCTAGCATAGGGTTATTGTATATCTTAAGATCTTGATTCCTATTGGTACCTCAAAATATATGGTTTCATTCTCTATGAGGTCTTGGATAATGTTTTTGAGCCTCATGTAGTTTGTTGTTTTGTATCCTTTGATTTTGTGAAAGTCACAAAGGTCATTCTTGTTGTACCAAGATGGTTTCTCTTCTGGTTCTTGGTAGTTTTCAAAGTTGTGAAGTGTTATCAAATTTGAATCTACCAAATTTTTCATGATGGTTTTGATGGTTTCAAATAACTATGTGTACTTGTGTGTAGGATAGTTGTTCTTGTTAGGGGTTTTCCTTTGTTGTGATTCGGTGTTGTTGATCTAATTATTCTAAGGGAGTGTTGTTTGTTGCATAGTTGATTGAATGTTAGCAACGTGAGTGTTGTTTGGCCTATGAGAACTTAGGACCACCTTAGCATCTACCACACCATCATTTTTTACGTTCTTGTTCTTAGCCCACACACGAGGCTTGTCGTTTGAATTGGTTGATGGATGGTTGTCTTTATAAGCTTGAGTATTCCCCTATGAGATTAGAGCTCTCTTGATGTTAAGAGCTCTCTTGATGTTAAGGGCTCTACAGACAAGCTCATCATAAGATGTGATGCACTACATTTTCAAGTGGAAGGATAGATCTGGATCTAGATTTTCTATGATGATTCCCACTTGTTGTTCATCGGGAAGAGGTCACCTGCTCTTACTAGCCATTTGTCTCCATTGTTTCAAGAAATTAGCAAAAGTTTCTCCTTTTTTTTGCTTGAGTGTATAACTCTTCTAGGCTTACATCCATGTCAAGGTTAAAGAAGTGATTGATGAATTTATTGGTAATTTCTTGAAAAAATTTGATACTAGGAGGAAAATAAGAAAACCAATCCATGGCAGGTCCTGTTAAACTTTGAGGGAAGAGGCGCATTAAATATGAATCATTATAGGTCACCTGCATAAACATGACATTAAACTCTTTGACATGGTCCAGAGGACTTCCTCTCCCTTTGTATTTGTCGAATTTTAGGATTTCAAAGTTAGGAGGGAATGGTACCATTGCAATATTTTGATCAAATAGATAAGGAAGTAGATTTTGTGTATGGGGTTTCTTTGCCTTTCCCATCTAAAGGCCTTGTGTTTCTTGTGATAATTCCTTAAGTTGTGATGCTAGATCATATTATAGGTTTGGTGGAGGAACATACTATGGTATGATGGATGTGTTTTGATATGATAAGGTGTTGGCGTATGGTGGCGTGAGATTTTGTGAAGGTGATTGGGGTATTGATGTATATGTTCCTAACGCGTTTGTATTGATGATGTTCAATTGAGGGTTGTAATAGGAACTTTACTATTGTTGTTTTTGTTGTTGTTGGGCATACTATTGAGTTAGTAAGGCTTGATGTTGAGCTTGTTGTTGGTGTTGTTCCATAAGAGCTTGTTGTTGGGCCTGTTGTTATTATTGTGCTAAGGCTGTTTGATGGGCTTGATGTTGTTTTTGTTGTGCTGCTAGGAATTCTTGGTGTGATTGATGTCATTGTTGTGCTAAGGATGCTTGTTGTGCTTGATGTTTTTGTTGTGCTAAGGCTTCTTATTGTGTTGCTAAGGCTGCCTATTGTTGTGCTTCTAGGGTCGCTTGTTGTGCTTGATGTTGTTGTTGTGTTAAGGCTGCTTGCTATGATTGATGTTGTTGTTGTGCTAAGGCTACTTGCTTTTGTTTGTGTGCTGCTAGGGTTGCTTGTTGTTGTTGCTATGGTTGGATGACTTGTTGATAAGCTTGTTGTTTTTGTTGTAGGGATAAGGCATGCACTTGTAATGTAGGATCAGGTGGTTGTTGGGATATCTGTGAAGGATTGTGGGTATTGATGTTTTGAGTGGGTAGTAGATTGGTGATGAGAGGTTGGGGTTCCCCTTGGTTCAACATTCCTTGTAAGATAACGGATTGAGGTGGAGGAATGTACATTTAAAACCCCATTTGATTTTGCATGTTGAAGGGGAAAGATTGGGATGGTGCCATTAGATTTTGCAATAGGAATGACACACTAGGACCTTGAGTCCATTGTTTAAAATGGTTTCCTTGTCCCATATCTTGAGAATTTCCTTGTGTTAGGGACGTAGATAAGGTATTACCCATGTTGGTGGGATTCATGACCAAGGGATTGTTTGGAGATGGGTTGATAATGGATGGGATAGATGTGTTTTGTGAAACCAATGGTATGGATGAAATGGTGGGAGGATTGGGTAAAGATGTCCCTATCTGCATTAAAGGTTGACTATTTGGTATGGTATTGACATGCCCTTGTGTTATGTTTTGAGACACTTGGTCCACACTTCTTTGCTTGATGGGGGGCACACTTATGGTAGTCATGGGTATGGATGAAGAGGGATGTCCTCGATATGTGGAAGTTATTGTGGAGTAATGAAGTTCAAGGGATTTTAATGGTTTTTTGGGATCTTTAAAAATGAGAGGAGGACCAAAGGTAGGTATCCAAGTGGTTGTGTGAGATGGAGAGTTGGTTTCAAGGGTACCCACAAGTGTGTTGCTTTCAAATGGAAGAGTATCACCAAAGTCCTTAGCAAGGATTGTTGCAAGACTAGGAATGTATGTTTGATTTAGCCCTAGTGATGGAGTTGTAAAGCCTTGTGTCAAATTTTGTGTAACAAATGATGGGGAGATAGGAGCTACGTTTTCAAAGGCTTGAAGTTCCATGATTTCCTCCTTAGTAAGTTAAAATGGATTGTTTGTGATGTCTTCTATCTCATATGTGTAAGGAAAATTAGGTGCGAAAACAACTCTCCTAACGTCAAAACCTCAGGGAAGAATGTAGATATACTCTTAATTTTTCAATTACAGTTCAATTAAGATGCACTTTGAAATAAATAGCAGAAACAGAGAATTAGACAAATACAAATGAACACAAGATTTACGTGGGAAAACCCTTATGGGAGAAAAACCCACCACACTAAGAGAAGTCACTTTGTATTACAGTAAAAAATAATTACATACAGAGTTCTAACTTATCTTTCTAATGCCAGATTACAGTAGCTTTCACAATGACCAATCCTGTACAGGAACCTTCAAGTTACAATCTTTTCATAATAGAAATCACTCTAATACAATTTGAACTGTTCACACAATTGTTCTTCAAACCAACCGAACCAACGAGCATCTACAACTTCAAACTATATTCATGTCATTCCCTGTCTGTTGAGCTTCCTCTCAGAACTGCCACAACAAACTATCTTCCAACAGTTCCCATTCGGCTTCTCTAATTGGTCCACAAGACTCCACATAGGATGGTAAAACAGTCAAAAGGCAATCAAGTTGTGTTGGCATATCGGTGAGACACTGACCATGTCACCCCGATGCCAACACAGTCAGCATTTGATATCGCCAAGAGTTCATCCTATCGGCAAGACATTTTACCGAGCTCACAAGTTGCATCGACTTCAGTTTTCCTTTCGGCAAGACTATCGCTCTTCGATGAGACCACATACTGATATTCAAAGTCACATCAAATTTTCATACCATTGGAAAAACATTTCTCTCTCACTAAGACCTCCCACTGAGTCTTCATGTTGTTCTAAAGCATCCACCAGTCAGCGAGACTCATCGCTTTCGCTAGGACTTCATACTGAGGTCCATAAGTCACATAGACATGAGTATTCACATCGGTAAGACAATCGTCTTTCGCTGAGACATCCTATCGAGTTCTTTATGTTACTCTAAAGCCTCAAGTCATACCAAAAAGTTGGCAAGGCTTCTTTCCATTGTTAAGACCTCATAGCGAGATCTTTTGTGCTACCCCGAGTGTACATCGTCGGTGAGACATTCCTTATCAATATAAGTCATACTGAACTCCAAGACTTTCCTCGAAGACTTCAAACTAAACACTGTCAGCAAGACATCCATATCGGTAAGACTTCTTACTGATCCATCTCATTTTATACTAATGTATACTGTTGGTGAGACAAAGTAACTATTGCTAGGAGTTTATAATGAAACCTATGAGTTACCCCAAAGACACCAAGTGAATGCTATCAGCGAGACATTGTATCGATAAAACCTCATACCGAAACCTTAAATCTTTCAGCCAAGTCTCTCCAATATATGATAGAATGGCCTGTCGGCCAAAGATCTCCACTCGGTAAGACTTCTTACCAAGCCACCATAGGTTATCCTGATGACTTCAATGAATAAGCGTTCGGCGAGACTCCTGCAAGGTCACAGCGACCTATACAAAACACAATGTTTCAAAGCTGCTAGTTAGCCAGACATTAAAAATATCACCGACTTGGCTCCAATAGAGGTTATAGCCTATGATGATTTAGGCATATATTTCCAACAATCTCCCACTTGACGAAGATCACACAGGCACCTCCAGAGCACAACAAAACTTATTGAAAATCATGGGCACTAAGGCCCATTGAATTGGCACACCACCTGAACTTGTTTGTGCTCACTGGCTTCGTCAATGCTTCTGCAACATTCTCCAGAGTATCATTTTTTTCCAAACTGGCCTTTCCATCCTCCACCATATCTCGTACAAAGTGGTACTGTACATCTATATGTTTTGTCCTTGCATGGAAAGTAGGATTCTTTTCCAGAAAAATTACACTCTGACTGTCACAAAAAATAGTTATTTTTCCTACATCAAAACTAATGTTAGAACACAAATGTTTTAACCAAACTGCTTCTTTACAAGCATGAGTAGCTACCATGTATTCAGCCTCTATAGTGGAAAAAGTGACTACAGCTTGCCGCTTACTCATCCAACTCACTGCACCACCATTCAACATGAAAGTATATCCACTGGTGGACCTCCTACTGTCAATGTCCCCTGCCCAATCAAAATCCACATAGCCTCGAATACTGAGAGTCCTTTGTGATTCAACTAGGTTCCCATGGTAACACAAAGCAAAATCTGAAGTTCCCTTCAAATATCTAAAAACTCTCTTTACAGCATCCCAATGTGTCCTTCTAGGATTATCCATAAACTGACTAAGAACTCCCACTACTTGGGCAATTTCTGGCCTTGTACAGACCATTGCATACATAAGACTTCCAACCGCACTAGCATAGGGTACACTGGTCATGCCCTCCATCTCAGTAGGATATTTTGGACAGTCTTCAACAGATAGCTCTGTTCCATGCAAGACCGGAACAACTAGCTAGTTGCAATCATTCATGCAAAATCTCTCTAGAACAATCTTGATATACTTACTCTGACTGAGCCAAAGTTTTCTACTATTCTTGTCCCTGGTTATCTCCATCCCCAGAATATACCTTCCTGCACCAAGATCTTTCATTTTGAACTTAGTGGACAACTAATACTTAGGATCAGAAATCATTAGCTTACTATTGCCTATGAACAACATATCATCAACATAGAGAGCAATAATAAGAACTTGATCACTTTCAACTTTATAATAGACATAATGATCATATTTTCATCTTACAAATCCCAAAGAAGTATCAAATTTCTGGTACCACATTCTAGGTGACTGCTTTAACCCATACAAAGACTTTTTTAACTTGCAAACCAATTTCTCTTTACCTTTTTCAACAAAATGCTCAAGTTGGGACATATAGATTTCTTCTTCAAGATCACCATGAAGAAATGTTGTCTTCACATCCATCTATTCCACCTCTAAGTCATATGCTACTGCAAGTAACAAAAAAAATATGATAGACATCAGCTTAGCTATAGGAGAGAAAATCTCCCCATAATCAATTCCCTCTACCTGGGAATAACCCTCAGCAACCAATCTTGCCTTGTACTTTTCCAAACTGCTATCCAGACCAATCTTCTTTTTAAATACCCATTTGCAGCCCATAACTTTTCTGCCTTTAGGCAATGGAACCAAACTCCAGGTATCATTCTTTTCTAATGATGTTATTTCTTCATTCATGGCTTCCAACTAAGAGTTTGAATCAGACATTCTAAATGCCTCTTTTATAGTCCTAGGCTCATCAGTGCTAGAAATTAAAGCATAGGCACAAGTAGAATCTATCAAAGAGAACCCATACCTATCAGGTTGTTTTCTTTCATGGGTTGACCTCCTCACTTGCTGAGGCTGAGGTTCTTCTTCTTCTTCAGAACTTTTAGAACTACTTGAGCTCTCCTCAGTCTCAAGTACATTTTGAATTTGCAATTCCTCTTTATCTGGTGTAGGAGGAATTCCAACTACATCCTTATTGTTTTCTGACTTTGTCTCTGACTGTAGATCCAAGGTAGAAGGCTTCAACTCATGAAATATTACACTTCATTGTATACAACCTTCTCAGATCAAGATTCCAAAGCTTGTATCCTTTTATGCCAACACTATAGCCAATAAAAATACATTTGATAGCCTTGTTCTCCAATTTAGATCTTTTCTCATACGACACATGAGCATATGCCTCACAGCCAAAAACACGAATATGTCTTAAAGAGGGCTTATTACTAGACCACGCTTCCAGAGGTGTTTTCTCAACCAGAGCAGAATTTGGAGAATGATTAATCAAGTAACATGCAGAAGCAACAACCTCAGACTAGAACTTCTCCTCCAAGCTAGCACTACTCAGCATACTTCATGCTCTCTCCATCACTGTCCTACTGAACCTTTCTGCAACTCCATTTTGTTGCCGAGTATAGGTGTAGTCGTATGCCTTTTAATCCCATGGTCTTTACAGTACCTCTCGAAGTCATCAGAACAAAATTCACCGCCATTATCAGTCCTTAAGCATTTAATTTTTCTTCCACTCTTATTTTCTACAAGGTTCTTAAATTCCTTAAATCGACTAAATACTTCTAATTTACTTTTCAAAAAATAAACAAATGTTCTTCTCGAATAATCATCAATGAATGATACATAATATCTTGACTTAGAAAAAGAAGGAACATTCATTGGACCAAATACATCATAATTAATATAATCTAGCAAACCAGAAGATTTATGAGGATTGGAATAAAATGAAACACGATGTTGTTTTCCATATATACAGTGTTCACAGAATTCAAATTCAAGGTTACAATCTTCAAGCCCCTCAACCAGGTTTTTGTTCTTCAAGGTTTTTAAACCTTTTTCTCCTATGTGGCCTAGCCTATGATGCCAGAGCATAGTCTTTTCTGCTATAATTTTAACTTCCATAGAGTTTACACAATTAGGAACATTTCCCTCTTTTCCTCCATGAGTAGCTTTATGTGACTTTACAGAGACATTGTTACATTGAACAACATGTGCATCGAGCTTGTACAAGGTACCAATATGAGCACCCCTTGCTAGCACCATTGAGCCTCTAGTCATCTTGCAGCCATTTCCAGAGAACATGACTTGCACTCCAATATCATTCATCATACTTACAGAAAGTAAGTTTCAAGCCAGACCTGGTATATGCATTACATTATTGATTCCCTTCACTCTGCCATCGGGGAATTGGATTCTGACTCTTCCACGACCAACAATCTCTAAAGTTGAATCACTTGCAAGTACACCTTTCCACCATCATATTCTTCATACTTTGTAAACCAGTCTCTATGAGATGTCATGTGGAAAGATGCTCCAGAATCAATCAGACATCATCTGATGCCTATGTAGCCAAGGTCGCAATGAAGGCGTCTCCATCACTGTAAGAAGAATCATTTTCAAAAGAATACTTCTTCTTCTTCTTCTTCTCCTCTTTACAATCCTTTTGGACATGACCAGGTTGCCCATAGTTCCAACATTTCACCTTGGACTTCTTGCCAGGAGACTTTGATCTCCCCTCGATTTTGATTTGGACTTCTTGTCCTTCTTCTCCTTTCTCTTTTGACCTTCCTCTAACAGCAAGGGCCTCCTTCGTCATCTCAGAAGATTCCCTTCTCATTTCTTCTGATAACAAAGAAGCAACAACATCTTCCATCTTGAAACTGGATGTTGTAATCCCAATAGCCATCACAAGGTGATCCCATGAATCTGGAAAAGAACACAATATCAACATACAGTGATCCTCTTCATCAATCTTCACACCAACAGATGTTAACTGTGCAATCAGTATGTTGAATGCATTCAAATGATCAGCTACAGACCCTCCTTCCTGCATTCTCAAAGTGTACAACTTCTCCCTCAGGAATAGTTTATTCACTAAGGACTTCCCTTGATAAATAGATGTCAGTCTCTTCCATAAGGAAGATGCAATCTTCTCTTCATGCACATTGAGAAGAATGGAGTCTGCCAAATAGAGCCTTATCAGCCCCTTGGACTTTCTATCTACAAGGTCCCAATCTTCTTGCTTCATAACTGTAGGTTTAGTTCCAGACACAGCAAGCCACAAATCACGATCCACTAAGAGATCCTCCATTTTGAGTTTCCACAACTCAAAATTGCTGCCATTGAACTTCTCTATTTCAATCTTTCTTGACGTGCTAGCCATCTCAATCTATAATTCAAAATTGACAAACTTCTACAAGACTCCCATCGAATAGAAATTGACTCAAAAAACCCAACGTACCCACAAGGATAACACAACTAGCCAGGCTCTGATACCACTTGTAAGGAAAATTAGATGCGGAAACAACTCTCCTAACATCAAAACCTCAGGGAAGAATGCATATATACTCTTAATTTTTCAATTACAGTTCAATTAAGATGCACTTTGAAATAAATAGCAGAAACAAAGAATTAGAAAAATACAAATGAACACCAGATTTATGTGGGAAAACCCTTACAGGAGAAAAACCCACCACACCAAGAGAAGTCACTTTGTATTACAATAACAAATAATTACATACAGAGTTCTGACTTATCTTTCTGATGCCAGATTACAGCAGCTTTCACAATGACCAATCTTGTACAGGAACCTTCAAGTTACAATCTTTTCAGAATAGAAATCACTCTGATACAATTCGAACTATTCACACAATTGTTCTTCGAACTAACCAAACCAACGAGCATCTACAACTTCAAACTATATTCATGTCATTCCCTGTCTTTCAAGCTTCCTCTCAGAACTTCCACAATGAATTGTCTTCCAATGGTTCCCATTCGGCTTCTCTGATTGGTCCACGAGACTCCACATAGGATGGTCAAATGGTCAAAAGGAAATCAAGTTGTGTTGGCATATCGGTGATACACTGACTGTGTCTCCCCGATGCCAACATAGTCAGCATTCGATATCACCAAGAGTTCATCCTATCAGCAAGATGTTTTACCGAGCTCACAAGTTGCATCAACTTCAGTTTTCCTTTTGGCAAGACTATCGCTCTTCCGTGAGACCACATACCAATATTCAAAGTCACATCAAAATTTCATACCATTGGCAAAACATTTCGCTCTTGCCAAGACCTCCCACCGAGTCTTCATGTTGTTTCGAAGCATCCACCAGTCAGCGAGACTCATTGCTTTAGCCAGGACTTCATATCGAGGTCCATAAGTCATATAGACATGAGTATTCACATCGGCAAGACAATCGTCTTTCGCTGAGACATCCTATCGAGTTCTTTATGTTACTCTGAAGCCTCAAGTCATACCGAACAGTCGGCAAGACTTCTTTCCATCGTTAAGACCTCACAGCAAGATCTTTTGTGCTACCCCGAGTGTACACCATTGGTGAGACATTCCTTATCGATATAAGTCATACCGAACTCCAAGACTTTCCACGAAAACTTCAAACTAAACACTGTCGGAAAGACATCCATATCGGTAAGGCTTCTTACCAATCCATCTCATGTTATACCGATGTATACTATCGGTGAGACAAAGAAACTATCGCCAGGAGTTTATAACGAAACCTCTGAGTTACCCTAAAGACACCAAGTGAATGCTATCAGCGAGACATTCATATCAGTAAGACCTCATACCGAAACCTTAAATATATTTCAGCCAAGTCTCTCCAATATACGATAGAATGGCCTGCCAGCCAAAGATCTCCACTCAGTAAGACTTCTTACAGAGCCACCATAGGTTATCCTGATGACTCCAATGAATAAGCATTCGGCGAGACTCCTACAAGGTCACAACGACCTATACAAAACACAATGTTTCAAAGCTGCTAGTTGGCCAGACATTAAAAATATCACACCAACTTGGCTCCAATAGAGGTTACAGTCTGTGATGATTTAGGTATATATTTCCAACAATATGGTCTTGATGGAGATGATTGTTGTTGTGATGGGGTAACTTTATTTCTTGGATCAAATTTTAGAGGATTTAGATCACTTGAGGTAAATGTAACTTTGGTTTTCTCCATGATTCTCTTGTGTTGTGATCTTTTCTTTACCATAAATTTGGGTCACCTTTCAGAGAGTTATGTTGATATTTGTAATGTTTGAACTCTCTAGTTGACTCAAATCTAGGTAAAAGGTATGCTTTAAGTCTTTTTGGAGCAATGATGATAATGGGGGATGAAAAGATGGGTGATGTGGGGAGTTATTTTTACAAATGTTTTGGGACAACACTTTTGACTTAAGTTTGATATTTTGATGTTAGGATAAATGATGTTTGTGAACTTGGAAATCTTTAGGGTAGACTCGTGACCTTCAAGATAGACTAGTTCAAAGATGATAACTAACTCAACCAAATGCATGGAAAAGGATACATTTCGCATACAAAGTAGCTAAGTTAGGGGTTGGTTTGATAGATTTTTAAGTCAAAAAGTGTTGGTGTATTCAAAAAATTTGCAAAGTATGGTGAAGTGAATGTTAAAGTAAAAGGTTTATTACTTAATTATTTTAATTAACTTACCTTTTATATTTCTCTTAAGATTAAAGTAGTTTGCATTTTGTAGGCATTTAATAATTATTCTAATTATTAAATGCTCCCTTTTAGGTTACACTTTAGGGTTTCTTGATCTCCTTCATAAGGATTGATCTCTTTGTATTATTTCATTTAGTTAATGCAATTTCTCTTGAAGCTTATAGAGCACCTTTTCTTTTGTCTCCATCTCTTCCTTTCTGTGACAAGTTATTTGCATGCAGGTGATCTCCAAGTTCTATGAAGTTGGCTTTCTCAACTTCTACATGGTATTAGAGCTCCAGACCTGTTACTTCCTATTCATTTTTTTTAAAATATTTTTGGAGCTTCAAGGGTTTGGGGTTTTTCTTTTTTGATCTAGGGCATACTTGTTTGATTGGAGTCTTTTGAGTCCAAACAAACCTCGCCATTGAGTCCACAGTGGTCCAAAACCCCACAAATTCCTATTCATTCATCCATTTTGGACAAAGTTGATCGGAGAGGCAAAAAAAAAATTCCAAAGAGATCGTACGGCCTCCCCAGCACAAGTTTCGAGGAAAAATTTTCAATAAATAAATAAAATCAAAGTTTTTTTCAAAAAACTTGCACTACCCATTCAGAAGGGCCGAGCCACTAGCTCATCGCCTGCCGGCCACTAGTAGTGGTGACTTTTCCACCCACCACCATCGTTGCTCCCCACCACTGCTCCACCAGTCTCTAGCCCCCACAGGCGTTACAAGCCCAGGATGTGGTCATATCGAGAACCGGGATCCCCATGCCCAGCCCCCGCTGAATGACCCAACACTAGCGACGGTCACATGGGTGACCAGCAGCTTCGACTCTAGCCCCCAGTCGCCAACCCCTAGTCCTGCATGTGACCAGGGGCCCATTTTTTTAGCCCCTGAGGGCTCCTAAAGGGCTTATGGGGCTTTTTTGAGCAACTTTCACAAAATCGGGTGTAAAATTGTCATACGAGCTCGGATTTTCAAAAAAAAAAGGTGTCAGAAAGCTGGTTTTGAGCCTGATCCAATGGTGGAGGTCTAATTTTTTTTTTCCCATTTTGATGCTTTATTTGTCAGTAAAATCTAGAACATGTTTTTTGCACTCCTGAGGGCGTAACTTTTGCGTCTGCACTCCATTTTGTGAAAATGAATAGGCATTGGAAAGGTGGTTCTGTGCTCTATCAAGATCTTCAATTTGTTTCATCAAAAAATTTATTAGGTACATAGAACATTGTATGAAACATATTTTTCTTTTTCTAGCATTTCAGCCTTAAAAATTGTCCTAGGGTTTGGGTTCTTGTGTTGTGGTGGGTGTTTTTTCTTACTTTCTATAATTTACATCAAAAAACCGGAAACCTCTTTCATAAAGCACATTTTAAAAATCATTCATTATGGTGGACTCTTCTTCTATTGAGTGCCTTACCGCACACAATTATCACACCTGGAAGGCACAAATGACCAGACTTCTCATGTCAAAAGGGTTATGGTCATGTTTGAATGATGTTCAACCTTAGTTGACATGAAAATTTGAGATCTTTTAGCACAGGAACAAAATGGATGACGCCATGGGTTTGTTATCCTTGCATGTTTTAGATAGTCTTCTATTCCATCTAGAGGTTTGTGCAACTCCTTGCGCTATGTGGTTGAAGTTTGAAACTCTATTTGGCACCATTAATTAGTTTTGAGCACTTCATATTGAGGTTGAATTGAATTCCTTAGTACCTAATTCATATCCTACCATTGAGGATTTTTTGATGAAGTTCAAATCACTGAGGTCATTGCTACAGGGTTGTAGTAAGAACAAAATAGATGAGGAGTGCATTTACCTAATTCTTTCTAAGCTTCGTGGTCCTTTTTAGATATTCTCTTCAACATTTTATTCCACCATGAATGCATTGGGTGCACACTTTACCATGCCTAATTTTGAGGTGTTATGTGATCGGTTGACACAAGAGCAGGCCAATATATCACAGTTGGATGCTCTCTTAGGATCTAAGAACCAAGCATTGGTAGCTCAGTCATCTAAAGGGAAAAAGAAGCAGAAATCGAAGCCCAAGACATATTCAAAAGGCACTGAGATTTCCTTTGAGCAACCTCCTAAGACTGATTCAAAACCACAGTCCTATCCTAAGTAGGGAAAATCTTCGAAGTCTGGTGAGTCTTCCTCCAAGACTAAGAATAAATCAGGTGATCCTTGTAGTTTTTGTGGCAAGGAAGGACATCGAGTTTCCAGTTGTTGGAAACTATTAGAGGCTTTAGAGGAAGCCATGCAGCAACATAATATCACCTCACCTCAATCTCCTTCCCAACCCATAGGGAAAGGTCATGCTCTTTCTACATGAGCCTTGCCTTTAGGATGCACTTGGATTCTAGATTCTGGTGCTTCTCACCATATGACACACACTCCGGATTTTGTCACCTCACTTGCCCTTAGTGGCACTACACATATTGTAGTTGGTGACTCCACACACCTTTCAATTCAAGGTTCAGGTACTATTTCATTGGATGGTGGTTGTCTTCAGGATGTGCTTCTAGTTCCTGATATCTTGACAAACCTTCTTTATGTTTATTAGATTTTCCATTCCGGCTCTGGTAAGATAGTTGAGTTCTCACCACATGATGTGGTTATTCAAGACCTTCATGATCTTGATTTGGTTGTGGCTATTGGGAGTGTTGATTCTGCATCTCACTTATACAAATTTGATGGCTTTGAGAGTTCAGACAGTTCAAGTTCCTCTCTTATAACACATGCAGAATCATTGAGCAGGCTTTGGCATGAGAGTTTTAGCCATGTCAATTACAAATATCTACAACAGATGAGTACTCAAACACTTGTGATTGGGCTCCCTCATATTTCCTATACTAATGGTATATGCCGAGGTTGTGTCCTTGGAAAAAATCACCGAGATTCTTTTCCTATAGGTAGAGCCACACATGCTAAGGACCCTTGTAGTTGGTACATAGCGATCTCAAGTCCTTTCTGACTCCTTTTTTAGGGGTCCGATATGTGCTCACTTTTATTGATGACTTCTCTAGACATACATGGGTGTACTTTCTTAAGTACAAGTCTGATGTCTTTGATTCATTCAGGATCTTTAAGACATTTGTGGAGAAGAAATCTAGAATTTCTATCAAGAGGATACACATAGATAATGGGGGGGAGTATGTTAATCAGGCTTTTAGGGATTTTTGCACTGAGCATGGTTTGCAGCATCATTTTACAGTACCTTACACCCCTTAGCAGAACAGTGTTGCTAAGAGAAAGAACAAAACCTTACGGGAGATGGGAAATTGTATGATACAATCTCAAGCTATGAGTTCTTCATTTTCGACTGAGGCAGTCAATTGTGCAAATTATATTCAAAATCGGATGCCTCATAAGGTATTGTGACATATGAATCATGAGGATGCTTGGACTCATGTCAAGCCTAATGTTTCTACATTTTGAGTTTTTGGTAGTGAGGCTTGGGAATTTATTCCTGATGCTCAGCGGAAATCCATGGAGAGGAAGAGCTGACCACTCATATTTTTTGGCTACTATGAGGATGTTAAGGTGTACAGGTTGTTTGATCCTAATTCCAGAGAGATCTTGTTTAGGCGAGATGTCCAGTTTGATGAGCACTTTCCTCTAATGGATTCTACATCACCAACTTCTCCCTCACTGCCTACTCCTCCCTCTTCATCTCTTGAGGATGATGCAGATGATGATCCACCATCTCCACCACCACCAGGCACTCAACATTTTCCTAGGTGGGCCCATGTTACTATTGAGGCAGCTGGTTCTTTGGAAGGTGATCCTATAGATACTCGTTGTACTCGTGCTCAGACATCTGGTTCTAGTCTTTTGAGTCATGCCATTTCAGATGATCCTCAAAAATTTTAAGAGGTGACAAGTCACCTTGAGTAGGATAGGGCCATTGATGAGGAGTATTCTTCTTTGATGAAGAATCATACTTGGGATCTTTTTCCTCTTCCTAAGGGAAGAAATTTCGTTTGGTGCAAGTAGGTGTACCATACCAAGTATGTTGCAGATGGTTTGATTTATAAGTATAAGGCATGTCTTGTTGCGAAGGGGTTTTCTCAGGTAGAGGGTATTGAATACTTCGAGACCTTTTCTCCTGTCGCCAAGATGAACTCTATTCACTTTATACTTTCCCTTATAGCTTCACAGGGATGGGCAGTGTTTCAAATGGATGTGAAGAGTGATTTCTTGCATAGAGACCTACATGAGGAGATCTATATGGATCAGCCTCAGGGTTTTGTGCAGGACTATTCCTTGGTTTTTAGACTTCGGTGTTCATTATATGGTCTAAAACAATCCCATCGGGCTTGGTATGAGAAGATGGACTCTTTCTTGCTTTCCTCTCACTTCACACGTCATTCCAATCACACAATGTACATTCAGCATCAGGAGGGTGATATTTTGATTCTTGTGCTATATGTTGATGATCACATTCTTATAGGTAGCTCATCCTCCATGATTCAGAGTGTTCAGAGAGATTTGATGGAGCAGTTTGAGATGATAGATCTTGGTCTTTTGCACTTCTTTCTGGGTCTACAGGTTATTTAGTCTTTAGATGGGATTTCTATATTTTAGTAAAATTATTCTCTTGATATGCTTTAGCGATTTGGAATGCTTGATTGCAAGCCTTCCCCCACACCATTTCAATCAGGTGTTATTTTTTCTTCCATGTGTACAACTCCTTGAGTAGATTTCACTTTATACACGCAGTTGGTTGGTAGTTTGTTGTACCTAACTCATTCACATCCTGATATTTCCTTTATGGTTGGCCTTGTTTCTCGGTTCTCCCATGATCCTCATGAGAGCCATTGACAAGTAGCCAAACATATCTTGAGGTACATTCGAGGCACCACTCATTATGGCATTCACTTCACTTCAGGATCCCCTCACATTGTTGGCTTCACTGACTTAGATTGGGCTGGTGATGTCAATGATCGGAAGTCTACTTCTGGCTTTGTTTTTTTCCTTGGTTCTAGTCCTATCACATGGTCTTGCAAGAAGCAGTTTGTTATTGCCTTATCATCTATAGAGGTTGAGTAACAAATAGGAGTGTTAGCTAGTTAGGAGATTCTATGGCTTTGGTAGTTGATGATAGAGTTTGGGTTTCCTCCTGATAGTCCCACTATTCTTTAGTGTGACAATCAGAGTGCCATTCATATTTCTCACATCCTAGTGGAGCATCAGCGGACTAAGCACATTGAGATCCACATGCACTTCATCAGGCAGTTGATTTAGGATGGTTCTCTCATCTTGGAGTGCATTCCTACAGAGGAGCAGGTTGCAAACATCTTCACTAAACCTTTAGCATTTTCGTGCTATCTTCAGTTGTGCTCCATTCTTGGGGTGAAGGAAGTTGTCCTTGGGGGTCTCTGTGAGGCCTTCATGTTTTTTTTAGCATATTTTTTCATCTCTTTTTCGAGAGGAGTTTTTCCCACTGGATTTTCTCCTTTAGTCCACTTTATAGAGATTTGGTTGTGATTGGATACCTCATCAAGCCTAGTTATCGGGACCCAAGTTTGCTTTCTAGCTTTTAGTTGCATTTCTTGCATGCATTTAATTTGTAGCTACTCCCTAAGTTCATCTTAAGGGGGGTGTTAGAGTAAAAGGTTTATTACTTAATTATTTTAATTAAGTTACCTTTTATATTTCTCTTAAGATTAACTTAGTTTGCATTTTGTAGGAATTTAATAATTATTCTAATTATTAAATGCTCCCTTTTAGGTTACACTTTAGGGTTTCTTGATCTCCTTCATAAAGATTGATCTCTTTGTATCATTTCATTCTGTTAATGCAATTTCTCTTGAAGCTTGCAGAGCACCTTTGCTTTTTTGTCTCCATCTCTTCCTTTCTGTGATAGGTTATTTGAATGCAGGTGATCTTTGGGTTCTGTGAAGTTAGCTTTCTCAACTTCTATAGTGAAGGATGAAATTTTGATGAAGTGGTGGATGAAAAGTTTGATCCAATGTTGACCTAAAGTGAACCTTTGTTAGATAAGACCAAGGTAGTGAGAAACATGTTATACCTCTAAATTTTTCAACTCCTACAGACTCAATGATTTAGAAAAGTTGTTGATGCTAAAAAAGATGAGGGTTTTGACTCAAAAAATGTATACATGTCTGGATGTTTCCTTAGTGAATGTTCATAAAAGTTTATTAACAACTTATTTCTATTTTGGTAGAGTGCCAAAATGTGATTTTTTATTGCTTTTGAACTGTGATGCCTAAGTTTAAAGTGACGACTAGTGGACCTTCTTTTGGGGATTTTAATTTTACGTGAGATCATTTAGACAAACTTAGGATCATGTAAAAGAGGAAATTTATTGTCACGCAGGTGGTGGTAATATGGGCCTTCCAACCTCAATATCAACTTGTTCCTCTTCTTCTTCTAATATTGTTGTTGTGTTTCTCCACTAGGTCTAGGTGTTTCTTTGGTTTCAAAAGTGAATCTTCTCAAACTACTAATTATGTCAGTTTTTTCCCTGTTAATGAGTTCAAAGTTTGGGTGGATAATAGAACCTTTGAGATCAGGTTGTTCAACGAGAGCAATCGGTCTCCAAATAGTCATGTGGGGTTGAAATTTTCAATTTATCTTGCTTAAGTGAATTTATTTTACCACAAACACTTGTCTTAATTAAGTTTTCAAACTAAATGTTTATGTCAAAAACATCATAACTTTCACAATGCCTACTTTGTGACAATCATGAGGTTGAAGCCATAATTTCCAATGTTGTCTTTGGAAAATATGGATTGAGATATAAGTCAAGATATTTAGAAATCTCTAAGGATAGAAATCCTTAGTACAATCAGTAATATCAAGGCTACTTCAAAAGGTATCCATATTTAAGCCAAAGTGTTTGAAATTTTTAGGAAGATAGTGAATGTTTATTTGTAATGTTTTGGAACCAAGAAATGTATTAAACTGACTCACAATCATTTACAATCTTAGGTTGAAATGGCCATACTTGTTGAGTCCCCACTCAGATTTCTCCAAACACTAAGACATTGTGAACAATTAGAGATTTGGCGACACTGGCTCCCCTCCATGGCACACACTTCTTGGGACCGCCAAATCTCAAAATCTTGAAGATTCTAAGATCCTAAGGATTTTTCTATGTCAAAAATGAATAGTAAAAATGTGTGGTAGCTTCAGAACGATCGTTCTTGCACCAACAAGAATTAAGGAGTTTTGGTAACTAAATAATTTGGTTCTTCATAACAAACAGAGAACACCCAGTCATATACACACCTGCTTTGCCACTTAAGAATCTTACTACCATTCCTATTCCACTTAAGGAATGGTACTAGGTGCGGTATGTTATATATTCTAGGATAGAAGGTACTTTTTCACAATTTCCCAACCTTTAATATGCTCGCCAATAAACATGCTTGCAAGAAATTACCTATGATTTTCCTGTTGTGGGGTGTGTCTCATATTAAGTTCACTCTTAAGGGTGACACAAAGCATAAAAGTGTACTTAAGTATTTCTCTTTCACTCAAGATTGCACGAAGTGCAAGGGGATTGGATACGCACTACAAGTGTGTCACAACAAAGTAAACACTCATTCATTTTACTGACTAAGGCTAAGATGAATTCATTTTATGTACCAAATGAAATGTTAAGTTGCCTTGTTTAATTTTAAACCCAAAAGATAATGAATAAATGAGGGTTTAATTTTAGTCTCGTTTGAGCGTTCATTTTAAACCCAAATGAAATTTAGTGAGGTCCCAAAGCATAAAGTAAAAAGCATATGAAATTAGGTTATAATTTCCCCAAAGCATCAAACGCTTGTTAAAGTCACAAAATCTTAAGATGAGAATGCTTCTTCACTTTAGCTTCATGTCGTCTAATCCTGCAAAACCTAGTTAGTCTAAAACCAAAACAATGTTAGAGGCATGTTAGTAATCTAATGAATAAAAAAAATTAAAACACATGCTAAAAAAATATTAAATTTCTTACCAGAGTTGGGCATCGCTATTCATGATAGTGTCGCTCTGGTGAAATAGGGTGTTGCTCTACAAAGAAAACAATGAGCATGATAGTGTTTCTATTTGGTCGAGCGTCGCCATTTTCAAATTTTGATACCTCTAAAAAGTATTAACGTCACCATTTTTTAATCAACATTAGTGTGTTTAATAGGTGTCATTGTTTCATATTAAGATAGCGTCGCTATATGGTGACGCCTTGTAAAATGCGTCACTGAAATTGTTTTGGGCGTCGCTCTATCCTAGAAAAGTCAAAACAAATAGAATTTGAGATAGAAATTGATTAAATTTGATTGGTTTTCCCTCCTTCTAGCACCAGAATGTCGAATGAGGATATTAGTACGGGTCAATTTCACTTGATCCATAAATAATCAAAGCATAATGAAGCCACTAATACTCAATCTAAATAGGATTAATTGAATTGAAGTTAAACTAAAAATTCATTAAAACAAAGCATTCTAAATTATGAAAATGTTTAAAATTTCTATTATAACCCATTTGAAACTTATCCCATTTTAGGAGTGGTGTCACATTGATGTGGCATGGTGACCCTTTCCCAATCTCGTGATTAGTGAGCTTATTTCAATCAATTGTATTGAAGAGAATCAATGAAATGGTTGTGAGATGTGAATGAAAACATGAGTTATGCTAAAATGATTTAGATATGCAATTGCTAAGCTAACCTAAATGATATTTAAACTAAAAAGATTTAAACCCTAATTATCTAATTAGCTAAATAGATGCATAATGGAAGCTAAGATATTTATGTAATTAAAATGAACTAAAATATGCTAAATGTGAGTTAAAAATGAGTGTGAGTGTGACTAATTTCAACAACATAAGTTTCCTCTGAAAAAAGATGGATCCATTTGTCTCCAAATAGTGTTTTATTTATAGGAGAGCAAATGAGAAATGAAGGGCTGAGATTGAAAAAGCTAATGAGCAATCAAGGATGAAAGAAAAAAGAGGTGTGGATCATGGATTCTCATCAATGGGTGAGAATACAAGATGAGATTTAATCAAGGGTTTTCATTCCTTCCAAACAAGCACACTTTTGACCTGTACAAGAGGTCAAAAGTTAACTTGCACAGGAAGTCACAAGTTAACTTGCATATGAAGTGAGAATATTCCCTTTTTCAAATGATTGGAGGAGAGAGAATATTCTTTAGAATATTCTCATGGGTGAGGAAAAAGGATATTTTTCAATTTAAAACAAAGTTTAATTGTGCAAAAAGGGGAAGGAATATTCCATGGGAATATTCCCCTTTTGGAGGAATGTGCAAAGGAGGAATATTCTCTTGGAATATTCCCTTGCAAGTGGGAGGAAATTAGATTAATTAGATAATTTCTAGTTAAACAAGAGCTCAATCATGCAATTAGGGGAATTTAGAAGAATAAAGTGATTTTCATTAAATTAAATGATTTAATGAATAGGGAAAGGTGATATGACATTTAATTAAATAACTTAGGGTTATTTAATTAAATAAGAAGACTTGGGAATTTAAGTTAAGTAGTTTCATTTATTTTATTTAATGAGATGAAATGTTAGTGTGAAAAGGGGGAATTAACTCGATTAAATGAATTAGATTAATAGATGCAAATGATGCAACTAATTAAATAGCTAGGATAATTTAATTAATTAAGCGAAAAGAGGATGGGTTCCAAGAGGAAATGATGTTAGTATACTTGATTCGAATGTATGATATGATTTGGGACATTTTTCAATGTCTACAGAACTAAATCTAGTAGTCTGATTGTGGATTGTTCCTTTGATCTGTCATGATTTCTTTCTTGCTTCCCAAACTGATAATTCCTGCAAATACCATTAACAAGATTTGTAATTGTCATTAAATCTCTTGCAGCCTGAACAACACTGATATTTTCCAAGTTATGAAAATTCACGTGGCACATTCTCCTATGCCATAACCAACTGTCATTAATCTAATTCATAAAACATTGTCCATCAACACCCTTAAGTTGATAGATATTCCCTTCAGATTTCTTTCCCATAGCAATCAATGTCTTGGATCCTTTCTGGATCTCACATCTCTCATCCTTGAACACAAGATCATATCCTTTTCTGCACATCTTATCAACACTCAACAAGTTATGCCTTAAACCCTTAACATAGTAGACATCGTCAGTATGATTCTTGCCATCAAAACTTATTGAACCTATCCCACAGATTTTAGCATCAGTATCATCTCCAAACATAACCAAGCCTCCATCATATTTTTCAAGTTTAACAAAATTACTTTTATCACTAGACATGTGATATGAACAACCACTGTCAACTAGCTAGAAATTGTTTTCTTGTTTAGCATGCAGGGTAGAGATAACTGTACCTTCATTTTTCTCCTTCTCTAAAGGGCTTTCTTTTACCTGTCTTAAAGAATTAGCAGAAGTAGTTTCATCCTTAATCACCAAGAACAAGCATTCATAGTCATCATGATCTTCATATTTTGAATCCTCATCAGATATACTTGCATTCCTATTCACATAATAAGCTTTGTTAATCTTCTTCCCTTTCTTTTCTTTCTCATATCTTTGTTTATTTCTTTTAGCTCTTTTTGGACACTTCACAACATAATGAACTATTTATCCACAACTAGAGCATTTAAAGGGAAACTTACCTTCATACTTACCGGAGCCTTTCCTCATTCTTCTTACAAATTTAGCTTCTTTTTCATCAAATTTTTCTTCATCTGGATCTTCAGCCTTTGTAGCTTTAAAAGCAGTCTTTGATTTTCACCCATTCCTTAGAATCAACTTCCTCATCTCATAAAATGTCAAAAATCCCAATAGTAGATCCTTAGTAAAGGTATTATAATCTATAGTCTACTCAATAGCACTCACTTTCTCACTATAAACATTAGGAAGAGTTCTGAGAATCTTCTTTACAATCCTGGTTTCATCTATAGTAGCACCAAGTCCTCTCATTTCAAACACTGTCTCATCCAATCTCTATGCATAAGCTTTAATATTATCATCTTCAAACATAGGTAGAAGATCAAATTGTGTTTTCAAGTTCTATAATTTTTCTTCTTTAATTCTTTCATCACCATCTGGTGCAATCACGGTAGGAGGGTCCTCAAAGAGAACAATCTGGACTGTGTAGCAAGAGTCACACAACAGAAGCAACACAAAATATGGAGGCGAATGCAAATTCAAACCTTCTTATTATCAAAAAATTCAATTACAAACAACCGACAACATCCAAGCTTACAGATTTGGCTCATAGGCCTGATATGACATTCTCAAACAAACAACATTCCTATATGCTCTTGTATGCGAGCGAAAATATTACATATCAAATCCAATAATAATTCCTAACTTGTTACTTCCTATCTTAATGATCATTACAATGCTTTATATCATATCCATAGTTCTAGAATCTTTCGTGTCGACCAAAGATCATTACAATCTCCAATGAAGAAAATGTAACGTGTGCATGAAATAGGTCGGCCTCAAATTTGAATTTCTCCTCAGCAAATGCATAGGATGAAGTGTGGACCCATAATTAAGGTCAGGGACACACCACAGAACAATTTGAAACACATCACGAGGATCCATAAGTTATGGGAAAGATCCACAAGAGATCGAACTAGTAGTTAGGCTTGAAACTTATTCTGGTGCCGGTTCAAGAAACTACCACTTAATCTGGAAGCGATAACTTGTCAGAAAAAGACCCAATCGATCTGAAATATTGGAATAAGGAAAACGAACATGTCTATGATGAAAACATAGATCCACAAGTTCTGGTGAGAAAATATGGTGATACGTTGAATCTTCCAACTTGAATTGAACAAGAACAAAATTGAAAGGAAAATATTTTTTGGTTGATGCGGGATTGTAAAGAACCAAGGATGCTCTTGCATCATACATTCAGGGTTAATTGAAAAGTGAGTCCCTCTCTTTGTTGGGGCTAAAGGAAAACCAATACGGTCTACCTCAGCCTGAGAAATCCAAGCAGAATCCTCCACTGGTCTAACTTTCCACTTCACAAGATATTCTTGATATTCTTTGTACTATCTTCCACGAGTGTTCCTCCCATCTCTAATATCCAAAATATCTTCTACCTCATCTGATTTTTGTTTAGGAAATTGTTTCTCCAATCTTGCTTTACTGTCTTCACTAAATTTTTCTTCATGGTACTAATGTAGATATGCAATGTTGAATATAGGTGATATACCCATGCCATCCGGTAACTCTGCTTCATATGCATTTCCTGAATCAAATTTCTTCAAAATATTACAAGGTCCAAACTTCCTCATCTTGAGCTTATTGTATGTGCCATCTGGAAATATTTCTTTCCTCAAATACACCATCACTTCATCTCCAACTTTTAACTCCTTGTGTCTTCTCTTTTCATCTGCTCACTCCTTATACTTCTAATTCATATCTTCTAATTGTTGTTTTACTTGAGTATGCAATTTCTTCATGTGTTCTACAAATTCCTCTACTTTTGCACTCCTTTTATCTTCCTTATTGATGTCTTGCAACTCTGATATACCTCTAGGATGAACTCCAGTAAAAATCTCAAAAGGTGTCTTTCTGGTACTCCTGTTAATTGAATTATTGAAAGAAAACTCTACTTGTGCAAGGACTAAATTCTAACTTCTAGTCTTCTCTCCAACCAAACATCTCAAAAAATTTCCCAAACTCCTGTTTACTACCTTTGTCTGTCCATTAGTCTATGGATGAAAAGTAGAACTGAACTTTAGATCTGTCTTTAACTTCTTCCAAAGTGTCCTCCAAAAGTAACCAACAAACTTTGTATCTCTATTTGAAACAATACTCCTAGGTAATCCATGCAATCTGACCACTTCTTTGAAAAAAAATTATGCTATGTGTACTACATCTGTTGTCTTCTTACAAGGTATGAAATGCGCCATTTTAGAAAATCTATCCACCACCACAAATATAGAATCATTACCTCTTTGTGTTTTTGGAAAACTAAGTATGAAATCCATGCTAATATCTTCCCAAGGTCTCTTCAGAACTGTCAAAGGTTTATACAATCCGATATTTTGACTACTCCCTTTTGGAACTTGACAAACTCTGCACACATTTCCTAACATCCTTATGAATTTGTGGCCAAAAGTAATTCTCACTTACCAATGCTATTGTCTTATCAATTCCAAAGCATCCTACTAATCCTCCACTATGTTTTTCTTTCACCAAGTTATTCCTCATTGAACTCCAGGGTATACACAATTGATTCCCTCCGAACAACATATCCTCCTGAATGAAATAATCCAACCACTGACTCCTATCTTCTAAGATTGGTTCTCTACAAGCTCTCCAAGGTTCTACAAAATCTGGGTCTTCCTCATACAAGTTCTTCAATTCATCAAAGCCTAATACCTCCACTCTCATCTCTTCCAATAAATTCCTTCTCCTACTCAAAGCATAAACAACTCTATTTGAATTTCCACTCCTATGTTTCAAAAAAAAAGTATAAATCTATAAGAATTCCACCCATCTCATGTGTCTTTGATTCAACTTACCTTGAATGTTCAAATATTGTAATGCTTGATGATCTATATACAAACACAAACTCCTTAGGCAACAAGTAGTGTCTCCACTTCTTCAAGGCTTGAACTATGGCATAAAAATCTTGATCATACACTGAATACCTTCTCTTAGCATCATTCAATTTCTCACTGAAATAAGCTACTATCCTTCCTTCTTGACTTAATACTGCTCCAATTGCATTTCCACTTGCATTACAGTCTACCTGAAATACCTTATTAAAGTCTGGTAAAGTCAACACGGGTTGCTCAGTCACCTTTTGTTTCAACAACTCAAAACTTCGGTTTGCTCTAGATGTCCACCTAAAATATTTCTTATCTCCTCTCATTGCTTATCTCATAGGACTGCAAATAGAACTGAAATTCCTAATGAAATTTCAGTAGAAATGGTCGCATCCACAAAAGGATATAAAAGTCGCAGCAAATCCTAACCTGGGAATTGGACATTCTAGCAGGCGGCTAATATCTTCTTATGGTCGTTCATTTACATTGTCAAACTAGGGAATGTATACTTGAAATGGAGCGGCACTGTATGTGCACTAAGAACCAGTTTTAGTCACGATTTACCAAAAATAAATGTGTGAAAGGAATTCTACTTATGCTACAGGAATGTAATGCGAAGCCTTCTAAACTTAATCAAAACAAACTATGAACTGGCCTTATGATGCAGGAACAAACACAGGGATGGATTCTCGATGTTGCAGGAACAATATAAGACTGAGTTTGCACTAAAACTTTCAAGAATGAAATCTAACTTATGATCAATAGGAAATAAAAAACTAACTAACTACAGATACTTACTAAGTGGGCCCCCTTAGCAAGCATCAACTAGTTATGCAAGAATTGAACTCAGAACTTCATCAGCTTTTATTCATAAACTCGAAATGATATACATTGTTCTGCTCATATGAAAACTAACACAAAACACTATCTCTCATTATAATACTAACTCTTACATACTCTGCTTGCTCACTCACGCAGGAGGAACACTTATTTAAACCAGAAAAGCAACTAACTACCCAACTCCAATAGAGAAAGACGTGGACATAAATGTATCCTGAAACCAAGGAACCGACTTCTCATAAATGAAAGCATATCCGTTCAACATGATCCAGAGAGAATTTAGCATTCCACTCTTTCTAGATTAATGATCATTTAGGTTTCTTCCCAATGACCCGGTCAAAGAGTTTTCACTGGAACAACTTCCTCGACACCGTGCTGCAAATGGACTTTACTACAAGGCCGAAATCTGTTGCACTTTGACTCGTTCATGCTCCCTTCAACAACCTGCGATGCACAAGGTGACAGAGTCGAAAGAAAACATGCATGGCGAACAACACGATGCATTCATTAATCACATATTAAATCTATCTCATTATTCAAAAACCATATTCATTATATCAGTCATTCGGAAGGTTAAACAGGGTAATTAATAAGACACATAGAGATGTTGAGCTACAAGAATATAGGAATGTATTGCTACAGGATACTACCCATTTTTAGATAGAATTTTTTTAATAAAAGAGTTAAAACATCCATTAGCAATAAGAGTAGAGATATTAAAAATACATAATAATACCCAAATTATGAGCATATCCTGATCTCATCATATGCCCCCTACTTAACCTAATGATGGTCCACCAGCATTAAGTTTCTTGGTTGTTTCCCTGAAATCCGTAGAAGCAGTATGGCCTTATGGTGAAGTTCCAAATTTATAGTAAAAACCTCTGAAATGTTGCCATCTTTCATATCTGAGGGTTTTTGTATCCTTATTAACATCTATAGCTCGATAGGGATAAAGTGGCCACATTAAAACCAGAGGTTGAAATGTTATTGGCAACCATAACTCGAACCTCTTCTGAAGACCAAGCTGTATGTACTTCTCTGTCCTTCCAAGGGCTGCTTTAAAATTCAGGGAGCTATGTGGCTCAGATTTCCTCAGCCCAACAGTCAATTTTTCCCATCTCTTTTCAATTCTAGAAGAGGCAAGCTTCTAAAACAGATATGGTTGGCCTTTGAATTCTTCATACACTTTCTTTCTGATATCAAATATTTTTATTCTTTCTGTTTGATTATTGAACCCATATGCAATAGTAAGCCAAGTTTTCAGCATTGTGTAGGGATCTGAGCTTTCTGGTCACAGTGGGATAGGCTCATCCCTTTCAGCCTCTTCATAGGCTTCCAATTGTCTTCCATAATTAGTTTCATTGGCCACCCATGACATGAGTGACCTCAAATGAATATCACCAATATAAAGAACTGGATTACATATTTCAAAGGGAATTATCAATCCATGCAAATAAAATTCACATAAAGAATTCTTCAGCCAACTAGGGGCCACTTGGTATGCATCATAAAATTCTTTGGCTGTATGAATAACATGATCTAAATTCCTTGAAATTCTCATTAATTGAAACCAAAGAAATTGTTCCTTTAGGCACATAGCATAGACCCTAGGCGGTGGTCTACATTCCACAATTTACCAGTTATTTTCATCATTTCATCCATTTTCTTTTTCATTTCCTAGATTTTATATTTCTGCCTTTCAATTTCTCTTTTCAATTTCTTCTTCTCTTCCTCCCAAAGACTTTGTTGAATTTCAGTCTTGGTTAAGTGGTGGAAACTCAAGGTTTGAAATGTGACCAGCCTCCATGTGGTTCTAAGGTATTCCAAAAATTCAATCAAAAATATCCTTTTATAGACAACCACTGCTTGACAAGTTGTAGGGGGTAATGAGGTTTCATTAGAAACTTCCAATTGTTTAGGTTGTTCTTCCTCTTGTTGCAGGATGAATTCCTATTGCTACACAGGAGGAGATTGTACTTCCTCTGAAATTTTCCTAGTTGCCTCAGCCAATTCATCAAGACTTGGCATTCCCCTTTCATTACTACTAGCATGTTGTACTTCGTCAACTTCCATTGGCTCATTTTACATTTCCTCAAAAACAACAGGTGGGCTATGTCGAAAATTCTCAGATATATTATGAGAATCATTATCACTGTATTCGTCAGAGTCCTTAGAAATTATTATAACTTCAGGTTGAGAAAATGTTGAGGTGACTTTACATTGTTTCCTTGCTGAAGTTGTTTTTGGAAATGTTGCGGCTACAAGAGCCACTCTCATGGCTTTCCTCTTTCTGAATTGCCTAGAGGATTTAGACTCAATAGAAGAAGATGATGGTGAAACTGCAGTGGCAACAGGTGTTGCTACAGGAGGAACTGCTATAGAAGAAGGTGTTGTAGGAGAGTAACACTGTTATCTTTGAACATGAGGGTTAGAATCTGGGGTTTGTTCTGCCCTAGATGACTCTCCTACCTTCATTTTTCCTTTTTCTCTTCTATTAGCAGACCTGGTTTGTACTCGGGTAGAGGGCTCTGGTGTGGAGGCCGCAGGAATAGATGTTGTAGGGATAGGTGCTGCAGGGAGTGCTCTAGGAGGCTCTGGAAGTTGCAGACCCTTTTGGGAAACAAATTCTTTCCAAGAAAGGGGTGATACATCCCTTAGGGAATGCTCAATAAAATTTTTAATGAGGGCATGATGGGAAATAGAGTTGTCCCTTCCCCTCTAGGTTTCATGGGCACATTGCTTCAAAAGGTTTAACAAAAAATTTAGAACATTGACAGCTAAACCATGCCTCATATGACTCAATAATTTAAAATGGTAGGAATGTAAATAGGAAAAGCGTCCCTCACAAGTCAAGTACCTAATTATGAAGGCAACATATTCTGAGTATGGAAAAGGCAGTGACACTCTTTTGCATCCGTGTTTAGAAACCTCCAAGGGTCCGTCAGTTGGTACTGTAAATTTTGCCCTAGCAGAGACAACATCTGAAGAGAAATTTTCTCCTACCGCCTGAAGCCCAGTTACTT
>VDFB02256132.1:115878590-115895778 GCA_007258455.2 Sequoia sempervirens | reverse complement strand
CAAGGATTAAATCCCAACTTTCAGTCTTCTCCCCAACCAAACATCTCAGAAAACTCCCCAAAATCCTGTTTACTACCTCTGTCTGTCCATCAGTCTATGGGTGAAAAGTAGAACTGAACTTTAAATCTGTCTTTAACTTCTTCCAAAGTGTCTTCCAAAAGTAACCAACAAACTTTGTATCTCTATCTGAAACAATACTCCTAGGTAATCCATGCAATCTGACCACTTCTTTGAAAAACAGGTATGCTACATGTACTGCATCTATGGTCTTCTTACAAGGTATGGAATGTACCATTTTAGAAAATCTATCCACCACCACAAATATAGAATCATTACCTCTTTGTGTCTTCGGCAAACCAAGTATGGAATACATTATGATATCCTCCCAAGGTCTCTCCAGAACTGTCAAAGGCTTATACAATCCAACATTTTGACTACTCCCCTTAGCAACTTAACAAACTCTACAACTGTACACAAATTTCCTAACATCCTTATGAATTTGTGGCCAAAATTAGTTCTCACTTACCAATGCTACTGTCTTATCAATTCCAAAGTGTCCTAACAATCCTCCACTATGTTTTTCTTTCACCAAGCTATCCCTCATTGAACTCTGGGGTATACACAACTGATTCCCTCTGAAAAACATATCCTCCTAAATGAAATAATCTAACCACTGACTTCTATCCTCCAAGACTAGTTCTTTACAAGCTCTCCAAGGTTCTACAAAATTTGGGTCTTCCTCATTCAAGCTCTTCAATTCATCAAAGCCTAATACCTCCACCCTCATCTCTTCCAGTAAATTATTTCTCCTATTCAAAACATCAACAACTCTATTTTACTTTTCACTCCTATGTTTCAAAACAAAAGTATAACTCTGCAAGAATTCCACCCATCTCATGTGTCTCTGATTCAACTTACCTTGACTGTTCAAATATTGCAATGCTTGATGATCCATATATAACACAAACTCCTTAGGCAACAATTAATGTCTCCACTTCTTCAAGGCTTGAACTATGGCATAAAAATCCTTATCATACATTGAATAACTTCTCCTAGCATCATTCAATTTCTCACTGAAATAAGCTACTTGTCTTCCTTCTTGACTTAATACTGCTCCAATTGCATTTCCATTTGCATCACAATCTACCTGAAATACCTTATTAAAGTTTGGTAAAGCCAACATAGGCTGCTCAGTCATCTTTTGTTTCAACAACTCAAAACTCCTGCTTGCTCTAGATGTCCACCTAAAATCTTTCTTATCTCCTCTCATTGTTTCTATCATAGGACTGCAAATAGAACTGAAATTCTTGATGAACTTTCAGTAGAAACTAGCCAATCCATGAAATGATCTTACCTCTCCAATGCTTTTAGGTGTACGCCATTCAACAATTTCTCTTACCTTCTCAGGATCCATCTCCAATCCATCCCTAGATATCACAAATCTCATATATACCAATTCTTCATGAAACTACACTTCTTAATGTTTATCAGCAATTGCTCTTCTCTCAACCTCTGCAAAACTTGTCTTATATGCAACAAATGTTCTTCTCTAGTCTTACTGAAAATCAAGATGTCATCCAAATAGAAAATCACAAACTTACCCAATAATTTCTTCAATACCTCATTCATCAACCTCATGAAAGTACTCGGTGCATTTGTTAGTCCAAAAGGCATCACCAACCACTCATACAATCCTTCATTTGTCTTGAATGATGTCTTCCAATCACCCCCTTCTCTGATTCTGATATGATGATATCCACTCTTCAAATATATCTTTGTAAATTATTTAGCTCCACTCAAACAATCCATAATGTCATCCATCTAGGGCAAATGGAATCTTTACTTCACCGTGATTTTGTTTATGGCTCTGGAATCAGTACATATCCTCCATTCTCCATCCTTCTTAGGTGCTAGCATATCAGGTACTGCACAAGGACTTAAGCTTTCTCTTATCAAACCCTTCCTCAAAAACTCTTGCACTTGTCTATTAAACTCTTCATTCTTTTCCGGTGTCATCCAGTGTGCTGCTTTATTAGGAAAACTAGCTCTAGGAACCAGATCCATGCAATGACTAATACTCCTCACAAGTGGCAATCCATCAAGTAAAATATCTGAAATGATATCTTCATATTCTACGAACAACTCCTTTATCTCCGATTTTTCTTCTACATGCTTCAAGTCTTCAACCTTCTTAGGAAACAAGGCATAACACATGTTCTCATGTCTTAGTCCATCAAGAAATATCCTTCCATCAACCAAACAAATTCTAGCATTCGTATAGATCTCAACTTTAGGAACATCCTCCAATGGCAACAAATTATGCTTCATCCCATTAGCAACAATGGTATGTGTGTTCTTTCCATCATGAATAGCCTGTCTATCATACTGCCAAGGCCTTCCCAACAAAACATAGCATACATACATAGGCATGCTATCACACAAAACTTCATCATAGTAATTTTCTATCTTCAATTTCACCAAACATTGTTCACTTACTAGCATCTTATGCTCATCTTGAATCCATGCTATCTGATAGGGCTTCGGGTGTTTCATTCTTTCCAACTTTAATTTGGTCACCATTTCCTTAGAAACCAGGTTCTTAGAGCTTCCACTATCAATAATCACTTTGCAACATTTACCAGCTACCTTGCATCTGGTCCGAAACAAATTCTTTCTCTGCAATTGTTCCTACTCCATCTCACTTTCACACAATACTCTTCTATTCACCAACACTTCTCCATCTTCTAGTTTATTAGATGATCCTACATGATCCTCCTCAGCAAAGGTTGTTCTTCTATTATTCTCTGTCTTTCTGTTTATCTCTCCCTAATTGCATTCAAATGCTCTATGTCCTTCTCCACCACACGTAAAACAAGTTCCCTTGAACACTCTTTTCTCCTGTGCTCTATCATCTTTTCTATAACCCTCATTCTGGTAACCACCATATCCTCCTCTTTGGTAAGAGTTTCCATCATCTCTATGGTACAAATTATCATTCTTATTGACTTCCTTATCTTTATTCTGATCTACAAAAGATCCTCTTCCTCCTATAAAAGTTCTTCCTCTCTGAAATCTTCCACCTCTTCCTCTATGTCTTTGCTCATGTCTTTTATTCAACTTTTCTTCTGCTTTTAGGGCACATTGATATGCCTCTTCCACACTCACCAACTTGATCAAAATGATATCATCCTATATAGATGACCTCAATCCATTCACATATTTGGGTACTTGCTTGATCTCATCCTCCGAATGTTTGGATCTAATATTTAATTTGTAGAACTCCTTAGTATACTTTGTCACATTTGAATCCTTCTGCTTCAGATTTTGCAACTTTCAGAACAAATTGATCTAATAGTCTACATGCATAAACTTTGTCTTTAAATTATTCACCATCTGATCCCATGATTTTATCTTCTACTTTCCTCTTCTTTTCCTATCTGTCTACAAATGTTCCCACCAAATGGGTGCATGTCCTTTCAACTTTGTACAAGAAAATTTCACCTTCTTATCTTCGGTGGTACCTTCAAAATCAAAATACTTCTCCATCTCTATTATCCAATCAAGCAATTCATTCGAATCCAACTTACCATTATAATCCGGTGGATTCAAATGTGGTTTAGTATTTGCTCTAGTTAGGGCTCTTATGAACCTCTCTTCTCCCTGATCTAGGCCAGGTTGATCTTCTCTTTCCCTTCCTTCTTGTTCTTCTACCTCTTCATCACTTACAACATCAACTGGTCAACCTCTCCTCTGGGTCATTTCGACTGCATCTAGTCTAGCAACAATTCCTCTCAACATCTCCATCATAGCTGGGTTTGCATTTCCACGCGCTCCATTTCCTCTACCATTTCTTCTTCCCGCCATCTTTACACAAGTTTTCTACAGCTGTAGGTTAGATCCTTAGTCTACCACCCCACAACAAATTTTCAATAGGACTCTGCAAACTCTAATGATCCCTCATGGAACAAATCTCCCTCTGATACCAATCTGGCGCAGTCACAGTAGGAGGGTCCTCAAAGAGAACAATCCAAAATTTGCAACAAGATCCGCAGAATAGAAGAAACACAAAATCTAGAGGAAAATACAGATTCAAGCCTTCTTATTATCAGAAAATTCAATTACAAACAACCGACAACATCCAGGCTTACAGATCTGGCTCACAGCCTGATATAACATGCTAAAAATACAATATTCCTATATGCTCCTCAATGTGAGATGAAATATTACATATCTATCTCAATTATACTTAATTATACTTGATTCTACTTCCTAATGATCGGTTACAATGATTTATATCACATCTAGAGATCTAGAATCTTCTGCGTCGGCCAAAGATCAGTACAATCCCCGATGAAGAAAATGTAATGTGTGCATGAAATAGGTTGGCCTTCAATTTGAATTTCTCCTCGGTGGGTGCATAGGATGACATGTGGACCCATAATTAATGTCGAGGACACTCCACAAAACAATTTGAAACATGCCATAAGGATTCGCAAGTTACGGGAAAGATCCACAAGAGATCAAACTAGCCGTTAGGCTTGAAACTATTCTGGTGTCGGTTCAAGAAAATGCCACTTAATTTGAGAGCGATAACTTGCCAAAAAAAGATCCAATCATTCTGAAATCTTGGAATAAGGAAAATGAACATGTCCACGATGTAAATATAGATCCACAAGGTCTGGTGAGAAAATATGATGATACGCTAAATCTTCCAACTTGAACTGAACAAGAACAAAACTGAAATGAAAATATTTTTGGTTGATGTAGGATTGCAAAGAACCAAGGATGCTCCTGCATCACATAAAACATGCAAATCTAAGGAATTGTAAAGCATTTTAGGGTTTACAATGTATTCTACAAAGTTTTTATCAATTTTTTGAAGTCAGAGTGCATTTAATGCAAAATTAGGGAAAAATTTGTAAGACATAAAGTAAGAAACTAAGTCGAATTAAATCACATTTGCAAATTGGAAGAAGCAGAGTGAGTTGAAGAAAATTGAAAAGTGATTTAGAGAAGTTGGCATCAAACCCTAGTTTTCAACAGATCTTGAAGAAGGTATTTACTGTTGTTTGAGCTTTGTTAATTTTAAATTGAAGCATCTCTCTAAGTAATTTGAGGAAAAGAAATGGCTACTCCTATTGCTATGGAAGTTTTTGAGAGACCCCAACCCAAATTCTGAAGGTATTCTTTGAAGATCTTTGAAATGGATCCCTTGGTTGCATTCTCTCACATTCCTGTTAATTTTTTACCACCTGAATACACCAAAACATACATTCATAGTAAGTTGGAAGAATTTAACCATCAAAAACTCAAGGATTTATGGATGAAAGAATTGACAAGAGATTATTTTTCTATAAAACCTGAATATGAAAACCTAGTAAGGAAGAAGCTGGATTTCTGGAATTGGTTCCATAAATTTTCAAATGAAATGGACTCTAATTTTTTTAGGATGGTACTAAGTAAGGTGCATGATAAATTTTTGTGGACAAGTGTATCCGGGTTAAGCACCAAGGAGGTGATACAAGCTGTAACTGGTCTTTGTGCCACTCGACCCTTGCCAATGCTGAAAGCTGTAAAAAATGAGGCAGTTATGAAGATAACTGGAGCCACATTTGATGGGAGAGATTTAACTACTAAGCCTATAGAAAACTCAGCTGTGAAGTATGATGCTATCATGATTGGACAAAAAATATATTTCACCAATCGAGGGAATTCTATTTTTTCCACAACAATTCATACCGCATACGAAATGATGGTAAATGGAAGAGACCATGATCTGTGTGACTTGCTCCGACAACAACTTCTAGAGAATCCGAGCTTGATCAAGACAAAGAAACACTCTTTTAAGTTCAGGAAATTGGTAGTTTGTCTACTATTTTACATTTTGAGGGAGTTACCGGGAAAGAAAAACATCATATGGGATCACAACAAGCTAGTTACTCATAAATTTTTTGAATACCTACATAGTTTTGGATACTTTAGGGCATACAATAATGTATTAGCTGCATTCTTTGTAGTTTTCCAGAATGATATGCATGAAAGAGAAAGGGTTCCCAGAAGCCTAGTGAAAAAGTATGCAAAGGACATAACCTTTCTTGCAAGTAATGATAAATGTATCATGGAAGCAATTGAACTCATAACTCTTTGGATAGAACCATTGGGATATGAGATAGATGAACAACTTGTTGAGAGGTTTATTGAATTTTTTCTAAGTAGTCCAAGGGACCCCTCCCTGCCCCAACATGGAACATATGAGGAAAAAGCTAAGTGCATTTAGAGACTTCTGCATCCCATAGAGAAAAAAACAAGAAGAAAGAATGTTGAGGCATTTTTAAAGGGCCATTTACTAAGTATGACATTGATCAATTGAAGGAAGCCCTTGATGAGAGGAAGTCCAAGTCAACTGAACTACCCTCTGGACTTAGGAAATCTAAAAGGATATCCTTTGCTACTGCACCTACTTCTAGTGTTGTTGTAGCTGAGAAAGGAAAGAAAAAAGAACATAGTACTCTGACATTAGTTGATGTACCTACCCCCACCGAACCCAATACTCATGCTTCTAAAAGGAAGAACATAACTCCTACTGCACCATATGTTGCACTTGGAAAAAGAAGATTAAAGCAAAAAGTAAACAGGAAGAGAAATTTGAGTAATTCTATTCAGGAAGAAATTGATCCTAGATTGCAAGAAGAGAAACAATTGAAAAGGAACAGAAGAAGGAGCACCTCTACCAGTAATAAAGAAGCAAAAACCAGAGTTAATATCTCCATAGATGAGGAGATAGAGGGAGAAGAAGACTCTTTCAGAATTCATGTGCATGAAAAGAAGAATGAAGAAGACACATTTGATCCTAAGGAGGACATGCCTGCCTCTCCTTCGGTAAGTGATCAACCATCTTTAAATCTAGGTGATTTGGTAAATAATATCATAGATACTGAAGATCTTATGTCGACTACCCAATTATATTATGAAGTAAATGATGAAGATAAAGAAATTGTTAGTAATGTTTTTATTTAGTACATTGTTATTTGGAATGTGAGTATGGAGACAATCAGGAAGAAAGTGATTGATAATGTCTGGAAAGTGTTAGTACAAAGAAGGAAAGAGGCTATAAATGATGAAGACAAAATGAAAAATGAGGCCTTGGTTTCTTATGGATCCTCTTTATCTCAAGAACAGGCTACTAATTTGTTAAGATAATTTTCTACTCTATTTAGAGTCAAACGAAGAGTCATCAGGCTTATGACTAAGGAGACATATAGTATGGAAAAATTAAGAAAGGAAACTCAGGACATAATCAAAAGTTTGGCAAGAAATTATGGGACAAGAACCAGTTCTTCATCCCATACAACTCAGGTACAGGAGCATGCTACTATTACAGAAGCAATGGATCATGTAATCTTGGAAAGTGTTGGTGAGATACATGAGGTTTCAGAGACTCCTACCCCTCCGAATGATACAAAGGAGACTACAGGAAAACAATTTGAAGAACAAAACAAGGATGATACCGATAATGTACCTGAAGAACATCATGAATCCACTGGAAACAATGGCGAGCAGAGTAAAGATGAAGGTGAAGGGAGCAAGGAAAAAAGGAAAATGGTGACAAGGATGATGAGAAAAAGAAGGAGAAAGAAAACAAGGATAAATCCTTTGAAAAATCCTTAGAAAAAGAAAAAGAAAAAGAAGAAAAGAAAGAGGAGAAAGAAGAAGAAAAGAAAGAGGAGAAAGAAGAAGAAAAGAAGGAACAAGAAGTAAAGGAATCCACCCAGGATGAAAGAAATGAAGAAGAGAATCCCAAAGCTGTTGAGCCACCAAAGACAACTGGAGAATCATCCAGAAGCACTCTCAAAGGGTTAATGATAAGGAAACCAAAGCTAAAACCAGTGTTTCCACCTCAACTAGTCAACTTGCCATCACATCTAGGCTATGTAGATTTTTCTAAGATTTCACCAAGTGAGAAAATAAAGATTTGTGGTACCTTTTTCAACTTAGTTACATAGGAGACTATTGAAGCTTATCAGAAAGGGAATGAGATGATAGATGAAGCCATTAGAGCTTTACAAGAAACAACCCTTGGTGTTACTACAGATGATTCCTTAGCACCGATTGAGAATCTAAAGCGTTCAGTTGATCTTGTTAAGGAATATGCTTCTAATCTTAAGGTACATATCATGAAAGAGGCGAATAAAAGTCTTCTAGAGAAAATACTATTGATTATGCAAAGAAAATGTGCTATTGTACATAACAATGTGTTGCAAGGTTTGGAAGAAGCGAAAGACTGTGATGAGGAAGCTTAGTTATTATTTTCTTATTGTATGCAGTGGTCTGATGCCACTCGAGGTATTAAGGACTTAATGGACTCAATTGAGTCTCAGCTAACAAATTTCTTCAGAGTATACAAAGTTACAGATGATATAAATTACATTGGTTAGACTTCAATTGCAGACCTTTAGAACAAGTTCTTTATTTTGCAAAGGAAAAAAGAAGATGCAATAAGATGCTTTGGACAACTTGGAGATCTGGTAATTGTTGGCCCATAGTTTCTGTTGCACCAAAATATTGACCTGTTAATGCTTGATACAACTGCCAGAGTTAACAGATCCACGAGAGGTGGTTAGACCATGCCACAAATATCGAGGGGAGCGCTAACCATCTGCCAACAAACTCCCCCTTAGCATTACTCAAGGGGATTCAAACTTGGCACCTTTGGATCTGATACCAATTGTTGGCCCACAATTTCTATTGCACCAAAAGATCGACCTATTAATGCCCGATACAACTGTCAGAGTTAACAGATCCACGAGAGGTGGTTAGTCCATGTCACGAATCCCAAGGGGAGCGCTGACCATGTGCCGACAGTAATATCTAGACACATCTCCATATCAAGTGCCTTGACAAATATAAAAAGACTAGAGAAGATGAACATTATTCCTTCCACTCCGAAAGCAGTAGAGGGATGCTTAGTGGAATTGGAATCTCTACATAAGTCTCTTACCAAAGCTAAAAGGATTTGGGATGATGGTAAGCTTGCTTGGCAAGCAATTCTCAAAGAACTACAAGGTTCTACCAGCTCTTGACTATTTATATTTCCCTATCCTTTTTCCTTGATGTCAAAGGGGGAGAAGGTTGAAGGTTCAGTGTAAATAATTTTTTGGTTTTTGGTTTCAATTTTATGTTTTTGAAAGGGGGAGTTGTATGAAGAATTGAACAATTTTTTTCTATTGTACAATTTTGGTTTTGAAGTGAGTTTCACTCTTGGCACATGTTTCCATCAATGAAAAAGGGGGATATTGTTGGAAGAATGAAGAAGGAGACCTTTGATTTGTTGTCTTTGTTGTCATTGATGCCAACATTATTTTATGTCTGAATATCCGGTAAACTATGTTTGTGCTACACCAATCCAGCAATCTGGTTCATAATCTCTTTAAAGTGTATGCCAACTCATATAATTTTGATATGTTTTTCAAGAGTCTTATATGTAGTTGTGATCGGGGAATCAACAATTTTAGTTGAACAGGTCAAAAGATTTAAATATCAGAAGTTTGGCTTACAGTTCTGTTGTGTTTCTCTTTTGGACGACTTAAGGTGCACGTTTCATGAAGGATTACTTTTAGGTCTAGGCCAACCTAATTTGTGTCTTTCATTTTTAGTTTTGAGCACCAAAATAATTTTTTTTGTGGCCAACAAGATATTTTGAATTATGTATGCTTACATCCAATTAGGCTGACATAATTGATGTATGAACCGTGTGTATTTGGAATATCTTTGTATTGAGCATATATATATATATTTGAGATGTACATAGATGCATGTATGTTTTAAGATAGATAGAAAAAGAGATGAAATAGAAGTGATGATGCGAGATATGTGATGAAGTGATATGGTAGTTGATGTTGTACATCTACAATCCGGTGCAGGACTTTCCATCTTTCAGAGCTTAATTGGAATTTTTACTCAACACTTAGAAGGTACATTTTTTTCAGTTCACATCTCTGGCAATGATCCATATATTTATGTATTCTGGTGGTAAGCCATATCTTTGTACTTTGGTTGTGAGCCTTTGAAGGATAGTGTTTCCTAATAGTGTGCCATATAATATCTTGTAATCGGTTATAATATATTGTGAGCTAATCCTCACCGTGGTTTTTCCCACTTTGGGTTTTCCATGTAAAAATCCCGGTGTCTATGTGTTGTGTGATGTTATGTTCATTTCCATGTTCTTACTTACTGCTGTAGCAAGATACCTTGTAATAATTGGATGGTTAGCAATCCATTGGTTTAATATAATACTGATTCACCCCCCTCTTAATATTCTATGTGTTCAACATACCCCTCCTTATTTGAACTAGATGCATAAGGATATGCATTAGTCCAATGGATATCAAGATTCATTCTCTGTTCTGGATTGATGTTGGAGGCTACCTCTCAGGGGGACTAAGTAGTGGCTTTTTCAGTTGTTGCAATCAAGGGGAGTAAGTATTGGTGTAGGTTGGTGTTGTCCTTTATTAGATGTGTCAGAGGATATGTGTAGTGGTTGATGCTTGATGCAATTTTTTGTGTTCTCCTAAGGGGGAGTATGTAGAGTAGAGAAAAAATACAGTATGTATGTTTGATGTCAAAAGGGGAAATATATGCATATGTGTTTCCCTTTTCCATTGATGTCAAAGGGGGAGAGAAAAGTAATGTGAAAAAATGTTTAGTTGTAAAAGCATAGAAGAGTAATGTGAAAAAGGAGAGTATGATATAAAGGGGGGAAAGAAAGAGAAAGAGCTGATATGGAGCAGTATGTTGGTGATCAGAGATGTTATGTTTGTTGTAGATGGTTTTTCACATCATTTGTTTCCATCTATGACAAAGGGGGATATTTTTGCAAGTATGAATAGTTGGTGTTGTCATTGATATCAACAAGCTTGGGGAGATTATTTGTGTTGTCATTAATGTCAACTGGTGATGTTTTGATTAGTTGCATTATGTTGTCATTAGTAAGTGCTACTAGTGTCAACCTCTAGTGTTGCTTTGATAAGCTTTTGTTTGTGGATGTTATTGTTTTAGTGATGATGAGGAAGTTTTGAAGATGATGAGTATATCTTTGGTGCTTTTTTTCCAATTGATTTTGAGAAAATTTTAATAAAAGAGGAAACAATGTGTTGCAGAGGTGTTTTGGTATAAAACATAGTGTTCTTGTTTTGCTCCACACTTCTGTCATGTCGAAGGTCTACTTATGTGGGTCAGATATGTTGGTCATAGGTGTTAAAAAAATTTATATCCAAAATTTCTTGGTTTGGATCGTCATACAAATATCTAGTTGTGTTCACTAGTGTGTGAATTGTATGTTGCAGTGGTGTCTAGGAGAAATGGTTTGGCTCCACATTTCTTCGCAAATTAGTTTTTGGCATTGTGATTTTGGAAGTGTGTTGATAATGATCATATCTAACCATAGTTGAAATTATTCATGGTTTGGTAATTTGGAAGTTGCTTTCTTGAGTAATAGTGTGTGGAAGGTTGTTTTAAGTGTACTAGGTGTGTACATTCTTTAGGATGAAAGTTGTTTCAATAGAATTTGTTGGATTTCAGGGTGTTCGTGAAATATTCCATATTGTGTTCAAGTGATGTTTGGTGTCTATGATTCAACCTTGGATTTGAGGAAGCGTGTACTTAAGTGTTAATAGTGTTTACATAGGTTCAGTCGACCTTGGGTGTTTACACTAATTGTGGATTTTATTTAGTGATTGTGGAAGCGTGGTGTAGCATGTATGAATGGATTTAGGTTCGAGTTAAGGTGTGAAGTGGTTTTCTTTCATTCCTTTCCACCGCGAGAATACTTAGTGTTGGCCTAATTTGAATTTTCACCGTTGAGGTGCATATCCAACCTTGGAGAAAGTTTTCAAGGTTGAAGGAGGAATAAATAAGTGATGAGTTGATGGAGAGTTGAGTAGAAAATTGTGTGATGCGAATTGTAGAAGTGTGAAGTGTGAATTTGAGAAGTGCAATGTGAACTTCAATGAGTTAGACTATTGGAAGCAGTGAGTAGAAGGTGTCTATACTATTCAAGAAGGATAAATATGTGTTGGTGATGCTATGGTGGATTTTTTTGTTGCATTGAGATGGATTTATCATTGTAACATTCTTCTTTCTTATTTTCTATAATCTAGTAGTGAGCCTTTTGCAATGAGCCCTTCTTTCTTTTGGGTAGTGAACCCTCTAGTGGTGATCCTTTTGTATTCAGTGTTGCAATTACTTTATATTGTGAGCTAATCCTCACTGTACTTTTTCCCTTCTTGGGTTTTCCACATAAATGTGGTGTTCTATTGTGCATGGTGTTGATGTGTTTCAGTTTCTATTATTTTCTTTCATGCTAGAAATCATTCTAAAAGATTAAGGGTTAATTAAGTTGACGTGGATCTGAAAGTTTATGAGGGTTTTGGATGTTTTAATATACAATTGATTCACCCCCCTCTAAGTTTTCTTGTGTGCATTCAACAATGGGAGAGAAAAGTGTTGGTATCTACATCCTTGTAGCATATGAAAATTAAACAATCATCCAAAGGAGTGTTGGAACTAGAAGTGAAAGAGAAAAACCAAGAAAAAATTCATACAAATAAATTATGGATGGCTTTAGGGATCAAAGTGGAGAAATATTACTGGCATGTTCTAAAAATTGTACAAGCATTGTCATTCAAGAGTTGAAGGGGATATATTGAATTGTGGAAAGGGAGGACACATGCAGAGCATGGAAACAAAGAAACTAAAAGAAGGGACGATAGGAAACTATACCACAAAAGGAGAGGAAGCCATGAATCGTGTCAGAACAAAATAAGTATGAGTAAAGATTGAGCTTATGGAGGGGGAATCGAGTTCCAGGTGGACAATGAGAAGGAAGGTGAAGGTTGAAATTTCTTAATAGTCATGTCAAGTGTACAAATTTAATTATGATTAAATCTGAAAGGCAAATAGTAGTGATGGGAGAATTCCAAGGATTTTTTGTTTGAGAATGTTAACCAAAGAAATTTTTGTGTTGGGTTTTGGAGGTTGTGGTTCAAAGGTGGTATCATAGTGAAATTTCCACTTGAGGCAACTTGAAGAGAGGACATGCACAAACCATTGAATATCAAGGTAGTGCAATGATTTGGATCATATCACCAAATTCATCTTGAGGTAGCTTGTAGAGATGAATTGTACAAACCACCAACCATTGAGGCAGTACAATGTTTCCAGAGTAGACTGTCAAACTTGTGAAGCCGAGGTAGAGGCAAACCATTGGTAGAGAGGAAACTGAGGATGGATAGTTGGGAAAGTGAGAGGCTCACTTTTCTATTAACCTCAATATTTTGATGTAAGAGCATCCAAAATCATCCAAAAGAATCCATAAGATTTAGAGTATCTGTTGTTATCGAAAGGAATGTTTCAAAGAGTTGCATTAGAAAGTACTGCATTCTACTAAATTTCATTTTTTGGCCTTATGGTTTTGAAGGAGGGTAGACCTAGTTGTGAAGAGTGTTAGTTTCAAGTTTCCAAATATTTGAGTTACCAAAATGAATTATGGAGGTGATAGAGTGGAGATTGTGTTTCTAGGTGGTAGGAGTAATGATTGTACAAAAGTCTATGAGTTTGTGCTAGCAAAGGGAAACATGCACTAGTAAGAGGAAGCACATGTAGGTAATTGGGACTAGTAGAGAATATGTTGCAAATCACGTGATGTCATTTTATGTTTGGAGGTAATTTAGGACCTAGGAGTGGTTGACTTCATATTACATTGGACCTAAAGTTTAGGACCAATCTGTGGCTAATGCAAATTAATGTAGGGAGTGTGGTTGATATATAAGCAAGACTTATGTTTTTTGAAAAGGGAGGTAGAGTAGATAAGATCTAGAATTGAATGATAAAAGTAGTAGAAGAAAGAGAAAATTCATTAGCGAAGTGTCGATTGAGTGATAGAATCGAGAGTGGCTCTTCTTGTTTGATATTAAATATTTTTTAGGAATAATTTCCAACAGGGGCCAAGATTTCATCACGTTCTTCAATTGGAAGAATATTGGATAGATTGTGACAATGAATTCAAAGTTAGAAGAAGGGACTGGATGAGACTATCCCTAATACAAGTTAGGTCCTTCTCAAATTGGGATAAAACATTGAAGATGATGAAACTAATATGGTGGAACCTATATTTTTTATCAACAATTGTTTATGATTCTACCTATTAACTAAGATGCCAAGGAAATTGTAAATATTGAAGGAATATTAGCAGTTAACAAGAGAAAAAAATAATGGATATTGAAGAAGACAATTGAAAACCATATCTTAAAACCAATAGAAATGAAAGGGGTTATCGAACAAGGATAAAAAATTCAGCTACATCCTTCTCCTTCCGAACTGGTATCATCATCTTCAATTGTTAAAAACATTAGAGGACATAGGGATGGAGATGGTGATCCTCCCAGGATAAATATTGAGAGAATCTATAGAGATACCACTAAAAATATATATGAGGAGCAATAAAATCTCAAAACCATTGAAGAAGAATTTAGAGAATCAAGCACTATCTAGGTTTCTTCATCACCCTCTAATGATAGTGACTCTTCTTATAAACCTTCACAAAATCCATCTCCCCTTCATCCACCTTAGATACCACAAGTTTATCCTAACCCATATCCTTCTTCCTTGCCTAGCATGTCCTCTTTTTCCACATCTCCTCTCAAGAGGTCCCTTCATTTCTCTCCTCATGCTGCTCAAAATCCTCCTGGTGCAACTACCTCCTAGTTACAATAGACACTCTCTAGGAAGAGAAAATAAGTAGAATTGAGAATTCTAGAGAAATATTTTGTTTCTAGTCTACTCCAAAGAATTTCTTGTTAAAAGGTGCAAGACAACTGGGGGGTGAATCAGTTGTCACCAAATTAAAACACAAACTTCAACCACTTATCAACTTCACAACCACATAGTTCTGTTATTAAGTATGAACATGAAATGTAGATAACAAAAAGAAAAATTAACATAGGAAACACCAAATTTATGTGGAAAACCTAATGAGGGAAAATCCATGGTGAGGATTAACTCACAATATAAAGTAATAGCAAAGTAGAATACAAGAGGATTACTGCCCAAATATAAAGGCTCACTTCCTACAAAAAGAACTCATTGTCCAATAGGGAGGCTCACTGCCTATAGATACAAGAGATTAGAGTAAAGATCCACCACAACAGGTTACACACATCCGCAACCTTGATCAGAAGAATTGTAGTCAATGTCAGATCACTACCTTCAGGACTCTAACACATTAAAGTACTGTTGCCTCAATTCACTTTTGCACAACTCTACTCTTTGAACTCGTGTCTTATGTCATGTCCCCTTCTCAGTGACATCTCTCGGAGTACAGGATTGGCCTATCACACGACCCTCGTAGGCTGATAGACTGGATAGAGGGTCACTTCGGAGCTTGGCTCAGCGTCAGTTAGCAGAGATTGATCAGTGGTCTTTCGTTTTGGCTCGATCGAAGACTTTTTGCAGAATTGCTATTTTTAGCAGTTCCTGGCAGGCAGTGTGGGACCCCTGCTATTTTTAGCAGTATGGCTGTGGCGTATTCGGAATCACTTCAGAGTTCGTCAGATCAGATCGGATCAGTCATCGGATGAGTATCAGGAAGATATATTAATATTTAATGCATTAATTAAATATTAATTAATTAATGATTATAATATAAAGTTATAATATTAATTTATAACTTAAGTGATTTCTCATTGAGGGGTGCGCCATCATTGAAGGGGCCAAAATTGACATTTGATTTATATTAAAATATTCAGCAGAGACTATTGAATTATTAAAAGATCAAAATGTGAATATTTTATCAAAACCCTATTCTTAAGGAAATCGCACTTTTCAGCATAAGAGTGGATTTGCCTTGGTTTTTGAGCCATTATGTGATTATTGGATTTGGAGAAACTGATCAAATTGATCTGAGCACAGAACCTTAGGGTTTGAACTCGAATTCCTTGGGGAACGAGCCATCTCCAGCGGAAAGCAATTCAGAGGGTATGAAATATCACTTGATCTATTGCCAGCAGAGGTTTTCTCACACAGAGGAAATCATTGATCTTCAGAGTTAATTCATTTACAGAGCTTCAGCATCTTTTATCATCCAGAAAGCATCTATTTACCTGGGCGCACATATTCTTCATCATTTAGAGACATCAGAGGGAGGCCGTACAAATCTTATTTGCTGCTGTCAGCAGGCCGTACCTTGACTATACCTGGGCCGTACTTTTCATTAAGGCGTGTTTTGTTCTTGAAGAAAATGCCTATCTCTAGGGTCGCCAATCTTCACCTGTGTGGGCGCTTGGATACTGGGAGACATTTGAGACTGTTGCAGAGAGGAGAAAGCATTATTTTGCATCAGCCGTACCTTTTCAAGCAGATTACCAGCAAGCTGTGATAATCAGGTTTTCAAATAAAAGTTGTTATTTTATCATTGCATGTTATCATATATTCTTTGTATTGATTCCAGTTGAGCAAATAAAGGAAACGCCTTCATTCTATATTGTATTTCCTATGCATATTGGTTACCTAGAATTTTTATTGAATTTATTATTATTTCCTAGCAAAGCCGTACCTTTCATTTATTGCATCAAAAACTCCAAATTTGAAAAAAAACCAAAAATGTCAGAAAAACCTAAAAACACAGTCAGAATCAGTATCAGGGGGAAACTAGGGTTTCTACAATGGTATCAGAGCTAAATCCTGCCATCCTGAGGGTTTAGCCATCACATGCATCCAGAGGAATTTGATACATACAGGTACTATACTCGCAGACGTGCCTTGATTGAAAGGCAACGCAGTTTGAGCAGGCAGCCAGAAATCATGGCTGACAGGAATGACAGAACAAATAGGACAGATGTACCTAGGACAGAGATCCCACAAAATAACAGAGATCAGGACGATCCAGAGGTATTGCTTGCACTCAGAGATCTTCGTGTAGGACAACGTCGTTCCGATGATGTATTACAACAGGTAGCAGTAGCACTGTAGAGATTGGGTAGCTCAAGGAGACCGTCACCACATCGTGACGATGACAGGAGTGATGCAGAGTCACAGAGAGCTCCTAGGACAGTGTCACGGACAGCAGATAGGCCTACTAGGCCTACGTTCACGAGACAGGAGCCCGATGAGGCTGTACCAGATGAGGATCATGAGG
>VDFB02256132.1:115740218-115878490 GCA_007258455.2 Sequoia sempervirens | reverse complement strand
TAATACTCAAATTATGAGCATATCCTGATCTCATCATATGCCCCCTACTTAACCTAATGATGGTCCACCAGCATTAAGTTTCTTGGTTGTTTCCCTGAAATCCGTAGAAGCAGTATGGCCTTATGGTGAAGTTCCAAATTTATAGTAAAAACCTCTGAAATGTTGCCATCTTTCATATATGAGGGTTTTTGTATCCTTATTAACATCTATAGCTCGATAGGGATAAAGTGGCCACATTAAAACCAGAGGTTGAAATGTTATTGGCAACCATAACTCGAACCTCTTCTGAAGACCAAGCTGTATGTACTTCTCTGTCCTTCCAAGGGCTGCTTTAAAATTCAGGGAGCTATGTGGCTCAGATTTCCTCAGCCCAACAGTCAATTTTTCCCATCTCTTTTCAATTCTAGAAGAGGCAAGCTTCTAAAACAGATATGGTTGGCCTTTGAATTCTTCATACACTTTCTTTCTGATATCAAATATTTTTATTCTTTCTGTTTGATTATTGAACCCATATGCAATAGTAAGCCAAGTTTTCAGCATTGTGTAGGGATCTGAGCTTTCTGGTCACAGTGGGATAGGCTCATCCCTTTCAGCCTCTTCATAGGCTTCCAATTGTCTTCCATAATTAGTTTCATTGGCCACCCATGACATGAGTGACCTCAAATGAATATCACCAATATAAAGAACTGGATTACATATTTCAAAGGGAATTATCAATCCATGCAAATAAAATTCACATAAAGAATTCTTCAGCCAACTAGGGGCCACTTGGTATGCATCATAAAATTCTTTGGCTGTATGAATAACATGATCTAAATTCCTTGAAATTCTCATTAATTGAAACCAAAGAAATTGTTCCTTTAGGCACATAGCATAGACCCTAGGCGGTGGTCTACATTCCACAATTTACCAGTTATTTTCATCATTTCATCCATTTTCTTTTTCATTTCCTAGATTTTATATTTATGCCTTTCAATTTCTCTTTTCAATTTCTTCTTCTCTTCCTCCCAAAGACTTTGTTGAATTTCAGTCTTGGTTAAGTGGTGGAAACTCAAGGTTTGAAATGTGACCAGCCTCCATGTGGTTCTAAGGTATTCCAAAAATTCAATCAAAAATATCCTTTTATAGACAACCACTGCTTGACAAGTTGTAGGGGGTAATGAGGTTTCATTAGAAACTTCCAATTGTTTAGGTTGTTCTTCCTCTTGCTGCAGGATGAATTCCTATTGCTACACAGGAGGAGATTGTACTTCCTCTGAAATTTTCCTAGTTGCCTCAGCCAATTCATCAAGACTTGGCATTCCCCTTTCATTACTACTAGCATGTTGTACTTCGTCAACTTCCATTGGCTCATTTTACATTTCCTCAAAAACAACAGGTGGGCTATGTCGAAAATTCTCAGATATATTATGAGAATCATTATCACTGTATTCGTCAGAGTCCTTAGAAATTATTATAACTTCAGGTTGAGAAAATGTTGAGGTGACTTTACATTGTTTCCTTGCTGAAGTTGTTTTTGGAAATGTTGCGGCTACAAGAGCCACTCTCATGGCTTTCCTCTTTCTGAATTTCCTAGAGGATTTAGACTCAATAGAAGAAAATGATGGTGAAACTGCAGTGGCAACAGGTGTTGCTACAGGAGGAACTGCTACAGAAGAAGGTGTTGTAGGAGAGTAACACTGTTATCTTTGAACATGAGGGTTAGAATCTAGCGTTTGTTCTGCCCTAGATGACTCTCCTACCTTCATTTTTCCTTTTTCTCTTCTATTAGTAGACCTGGTTTGTACTCGGGTAGAGGGCTCTGGTGTGGAGGCCGCAGGAATAGATGTTGTAGGGATAGGTGCTGCAGGGAGTGCTCTAGGAGGCTTTGGAAGTTGCAGACCCTTTTGGGAAACAAATTCTTTCCAAGAAAGGGGTGATACATCCCTTAGGGAATGCTCAATAAAAATTTTAATGAGGGCATGATGGGCAATAGAGTTGTCCCTTCCCCTCTAGGTTTCATGGGCACATTGCTTCAAAAGGTTTAACAAAAAATTTAGAACATTGACAGCTAAACCATGCCTCATATGACTCAATAATTTAAAATGGTAGGAATGTAAATAGGAAAAGCGTCCCTCACAAGTCAAGTACCTAATTATGAAGGTGGCATATTCCGAGTATGGAAAAGGCAGTGACACTCTTTTGCATCCGTGTTTAGAAACCTCCAAGGGTCCGTCAGTTGGTACTGTAAATTTTGCCCTAGCAGAGACAACATCTGAAGAGAAATTTTCTCCTACCGCCGGAAGCCCAGTTACTTCTGCAATTCGTTCTTCTGTTACAACCACTATCAAACCCCACACTGTAGCTTCTCCTTCTGAAAGAGTTCTCAAAAACTCACACGCAGCTTCCTCATTAAAGGAATCTAACCTCAGAAAGTAATTCAGCCAACCACAATTACTGAATGCCTGAACCGTTTGAGGATTTTGTGTCAAGATTTCATGAGCTACAGGCTCATTTCTTACCAATTGGCCACCCATATTCATAAATTATCCCTGTTGAGATTCTTGAAACTCAAACCTTTTCTGAAAAAGTCAAAAAAAACTTCTTTTGCTCTGCTTCTTTTTGCTTCTTCTATCCTACTGTCATTTTCTCTACTTTTCTAAGAATGACTCAAAAGATAATTACATGAAATGATTGTTAGGACTACTCATATCAAACAGCTTAATTGTTGTTTAGGATATAACATGCAGTCATATTTGGAAAGTACAAGAAAATAAAAATATCTTATCAGTTGTCACAATGACATAAGAAAAGGTTTGAAATGGATTATCCTGCCCCCTACTAAAAATTTGACATGTGTCCACACATGTGCGAAAGGATAGGTGAAGAATGGGCAATAATGACTGATATGTACATAGTAGTTGATAAATTAATGAAATAAATAAACAATGTGACAATAAAAGATATTGCGTACCTTGTAATTAATGCCCGTACATACTGGGAAAGATCACAGCGCAACATGAAATGACGGTTGGAATAGAAACCATGAATGAGGGCAGTATGGCAAGATGGATGATGTGGAAGAAAAGAAAATGCATGGTGGTGATGGATGGAAAATGGAGAACGTGGTTTCCTTTAAAAGGAAACCTTTATTATGGGCATGCAACATGGAATTTAAAGAGATGTTGCAGGAGAAAGGCCGAAGCCTTTCACTGTAGGAAGATCAGTGGCCACATTCGAAACAAACTACTGCATAAATTCATCTTTGGATGCTAGCTTATGATACAACCGAAGACGGTGTCCATTAACTAGTAGCTTGAATCAGACTGGATCTATTGTAGCTAACTGAACTGAACCATTATCAAATACAGTTTCTATTTCATAAGGACCAAGCCATCTTGTGGTGAGTTAACCTTGATTTTCCTTGTATCTGGAGTCATAGAGCAGCACTCAATCACCAACAGAGAATTTCTTAGTGCGAATATGATTGTCATGCCATTTTTTTCTTTGTTGTTGGATAGTTTCAATATGGTGCAGGGCAGCTTTCCTCATCTCATCCAATGCATTTAGTTGTAGGAGGCGTTCCTTTTGAGCTTCTGAAATATCAATGTTAAGCTGGAGAGTAGTCCTTAAGGTCTTATGCTCAAACTCAATTGGCAACATGGCAGTCTTACCATAGAGTAACTCAAAAAGAGTAAACCCTGTAGTTGTTTTCCATGTTGTCCTATAGGCCCAGACTGCTTCAGGAAGGTGACTGCTCCAATCTTTCTTGTGTAATTGGACTATCTTTGTAAAGATTGCCTCAATTTCTCTGTTGGTAACCTCTATCTGACCATTGGCTTGAGGGTGATAGGGGCTAGACTTTCTATGCCTGATCTTATAATCATTCATCAATGCAGTGATTAAGTTGGATGTAAACTGAGCTCATTGATCAGTAACAAGTTCCCTTGGGACTCCAAACTGAGTAAAAATCTGCTCATACAGGAACTCAGCAACTTTATTTTCATGGGCATGTCTCATTGCTTTCACTTTCACCCACTTGGTTACATAATCAGTACACACCAAAATATTCAATTTCCCATTGGATAGAGGATTGATAGGCCCAACAAAATCCATGCCCCATTTGTCAAAGGGATTGACTACCACTTTTGGATTCAGGGGAATTTCATCAGACCTTGTTGGTCTCCCCATGCGTTGACATCTGTCACATTTTCTGGTGTAGGCTGCAGCATCTTTGTGGAGTGTAGGCCAATAATATCCTATAGTAAGCACTTTCATAGATGTTCTCTTGGCTGCAAAGTGCCCACCACATGGCTCATCATGACAAGCATGCAAAATTTCATAGGTCTCATCTTCCCTAACACATTCTCATGACTTGGTTAGGTCCTATGTAAAATAAACAGTCTACAATCCATGAAAAGTTAAAAATTTTCTCTACCAACAATTGTCTTTCCTTTGGTGAGAAGTGTACTAAAAAAATTTTGGCTGCTAAATAATTTGCAATATCTGCATACCATGGAGTTTGAGCAGCAATAAAAAATAGATGTTCATCGGGAAAGCTATCATCAATTACCTCAGGAGTGTCAGATGTAGGTGTTTGAAGTCTTGAAAATAAATCAGCCACCACATTAGCTCGGCCTGGCTTATCAATAACTATGATATCAAATTCTTGCAACAATAGGAGTCATCTTGCTAATCTACCAGATATGACAGGCTTATTCATGAGGTACCTTATTGCTGCATGATCTGTATGAACAAATATTTGGTAACCAATGACATAATGTCAAAAATTATTCAGGGCATACACAACTGCTAGCAATTCTTTCTTTGTGATAGTATAGTTTAATTCAGGGCCTTGAAGGTTTTTGTTGATGAAATATATGGCATACTCAATGGAATTCTCTTTCTGTCTTAAAACTGCCCCTATGGCATAATCAGAAGCATTTGTGTATATATGAAAGGGAAAACTCCACTTTGGTCCTTGAAGAACAGGTGCCTGAGTAAGTAGGTTCTTAAGCTGCAGGAAAGATTTGTCACAGGCCTTAGTCCAGTTAAATTCAGAATCCTTAGTCAATAAGGCATATAATGGACTGGCTATTTTGTTGAAATCTTTGATAAATCTTCTATAATATCCAATATGTCCTAGGAAACTTTTAACATCCTTTTGTTTTGTAGGTGTTGGAAAAGTTAGAATAATTTATATTTTTGCAGGATCAACTTGAATTCCTGCTTGAGAGATATGATGGCCTAAAAAAATTCCCTCTTGCATCATCATAAAGCATTTCTCACTATTCAAAGATAAATTTTTCTCCTAACATTTTTTCAACACTTTTTCCAAATTGGCTAATGCTTCTTCATAAGTAACTCCATAAGTAGTGAAGTCATCCATGTAAATTTCCATAGAATCATGAGAAATGTCAGCAAAAATACTAATCACTGCCCTTTAAAATGTTGCAAGTGCATTATACAGTCCAAAAGGTAAGACAGAGTAGGAAAAATTACCCTATGGACTAGTAAAAGTTGTTTTGTCTTGATCTTCAGGGGAAATTCTAATTTGATTATACCCACTGTATCCATCCAAAAAAGAGAAATACTTTTTACCAGATAATGAGTCTAGCACTTTGTTAACAAATGGCAGTGGAAAGTGATCCTTTTTAGTTGTTGTGTTTAGCTCCCTGTAGTCTACACAAACTCTCTATTTTCCTCCTTTTTTAGGGACAATAACCAATGGAGATACCCACTGACTGTCTGAAATGGGGTAGATAAAACTAGCATCAAACAATTTTTGGAGCTCTGTTTTAACTATTTCCCTGAGTGTTGGGTTTATCCTTATTTGAGGCTATCTAATAGGTAAATAGTCTTCCTTAATATAGATCATATGAGTACAAATCTTAGGATCTATTCCCTTTATATCCCCATAATCTCATGCAAAAGCTTTGTGTTGATCTTGCAGCATTGTGACTAGCGCAACTTGTTGAGATTGAGGTAGCTTATTATTGATGTTTAGACAGCGGCCTGGAGACACTTCTACTTACTTGGTAAGATCATTCATGGAGGTTGTTGATAAAGTTGGTGTCTTTATTTCATGTGGAAGCAAGTTGTGATAAATTGCAGGAGATTCAGGTTGCAGGCTCTCAGAATTCAGTTGCTGCAGGAAACACTATTGAGGATAGCTATCTGCAACAGATGGGCTACTCAGATCAGAGTTGGACTGCAAAATATGTAAAATCAGGTCATCCTCACTTTGAAGCTGTAAAAACGGATTAGTTTGTAGCATCATTAGCTGAGCCAATGAATTGACTTCTTCAGTTTCCTCCCCTAAATCTGGCCAAATTGGTTGAGACAAGTCTGGCTGAGGCTGGGCAGGTGGATACAAAGTCAATTTCTTTCTTGATTGACCATCAGAAATTGTCATATCTCTTGAACGACATCTTATAAAAGCATCAGCCGTAGCTAACCATGGTCTACCTAGTATAATAGGATATTCTCCCAAAGTTGCCTTAGTGGACAATATGGTGAAGTCTGTTGGGTATTCCCAAGACTCAAGGATGACAATAATATCTTCTACCACTTCATCTGGTTTTACGGTGGAACTATTAGCAAGCTGCAGGACGGTAGGTGTGGACCGAATTGTTGGGATTTTCAAGCACTCCATTGTCTACTTGGTCATTACATTGATGGCTGCACCAAGGTCTATCAAAACATTCTTTACTATCTGGCCATTAATATTTATTTGTACCACAGGACTCCCAGGGTCAGTATATTTTGGAATGACTACCTTCCCTAACATAATATCTGCCAAATGTCCTAGAACATGAATAGTTTGGGGATCCTTTTTCTTTCTTCCTGATTTCTTTAAACAGGCCTCCTTAATGGCTTTTCCATAAATTGGGACATCTTTAATGGCTTGGAAAAGGGGAATTTGAATGTGTACATTCTTTAGCTTATTCAAAATATCAAAGGTAGGCTCTTCCATAGACTTTGATGTAGTAATTTGCAATCTCTGAGGAAAAGGAAGTTTGGCCTGATGTTGTAGGACAGGTTCCTTAGAGACAGTATCTGATACAGGTATATGTTCTGCAGGATCAGTAGGTTTTTCAGAGGCAGAGTCTGGAATCTCTATAATGACAGGCGGTTGTGGAGTAGGGAGAGTGGTTCCAGATCTGAGATGGATATCATGAATATTCAGGACATAAGTTGGATATTGATTGGCTTCTGGAAGATACATAGGCTGCTGCTACTGCTGCTTATTATTAGGATTTCGCAATGGTTGAGCAAGCATAGGGGTTTGTTTTAGAGGGCTATTATTTGTTGCAGGTGCTGCAAGAGGTGGCATGAGAGCCGGAGGTTGTGGTTGTTGAAGCTACAGGGAGCCAGGAGATTAGTTCTGCCATTGCTATGGACTTCTCCATTGAGGGTTCTGCTGCCAGTTACCTAGGGGTGGAGTCCATTGTCCTTGTGGCTGTTGCCAACCTCCTTGAGGAGATTTTCATTAAGGACTCTAATAGTTAGGCCAGTGAGGTTGAGAAGTATTCCAAGGTGGTGATGGGTCATATGTAGGTTGCCATTGGTTATTGTAATTAGAATAAGGATTACCAAAAGTCAAAGGGTTTTGAGGCATACCTTGTCTTTGAGCCCATAGTCGCCTTTGTGCGATGAAGAATACTTGGTCATCATCACTCTCTACCATCTTAAAGTCAGTAGGTAACTACTTAGCCTCCAGGTTAGCCACCATCTTACATCTGCAGTCACATTTCTTCTATCTACAATGTGGACAGAACTTAGCCAAGATTGCTTCAGCTTCCTCATGTTTCTTCTGAGCTTGCATAGTATCCAACTGTGTAGCCATATTGTTTATGATATCCTACTTGAAGTTAAACAACAAATTTGTGATCTCCATCCATGAAACTCTGCTAGTATAAGACTTTCCCACTGTGATTTGATGACCTCTACCCTTCTTAACAATTGCTCGAGAGTAGTTGAGACATATCTTCTTGATATCATCCCAAGGAAGTTGGTTTATATCTCCTCCTCACATCAAATCCAGGGCGTCTATACAGGTTTCACTGATTCCTCTTAGAAAAAGTAGTTTATGAGATTCTTCATTGAGAGTATGGTCTGAATTATTTTTTAGGGAAAACAAGAATCTTGAGATATAGTCTTCCAGGCTTTCATCCTCTTTTTGTTGAATTCTAAATATATCATCACCCTTACTACCACTCTTACAATATTCCTTGTATTTCTCAAGAAATTTTCTTTGCATGGCTGCCCAACTATCAACAACACCCCTTCCCAAATTCATAAACCATCTAAGGGATCCTTTCAAAGTAGCAAGAAACAACTTCATCTTGTGAGCATCTGAAGTGTAGTCATAGCTACGACAGAGGATATCAAACTCAAACAAGAAATTTTTTGGGTCCTGTGTAACTAGTCCATAGAACTTGGGAAGTAATGAAGAAGGAATATTTTTAAGGTTATCATTATCTTGCTGAGAAATGATGGGGAATTCAAAAGCAGGAGGTTGATTACGTGGATTACGTGCCATTGTTGCTTGATGGAGTATCACAACAAATGGATTTTCTTCAGGTTCTTCAACTAGATCAAATGGAAGTTCAACAAGTAGGTTTTTAGCAAATGGATTGATATCTTGATCTTCTCCTTCCTAAAATAGATTATAAGATGGTTCAAGATTGTTATCAAGGAATGGAAGGTTAGGGAGGAATCTTCCCAGAGTGTCTCTTCTTCTATGCATGCAATAGAATGAATTTTGAAAATGCTTGAATAAAAGGCTAAACTACTGCTAACAATGACTATGACAGGTTCTTAGCTTGACACCATCCTCAGCAATAGCGCCAAAAATGGTCACGTCCACAAAAGGATATAAAAGTCGCAGAAAATCCTAACCTGGGAATTGGACATTCTAGCAGGCGACTAATATCTTCTTATGGTTGTTCATTTACATTGTCAAACCAGGGAACGTATACTTGAAATAGAGCGGCACTGTATGTGCACTAAGAACCAGTTTCAATCACGATTTACCAAAAATAAATGCGTGAAAGGAATTCTACTTATGCTACAGGAATTTAATGCAAAGCCTTCTAAACTTAATCAAAACAAACTACGAACTGGCCTTATGTTGTAGGAGCAAACACAGGGATGGATTCTCGATGTTGCAGGAACAATATAAGACTGATTTTGCACTAAAAATTTCAAGAATGAAATCTAACTTATGATCAACAGGAAATAAAAAACTAACTAACTAACTACAGATACTTACTAAGTGGGCCCCCTTAGCAAGCATCAACCAGTTATGCAAGAATTGAACTCAGAACTTCATTAGCTTTTATTCATAAACTCATAATGATATACATTATTCTGCTCATATGAAAACTAACACAAAACACTATCTCTCATTATAATACTAACTCTTACATACTTTGCTTGCTCACTCGCACAGGAAGAACACTTATTTAAACCAGAAAAGCAATTAACTACCTAACTCTAACAGAGAAAGACGTGGACATAAATGTATCCTGAAATCGAGGAACAAACTTCTCATAAATGAAAGCATATCCATTCAACACGATCTAGAGAGAATTTAGCATTCCACTCTTTCCAAATTAATGATCATTTAGGTTTCTTCCCAACGACCCGGTCAGAGAGTCTTTGCTAGAACAACTTCCTCAACACCGTGTTGCAAATGGACTTTACTGCAAGGCCGAAATCTATTGTGCTTTGACTTGTCCATGCTCCCTTCAACAACCTGCGATGCACAAGGCAACAAAGGTGAAAGAAAAGATTTGTGGTGAACAACACGATACATTCATTAATCACATATTAAATCTATCTCATTATTCAAAAACCATATGCATTATATCAGTCATTTGGAAGGCCAAACAGGGTAATTAATAAGACACATAGAGATGTTAAGTTGCAGGAATATAGGAATGTATTGCTATAGGATACTACCCATTTTTAGATAGAAAGTCTTTAATAAAAGAGTTAAAACATCCATTAGCAATAAGAGTAGAGATATTAAAAATACATCATAATACTCAAATTATGAGCATATCCTGAGCTCATCAAGAAACTAGCAAATCCATGAAATGATCTTACCTCTCCAATGCTTTTTGGTGTAGGCCATTCAACAATTTATCTTACCTTCTCAGGATCCATCTCCAATCCATCCCTAGATATCACAAATCCAAGATATACCAATTCTTCCTTCATGAAACTACACTTCTTAATGTTTATCAACAACTGCTTTTCTCTCAACCTCTACAAAACTTGTCTTATATGCAACAAATGTTCTTCTCTAGTCTTACTGAAAATCAAGATGTCATCCAAATAGAAAATCACAAACTTACCTAAGAATTTCTTCAATACCTCATTCATCAACCTCCTGAAAGTACTCGGTGCATTTGTTAGTCCAAAAGGCATCACCAACCACTCATACAATCCTTCATTTGTCTTGAATTTTGTCTTCCACTCATCTCCTTCTCTGATTCTAATCTGGTGATATCCACTCTTCAATTCTATCTTTGTAAAGTATTTAGATCCACTCAACCAATCCATAATTTCATCCATCTGGGGAAAAAGGAATCTATACTTCACTGTGATTTTGTTTATGGCTCTAGAATTTGTACTCATCCTCCATTCTCCATCCTTCTTAGGTGCTAGCACAACAGGTACTGCACAAGGAATTAATCTTTCTCTAATCAAACCCTTTCTTGAAAAATATTGCACTTGTCTATTCAACTCTTCATTCTCTGACGGTGTCATTCGGTGTGCTGCTTTGTTAGCCAAACTAGCTACAAGAATCAAATCAATGCAATGACTAATACACCTCATAGGTGGCAATCCATCTGGTACATTATCTAAAATGATATCTTCATATTCTACCAGCATCTCCTTTATCTCCTCTGCTTGTTCTTCTACATGCTTCAAGTCTTCATCCTTCTTAGGAACCAAGGCATAACACATGTTCTCATGTCTCAATCCATCCAGAAATCTCCTTCCATCAACCAAAAAATTTTTAGCATTCGTATAGATCTCAACTTTAGGAACATCTTCCAATGGCAAAAAAGTCTACTTCATCCCATTAGCAACAATGGTATATGTTTTCTTCTTTCCATCATGAATATCTTGTCTATCATATTGCCAAGGCCTTCCCAACAAAACATGGAATACATCCATAGGCATGATATCACACAAAACTTCATGATAATTTCTTATCTTCAATTTCACCAAACATTGTTCACTTACCAGTATCTTATGCTCATCTTGAATCAAAGCTATCTGATAGGGCTTCGGGTGTTTCATTCTTTCCAACTTTAATTTGGTCACCATTTCTTCAGAAACCAAGTTCTCAGAGCTTCCACTGTCAACAATCACTTTGTAACATTTGCCAGCTACCTTGCATCTGGTTCAGAACAAATTCTTTCTCTGCAATAGTTCCTTCTCCAAATCACTTTGACATAATACTATTCTATTCACCAACACTTCTCCTTCTTCTGGTTTATTAGATGATCCAGCATGATCCTCATCAATAAAGGTGTTCTTCTATTGTTCTCAGTCTTTCTGCTTGTCTGTCCCTGATTACATTCAAATTCTCTATGTCCTCCACCACACTTAAAACAAGTTCCTTTGAATACTCTTTTCTCCTGTCCTCTATCATCTTTTCCATAACCCTCATTCCGGTAACCACCATATCCTCCTATTCGATAAGGGTTACCATCATCTCTATGGTACGAATTATCATTCTTACTAACTTCTCTATCTTTATTTTGATCTGCAAAAGATCCTCTTCCTCCTCCAATAAAAGTTCTTCCTCTTTGAAATCTTCCACCTCTTCCTCTCTACCTCTACTCATGTCTCTTATTCAACTTCTCTTCTTTTAGGGCACATTGATATGCCTCTTCCACACTCACTAACTTGATCAAACTGATCTCATCCTGTATAGACGACCTCAAACCATTCACATATCTGGCTACTTGCTCGATCTCATCCTCTGAATGTCCAAATCTGATGTTCAACTTATAGAACTCCTTAGTATACTCTGTCACACTTGATTCCTTTTGCTTCAAATTTTGCAACTTTCGAAACAAAATGATCTGATAATCTGCAAGCATAAACTTTGTCTTCAACTTATTCACCATTCAATCCCATGATATTATCTTCTCCTTTCCTCTTCTTTTCCTATCTATCTGCAAATTTTCCCACCAAAGGGATGCATGTCCTTTCAACTTTGTACAAGAAAATTCCACCTTCTTATCTTCAGTGGTACCTTCAAAATCAAAATACTTCTCCATCTCTATTATCCAATCAAGAAATTCATCTGAATCCAACTTACCACTATAATCTGGTGGATTGAAATGTGGTTTGGTATTTTCTTTAGTTAGGGCTCTTATGAACCTCTCATATCCATGATCTAGGATATGTTGAACCTCTCATATCCATGATCTAGGATATGTTGATCTTCTCTTTCCCTTACTTCCCGCTCTTCTACCTCTTCATCACTCACATCATCAACTGGTCGACCTCTCCTCTGGGTTGTTTCAACTGCATCTAATTTGGAAAAAATTCCTCTCAACATCTCCATCATAGCTAGGTTTTCATTTCCACACGCTCCATTTCCTCTACCATTTCTTCTTCTCGCTATCTTTACACAAGTCTTCTGTAGTTGCAGGTCGGATCCTCAATCTGCCACCCCACAACAAATCTTCAATAGGACTCCGCAAACTCTGATGATCTCTCATGGAATGAATCTTGCTTTGATACCAATCTGGTGTAGTCACAGTAGGAGGGTCCTCAAAGAGAACAATCCAGACCGTCCAGCAAGAGTCACACAATAGAAGGAACATAGAATATGGAGGAAAATGCAGATTCAAACCTTCTTATTATTAGAAAATTCAATTACAAACAGCCGACAACATCCGGGCTTATAGATCTAGCTCACAAGCTTGATATGACATGCTCAAAAAATACAACATTCCTATATTCTCCTATATGCGAGTGAAAATATTACATATCAAATCCAATAATCATTCCTAACTTGTCATTTCCTATCCTAATGATCATTACAATGCTTTATATCATATCCGCAGTTCTAGAATCTTCAGCATCAACCAAAGATCATTACAATATCCAATGAAGAAAATTTAATGTGTGCATGAAATAGGTCGGCCTCAAATTTGAATTTCTCCTCAACAGATGCATAGGATGAAGTGTGGACCCATAATTAAGGCTGGGGATACTCCACAGAACAATTTGAAACACATCGCGAGGATCTGCAAGTTATAGGAAAGATCCACAAGAGATTGAACTAGCCATTATGCTTGAAAATTATTCTGGTGCCAGTTCAAGAAACTAACACTTAATCCGGAAGTGATAACTTCCCAAAAAAAGACCCAATCCATCTGAAATATTGGAATAAGGAAAATGAACATGTCCATGATGAAAACATAGATCCACAGGGTCTGGTGAGAAAATATGGTGATACGTTGAATCTGCCAACTTGAACTAAACAAGAATTGAACAAGAATAAAATTGAAAGAAAAATATTTTTGGTTGATGCAGGATTGCAAAGATCCAAGGATGCTCCTGCATCACCATCATGCGCTCTTTCCAAAGCATCCTAGACTTCCTTAGCTATTTTCAAATTCTAAACCTTAATCAACTCAGAATGTACCAGACTATTCTTTAAGATGAACTTCACCTTATTGTTCGCTTCATGTGCTTTGATCTCTTCAAGTGTACTCAGACCATTAGCAGGAGGAGTGTAAGGATTTTTGTAAGCTTTCTCCACATTGTATCTGCAATACTCCAGATATTCTTCCATCAATACTTTCTAAATACCATAGTTAGTTCCATCAAACCTCAGATAATCAAAAACCATTTTTCCATCCATCTTGAACCTTCCTCAAGCGGTTAAGCTCTTGACTAAGGAACCTTGTGCTTTGATACCAATTGTTGAATAGGACATTTGAGAGGGGGGTGAATTAGTTTTCACAAAATTAAACCATTAATTCAATCACCATAACTAACACAAAATACTGGTTAAATGATTAATCATCAAATGCTAATGCAGAAACTCAAATCCAACACATAAACACAATAACACCAGATTTACATGGAAAACCCAATGAGGGAAAAACCACGGTGAGGATTAACTCACACTATTGAGAATATCAAAACTGATTACAAAAGGCTCACTGCCTTAAATAAGGACTCACTATCCAACAGGGCTACAACCTGGAGGGATCACTACCACAAAGATACAAAGAAGAAAAAGAAGACTTATTATAAAGAGACTACAATCCCAATGCAACAAAGGATTCCACCACAATCATTCGATCAACTTGCTTGAATGATAGAGTTCGTCTTCTACTCACTACATTTGAAAACTCAATATTAAGCTTCACATTGATATCCAACACTCTCAACACACACACTTACTGAATAGAATCAATGTCGCAAAAAACTACACTTTCTCTTTTCTCTTATCGTGCTTCTTCTTCGCTCTTGTATATTTTCCATTACTAACTCATCTTGTATTTATACCATCTTCAACTTTGAAACATATCCAAAGTCGATTGTCCAAATCCAAATTCAAATTAGGTCAGCACCGAAACATCCTAGGGTGGAATTAGAATGAGGGCGACCCAAACACACACTTCATGGGGACCCAAATAGATCCAACATGCTTCATCATTCTCCAAAGTAGTATTTCACACAAGGTCAGCCACACCAATGTAAAACACATAGAACCAATAAGAATGAACTTTCCAAATGCTGAAATTAACATCAATATAGTTAGGGAAACTCAACTTCAGAACCATATGCCGTAAGACTTCATCAAAGAGAGATCTAGACCAACAACATTTCTCTCGGGCCTCAACTAGAAACATAGAAAATAATAGTTCACAACTGGTGAACACAACTTGTACTGTACCACAAACCAACAATCAAAAAACTGAATATAACACCTTCTCACAACCATGAACAACATATCTAAACTACACAACCACAGGAGCAAATCCGGACCAAAAATTGGAGCAACCATTGAACACTTGCAACATATCTTTATTTGCAATTTTCTCAATATCCTCGAAATATACAACCAACAACAACTAGTGAATAACCAGCTGACCAGTTGACATCAATGACAACACCTTCAATCTTTCCATTCTATCAACAACATATAGTAGAGGTTGCCAAAAATGTTACCTAATTGTGCTTTTCATCCCAATTAGGTTAGGCTAGGACATCACTAAAATTTTCTACTTTGAAGAGGGAGAAAGGTACACAAAAGAGTTTGCTAAAGTTACTCATAATCATACAAATAATGCCATGAAATGAATTTTCAATTTTTATTATGCAATTGCTTTACAGAAAGGAGGAATAGTACACAAAAATTTCCATAAAGTAGTTGTTTAAATTCATTACAAGAAATATGCTTATAATTTTCCCACACAAGCCATGGGATTAACTGAATAAGATTCAATAATAGATGAATTGTACATCTAGAAGTAAAAAATACATGTAAGAGAAAAGGGATCTGTCATTGCTTGAATGATGAACCCCATTGTTGATCAGTTGCATCTTCAACTCCTTTGTTGATAGCTCTTGAGGTGCTTGCAAGGGAAAAATAAAATGATGTTAGAGCTCAGGATTCCATGTCTCTTAAATGTCAAACCATCAGATAGACATCCTATCCCTTGTTAAGCATCAAATCATAGAGTTAAAGGTTTCTTTGTTAGAACACAATGATCTACTGAGAGGGGGGTGAATCATTAGATATAAAAAAATTTAGACTTGAAAACATATTTGCAAATTCAACCTTACAACTCAGATGTGCAGATAAAAATATAAACCAATATAACAATCACATGCACATGCAACAACAACTCATAACACTAGATATACATGGAAAACCCAAGATGGAAAAAATCATGATGACAAAAGCTACTTGATTCTGTTGGAATCATGTGCCTCAATCTCACAGGCTAGAACATCTAGAGGAGTAATGTCAGTGTGACATTTGGGTGGTCTAGCTGACTGGCAATTTGTGAACCCTGTGAAATGCTCTGGTCGCTATGACCTTGTTTATATCTCACCGAAGGAATCTATCGCTATGACAAGAAGCTTTCGGCATGGCCTCTTACCGCTCATGGTGAAGTCTGGCCGATAGGCCTTTCTATCATGTATCGGGAGGACCCTTGGCCGAAAGATTCTGTTCGTTGTAATGTCTGGGCAATGTGTTGAAGTCTTGCCGATAGTATGTTAGAAGGTGTGGTCTTTAGCGTACCTCATAGTCTATCGGTAAGATGTCTTACCGATGTGGAGATGTCTCAGCGACAGTGTTAGGGGTCATCGGTGTGACTCTTGCCAAACTGTGGTTTTGGGTTAACACTTGGGGTCTTCGCAGTGACTCAAAGACTTCGATATGAAGTCTTGGTGACCGTTGTGAGACTTCGGTGTTACATGGTAGTTTTGGTATGAAGTCCTAGTGAAAATGGAAGGTCTCATCAACGGGTGTATTTTTGGTGTCTTCGTAGTAACTCAAAGGCTTCGCTATGAAGTCTTGCCGATGGTGGGTTCTCTCGCCGATAGGTGTGAACATCATTGTAACCTCTTGGCGATAGAGAGAAGTCTTGTCGACTGAGTTTGGTGCTTGGTATAACATAAAGATCTCGGTGTGAACTCTTGGTGAAGAGCTTTGGTCTTGCCGATAGGTGAAAGGCTTCAGAGTAACATAAGGCTGTCGGCAGAAAGTCTTGGTGAGATCGACATGTCTTGCCGAAAGGAATAACTCATCGCTGTGACTGAAGACTTTGATATGAGTCTCTCTGAATAGTGAATGTCTCACCGAATGGAAACCTCATTGGTGTGACTTGTGAACTCGACATGACGTCTTGGCGAAAGATGAATGTCTTGCCGATTGAGATGTCTTCGGTGTGACTCTTGGCGAACTGAAGTCTTCGGGGTGAAATGTAAATATCGTTGTAACCTCTTAGCGATAGAGGGATGTCTTGCCAACAATGACATCGGTATGACACAAAGAGCTCAATGTAATGTCTCATCGAATGGCGATTATCTTGCCGATGAGCATGATGAGATCGATATAACCTCTTGTTGTTAGCATGGACTCTTGGCGATATCGAATGTTGGTTGGGTTGGCATCGAGGAGACACTGTTAGTGTCTCACCGACATGTCAACACAGGTTGAACGCCCTTGACAATTTGGATGACTATCCGACATGGTGCGATATGGAAAAATTAGAGAAAGTAGAATGTGAATCATTTTTCTGAGTTGGATGATTCGACAGTTGTAATTCGACAGTTGGATCCAAACTGTTTTCATAGAGCCAAAGCTGAAGAGAAGAAAGAGAGTGAGAGACAGAGCGAACAGAGGTGAAGGCCGAGAGTGGCTAGCGAGAAGGCTGGAGCCATGAGGCAGTAACAGGTGACTCAAAGAGCTGATGAGATGTTAAGGTCAAGTGTGGCTGGCTAGAAGGCCGAGGCCATGAGGCCGAAATAGAGGAAGTAAGAGGCAGAGTTATGTTGTCGATTTCTCTCCTGATCAAGGATTGAATGCCATGGTTGATCTCTTGTGTTGATCATTATTGTATACTATGTGAGAGTATTGCAACAGTACGAAGATTGTTTGGTTTGAGAGGTTGATCAGGAAATGTATAGAGGGAGAGTTGATTACCAGATAGTATCCAGAATGAACAAGATGTAAACTCTGAAAAGGCTAAGAGCCTTGATTTGTATTGTAACCATTATGTTGCTGAATAATACAATGGCTCGATCTTTGGAGTGTCAGTTTTTTTTATCCAAAAGGATTTTCCCCACGTAAATCTTTGTGTTGTGATTTTCTGTTTCATCTTTCATGTTTGTTGGGTTAATGCTTACTATTGAATTTACATGTGTTTCTCTCAGATGGATCAATGTAGGAAATAAATTGTGTCTATTTCGCATTGGGACATAGTTGTCTGTGTCTTTGAGGTAACCTAATCGAAATTGAAAGTTACCGAAGGCACTACTGCATGGAGTTTCACTAGATACGCTCCTAGATTTCCTTACAGATTCTACTACTCAAATCCGACATCACAAATGAAATCTTTGTTACAAAGTTTAGGGTTGCAACCAAAGGAAGCTTCAACTCCCTAATTTAGAAGCTACAACTTCAAGGATGCTACTACACCCTGTTTTAGGAGCTACAACTCCAAGGAGACTATAATCACCTAATCTGAGCTATAAATCAATTTGATAAGGCTACAACCTCAACAAGATTACAAGTTCATATGTGCATACAATTAAGTTCTACTCAACCTGAAAATGCACCATTACATACAATGAATTGTTACACACCCTGCAACTTACACTACTACTACTGAAGATGCACTCTCAGCAACACACGCCTACTATGCACTCTCTTCTGCTTTGCACTCTCTTATCTACTAAATTCTCAGTTGTTCATCACTCTGTTAAGCACTCTATGCAATGACAAACTTTTTCACAATTCTCCTTACTTTCAGATTCAACACATCACACACTAATACTACTTCCCTTGGAAAAATTCCTAAATTATCTTTTCTCATCGACCTGAATTCAATGCCTCAAGATTCTCACACATGATCAGATCTTCTCTAATCTTCTACTAGGGTTTCCTTAGCTTGAAAACTTCACCAAGTTTCATGTACCTTGAGCTCCACACCACTGTCCAACTCATCATTAAGACATCTAATAGGATTTACCAGATATTGCTATACCTTGCATCGAGCTATACAACATTAAATTCTATTTTAGAGACATCTGATAGGATTTACCACTTTCCATGCAAGCTATACAACATTAAATTCTATTTTAGAGACATCTGATTATGCATTTAATTCTATCTTTTGATCCTTCAATCTGATTTTGATCTCAATCACTTCTGCAATTTGTGTTGCCATTGTTTGCATCAAATCTCGTTTACATTGATTGTTGGGTGCATTTGGACCAATTAATTCTTTTCTCTATGTCAATTACCAATCAAAACCCTTTTCACACAGACTCAACTATTTCAGATCTCTTCTTTTGAATGCTAGCCATCGGTCTACTCCTTTCGTGCCCTAATCCATTTTCTCTCATTCATTGACATATCTTCAAATCTTGACCTTTGGATAAGTGGTCATTCAAATCTCCATCGATGATCTTGTGAGCATTCACCTCTCACCATGTCATTTTACTCCTTTTCATTGTCTAGGGTTACACAGTAAAACACCACCGACAACTAATTTGTATGACCCAATGTTGATTTTACAACAAGGATGCAAAATCATTGAATAAGTTATTTCCATGTGTCATTATTCTATTTTCCTTCCATGTGTTAATTTATTTACCACAATACCACTGACACCAACATGAGCAGTCACGATGTTGCACTTAACTGCCATACCACATGATACCTCTCTATCACAGTCCATCCAAATGACCATTGCAGTGTTTGCGGGTTACATACCGCTAGACCGCCAGCACAAAATTAAGCCTTTGTAGTGTTGTGGTGTACCGCCATACCACTGACATAGACGTAAGCCTATGTGGTGTTGTGGTGTACCACCATACTTCTGACTCTTTTTCAAGCATTTGCGGGGTTGTAGGTTACTACCACCTATCCACCTTTGATGTCCTAGCCACGCATCAGCACCATATTCAATCATCCTTCACCATCTATTTTCTCGTCATCCTTACCTTATCGGATCTTGCCAACAATCTCCTTTGCATGATTTTCTCTTTTGACATCAATGAAAACTATATGCCAACAATCTCCCCCTTTGGAATTGATGGAAAAACTTGAAGCACTCATACAAAATACAACATTGAAGCTTTGTACCATCTTTACTATCTTCACAGCAACATAACAACTCCCCCTGTGACAAACATCATTTCTCTTCTCAGCATGCTTCTATTTTGCATCACATTTCTCCCCCTTTGACCAGTAGTACAAAGAGAAATACAATCGTGGAGATTTTGAAATCTGCAACCATTAAGTCATTTAGAAATTTGTACAACAAGCTTACCTTACTTCATCGCATTATCCTTGTCCAGGGATGAGAAATATTCAATGAAACTCCCCTTGGATGTATGCCCTATCACTAACATTTAGTGATATGATGTGGGAGAAACCACTCCCAACTACTGCCCCAGATATTCAAACTGCTCTATGAGAAGAGGCGTAGTAAATATATCAGCTACTTATCCTTTGTAGGAATATACTTCAAAGTAACTTCTCCATCTGCAACCTTCTCTATGATGAAGTGATACTTGATTGATATATGTCTAGTTTTGGAGTGCATCACTAGATTCTTTGATATACTGATGACACTTGAATTGTCACAGAGAGTAAAGATAGGCTCACAGTACTCTACCTTGAGGTCCTCTAATTTCTGCTTCATCCATAAGACTTGAGTACAACATGTTGTTGCTGCCACATACTCTGCTTTAGCAATGGATAGGGTGGTGAATTCTTGCTTCTTGCTCATCCAGGAAACTAACTTGTTTCCCAAGAAGAATGCTCCTCCAATGGTGCTTTTCCTGTTATCCACACTTCCTTCCCAATCTACATCTGTGTATGTTGTTAAAGTGAAAACTTTGCCTTTGGGATACCATAAACCATAGTCAACGGTGCTTTTGATGTAGCTAAAGATTCTTTTCACTGCATTGGAATGTGATTCTTTTGGTGCTACCTGAAATCGTGCTACCATACAAACCACTTGCATTATATCAGGACTAGATGCAATTAGATATAGTAGACTTCCAATCATGGATCTGTATGTAGTATGATTTGCATAAGGTGACTCATCATATTTTTTCAATTTGCAGCCTGTAATCATGGGGGTACTAACTGGCCTACTATCTTCCATGTCGAATTTCTTGAGCATTTCCTTAGCACACTTAGTTTGAGATATAAATATCCCCTTTTCTGATTGTGCTATTTGTAGACCAAGGAAAAATGACATCTCTCCTAGCATTGACATTTCAAATTCCTCTTGCATGTGAGTATACTACCACAACAATCATGTGCTCACCTTCATATTTGAAATACAGATTGCTATCAGCACAAACTTTCTTGAATCCTTTTTGTCGCAAGTACTTATCCAAACTTGAATACCAAGCCCTTGGTTCTTGCTTCAAACCATACAATGCTTTTCTCAATCTGCAAACATAATCATCACTCTCTGATAGCTGAAAACCTTTATACACAGAAAATGCAAGAAACATCCTAATAGCTTCTAATCTTGCAACTGGAGCAAATGTTTCTTCAAAATCAATACCTTCTACTTGAGCATATCCTTTGCCCACTAACCTTGCTTTGTTTTTTACCATAGCTCCATCTTCATTCAGCTTATTTTAGAATACCCATTTTGTGCCTATTACATTCTTGCTTGATAGTCTAGGAACCAATTTCCAAGTTTTGTTCTTTTCAATCTGATTGAGTTCCTCTTCCATTGCTTTTAACCAGCTTTCATCCTTACTATCTTCATCAAAAAAATTTGGTTCAATCTGAGATAGGAGAGCAAAGTTCACGTGTTCCTTTTTCTTTGCAAGTCTTCTTCTATTCTACACACCTTCATTCTTGTCACCAATTATCTGATCTACAAGGTGATCTTTTTGCACATATTTTTTAGGAGCACGTTCAACCTCTCGCTCATTCTCTTCTTCTTCCTCTTCTTCTTCTTCTTTTGTTGTTGCACATATATCCTCATCATCTAATTCTCTTTCAAGATTGTTTTTGCTAGAATTGACTTGAATTTCATCAACCATGACATGTACACTCTCTACAATTCTATGCAATCTCTTGTTGTAACAATATTTATATGCTTTGCTTTGATTGGAATACCCTAAAAATATCCCTTCATCACATCTTGACTCAAAAATTCCCAAATCTTCAGCTTCTCTTTTGATATAACATTTGCTACCAAATACTTTGAAATGCTTGATTGATGCAGCCCTACAAAACCACACTTCATATGGCGTTCTACCACTGTTAAATATAATAAGAGCTTTGTTTTGAATGTATATAGTAGTTTGTACTGCTTCTTTCCAAAATGTATCTATTGAGTTTTCCTCATTCAACATGGCTCTAGCCATCTCTTTCACAATCCTATTTCTTCTCTCTACCACACCATTTTGTTGTGGTGTTCTTGGGGCTGAATAATGGTGTTTAATTCCATGATCTTCACAATATTCCATGAATTCTCTTGACATAAATTCTCCACCTCTGTCTGATCTGAGACATTTGATTCTTCTCCCAGACTCATTTTCTACCAGCTTCTTATAGATTTTAAAATTTTCAAATGCTTCAACCTTCTCCTTCAAAAATGTGACCCATGCCATTTTGGTATAATTATCAATCAACAACATGAAATATCTTTCACCTTGAAATGCCCTTGTCCTCATTGGACCACATAGATCAGTATGAATTATCTCCAACGGTTTTGTAGTTGAATAATCCTTTGTAGGAAACTTAAACCTTATTTTCTTTCCTTGTTGGCATTCTTGGCAGATGGTATTTTCAGGCTTTGCAATCTTAGGTATATCCCTGACTAATCCTTTTGAACTTATCTTTACCAGATTTTCAAAGTTTACATGTCCCAATATTTTATGCCACAACCAATTCTCATCTACGTGGCTAATTAGACATGTTTGGCCTTCCACTTCACATAGATTATAGATATTATTATTTGTCCTTATCCCTTGAGCAATTGTTTTACCATTCATTCTTATCTTGTAACCCTCATAATCCAATACAAATTTACATCCATTATCAAACATCTGGCTGATACTAAGAAGATTATGTTTTAGACCTTTCACATATAGCACATATTTAGTTTTGTTCTTCCCATATATGCTCAGAATTCCTTTACCATGAATCTTAATAACATTATTATCACCTAGGCTTATTGAACCTCCTTTTCGCATTTCAAGTTTAATGAATTTCTTTTTATCTCCAGTCATTTCCTTGGAGTAGCCACTATCAATTATCCATAGATCGTGTTCCTTTGAATGCAATGTTGTTTGAGAAATCATAGACTGAGCAAAATTCTACTTTTTCTCCTTCCATACCTTCTTAGGTTTATTTTCAACCTTTTCTTCCTTTTTCTCAAGGACCTCAGTTTCCTTTTTATCTTTGGGAGGTGTGTTTTTCTTCTTCTCAGAATGAGCATTTGGTCTTACAAATTTTTCTCTACAATTTCTAGCTATATGACCAAAATTATTGCAATTGAAACACACTACATTCATATCAATTAAAGGAGAGAATGGATTTTTACTTATGAAATTTGTATTTCTCCTTGGAATGACTTTACACTCTCTAACCCTATGACCAAAATTGTTACAAGTATAGAAATACCCATTAAAATATGATGAGTACCTCGTCATGGTGTTTTCTTCGACTGGATGTCGATATCTTCTTTTTCGAGGTCTCCTTGGATAGTGTACTCTTATGAAACCATCATTGTCGGTTCTCTTAGTATTTTGCTTCTTTTGTTGATCAGGAATTGACCAGTTAACTTTCTTGTCTTCAATTGATTCCTTTTCTTTAACAGATTTCTCAACTATAGTTAACTTCTTTTCATCTTCAAAGGCTTCTCCTTTGTCATATTTTTCACCATTGGGGACTGATTTTTCTTCTGCTCTAAATCTTTCATAGAGCTTTGCAGAAGCATCAATAAATGAATTTTTTCCTTTTTCAAGTCCCAAGCCTGATTTCTTTTTATTATTTGGCTTTTGGGTACTTAGCAGTTCATCTAGAATATTAGTACCACCCTTTAACTTCAGACCTTTATTGATCTGCTCATTAGCTTTCTCCAATTCTTTTATTAAGACAACTATTTCTGCCTCAAGTGTCAAGCATCTATCCATCTATGATTACAATTTTTTTTTCATGGCATATTCAACTCTTTTGAGTTCTTCTACATGAACTTTCAGACCAACTATCACTTTATTAGATTCCTTAAGTTCTTGAGTTACTCTATCAGTCTCCTTTTGAGAATTCTTTTTCAGTTTCTTTTATTCCTTCTTAAGATCATCATATTTATCTCTTAACTCATCAAGGTCTTCAAGAGCACTGATTAATTCTCCTTCAAGATCAACAACTTTCTCATCTTCTCTTTCATATGAGTCCTCAATTTGTGCATCTTCCTAATTATTAGTTTCTTTAGCTATGAATAAAAATTCTCTTCTATCTCTTCTCATTACAAGGGCATAGCCTTGATCCTCTTCTAAATAATCACTAGCATTAGATGCTTCACTTTCTTCATTGATATACAAACTCTTCTTCTTCTTTCCAAAATTCTTCCTTTTTGGATAAACCATTTTCTTTTTAGAGCTATCTTCTTCTTGTTGGGAACTGTCCTCTTTACCATATGGACACTTTGAAGAAAAATGACCTATTCTGCCACAATTAAAACACTTGAAAGGGAGCTTACCTTTGTATTTTTTGGATCCTCTCCTTAGTCTTCTTATGAATTTTGCTTCTTCCTTATCGGTCTCTACATAATCAGATGCAATGACAACAACTTTTTCTTTATTATCATCCTCATATTTTTCTTTCTTGACAACCTTAAATGCAACTTCTCTCCTGGATGAATCAGTATTAGGAATTCTCATATCATATGCAGTAATTATGCCATGCACCTCATCAACAGTGAGTTTATCAATTTATCTTCCTTCTTCGATAGCATAAACCTTGGAATCATTTTTCGTTGTCATAGACCTAAGAACTTTCAACGCATATTCTTCTTTCAAATCTACACCATATACTTTAATTGCATTTACTACATCTTCAACTCTTTGAAGATAGTTTGCAATATTCTCTTCTTCAGTCATCTTCAAGCCTTCAAACTTTTCTCTCAACACTTGTAACTTTTCCAACTTTACTTTGGTGTTGCCTTCATAGATCTTCTTCAATTTTTCCTAGACATCATAGGCAGTTTTACAATGCATAACTTTGCTATGCACTGGATCAGACAAATTGTTCATGATGATAAACCAAGCTTTTTTATTGTCCTCATGAATCTTCTTTCCTACAAGATCACTAGGAATAGTAGCAGGAATAGTATATTGGGTCTCGACCGACATCCAAACTTTAGTTCCAAGAGAAACTAAATATCCTTCCATTAATGAGATCCACTTAGCATAATTTGTTCTATCAAATCTAGGTGGATTGTTTGAACCTTCCTAAAATTATATTGTGTTCACCTATCCAAGATCTACCCGAGCTGATTAAGCTTATCCTAGGGAACCTAGGGCTCTGATACCAATCATTAGAAAACAATGATCTACTAAGAGGGGGGTGAATCAGTAGATATAAAAAAAATTAGACTTGACAACCTATTTGCAGATTCAACCTTATAACTCAAATGTGTAGATAAAAATATAAACCAATATAACAATCACATGCACATGAAACAACTCATAACACCAGATATACGTGGAAAACCAAAGATGGGAAAAACCATAGTGACAAAAGCTACTTGAATCTACTGCTCAAATCTAGCATCACAAATGCAATCTCTGTTACAAATTTTAGGGTTGCAACCCAAGGAAGCTTCAAATCCCCAATTTAGAAGCTACAACTTCAAGGATGCTACTACACCCTATTTTAGGAGCTACAACTCCAAGGAGTCTACAATCACCTAATCTGAGCTACAACTCAGTGCAATGAGGCTACAACCTCAACAAGAATACAAGTTCATAAGTGCATACAATTAAGTTCTACTCAACCTGAAAATGCACCATTAACTACAATGAATTATTGCACACCCTGCAACTTACACTACTACTATTGAAGATGCACTCTCAGCAACACACCCTTGCTATGCACTCTCTTTTGCTTTGCACTCTCTTTTGCTCTGCACTCTCTTCTACTTTGCACTCTCTTGTCTACTACATTCTTAACTATACATCACTTTGTTAAGCACTTTGTGCATTAACAAACTTTTTCACACTTCTCCTTACTTTCAGATTCAACAAATCACACACTGCTACTACTTCCCTTGGAGAAATTCCCAAATTGTCTTTTCTCATTGACCTACATTCAATGCCTCGAGATTCTCACACATGATCAGATCTTCTCTAATCTTCTGCTAGGGTTTCCTTAGCTTGCAAACCTCACCAGCAAGCTGCCTATACCTTGAGCTCCACACCACTTTATAGCTCATCATTAAGACATCTGATAGTATTTACCAGATATCACCATACCTTGCATCGAGCCACACAACATTAAGTTCTATTTTAGAGAATTTTCCTTTGTTCTCTCTATCAAATCCTAAAATCTGATTATGCATTTAACTCTCTCTTCTAATCCTTCTATCTGATTTTGATCTCAATCACTTATGCAATCTATGATGTCGTTATGTGCATCAAATCTTATTTACATTGATCATTGGGTGCAGTTGGACCAATTAATTCTTTTCTCTGTGTTAGTTACCAATTGAAACCCTGTTCTCACAAACTCAGCCATTTCATATCTCTTCTTTTGAATTCTGGTCATCGATCTACTCCTTTCACACCTTGATCCATTGGCTCTTGTTCATCATCATATCTTCAAATCTTGACTATCGGATAAACAGTCACTCAAATCTCCATTGACAATCTTGTGAGAATTCACCTCTCACCATGTCATTTTACTCCTTTTCATTATCTAGGGTTACACAGTAAAGCACCACCAACAAATAATTCATATGACCAAATGTTGATTTTGCAACAAGGATGCAAAATCAATAAATAAGTAATCGGCATGTGTCATCATTTTGTTTTCCTTCCATGTGCTAGTTTTTTTAACGCAGTACCATTGACACCAACATGAGCAGTTGCAATGTTGCACTTAACCACCATACCACTTGATACCACTCTATTGTAGTCTATCCAAATGACCATTGCGGTGTTTGTGAGTTACATACCGCCAGACCACCAACACAAAATTAAGCCTCTGTGATGTTGCAGTGTACCACCATACTGCCAACACAAATGTAAGCCTATGCAGTGTTGCAGTGTATCACCATACCAACGACCCCTTTTCAAGCATTTGTGGGGTTGCGGGTTACAACCTATCCACCTTTGATGTCTTATCCACGCGCCAGCACCATATTCGATCATCCTTCACCATCTATCTACTCGTCATCCTTACCTTATCATATCCTGCCAACAATATCCTTTGCATGATTTGCTCTTTTGACATCAATGACAACTATATGCCAACATTCTCAAGATCAGATACACAGTTATCATGGAGATCCAAGAAAAGTAAAAAACATCTAATCATCATGAGAAGCTTTGGGCTTCTTATTTTTCTTAACTTATTTGTTGACCATGCAGGTACATGTATAATCTTATCATATAAATCAACAGGGAAGTCATAGCATGGGAACCTTATGAAGATAGTCTTGAATGTATAAAAAAGAAAGTGGTAGTCCTTAATACCATATAAGCATGTTGTAGATAACTTTGAAACTTCAAAAGAGTGAAAAGAGTGAAAGTCATGAAGGACATAGAGGGAAATCATTTTAAGTGCTAATTCAACATGGCTACAAATAAGAAAACACAGTCAACATAGAATTTTTAATAATTTAAATGAAATGTATGACTTACATAAGAGCATATAGGGATAATCTAAGTTACATTATCAAGAATAGTAAAGTGGTAATTAGACAGTCATATGACCCTACCCCTATGTACACTAGAGAAGGGAAAACTTTACACTAGAAAAGATAGTAGGCATTGGTCACAACAATGCAAAAGATGGAGGACAGTCTTAGACTTTCAAAGAGGGATAGTCCTTAATTAGCACCCTGGAAACCTATGACAAATAGTAGAAGTTAGAATCAAAATTTTGCAAGGTTTCCAAAGCACAGTTCAGTATGGAAGAGCCACCATGATAAAAGATATATCCAGGAGCAGTTTTGAAAGAAAATGCATGAGGACTACTTTGGTTAAAGAAAGGAGCTTCATTAAGTGAGTGACAGTTCATGGAATGACAAAAGAGTACAGTCAAAGTATGCCCATGGTAAAGGACAGAGAAAAGAGGCAACATAGTCATTTCTAGTTCAAAGATTATAACCTCAAAATGGCACAGTAAGAAACAATCATTATCATTTTTTACAATATTAAAGGCATGATAGTTTTGGAGTTGATATACAAGGGGGTAGTGAAATCCAATGTGCAACCTGAGTTCATTAAAGCAAGGGTATGATATGAGGATATCATAACACGGGGCATTTAATGACTAATCATGCACAACAATAAACAATGATAGTCCTTTTAATTCAAATGCACAGTCATCACATTGATAAAGAAAAAGTACAATGAAGAAGATAATCCACCTATTATGCATTAGGGGTAGTTTTAGATCATAGTACTTGAAGTTAGTAAGGTAGAAAGAACAAAGGATAGTCCCTGTCAAGGCAAGGCATAGTCATGCTAGTTCAGGTGCAGAGTTTCAAGTCTTGAGATGAGCAATGGATAGTCACCTTCATATGCACAATCAAATGAATAAAGACTAGAGGTCAGTCATAGTGTCATGACCAAGAATCTCATTGAATGCACAAGAAGGTTTTCCAATCAGGAAGATAATATACTTGTAGATTATAATCAACATTGTGTCAAGAGGTATGTATAGTATTTGAAGGTGATAAACCTTTTTTCACAAACAAATGGATAAGTAGGTTGAAATTATTATCTATAGGTACAAGTAACATTACAGTCTTTAGCATAGGAAAATGTAAAAAAAGTCTTAGGGACAACAAAGGTACAACAATATCAATGGATTATTATGGTGTGAGACATATAGATGAAGTTGCTTATGTGTGAATGACTTAAAGGAAACATTGTTACACTCAGACATGATGCCCAAATATAGTGAGATTTTTTTAACAAGAATGAGGTTGAAAGGAATTTTCTTCCAAATTTGCTTGTTTCCTACATAAGACAAAGCTTTCCATACTAAAACGTGAGCAGCTCATGAGAGGGACACCTAGTTTCATTTGTAGAATGGGAAAAGAAGAGCTTTAACCTTTCCATTCTTCTTCGTCCATTGATAGTGGGAAGAGTGGAAAATTATGAAGAACTTGTTAAGGACATCATTGTTTGAGGACATTGCTCCAAGTGTTAACTATCACAATTCAACAATGTTATGAGATTTCCTACAAGTGTTTTGATGAATCAGGAGAAAATCTACAAAGCAAAGAACAATAAATTGTACGCATATGATAGTGATAGAAAATGATAGCAATAGCAAGCCCTCATACATGTGGCTTTGATGATAGGAATATAGAGTTGCATGTAGTCTAATGTAAACATTTATTTGATGCCACCAAAGTTCATAGAGAAGCATCAGAATGTTAAGAGGAGCAGAAGGACTAAGAAAAATAGAAAATATAGGGTTTTTCATCATTTCTTTCCAGGAAAATGAAAAACTCAGCATTTTGTTCAAGGGAATGACTTACCAGCACGTGGTCCCAGTTCAACCACACAGAGAATACCCAAAAACTTGAAATGGTTCTTCAAAACCCTATCCAGACTCCATGGTGGTGACGCAACATGAAAACATAGGTAGATGAAATGAATGCAAATGAGCTCATGAGCACAATTAGGGATTCTTTTGACTTTCACAAAGAAAACCCTAATCCTAGCCGACCCAAGTATTGGGTTATTTTTCACCTTTATTTCATAATATTGTATTATGATTAATACCTAAGCCATGCTCAATATTTTCTTTCCAAATACCTAGTGAGAGGTGAGTCCATGGGAGTCATAGATTATTCTTTTCCCAAAAATCATTCAAAAATAGGAGTGGAACTGAGGTGTTATACATGCAGTGAGAGATATTTTGAGTTCTATCTTTGACTTCAAGTCAAACTGAGGCATTTTAAGAGTTTTGTTTGGTCAAATAGCTTGAGAGGGGGAGTTTGGAGCTAAATTAGCTCAAATTGGAGCAGTTATGATCCCTCTTTTCTAGGATTTTCTATTTTTCTCATGTGATAGATATTTTGGAGTGTAGTTTACTTCTCTTGGCATTTTGAGATTGATTTTGTATTATAGGAGGGAAAGCTTATGTTTTTTCCTCAGTTCCTTCTTTTTGTTGTCTCTTGCACATTTCCAAGAGACTTAGAGTTTTGTAGCTCAGTTTATTTTCATGTAGCAACAACTTTTTCTTTGAAATAAACAAAGAAAAGAGTTATTGGTCTTATTTGGAGCTTTCATTTTGGATTGTGGATGTATGTTCTTATAGATTTTCATCGTGGTTCATTTGAATCCTTTTTTTTCTTCCTCATCTAAGAAATGTATTTTGAATTTTTTTCATATTAAATTAGGTCATATGCTATGTCAAACCAATTTTGAGCAAAAATTGATGTGTAAACTTATTTTACCTTCAATACAAAACTGAAAATTGAAACCATCATATGAAATACTTATGATTTTATGCAAAATTTGAACTATGAACATCATAACTATCAAATTTTGATTCAAAGTTATAAGTTTGGCTTTAGTTTTTTTAATTCTAAATCATTGGTGTATCACCTCCTAGAATTAGCTTTTCCCATTTATCAGTTATCCTTCTTCCTTTTTCCCACAAAAATCATTAGTTTCTTGGAGATCTAAAGGGGAACCAACCCATAATCTGGAGATTCATCTTCATCATGAGAAACACATAGGCTCAAAGATGTTTCCATGTTTCACGAGATTGCTAAGCCTCCAAGCTTAGCATCTAGGTGCAATTATTTGTGACAACAAGTACAAAGTCCTTGAATTCTTTGTACTTGACAAAGTCATCATCAAAGATGAATTGGGAACATGCTAGTTCCCTCATGTCATCGACCTCATCTCTCCCATTCCCTACATTTATGCCCATTCAACCCTATGGCATACCAACAAGATTCACCCTTGGTGGTGAAGGTGTTACCTAGTTCACTTCTTTTTTGACCTCTGCCTCCTCTTCCTCATCAACACCCAAAGGATAATCAAACAAAGATGGTTGATCAAGATTTATCTTCTTTTTTGGATGCTCTTAGGAAGTAGTAGCTGCAATAGGATGCTCTTGACAAGAGGTAATTGTTACAAGTGGTTTTCCTTAATGAGGAGGATCTACCACTGTTGGCTCCTTATCCCTTCTAGCATAAGAATATACAAATGGATCTACTGGTGGGTGATATGTGGGTCTTTCTTCTACTATAGGAGGTTTTGTAGCTAGCTTATCAACAATGTCCAATATCTTCTAAATTTTTTCAGTGGGGTATTTTATTTTTATAAATTCCCTAGGGTAGTTTTCCATCCTTTTTGGTGCAGATCAAATTCATGAGTCTTATCAAAAATGAAAATTCACAACCAATTCTAATTTAAGTTGACAATTTCATTTGTCAATTTAAAATTAATTCAGATTTATACATGATCAGAGGAAAATAAATTCAATTCAACCCAATGAATTACCATAAGAATACTACTTTTATATGCATTCAAATTTGAATGACTCTACAAGTCAATTTCAATTTAAATTTATTTATGTTTCAATCTACAGGCTAAATACATCAACAAGTTTCAATTCTATTGCAAACTTCTTAACTCCTTTATTTTCTTCTCCATTGATCTACCTGTAATCATATGTTTTGTAGATATGAACTTTTATTCTTTGTTTCCTACATTTCTCAATTGCGTCTTTCCCTATGTTGGCTAATCCATTTATCTCTCCTTTCAATCTCTCCCAACTCCATTTCTATTCATTTTACATCATTCTTATGTATATTTTTTGTTCTATAAAGGTATCTTTCTTTGGTCTTTATTTTTTTGTTTCTTATTTACTCTTATGACCCCATAATTATCTTCTCCCATTGTGAATATTATTCCTTATTCAAATGTGTAGCCTATATGTTCTTTTATCAACTTATTTTGAAATTATTTTGTTTAAATTTCTTTTTATATCCATTATCTTCCCCTACCTTAGTCATGGCCTGCACTGTGCATTCTAGAAAAATTTCTTCTAATTTTCCTCTCCACTTCCTCCTACACTACCTCATTTACTCACTCTTCTTGTCATTCCCCATCTAATCGACCCCCCCACCCCTTTTCTTACTTAGCATTCATAATCTTCTATCATGCATTCCTCTCCCTCTTAGTTGTGTGCCTATCTACCCATTCACATATCATGACTTATTATTTTTTAGAAATGTTTTTTTTTCATTAACTATCAATCTCCTCCTATTTTTTTATTTTACCTCTCATTCATTCCAACTCCTTATATATGCACCTATTTTTATTTTTCTTTTAAAATTCCCATTCTCTCCTCTTGAGTGGCTTTTTTGCTTTCTCATTATTTTGTCTCTAAAAATTAAATATTTGATTCTTATTTCTATTTGGTTTTTACTTCCTCCCAAGGCCATGAATCTCCATATTCATGGAGTCATAAATTTCATTCTTGCTATATAGCATGAATCCTCTAGTTTATTATTCTTCCCATGCCAAAGTAAAATATAAATGAACTCTTTTTTCATCTAAAAATTAATCACAAAATGAACATGGTTTATTTTTATTAATTCAACAATTTCTTGTACCCATTCACCTCATATGGAAAGATTGACATTGAATATAATAGAGCATGGCATTCTTCAGATGAAAGGGAAACAATGTCACTTTGCTATGCTTCCACTAACTATAGACCAAATAAGTTGCACCCCATAAGAAAACCAAAATTGAAACCGTAAATAAAATGTATTTTTATTGATGTGGTTCACCATACACCCAAGATGCTCCTACATCACTTTTTGACCTTTTCTCTTCTCCCTTTTTGAAATAAACCTACTTTACTCTTCTCTCATTTACATCTTTATTAGTTAAGCAATTTATGATTACATCTTCTTCAAAAAGTACCTGATGAACAAATGCAGATATTCTTATGCTTACTCTTACTTGATTAATAAATCCTTCAGGGTCAAAAGTTCTTGGGACTTTTTGGGCCATCCTATATGTTTTGAGTATAGGTTATATCAGTTCTAGGCCCTCCCTAGTTATTGTGAAGTCAAAAAAAAATGTAGTAAAATAAAAGAAGCCTTTATTTTTTCCTTTCAAGTGGCTTTTTATCATGTTAGTTAATTTCCACATTATTTCTAAATATTCCATTATTTTTGGAACATATGTTGGAAGAATATGAGGTCCCACAAGGCATCCATATATCCTGATTATAGTTGAATCATAATGGAGATACCATTCTCCCCAATTATGTTGTATGCCTATCTCAAAGACTCTTTCCTTAAGCCTTAGGAAATCCAAGATTTACTTATGCAATCTCCCCTCTTCTATACCCATGAATCCCATAAATTTTCTAATGAAATGGTCTTTGAAGACCATATAGTTTGAGATCTCATTGTGCATATCCCAAATGTGTGTCTAAAATTGGATAGAAAGAGGCTTTCCATTGTCATATGCCATTCTAACTTGCATATATTTTTCCCACTTTGTTCTACCCTCATATAGGAACATGTGGCATAACAAAAATACCACCTAAAATTGACCATCTTATTATTTTCCTTAATTTCCACCAATTATTTGTGAATTCCATTGGCTTTGTAGGTGGAAAAATCAAAATCATTGTTTATCAAAGGAATTTAAATGTATGTTGTCATATACATCAATGACACAATCATCTTTAATTTTGCATCTCCCCAAGGACTTGGAAAAAATAATAGTAGGTCTTCATGAAGTAGTCCTCAAATAGGTCAATGTTGAAAGGCTCAACTTCATTTGATGGAATTCTAATGAAATGTCAAATCCATTCAATTTGTGTTTGGGAAATCAAAGGACTCTATAGCTATGCTTATCTTGTTGATATTTCTACTTGAACAAGTCAAAGTCCACAAGTTTGTTTGTAGCTAACTTGAGGCGAAAGACCTCAGAGATGGAGGCTTTATCAATTTGCACCAAAACCACACCATTTGCATCTCTAATTACTCTAACATTTTCATCATAATTCCTAGCCACATATTTGATGATTTCTACATTCATGAAGACATTAGGAACTATCAATTTTAAGTCATATGTCCATACATTAGAGATAGGGACTTGTGAAGCTCTTTTATTATACCAATGACTAAATAAGCTCCACCTAGTGATAGGGAGTTCAACATCCATACATTCTTTTCCATTATCAATCAAAATATTTGAATCATCAGCCCCATGGGCACATATGAATTTTCTAAATGATCTAGGGAATTGAAAAATTAGGTCATCATCAAAGGGCCTTTTTATGAGGACAATTAGCCTTTTGATCAACTCAGTTTGAAAATTTAGTTTGACCTAGGGTTTGTGGAGTAAACTAGGGTTTGGTACCTTTGATGTTCTAAAAAAATTCCTTGATTTGAAATCCTAATTATGAACCCTAACTATTGGAAAATTAAATTTGATCAAACCAGAACTTTGAAAATATGAACTTACTTGCTTATCATTCTAGAAACCCTTCTTCACATTTGAAGGTGCAAAATTGCCAAGAAATCAGTCTAATATTTGTGAAATGCATAACTATTTACTTCATCAATCAAATTGTAGTACTTATGGAGAAAATATTCAAAAGATCAAGTAGTAATCTATCATTTCATCCATTACTATTCGTTCATGTGAGCCAGACACATTTAACTACCCATTTCTTAAATTTGAATGTGAGCTATTGATTTTCAAAAATAAAACCAGATTGACGATTCAAAATCATCTTGACGAATTTTTAATATTTTAATGGGAGTTTGATATGCTTTGAAAATATTTGAACAATAGGAGCATCCCATGTTATCCTACATTTCCATTTCATCCATGTAGTCCCATTGAAAAGAGTGCCTTTGAAAATGAAAGAGACATCAACCTTAAGTCCACATGTTGCTCTTCCAAAATTCTATAGCTTGTAATGGGACCTATCTCAATAGATCAACGAACTCACAAAACTAATGAAAACATGCAATGTCTCACCTTTTCGCTAATCTACAACCAAATACTAGGCCCTCCTTATTAAACTTTTGGACTTGTAGAATCAAGTAAAATGTTGCCTATTTCTCTTAGCAACAATTAAGTTATATGATAAAGAGCTTGTGGAAATGCAGAAATGCAGAAACCAATAGAAGGAAGATAGATGTTTCTCTTCCACTAGTCCACAAACCTCACTTTAGTTATATGATAAAGAGCTTGTGGAAACTAATAAAAACATGAAACTTGATGGAAAATGGGCCTGTGAAAAGGCATAAACATGCAACAATTAAGTTATTTTATTTTGCATATGCAAAACTAGGAATAAGAGGTCACTAGGAACAGAAGGGGCTAGTAATATAATGAGATAAAAGGCTTGAGTGATAACTTAAAGTACAAGCAATCAAATAAATAATTCAACACAAAAATAGACATAAAGTGTAAGGCTTGATTGGGTTTTAATGTTTTTTGACAACCCTAATACAATTTTTCTGCAACTTTAACAAGTATGAGAATAATTTATAATTTTTTGAGGCATATAATGGGTAAAGAGCTAGAAAAATTGAAAATACACTATAACATCCCACCTCACATAAATAATTAATAATTACAAATTCTACATATTTTCCATCTTACACATGACTAAAATAATTAAATATTACTAATATTTAAGTATTCCTACATTCCCTCAACACATTCTAAGAATAAGGGCATCTAAGAACACTTGTCCTTATGGCTACATTATTTTATCCACCAAACCTAAGAATATATCCCTACTAGATGTACATGTCCCTTATTTCCCTCATGGTCACAACCACTTACTAAATTTAGCAAGAACATATTAGCCATTCACAATCCAACAACATCCATCTTGACACTCCATCCTCTCCTTGATCCTAGGGAAACCCTCTCAAGCATCATCCACTATTGATCTTGTTAGAATAGGTGACATTATAATTGCTATCCTAAGTTGATTTATGTGTCTCCACATTCTTTATAAAGTGTTCTAGGGGACACGAGGGACAAAATATTTATTATTTATTTTCATATGACAAATTGTAATTGCATTCAAAGAGGTGGACCCATTACGGTGGTGGTTATAGAGCATCCTAAAAGAATATTCCTCTTGGGTGTCCAACTTTGTGAGTGGGGACCAATTTGGTGTGCATGTCCTTTCATGTTATTTGCATGTTATTTGCATTTTTTGCTTGCTCTTGCATGGTTGGGCACCTAGGTTTTCATGTTGGTGCATGTTCTTGCATGAAACCATCAAAGTCGTCAAAGAGTTATGGAGCACTTGAGATCGACCAATTTTGATTGGGTGTGGGTTAGGTGCCCATGTGAAGGCCATGCGAGTTTTTCCAAGTGGTTTTTATTGTTGTTTTTGGATGCCATTTGTTGTATTCTCTCCCACAAATTTCTATATATTGGAGCCTTGAGATGGTGGTTTTTAAGAATTTATTTGTAGGTTGTCAGAGCGTTGAAGTGCTGTCGGAATATAGAGAGGAGTGTTTTATTGTTGTATCTCATTTGAAGATTAATACAAACATTGGATCTCTTTGGGTGTGAAGTTTTTTCCCGCAAGTGTTTCTCCACGTATATCTTATGTCACTTATGTTTGACAGCTTGTGCTATTGCCAATTTCTCTTTCATTGTTGAATTGTTAGTCACATAATCTCTTTATGGTAATCTTGGATTAATAATTTCAGATTTAAAAACACATTATTAAGTTCTATTGCTGCAAGTTTTACCTTGGATTTTCCAACATTTGGTATCAGAGATAATGGTTCTGTTAAGAGAGGGACACCTTTATTTTGAGTGTTGAAGGTTTTTTGGTTGTAGTGGTAGCTTGTACAATATGGTTTTTTCATATTTGTGAAGAATATTGTAAACAATGGCTTATACCTCTTGTTTAGATATTGACAAGTTTAATGGCACTAGCTACGAGATGTGGAAGTTGAAGATGGAGGATCTCCTTGAAGAGAGAATAACTGGTTGGTAGTTTCAAGTGAAAAGAAACCATAATCAATTTCTGATGAAGATTGGAAGAAAATGGATTTAAGAAGGCATGAGGAACCATTTGGTTGTGTCTTGCATATTCCATCCTCCTAAATGTTTCAAAAGAATCTACCACATTCAAGTTGATGAGGATAGGTGAAATATAATAAACTAAAAATCTAACCAATAAGTTGTATCTCAAAAGACATTTTTATTCTTTGAAAATGAAGGATGGTGATTCTATTGTAGAACACTTAAAATTATTTTAATATGATTATAAGTCAGCTTGCATCTCTAGATGTTAAGATAGAATAAGAAGATAAATGTATTTTGTTTCTTTTTTCTTTACCCAAATCTTGGGAAAATCTAATTGTTTCCATAAGTGGTGGTGGTATAGAATTGAAGATGGATAGTATTATTGTAATACTTCTTTCAAAAGAGATGAGGAGAAAGTCCATGAATGTGGGATCCCAAGATACCTTGCATGTGCGAGGAAGGTCCAAAGAAAAAGGAGGGCCTAAAGGGGACAAAAAGAGAGATAAATCTAAAGGACGTTCTAAAACCCCTAGGAAGAGCATAGTAAAGTGTTGGAATTATGGTAAGAGAGGACATGTGAAGGAGCGTAGAAACAAGAAAAAGAGTTCAAATAATTCTACGACAAAAGTCCTCAGAAGATGGTGATTTTGATGCTTTGTTTATTTCTGCTAACACTATTAGTGACGATGCTTGGCTTATTGATTTAGGTTGCTCCTACCATATGTCTCCTCACAAGGAGTATTTTACTTCATATTCATCTTATGATGGGGGAGAAGTTTTCCGTGGTGATAACAACATGAAGAAGACTGTTGGTAAGGGAAATTTAAATTTGTGTTTTAGTGAGGGAAGGGTTAAAACCCTTGATCATGTTTTACGTATTCTAGGACTTGCGAGAAATTTACTTTCAATATCCAAGTTGAATGATTTTGGAATGCATGTGACATGTGACAAGCCTGGTTGTAGGTTGGTAAGAGGGAGTTTAGTGATAGCTAAAGGATCTCGGATTAGAACTTTGTTAAGGCTTAATGCTTCCATTTTTTAACTTTTCCATTATAACTGGCACTAAAAATGCATGTATGTTGTGGCACCATAGATGGGGTCACATAAGTGAAAAGGGTCTTAAGAGTTGGTTGACAACATTTCTGATTATTTTGTAAGTAAAAGTGATTTTTATGAGCATTGTGTGTTTGGTAAACAAAATATATCATCATTTCCTAATGGGACTAATAAAGCTAAGAGATTATTAGAGATCATTCATTTAGATGTGTTTGGACGAGTGGATGTTGACTCTTTTTGGAAAATCTCGTTATTATGTTACTTTCATTGATGATGTGTCAAGATACACTTGGATTTATTTTATGCATGCAAAATCTAAGGTTTTCACTAAGTTTAAGGAATTTAAAATCCTTAGTTGAGAAGCAAACAGATTATAAGATAAGGGTGTTGAGATCTGACAATGGGATTAAATATTATTCTAGGTCATTTGATGAGTTCTATAGGCATGTAGGTATTTTTCAGCAAAATACTACTCCTTATACACCTCAACAAAATGGGGTAGCAGAAAGAATGAATCCAACCTTGATGGAAAGAGCTAGGAGCATGTTGAGTGGTGCTAAGCTTGATAGATGCTTTTGGACAGAAGCTGTAAGAATTACATGTTATTTTTAGTAGACATCCTTGTTCATCTCTTGTTGATAAAAATCCTTATGAAGTTTGGATAGGTAGAAAGCATTTTGTTTCACATTTAAGGGTATTTGGTTGTGATTATTTTGTTCATGTGCCTCAAGAGAAGTGTTCTAAATTTGATCCAAAAGAATATAAATGCATCTTAGTTGGTTACTGTGAGAATGTAAAAGGTTATAAGCTTTGGAATCCACTAACCTGTAAAATTATTTTCTCTAGAGATGTGATTTTCAAGGAGTTTAGAACTTACTCAGGTGAATAATAACCAAAGGAGAAAGATAAGAAAAAAAATGGACTTTGAAAAAAAGATTGACAAGAAAGAAGATGCACATGTGGAAGAACAACTAGATGGATTAGAGGATGAAGAAGAACAAGAGGGTTCAAAGAGTTAAGATGATGTGCAGGATGAGCATGTAGAAGAAGTAGAGAAGCAAGAGCCCCTTACTCCTACCTTGAGAAGATCCACAAGACAATGAAACATAGTTGATAGGTATAGCCCATCCAATTTACATTGTGTGTTTTCTCTTTTGAGTATCGACGATGAACCTAGATCCTATAGGGAGGCTCTTTCTTTAGAAGAAAGTGAGTCTTGGATGTAGACCATGTAGGAGGAGATGATGGATTTGGATAGTTGTGATACCTAGGATCTTGTGAGTTTTCACAAAGGAAGGAAGCCCATTGGTTGTAAGTGGGTATTTAAAAATAAATTTGGAGTAGATGGTTGGTTAGAGTGGTACAAGGCCAGATTGATGGCCAAGGGCTACTCCTAGAGAGAGGGAGTTGATTTTGTTGAAATTTTCTCTCTTGTTGCTAAGTTAACTTATATTAGATTCCTATTATCTATTGCTATTGCTTATAATTTTGAAATAAAGAAAATGGATGTTAATACTTCTTTCTTGCATGTGGATCTTAAGGAATAAATTTATATGTGATAGCGTGATGGTTTTGTTGTGAAAGGAAAAGAACACTTATTTTGCAGGTTAAAGAGATATCTATATGGTTTGAAATAATCACCTAGAATGTGTTACAAGAAGTTTGATTCCTTTTCATTGAATTTGGGTTTTATTAGGAGCGAGGAGGATCATTGTCTTTATATTAAGGTTATTGATGACCAAATTCTAATCATTATCTTGTATGTTGATGACATATTGTTTATGGGTAACAACAAGGTGATGATTAGGGAGCTTAAGACTTAGATTTTTGGCACATTTGAGATGAAGGATTTGGGGGCTATAAAATATATTCTTGGGATGGAGATCAGTAGAGATTGGGTTCAAAGAAAGATTTGGTTAAGTCAAAGTAAGTATGTTGATACCATTTTGTAGAGGTTTAATATGTATGACTGTAAACTGGTAAATATTCCATTTCTAGTTGGTACTAAGTTGAGTTTAGACATGTGTCCTAATTATGATGATTATTTTGAAGAGATTTCTAGCATTCCTTATGCTAGTTTCATTGTTAGTTTGATGTATGCAATGGTTTTCACTAGAACATATATAGCCCAAGCAGTGGGAATTTTGAGCAAGTTTATGTCTAACCCTAGTAGAGAGAGTTGGAATTTTATTAAGAGGGTGTTTAGATATTTGTGTGGTACTTCAGATTACTATTTGGTTTATCATGGTACTAATTGTGTGGATAATTCATTGGACATATAGGGTTTTGTTGATTTAGATTGGGAAAGTGACTTGGATAGTCGAAGGTCCATTAGTGGCTATTTTTTTACTTTGTTTGGAGGTGTAGTGAGTTGGATGAGTAAGAGGCATCCTATAGTTGCATTTTCCACCATCAAAGAAGAGTATATGGCTACTATACATGCCTCTAAGGATGTGGTTTGGTTACAGAGACTTGGTAATGACATTGATTTTGATTGCAGGATAGTGAGGATTGGATGTGACAATCAGAGTGCCATATTTTTAGCCAAAAATCCTATGTATCATGCTCATACTAAGCATGTTCAGTATCAATTTGTGAAAGAAATGTTTGAGAATGGTAAGCTTTTGATTGATAATGTTGATACTTTGGATAATGTTGTAGATTCTCACATGTAGGTAGTGACCACAGATAAGTTCTCTTGGTGCAGGAAGGCTATGGGCCTTGATCACTATACTTGATTATATATTTTATTTGTATCTCATGGATGTAATTGCAATGTATAATTTCAAGTGGGAGAATGTTAGGATAGGTGACATTATAATTTCTATCCTAAGTTGATTTATGTGTCTCCAAGTTCTTTGGAAAGTGCTCTAGGAGACATGAGGGAAAAATATTTATTATTTATTTTCCTATAACAAATTGTAATTTCATTTAAAGAGGTGGACCCATTACAGTGGCGGTTATAGAGCATCTTGAGAGAATATTCCTCTTGGGTGTCCAACTTTGTGAGTGGGGACTACTTTGGTGTACATGTCCTTGCATGTTATTTGCATGTTTTGCATGCTCTTGCATGGTTGGGCACCTAGGTTTGCATGTTGGTGCATGTTCTTGCATGAATCCATCAGAGCTGTCGGAGAGTTATGGAGCACTCTGGATTGAACAATTCTAATTGGTTGTGGGTTAGGCGCCCATGTGAAGGCCATGTAATTATTTAATATTTTATGCCATGTTTATGGGTTGTCCACTAAGGGGGGCATGGGTTTTTCTAGGTGGTTTTTCTTGTTGTTTTGGGATACCATTTGTGGTATTCTCTCCCACAAAATTCTATATATTGGATCCTTGAGATAGTAGTTTGTAAGATTTTTTTTCTAGGTTGTTAGAGTGTTGAAGTGCTACTGAAATACATAAATGAGTGTTGTATTGTTGCATCTCATTTGAAGATTAATAGAAAAATTGGATCTCTTTGGGTGTGGAGTTCTTTCCTGCAAGGGTTTCTCCACGTATATCTTGTATCACTTGCATTTGGAAACTTATGGTATGTTGATTTTGCTTTCATTGTTGAATTGTTAATCACATAATCTCTTTATGGTAATCTTGGATTCATAATTTCATATTTGCAAACACATTATTAAGTTCTATTGCTGAAGTTTCACCTTGGATTTTCTAATAGATCTCACCATCAAATATTAACCATATAGTCTCCTCCAAGATTTTATAAATTTAGATTATCCTTCACTCATTTTCATATCCATCAACTTTATGCTAGGTACATGCTATCAAAACATGTAACTTTCAAGAAAAGGAGCATCAAAATATCAAGACATTGGAGAAAATAATTCAATAGTGGAGGCTTTGGTAACATTTTAATTAATATTTTGATGTTATTTCTTTGTTTGCACTCTTTTATTTAGCTCTATCTAGAGGTTTTGTAGTGGTTTGAAATGTAAATCTAGTGATTTTATATTTGTTTCTATTTGAATTTCATATTATTGCAATACAAGATATAAAGAGTGGATATAATAAAATAAAAAGTAGACGAGAGGAGTGTAATAATAAATTTAAGACAAGTATAATAATATTACAACAAGAATTTCAGGAGAGATTTGGAGCACTCCAAGAAATAGGCTGGTATGAACCAATGGTAACAATTCAAATTTTTTAGGCAGCCATTATCGTTCCTAAGGTCATTTTCAAGGGTACAATGGAGATCCGTGTTGAAATGGCTATATTGATGCAAAGCCTATTTCTTCCCGCTACTAGAAATCCCAATTTCCAAGGAAACAACTATCTAAAGCAATGTAGGAAGCTTTTGATATTTGTGGATCTTATTTGGAAGGCTCTTTCAGTGCACATCCTCTAACATTTCATAACAATGTTCCTCTAAGGATTTATTTTCCTAATAATATTCCTCTTGGAAAGGTCCTCTATCATAGTAACATTTAGAATCAGTGGAAATATGGTCAGGAGGTGTGTGAAAGCTAGATCTCATTGTCAAACGACTCTCCTTTGACATATCCAAACAATATTCTTCAGGATGAGATTTTGGTTGAAAGGAATTTTAAGAACCAAGCATTAAAGGTTGTAGAAGTTAAGGGTTTTAATGAAGATCATTTAAGGCATCGACATCAATATGTACAATAGTAGCAAAGGAGTGTGTGGGTTCCAAAAGAGAAAGGGAGAAGATTGTCATTTACCCATTACCAAAATCAAAGGTGCTCGAGACGTGTTGTTGTAACACTTTTGGAGGATCTGCTCTGCTTGCAGTCTCAAGATCTATGAGACAAAGCACTCATTTGTAAGTTTTGTCATTTTTTACCCCCGATTGCTCTTTTAAAAAAATTGATTTTTCAAGATTGGGATGGGGCCAATCAAGTTTTTTATGTAGATCAGGGAAATGGGTTTTTCATTGTCATGTTTTCATATAAAAAGGAAAGAGATGCAGTTTTTAGGGTCAAGTCATAAGTATTTGAGGGATTGGGTCTATTCACTCAGCTCTAGTATCCAAATTTTAACCCTAAAACAATGAAAATTAAGTTTGTACCATTCTAGTTACAAATGCACTCCCTGCCTCTGGAATATAGAGAGCCTGAAATTGTTGAGATTTTGGCTAATCAGTTAAGAATCTTCTTGAAACATGATTATGATTTTTTCAAATTTTCAGTTAAACTTGTTAGGGTTTGTGTCCTCCTAAATACATTCGGGGATTTTCCTAAAACTTTATGTATAAATTCAAAATCAGGAGTTTGGAATCAAGATAGTTTCCTTAAAACTCCTAATACTTGTAATGAATGTCACATTAAGGGTCATAAGGCTACAAATTGTAAAAGAAAGGATCAAAAACATGAAAGTTTGCAGATTTCAATAATATGGGAAGTGTGAGGGATATGAATGGTTATTTGAAGTGTAGTCTTGATAAGGGTAAGGCTTCTTGTTCTATGACTAGTATACATGATTTAGTAGCTAACAATACTAAGACTTATGAAAAAACATCATAGAAACAACCTATTGGATTTTTGAAGGGTAAGAATTCTAGGAAGGAGATTACTGATTTTAGTAAAATTGGAAGTGTGACGAGTAATAATGTTTTGTGAATTGTAATCTTGATAAGGATTAGGCTTCTTGTTCTAAATCGATTGTTAATGATCTAGTAGCTAACAAAAATGTGGATTTTATAGAAGGCCATATTTTGGGGAACAACACTCAATTTTGCATGAATAATCTAATACAAAAAGGAGAATCTATTCAGATTATTAGACAACTATCTCCAGATTGTGTAGTTTAGGGATTGGATGTCCCTAGGTCTACATTAGTAAGGATGCAAGGTTCTACTCAAAAAAATCCTAATTATGCATCAGTAGTTTCTTATAAGGGGATTGTTCAAGGAAAAATAATGAATGTGATAGTTCATATGGAAAAAGGCTAGAGCAAAGGGTGGGTATCTTTTTCTATGGTAAATTCTAAATCGTTGCATTTGTATCTTCCTAATCTTCCCCTATTCACAAAGTAGCAAGTGCATTCCATAACACCATACTTAATCTGTGGTGTTCATAATTAGTTTGAGCCTGAAGAGTGGGCTAGTACAACTTCACCTGGATTATATCATGATAAGCATAGTTCTATTGTATCGGATTTCTCATATTCTTTTGATTCAAAAAGTAGAAGCAAGCAATTTGATTTCATGGATTTTCAGTCCATGTTAGAAGAAGGAAACTTAGAAAGTATAGCAAACCAAATAACTACAATGGTTGGTCCATCATTAATTGATGAAATTGCAAATCAGTTGAGGAGTGTGAGGTAAATGAATTTGCAAATTATTCCTACACTTTATTACAGTTACCTTCTAATCTTGATTTAAAGGTTACAAATGTGAATGATAAGCTAATAGTTTCAAAGTTAAATGAAGATTTCACTACTCAGTTGGAAAGGGAAGAGGGAGATGAGGAATATGATTTCTCCACAAATTTATTGATTGCTCAGTCCCCCTCTGTATCTATAACACCTCAAAAATCACCTGGTAAGAGAGGTCATAAATCACATGCGGTTAAGCTTCAAGAGGAGATAGCGGCAGGTAAACAATCTACATTGGATTGTAGTATTAGAAAAGGTTGAGGAGAGCTTGCTGCTCTTCGACAACAATATGAAAATAATATCCTGGAATGTTAGGGGCCTAAATGCCCCTAACAAGCAAGCCCAAATCAAGCATCAAATTGATGCTTGTGGGGTAGATATTGTACTTCTACAGGAGACAAAGTTATCTAAGGAAATTTTTAATTCTATCATAAGTAAATGGGCACAACGGAAAACTTGTCAATCAAAATCTCATGGGGCTTCAGGAGGTTTGATAGCATTATGGAATCTAAAAACAGTGGTAATGGAGCCTACCTCAAGTAAACTTAATTGGCAACTGCTAAAGGTGGTACATTTTGATTTGTAATTTTGGCCTTTAAAAATTTATGCACCCAATCCTACTTTTGGTCAAAAGTTTTTGTGGGAAGCATTGTCACAAGTTCTTGAAAATTCTAGTGAAGACAGGTTTCTCATCATACCGAGTTGGGTAATTGAAAATCATGGTATGCAGTCTAAAATTTTACCATGGATAGGTTTAGATCATTATCCAATGTCGTTGGATATTCAAAATAAACATTTGTCATCGTCACTTAAATCATCATTCAAGTTTGAAGTCATGTGGTTCCGACATCCAACATTTTTAAGTTTGTTGAAGGAATGGTGGTTGTTGTCTCCAATGGTGGAAGGCACTTTGATGTTTAGATTTTGTAGGAAATTAAGGAATGTTAAAGGAAAAATCAAGCAATGGAATACACATGTATTTAAGAATGTCTTCCAACAAAAAGCAAAAGTTTACAAACAACTTGAAGTAGTAAATGTAGAAATAATATCTCATGGGTTAAGTCCTGATCTTTTTGAGCAGCAAAATAAATTGCAAGAGGAATGGGAAGATATCCACTTTTAATTTCACCACCAATAATTAATTAAATAAATCGTATTATTTATTTGATTAGGGTAATTGTTATCTATTATACTAAAATAAATAAATAGATTCATTGTATCTTATTTATTTATAAATAATAAAAAATCTAATTATCCACTCATATTCAATCATAACTCTTCCATATTCTCTTCTACTTTTAACCCACACACAAATAATTAGCTAAAATATACAAACAAAAAATACTAATTATCCTCATCCATTTAGAGCCAACTAAGGAGCACTCATAACTCTTGTTGACTATTCTTAGTTAGTGAAGATTCTCCAGTCATCTCAATTAATTTCAACTGTCTATTCAATATCAAATCCTCACTATTCACATCTTTGATAAAAATCTATAAATCAACCCTTAATCCCTCGTCAAATCATAACTACATGATGGATCTATAGGTACATTTTTTTATTAACAAGAAAAATAAGTTTTTTAAGGGACCTGAAATCCCAAATTATAACACACTGCTATAACAAATAAAAACATAGTCATCTAATAGCCAACCATTGTGAAAAAAAATAACTAAACTAAATCAACTAAACAGACAACAAACTATTTCATATTCTTGAGGGTGTCTGCTACCTCCAATTCCTGGTTATAATGTTGATTAACCAGGGTTAACAATTCATCATTTTCTTCATCAAAGGTTTTCTTTTTACTCCCTCGTGTACGGGCACTTAGACCTTTCTCACCTTCCAATACAATCTTTTTACATGATGATTTGAAGAGAAACTAACATTTCCACATCAAGCATACAAGAGCATATCCAACACATCCAAGGTTTGTATTTGGAAATAATTTGTTGTTTTTACTTTGTATTTGTATTCCTTGTTTGCTCTATTTGAGGTACCCTTAGGTTTAGAACATGGATATTATATTTGCATTAGTTTCATATTTGCTCATTCAAAATCTAGGTATTCATTCTAGCATGCTCAATACGAGCTTTTCCCTTGTCTAATTTTATTTTTGTAAGTTTTTATAGATTTTTTTGCCATGTTTTATGTTTAGGACTTGTGTTGAGATTTTCTAGGTCACTTTATTTTCAAGGTTGTATTCATAACTCCTTAAAAACCCTAGATCCATATAAAATTTTCCATTTTTTGGCTTGAAGAGAATTAAGGCAATTTATTTTTCTTGGAAAGTTTGTATGACCCCTATGCAAGCATGGTACAATAGTATTATTTTTTGTTTACTTTTATTTTTAAATTTAATTATATTTGAAAAAATAAAATTTCAAAATAGAAATCATTAAAAAAATTACCCATGGGTCACACGATACCCTCCTTTTTGCCTCAAGGACTTGTTTAATTATATTGTTTGTTTGAATTTGGAATGTTGTGTTGGTTTCTACTTTTTAACTTAGTTTTATTTTATAAATTATATTGGTAAATTTAACTTTGGAATATAATTTTTTTTTAAAAAAAATCCTATTTTAGAATCCAATAACTATTTTTTTATTATAAATTATTCACATATCCATCTAAAAAAGGTAGATGAGACATTGGACCAAAAATACACTATCTTCTACTACCCTAATCAAAGACCTATAACTAGAGACTATAGTACTAGCTAATTGTCCAAAAAATTGCAATAACAAGATAATGGTGTACAAGGTAAATTACATAGTCCTTATGGCCCCCTATACATACACTTACATTTTTTGATACCCTAAAACCAAAATAATTTATAGCACTTGCCTCCTTAGTTTTACCCACATCCTTCCCCTCAATATCCATGTCTATTTCCTCTTCTTCAACAAAAAATATGAATCCATTGAGATAGCTTCCACATGAAGAAAAATATTCAAACAATTAATAGTTTCCTCTACAATGTGCGACAAGAGGATTTGGTGTCATTTTATAGCATGCAAATGGCTCATAAAACAATCAAAATGAACCTTTGATCGATGAAGAACATCCAAAATTTTATCATGCATCAAATATGAAATTGTAGCTACAAACAACATCAAAGCTCATGTAAGGGATTGAGAAAAATAAAAATCATTCCACCATTGGTGGGTGTAGCCAAGATCCAAAAAATACTTTACTATATTACCTAATTAAGATAAACCCTTAGGGACCTATCTATTTCCTTTTCCAATCCAAAGTTAGAGACCAAGCTTTTTGATTTCATCATCCAACATTGCCAACCCTAAAAATTGACTCTTCTATTTCTTAGGAATTGACTTCACCATGCCACCCCTTCCTCTTGGAATTGGATGCCCCTTTTCTATTGGCCCCTCTCATCCTAGCCACAAGTTCCATCTCCTTTGATTAATCCAAGTAAATGAGCATGCCACCACCCCTTGACATGATGATGCCACATGCACCACCATAATTATGATGTTTACTTAACTCTCCATAGCCAAGACATTCGATTATCAATAGGACACCCCATAATATCAATTTAAATGATCCTAATGATCTCTTGGGGATAGTATTTTTGTCAACACACTGAAGTAATGCCTCTCTTATATCATAGGCTAACCCCTTGATTGACAACCTAGTTAGCAGCTTGTTGGTTAACATATTCACCTTTATTAAAATTTAAGGATTATAACTCTATAAAACCCCTCATAATGACATATTAAATCAATAGTTGGATAAATTATTATTTTATTTAAATAATTTTCCTCTAAATTTTATAGATATAGCTCCCTCTTATGTTTTTTTATAAGTTTAGGGGTTTTCTTTTAATCAGAAAGAAGGTAAGGCAAGAAAAATGAAAAGCAAAAAAATGGAAATACTTTAAATGAGAATCTAATAACGACTATTACTTAGAATAATAGTTACAAGTGTATAGTGTGCCATATATTTGGTTCCAAAAGAATAATTGACACACACATATCAATTTACTTATCTAAAAAAACCTAATAGATTTGAAATGGAATGCAAGTAGCTATCAATATGGAAATAACAAACACTTAAAATGGTTATCATACAGAGTAAATAATAACAACAAAATCAATAAAACACAAAATTCAAAGATTTATATATTTCAAGTGTTCAAATTTTAAAAGTTCACAAACTTACCATATTTTTTCGTATCAAAAAATCCCCTTTTAAATTTACACCATAATATATTTAAAATCATTCATCATAACTGAATCTTGTGAAATAGTTTTTCTAAGAAGGTTAAGGAATCCATTCAATTATTTTGGAAAATTAATGCTTCAATAATAAATAGATTATTTGAAATGACAATAAAATAACTAAAAGTTATGCTAAGGTGGCATAGTTTCCATGTTAGCTTCATATTTTTCCTTTAATGGTGATTGTTATGTTTAAGTGATGAATTTATCTTTGTATGCCTAAAAATCCTTGATTATTTGTCCCAACTCAATATTCTTTGGGATGAAGATGTTATCAGTTCTCAACCTCCATAGAGCCTTGTTACTGTGGATATTCTCCAACATGTTTTTTAAGTAGTGAGATGACTTGCACATTGCATTGGAGATGCATCAATATCACTTATTTTCCTCATATTCTCAACATAGAAAGCTAGTTGTTTGAAGAGGTCCTCAACTAATTTTATGAATTTATTTTTGATAACTTGAATATCTTTGGGTTGAGAGCTATCCTTTTCTTGGATCTATGAATTGATGGTTAGGAAAGAAATTTGAATATTAGATTGGAGGATATTACATTCTTGCAAAAGTTTTATCTGCTCCTGGATATTTTTCCTAAGAGAAACCAATTTCCCTTTTATACTTCCCTTCTACATGAGGCACCTGTTATCATTAGCATTAGAAAGGATTTTCTTAGCAACCAAATTATCGGCTCCCATTTCCATCATTTCATTTATATGTTTATCTATTTGCAGCTAGGTTGTCTCTTCTTACTTCAAGGTTGATATTTCGTCATCAATCTCATATTTTCTAACATTTACTTTACTATATAATTTAATGGCCTTTTCTATAAACTCATTTAAATATCATAGTATTATTGACCCATTTTTCAGTTACCTATCCATAAGATATATATTTGTAAATCTTTCTGAAGATTTCCTTTCCATTGGTAAAATTGGGATTGAACAAAGAGTTCATTTGATCAATTGGTTGAGCCAAAGTATCTATAATCAGTTTCAAATAGGATGTTAGGGATTTTTACTTGTCACTTCAAAAATTATTTAGACTTGTCTTTCTTCATTCTCTTAACTAGTTTGGAATTAGCTACTTGAAAATCGTGTACATCACCTTCCCTTCAAGAAGGCATTAAATTATTTTTTATGATATTAAAGTCCTTAACAATTATGTTGGTTGCATCTTTCTTTGCATAAGGGTGAGCATTATCTACAAACATATTCTTGGAAGAAATGTCTTTCATCAACCTTGAAATAGTTTTTGGTTTCATGGGTTGAGACATGTTGCAAGTATGAGCAAGTTTAGTGGTGTTGTCATTAATGTTGTCATTGATGTCAACACAATACAGGATGATGCAGATTGTGCATGTATAGTTGAGATATTGTGAGTACATGGAGCTATCCTTATGATGTTACAAATGTGCTGAAATGATGGGTTACCAAGTGCTTTTGAGAAAGTTAATAAAGAGTGAAGTCAGAGTTATGTATGTGTTCAGAATGTGGTCTGGTATGTGCTCCACATTTCTTTTGTGTTGATCCTATGCTTGTGTGGATCGGAAGGGTTCTTTTTGGGTATCTGTTGGTGACATCTCCTGGTTTATAGCTTCTATTTTGATGGAGTGTGAAAGTTGTGTTCAACGGCGTGTGAAATGGTTTGTAAAAGTTGTTTGTCTATGGACTGGGAGAAATTTTTCTACTCTGCAGTCCTCCGCTGATTTGTTTCAGGTCTTGCAAATTTGGAATATTTCTTGTAATGGTGTTCTCTATGTTTTGGAAAAGATGTTCGTGGTATGGTGATTTGGAAGACAATTTTCTGAGTTACTACATATGTATGTTCAGTCTAGATGGACTGTTGGAAGGTGTTTTGTGTTCGAAGGTTGTTGCACTTGTTGCGGATGTATCTGAAGGAATCTGAGATGTGTTCTTGTGCATAATGAGGTGTGTTATGTCATCCACATGTTATCTTCTTGCTGGGAAGCATGTACTTCAATATTCATTTGTGTTTTCATTAGGTTTAACCGACCTGGTGTTTACACTTCATATGAAGGATTAAGAATTAATTAAGGAAGTGTGTGATTGATCTGAGACATTGCTTTTGGTCTTGGTTAAGTGTTTGTTTGGTCCACTCCTATTCCTTTCCACTGCGGGAATGTTGATTTTTTGACCTAATTTGAATTTATGAAATGAAGCATATGTAGTCGACCTTGGAGAAAGTTTCTAAGGTTGAAGAGGGTATAAATGCAAGTCGAGATGTTGTGAATGTATCAATGAAGTAAGACACGAGTTCAAAGAGTAGAGTTGTGCAAAAGTGAATTGAGGCAACAGTACTTTAATGTGTTAGAGTCCTGAAGGTAGTGATCTGACATTGACTACAATTCTTCTGATCAAGGTTGCGGATGTGTGTAACCTATTGTGGTGGATCTTTACTCTAATCTCTTGTATCTATAGGTAGTGAGCCTCCCTATTGGACAATGAGTCCTTTTTGTAGGAAGTGAGCCTTTATATTTGGGCAGTAATCCTCTTGTATTCTACTTTGCTATTACTTTATATTGTGAGTTAATCATCACCATGGATTTTCCCTCATTAGGTTTTCCACATAAATCTGATGTTTCCTATGTTAATTTTTCTTTTTGTTATCTACATTTCATGTTCATACTTAATAACAGAACTATGTGGTTGTGAAGTTGATAAGTGGTTGAAGTTTGTGTTTTAATTTGGTGACAACTGATTCACCCCCCAGTTGTCTTGCGCCTTTTAACAAGAAATTCTTTGGAGTAGACTAGAAACAAAATATTTCTCTAGAATTCTCAATTCTACTTATTTTCTCTTCCCAGAGAGTGTCTATTGTAACTAGGAGGTAGTTGCACCAGGAGGATTTTGAGCAGCATGAGGAGAGAAATGAAGGGACCTCTTGAGAGGAGATGTGGAAAAAGAGGACATGCTAGGCAAGGAAGAAGGATATGGGTTAGGATAAACTTGTGGTATCTAAGGTGGATGAAGGGGAGATGGATTTTGTGAAGGTTTATAAGAAGAGTCACTATCATTAGAGGGTGATGAAGAAACCTAGATAGTGCTTGATTCTCTAAATTCTTCTTCAATGGTTTTGAGATTTTATTGCTCCTCATATATATTTTTAGTGGTATCTCTATAGATTCTCTCAATATTTATCCTGGGAGGATCACCATCTCCATCCCTATGTCCTCTAATGTTTTTAACAATTGAAGATGATGATACCAGTTCGGAAGGAGAAGGATGTAGCTGAATTTTTTATCCTTGTTCGATAACCCCTTTCATTTCTATTGGTTTTAAGATATGGTTTTCAATTGTCTTCTTCAATATCCATTATTTTGTTCTCTTGTTAACTGCTAATATTCCTTCAATATTTACAATTTCCTTGGCATCTTAGTTAATAGGTAGAATCATAAACAATTGTTGATAAAAAATATAGGTTCCACCATATTAGTTTCATCATCTTCAATGTTTTATCCCAATTTGAGAAGGACCTAACTTGTATTAGGGATAGTCTCATCCAGTCCCTTCTTCTAACTTTGAATTCATTGTCACAATCTGTCCAATATTCTTCCAATTGAAGAACGTGATGAAATCTTGGCCCCTGTTGGAAATTATTCCTAAAAAATATTTAATATCAAACAAGAAGAGCCACTCTCGATTCTATCACTCAATCGACACTTCGCTAATGAATTTTCTCTTTCTTCTACTACTTTTATCATTCAATTCTAGATCTTATCTACTCTACCTCCCTTTTCAAAAAACATAAGTCTTGCTTATATATCAACCACACTCCCTACATTAATCTGCATTAGCCACAGATTGGTCCTAAACTTTAGGTCCAATGTAATATGAAGTCAACCACTCCTAGGTCCTAAATTACCTCCAAACATAAAATGACATCACGTGATTTGCAACATATTCTCTACTAGTCCCAATTACCTACATGTGCTTCCTCTTACTAGTGCATGTTTCCCTTTGCTAGCACAAACTCATAGACTTTTGTACAATCATTACTCCTACCACCTAGAAACACAATCTCCACTCTATCACCTCCATAATTCATTTTGGTAACTCAAATATTTGGAAACTTGAAACTAACACTCTTCACAACTAGGTCTACCCTCCTTCAAAACCATAAGGCCAAAAAATGAAATTTAGTAGAATGCAGTACTTTCTAATGCAACTCCTTGAAACATTCCTTTCGATGACAACAGATACTCTAAATCTTATGGATGCTTTTGGATGATTTTGGATGCTCTTACATCAAAATATTGAGGTTAATAGAAAAGTGAGCCTCTCACTTTCCCAACTATCCATCCTCAGTTTCCTCTCTACCAATGGTTTGCCTCTACCTCGGCTTCACAAGTTTGACAGTCTACTTTGGAAACATTGTACTGCCTCAATGGTTGGTGGTTTGTACAATTCATCTCTACAAGCTACCTCAAGATGAATTTGGTGATATGATCCAAATCATTGCACTACCTTGATATTCAATGGTTTGTGCATGTCCTCTCTTCAAGTTGCCTCAAGTGGAAATTTCACTATGATACCACCTTCGAACCACAACCTCCAAAACCCAACACAAAAATTTCTTTGGTTAACATTCTCAAACAAAACATCCTTGGAATTCTCCCATCACTACTATTTTCCTTTCAGATTTAATCATAATTAAATTTGTACACTTGACATGACTATTAAGAAATTTCAACCTTCACCTTCCTTCTCATTGTCCACCTGGAACTTGATTCCCCCTCCATAAGCTCAATCTTTACTCATACTTATTTTGTTCTGACACGATTCATGGCTTCCTCTCCTTTTGTGGTATAGTTTCCTATCAACCCTTCTTTTAGTTTCTTTGTTTCCATGCTCTGCATGTGTCCTCCCTTTCCACAATTCAATCTATCCCCTTCAACTCTTGAATGACAATGCTTGTACAATTTTTAGAACATGCCAGTAATATTTCTCCACTTTGATCCCTAAAGCCATCCATAATTTATTTGTATGAATTTTTTCTTGGTTTTTCTCTTTCACTTCTAGTTCCAACACTCCTTTGGATGATTGTTTAATTTTCATATGCTACAAGGATGTAGATACCAACACTTTTCTCTCCCATTGTTGAATGCACACAAGACAACTTAGAGGGGGGTGAATCAATTGTATATTAAAACATCCAAAACCCTCATAAACTTTCAGATCCATGTCAACTTAATTAACCCTTAATCTTTTAGAATGATTTCTAGCATGAAAGAAAATAATAGAAACTGAAACACATCAACACCATGCACAATAGAACACCACATTTACGTGGAAAACCCAAGAAGGGAAAAAGTACAGTGAGGATTAGCTCACAATATAAAGTAATTGCAACACTGAATACAAAAGGATCACCACTAGAGGGTTCACTACCCAAAAGAAAGAAGGGCTCACTGCAAAAGGCTCACTACTAGATTATAGAAAATAAGAAAGAAGAATGTTACAATGATAAATCCATCTCAATGCAACAAAAAAATCCACCATAGCATCACCAACACATTTTTATCCTTCTTGAATAGTATAGACACCTTCTACTCACTGCTTCCAATAGTCTAACTCATTGAAGTTCACATTGCACTTCTCAAATTCACACTTCACACTTCTGCAATTCGCATCACACAATTTTCTACTCAACTCTCCATCAACTCATCACTTATTTATACCTCCTTCAACCTTGAAAACTTTCTCCAAGGTTGGATATGCACCTCAACGGTGAAAATTCAAATTAGGCCAACACTAAGTATTCTCGCGGTGGAAAGGAATGAAAGAAAACCACTTCACACCTTAACTCGAACCTAAATCCATTCATACATGCTACACCACGCTTCCACAATCACTGAATAAAATCCACAATTAGTGTAAACACCCAAGGTCGACTGAACCTATGTAAACACTATTAACACTTAAGTACACGCTTCCTCAAATCCAAGGTTGAATCACAGACACCAAACATCACTTGAACACAATATGGAATATTTCACGAACACCCTGAAATCCAACAAATTCTATTGAAACAACTTTCATCCTAAAGAATGTACACACCTAGTACACTTAAAACAACCTTCCACACACTATTACTCAAGAAAGCAACTTCCAAATTACCAAACCATGAATAATTTCAACTATGGTTAGATATGATCATTATCAACACACTTCCAAAATCACAAGGCCAAAAACTAATTTGCGAAGAAATGTGGAGCCAAACCATTTCTCCTAGACACCACTACAACATACAATTCACACACTAGTGAACACAACTAGATATTTGTATGACGATCCAAACCAAGAAATTTTGGATATAAATTTTTTTAACACCTATGACCAACATATCTGACCCACATAAGTAGACCTTCGACATGACAGAAGTGTGGAGCAAAACAAGAACACTATGTTTTATACCAAAACACCTCTGCAACACATTGTTTCCTCTTTTATTAAAATTTTCTCAAAATCAATTGGAAAAAAAGCACCAAAGATATACTCATCATCTTCAAAACTTCCTCATCATCACTAAAACAATAACATCCACAAACAAAAGCTTATCAAAGCAACACTAGAGGTTGACACTAGTAGCACTTACTAATGACAACATAATGCAACTAATCAAAACATCACCAGTTGACATTAATGACAACACAAATAATCTCCCCAAGCTTGTTGATATCAATGACAACACCAACTATTCATACTTGCAAAAATATCCCCCTTTGTCATAGATGGAAACAAATGATGTGAAAAACCATCTACAACAAACATAACATCTCTGATCACCAACATACTGCTCCATATCAGCTCTTTCTCTTTCTTTCCCCCCTTTATATCATACTCTCCTTTTTCACATTACTCTTCTATGCTTTTACAACTAAACATTTTTTCACATTACTTTTCTCTCCCCCTTTGACATCAATGGAAAAGGGAAACACATATGCATATATTTCCCCTTTTGACATCAAACATACATACTGTATTTTTTCTCTACTCTACATACTCCCCCTTAGGAGAACACAAAAAATTGCATCAAGCATCAACCACTACACATATCCTCTGACACATCTAATAAAGGACAACACCAACCTACACCAATACTTACTCCCCTTGACTGCAACAACTGAAAAAGCCACTACTTAGTCCCCCTGAGAGGTAGCCTCCAACATCAATCCAGAACAGAGAATGAATCTTGATATCCATTGGACTAATGCATATCCTTATGCATCTAGTTCAAATAAGGAGGGGTATGTTGAACACACAGAATATTAAGAGGGGGGTGAATCAGTATTATATTAAACCAATGGATTGCTAACCATCCAATTATTACAAGGTATCTTGCTACAGCAGTAAGTAAGAACATGGAAATGAACATAACATCACACAACACATAGACACCGGGATTTTTACATGGAAAACCCAAAGTGGGAAAAACCACGGTGAGGATTAGCTCACAATATATTATAACCGATTACAAGATATTATATGGCACACTATTAGGAAACACTATCCTTCAAAGGCTCACAACCGAAGTACAAAGATATGGCTTACCACCAGAATACATAAATATATGGATCATTGCCAGAGATGTGAACTGAAAAAAATGTACCTTCTAAGTGTTGAGCAAAAATTCCAATTAAGCTCTGAAAGATGGAAAGTCCTGCACCGGATTGTAGATGTACAACATCAACTACCATATCACTTCATCACATATCTCGCATCATCACTTCTATTTCATCTCTTTTTCTATCTATCTCAAAACATACATGCATCTATGTACATCTCAAATATATATATATATGCTCAATACAAAGATATTCCAAATACACACGGTTCATACATCAATTATGTCAGCCTAATTGGATGTAAGCATACATAATTCAAAATATCTTGTTGGCCACAAAAAAAATTCTTTTGGTGCTCAAAACTAAAAATGAAAGACACAAATTAGGTTGGCCTAGACCTAAAAGTAATCCTTCATGAAACGTGCACCTTAAGTCGTCCAAAAGAGAAACACAACAGAACTGTAAGCCAAACTTCTGATATTTAAATCTTTTGACCTATTCAACTAAAATTGTTGATTCCCTGATCACAACTGCATATAAGACTCTTGAAAAACATATCAAAATTATATGAGTTGGCATACACTTTAAAGAGATTATGAACCAGATTGCTGGATTGGTGTAGCACAAACATAGTTTACCGGATGAGCAGATATTCAGACATAAATAATGTTGGCATCAATGACAACAAAGACAACAAATCAAAGGTCTCCTTCTTCATTCTTCCAACAATATCCCCCTTTTTCATTGATGGAAACATGTGCCAAGAGTGAAACTCACTTCAAAACCAAAATTGTACAATAGAAAAAATTTGTTCAATTCTTCATACAACTCCCCCTTTCAAAAACATAAAATTGAAACCAAAAACCAAAAAATTATTTACACTGAACCTTCAACCTTCTCCCCCTTTGACATCAAGGAAAAAGGATAGGGAAATATAAATAGTCAAGAGCTGGTGGAACCTTGTAGTTCTTTGAGAATTGCTTCCCAAGCAAGCTTACCATCATCCCAAATCCTTTTAGCTTTGGTAAGAGACTTATGTAGAGATTCCAATTCCACTAAGCATCCCTCTACTGCTTCCGGAGTGGAAGGAATAATGTTCATCTTCTCTAGTCTTTTTATATTTGTCAAGGCACTTGATATGGAGATGTGTCTAGATATTACTGTCGGCACATGGTCAGCGCTCCCCTTGGGATTCGTGACATGGACTAACCACCTCTCGTGGATCTGTTAACTCTGACAGTTGTATCGGGCATTAATAGGTCGATCTTTTGGTGCAAGAGAAACTGTGGGCCAACAATTGGTATCAGATCCAAAGGTGCCAAGTTTGAATCCCCTTGAGTAATGCTAAGGGGGAGTTTGTTGGCAGATGGTTAGCGCTCCCCTCGATATTTGTGGCATGGTCTAACCACCTCTCATGGATCTGTTAACTCTGGCAGTTGTATCAAGCATTAACAGGTCAATATTTTGGTGCAACAGAAACTATGGGCCAACAATTACCAGATCTCCAAGTTGTCCAAAGCATCTTATTGCATCTTCTTTTTTCCTTTGCAAAATAAAGAACTTGTTCTAAAGGTCTGCAATTGAAGTCCAACCAATGTAATTTATATCATCTGTAACTTTGTATACTCTGAAGAAATTTGTTAGCTGAGACTCAATTGAGTCCATTAAGTCCTTAATACCTTGAGTGGCATTAGACCACTGCATACAATAAGAAAATAATAACTAAGCTTCCTCATCACAGTCTTTCGCTTCTTCCAAACCTTGCAACACATTTTTATGTACAATAGCACATTTTCTTTGCATAATCAATAGTATTTTCTCTAGAAGACTTTTATTCGCCTCTTTCATGATATGTACCTTAAGATTAGAAGCATATTCCTTAACAAGATCAACTGAACGCTTTAGATTCTCAATCGGTGCTAAGGAATCATCTGTAGTAACACCAAGGGTTGTTTCTTGTAAAGCTCTAATGGCTTCATCTATCATCTCATTCCCTTTCTGATAAGCTTCAATAGTCTCCTATGTAACTAAGTTGAAAAAGGTACCACAAATCTTTATTTTCTCACTTGGTGAAATCTTAGAAAAATCTACATAGCCTGGATGTGATGGCAAGTTGACTAGTTGAGGTGGAAACACTGGTTTTAGCTTTGGTTTCCTTGTCATTAACCCTTTGAGAGTGCTTCTGGATGATTCTCCAGTTGTCTTTGGTGGCTCAACAGCTTTGGGATTCTCTTCTTCATTTCTTTCATCCTGGGTGGATTCCTTTACTTCTTCTTCCTTCTTTTCTTCTTCTTTCTCCTCTTTCTTTTCTTCTTCTTTCTCCTCTTTCTTTTCTTCTTTTTCTTTTTCTTTTTCTAAGGATTTTTCAAAGGATTTATCCTTGTTTTCTTTCTCCTTCTTTTTCTCATCATCCTTGTCACCATTTTCCTTTTTTCCTTGCTCCCTTCACCTTCATCTTTACTCTGCTCGCCATTGTTTCCAGTGGATTCATGATGTTCTTCAGGTACATTATCGGTATCATCCTTGTTTTGTTCTTCAAATTGTTTGCCTGTAGTCTCCTTTGTATCATTCGGAGGGGCAGGAGTCTCTGAAACCTCATGTATCTCACCAACACTTTCCAAGATTAGATGATCCATTGCTTATGTAATAGTAGCATGCTCCTGTACCTGAGTTGTATGGGATGAAGAACTGGTTCTTGTCCCATAATTTCTTGCCAAACTTTTGATTATGTCCTGAGTTTCCTTTCTTAATTTTTCCATACTATATGTCTCCTTAGTCATAAGCCTGACGACTCTTCGTTTGACTCTAAATAGAGTAGAAAATTATCTTAACAAATTAGTAGCCTGTTCTTGAGATAAAGAGGATCCATAAGAAACCAAGGCCTCATTTTTCATTTTGTCTTCATCATTTATAGCCTCTTTCCTTCTTTGTACTAACACTTTCCAGACATTATCAATCACTTTCTTCTTGATTGTCTCCATACTCACATTCCAAATAACAATGTACTAAATAAAAACATTAATAACAATTTCTTTATCTTCATCATTTACTTCATAATATAATTGGGTAGTCGACATAAGATCTTCAGTATCTATGATATTATTTACCAAATCACCTAGATTTAAAGATGGTCGATCACTTACCGAAGGAGAGGCGGGCATGTCCTCCTTAGGATCAGATGTGTCTTCTTCATTCTTCTTTTCATGCACATGAATTCTGAAAGAGTCTTCTTCTCCCTCTATCTCCTCATCTATGGAGATATTAACTCTGGTTTTTGCTTCTTTATTACTAGTAGAGGTGCTCCTTCTTCTGTTCCTTTTCAATTGTTTCTCTTCTTGCAATCTAGGATCAATTTCTTCCTGAATAGAATCACTCAAATTTCTCTTCCTGTTTACTTTTTGCTTTAATCTTCTTTTTCCAAGTGCAACATATGGTGCAGTAGGAGTTATGTTCTTCCTTTTAGAAGCATGAGTATTGGGTTCGGTGGGGGTAGGTACATCAACTAATGTCAGAGTACTATGTTCTTTTGTCTTTCCTTTCTCAGCTACAACAACACTAGAAGTAGGTGCAGTAGCAAAGGATATCCTTTTAGATTTCCTAAGTCCAGAGGGTAGTTCAGTTGACTTGGACTTCCTCTCATCAAGGGCTTCCTTCAATTGATCAATGTCATACTTAGTAAATGGCCCTTTAAAAATGCCTCAACATTCTTTCTTCTTGTTTTTTTCTCTATGGGATGCAGAAGTCTCTAAATGCACTTAGCTTTTTCCTCATATGTTCCATGTTGGGGCAGGGAGGGGTCCCTTGGACTACTTAGAAAAAATTCAATAAACCTCTCAACAAGTTGTTCATCTATCTCATATCCCAATGGTTCTATCCAAAGAGTTATGAGTTCAATTGCTTCCATGATACATTTATCATTACTTGCAAGAAAGGTTATGTCCTTTGCATACTTTTTCACCAGGCTTCTGGGAACCCTTTCTCTTTCATGCATATCATTCTGGAAAACTACAAAGAATGCAGCTAATACATTATTGTATGCCCTAAAGTATCCAAAACTATGTAGGTATTCAAAAAATTTATGAGTAACTAGCTTGTTGTGATCCCATATGATGTTTTTCTTTCCCGGTAACTCCCTCAAAATGTAAAATAGTAGACAAACTACCAATTTCCTGAACTTAAAAGAGTGTTTCTTTGTCTTGATCAAGCTCGGATTCTCCAGAAGTTGTTGTCGGAGCAAGTCACACAGATCATGGTCTCTTCCATTTACCATCATTTCGTATGCGGTATGAATTGTTGTGGAAAAAATAGAATTCCCTCGATTGGTGAAATATATTTTTTGTCCAATCATGATAGCATCATACTTCACAGCTGAGTTTTCTATAGGCTTAGTAGTTAAATCTCTCCCATCAAATGTGGCTCCAGTTATCTTCATAACTGCCTCATTTTTTCCAGCATTGGCAAGGGTCGAGTGGCACAAAGACCAGTTACAGCTTGTATCACCTCCTTGGTGCTTAACCCGGATACACTTGTCCACAAAAATTTATCATGCACCTTACTTAGTACCATCCTAAAAAATTTAGAGTCCATTTCATTTGAAAATTTATGGAACCAATTCCAGAAATCCAGCTTCTTCCTTACTAGGTTTTCATATTCAGGTTTTATAGAAAAATAATCTCTTGTCAATTCTTTCATCCATAAATCCTTGAGTTTTTGATGGTTAAATTCTTCCAACTTACTATGAATGTATGTTTTGGTGTATTCAGGTGGTAAAAAATTAACAGGAATGTGAGAGAATGCAACCAAGGGATCCATTTCAAAGATCTTCAAAGAATACCTTCAGAATTTGGGTTGGGGTCTCTCAGAAACTTCCATAGCAATAGGAGTAGCCATTTCTTTTCCTCAAATTACTTAGAGAGATGCTTCAATTTAAAATTAACAAAGCTCAAACAACAGTAAATACCTTCTTCAAGATCTGTTGAAAACTAGGGTTTGATGCCAACTTCTCTAAATCGCTTTTCAATTTTCTTCAACTCACTCTGCTTCTTCCAATTTGCAAATGTGATTTAATTCGACTTAGTTTCTTACTTTATGTCTTACAAATTTTTCCCTAATTTTGCATTAAATGCACTCTGACTTCAAAAAATTGATAAAAACTTTGTAGAATACATTGTAAACCCTAAAATGCTTTACAATTCCTTAGATTTGCATGTTTTATGTGATGCAGGAGCATCCTTGGTTCTTTGCAATCCTACATCAACCAAAAATATTTTCATTTCAGTTTTGTTCTTGTTCAGTTCAAGTTGGAAGATTTAGCGTATCATCATATTTTCTCACCAGACCTTGTGGATCTATATTTACATCATGGACATGTTCATTTTCCTTATTCCAAGATTTCAGAACGATTGGATCTTTTTTTGGCAAGTTATCGCTCTCAAATTAAGTGGCATTTTCTTGAACCGACACCAGAATAGTTTCAAGCCTAACGGCTAGTTTGATCTCTTGTGGATCTTTCCCGTAACTTGCGAATCCTTATGGCATGTTTCAAATTGTTTTGTGGAGTGTCCCCGACATTAATTATGGGTCCACATGTCATCCTATGCACCCACCGAGGAGAAATTCAAATTGAAGGCCAACCTATTTCATGCACACATTACATTTTCTTCATCGGGGATTGTACTGATCTTTGGCCGACGCAGAAGATTCTAGATCTCTAGATGTGATATAAATCATTGTAACCGATCATTAGGAAGTAGAATCAAGTATAATTAAGTATAATTGAGATAGATATGTAATATTTCATCTCACATTGAGGAGCATATAGGAATATTGTATTTTTAGCATGTTATATCAGGCTGTGAGCCAGATCTGTAAGCCTGGATGTTGTCGGTTGTTTGTAATTGAATTTTCTGATAATAAGAAGGCTTGAATCTGTATTTGCCTCTAGATTTTGTGTTTCTTCTATTCTGCGGATCTTGTTGCAAATTTTGGATTGTTCTCTTTAAGGACCCTCCTACTGTGACTGAGCCAGATTGGTATCAGAGGGAGATTTGTTCCATGAGGGATCATTAGAGTTTGCAGAGTCCTGTTGAAAATTTGTTGTGGGGTGGTAGACTAAGGATCTAACCTACAGCTGTAGAAAACTTGTGTAAAGATGGCGGGAAGCAGAAATGGTAGAGGAAATGGAGCGCGTGGAAATGCAAACTCAGCTATGATGGAGATGTTGAGAGGAATTGTTGCTAGACTAGATGCAGTCGAAATGACCCAGAGGAGAGGTTGACCAGTTGATGTTGTGAGTGATGAAGAGGTAGAAGAAAAAGAAGGAAGGGAAAGAGAAGATCAACCTGGCCTAGATCAGGGAGAAGAGAGGTTCATAAAAGCCCTAACTAGAGCAAATACTAAACCACATTTGAATCCACTGGATTATAATGGTAAGTTGGATTCGAATGAATTGCTTGATTGGATAATAGAGATGGAGAAGTATTTTGATTTTGAAGGTACCACCGAAGATAAGAAGGTGAAATTTTCTTGTACAAAGTTGAAAGGACATGCACCCATTTGGTGGGAACATTTGTAGACAGATAGGAAAAGAAGAGGAAAGTAGAAGATAAAATCATGGGATCAGATGGTGAATAATTTAAAGACAAAGTTTATGCCTGCAGACTATCAGATCAATTTGTTCTGAAAGTTGCAAAATCTGAAGCAGAAGGATTCAAATGTGACAAAGTATATTAAGGAGTTCTACAAATTAAATATTAGATCCAAACATTCGGAGGATGAGATCAAGCAAGTACCCAAATATGTGAATGGATTGAGGTCATCTATATAGGATGATATCATTTTGATCAAGTTGGTGAGTGTGGAAGAGGCATATCAATGTGCCCTAAAAGCAGAAGAAAAGTTGAATAAAAGACATGAGCAAAGACATAGAGGAAGAGGTGGAAGATTTCAGAGAGGAAGAACTTTTATAGGAGGAAGAGGATCTTTTGTAGATCAGAATAAAGATAAGGAAGTCAGTAAGAATGATAATTTGTACCATAGAGATGATGGAAACTCTTACCAAAGAGGAGGATATGGTGGTTACCAGAATGAGGGTTATAGAAAAGATGATAGAGCACAGGAGAAAAGAGTGTTCAAGGGAACTTGTTTTACGTGTGGTGGAGAAGGACATAGAGTATTTGAATGCAATTAGGGAGAGATAAACAGAAAGATAGAGAATAATAGAAGAACAACCTTTGCTGAGGAGGATCATGTAGGATCATCTAATAAACCAGAAGATGGAGAAGTGTTGGTGAATAGAAGAGTATTGTGTGAAAGTGAGATGGAGTAGGAACAATTGCAAAGAAAGAATTTGTTTCGGACCAGATGCAAGGTAGTTGGTAAATGTTGCAAAGTGATTATTGATAGTGGAAGCTCTAAGAACCTGGTTTCTAAGGAAATGGTGACCAAATTGAAGTTGGAAAGAATGAAACACCCGAAGCCCTATCAGATAGCATGGATTCAAGATGAGCATAAGATGCTAGTAAGTGAACAATGTTTGGTGAAATTGAAGATAGAAAATTACTATGATGAAGTTTTGTGTGATAGCATGCCTATGTATGTATGCTATGTTTTGTTGGGAAGGCCTTGGCAGTATGATAGACAGGCTATTCATGATGGAAAGAACACATATACCATTGTTGCTAATGGGATGAAGCATAATTTGTTGCCATTGGAGGATGTTCCTAAAGTTGAGATCTATACGAATGCTAGAATTTGTTTGGTTGATGGAAGGATATTTCTTGATGGACTAAGACATGAGAACATGTGTTATGCCTTGTTTCCTAAGAAGGTTGAAGACTTGAAGCATGTAGAAGAAAAATCGGAGATAAAGGAGTTGTTCGTAGAATATGAAGATATCATTTCAGATATTGTACTTGATGGATTGCCACTTGTGAGGAGTATTAGTCATTGCATGGATCTGGTTCCTAGAGCTAGTTTTCCTAATAAAGCAGCACACTGGATGACACCGGAAAAGAATGAAGAGTTTAATAGACAAGTGCAAGAGTTTTTGAGGAAGGGTTTGATCAGAGAAAGCTTAAGTCCTTGTGCAGTACCTGATATGCTAGCACCTAAGAAGGATGGAGAATGGAGGATATGTACTGATTCCAGAGCCATAAACAAAATCACGGTGAAGTAAAGATTCCATTTTCCCTAGATGGATGACATTATGGATTGTTTGAGTGGAGCTAAATAATTTACAAAGATATATTTGAAGAGTGGATATCATCATATCAGAATCAGAGAAGGGGGTGATTGGAAGACATCATTCAAGACAAATGAAGGATTGTATGAGTGGTTGGTGATGCCTTTTGGACTAACAAATGCACCGAGTACTTTCATGAGGTTGATGAATGAGGTATTGAAGAAATTATTGGGTAAGTTTGTGATTTTCTATTTGGATGACATCTTGATTTTCAGTAAGACTAGAGAAGAACATTTGTTGCATATAAGATAAGTTTTGCAAAGGTTGAGAGAAGAGCAATTGCTGATAAACATTAAGAAGTGTAGTTTCATGAAGAATTGGTATATATGAGATTTGTGATATCTAGGGATGGATTGGAGATGGATCTTGAGAAGGTAAGAGAAATTGTTGAATGGCCTACACCTAAAAGCATTGGAGAGGTAAGATCATTTCATGGATTGGCTAGTTTCTACTGAAAGTTCATCAAGAATTTCAGTTCTATTTGCAGTCCTATGATAGAAACAATGAGAGGAGATAAGAAAGATTTTAGGTGGACATCTGGAGCAAGCAGGAGTTTTGAGTTGTTGAAACAAAAGATGACTGAGCAGCCTATGTTGGCTTTACCAAACTTTAATAAGGTATTTCAGGTAGATTGTGATGCAAATGGAAATGCAATTGGAGCAGTATTAAGTCAAGAAGGAAGACAAGTAGCTTATTTCAGTGAGAAATTGAATGATGCTAGGAGAAGTTATTCAGTGTATGATAAGGATTTTTATGCCATAGTTCAAGCCTTGAAGAAGTGGAGACATTAATTGTTGCCTAAGGAGTTTGTGTTATATATGGATCATCAAGCATTGCAATATTTGAACAGTCAAGGTAAGTTGAATCAGAGACACATGAGATGAGTGGAATTCTTGCAGAGTTATACTTTTGTTTTGAAACATAGGAGTGAAAAGTCAAATAGAGTTGTTGATGTTTTGAATAGGAGAAATAATTTACTGGAAGAGATGAGGGTGGAGGTATTAGGCTTTGATGAATTGAAGATCTTGAATGAGGAAGACCCAAATTTTGTAGAACCTTGGAGAGCTTGTAAAGAACTAGTCTTGGAGGATAGAAGTCAGTGGTTAGATTATTTCATTTAGGAGGATATGTTTTTCAGAGGGAATCAATTGTGTATACCCCAGAGTTCAATGAGGGATAGCTTGGTGAAAGAAAAACATAGTGGAGGATTGTTAGGACACTTTGGAATTGATAAGACAGTAGCATTGGTAAGTGAGAACTAATTTTGGTCACAAATTCATAAGGATGTTAGGAAATTTGTGGAGTTGTAGAGTTTGTCAAGTTGCTAAGGGGAGTAGTCAAAATGTTGGATTGTATAAGCCTTTGACAGTTCTGGAGAGACCTTGGGAGGATATCATAATGTATTTCATACTTGGTTTGCCGAAGACACAAAGAGGTAATGATTCTATATTTGTGGTGGTGGATAGATTTTCTAAAATGGTACATTCCATACCTTGTAAGAAGACCATAGATGCAGTACATGTAGCAGACCTGTTTTTCAAAGAAGTGGTCAGATTGCATGGATTACCTAGGAGTATTGTTTCAGATAGAGATACAAAGTTTGTTGGTTACTTTTGGAAGACACTTTGGAAGAAGTTAAAGACAGATTTAAAGTTCAGTTCTACTTTTCACCCATAGACTGATGGACAGACAGAGGTAGTAAACAGGAGTTTGGGGAGTTTTCTGAGATGTTTGGTTGGGGAGAAGACTGAAAGTTGGGATTTAATCCTTGCACAAATAGAGTTTGCTTACAATAATCCAATGAACAGGAGTACCTGAAAGACACCTTTTGAGATTGTTACTAGAGTTCATCCTAGAGGTATATCAGAATTGTGAGACATCATTAAGGAAGATAAAAGGAGTACAGAAGTAGAGGAATTTGTAGAACACATGAAGAAAGTGCATACTCAAGTAAAACAACAATTGGAAAATATGAACTGGAAGTATAAGGAGCGAGCAGATGAAAAGAGGAGACATATAGAATTCAAAGTTGGAGATGAAGTGATGGTGTATTTGAGGAAGGAAAGATTTCCAGTTGGCACATACAATAAGCTCAAGATGAGGAATTTTGGACCTTGTAAAATTTTGAAGAAATTTGATTCAAGAAATGCATATGAAGTAGAGTTACCAAATGGCATGGGTATATCACCTATATTCAACATTGTAGATCTACATCAGTACCATGAAGTAGAATTCAATGAAGACAATAAAGCAAAATTGGAGAAACAGTTTCCTAAACAAGAAACATATGAGATAGAAAATATTTTGGATATTAGATATGGGAGGAAAACACGTGGAAGACAGTACAAATAATATCTTGTGAAGTGGAAGGGTAGACCAGTGGAAGATTCTTCTTGGATTTCTTAGGATGAGGTAGACCATATTGGTTTTCCTTTAGCCCCAGCAAAGTGATGGACTGACTTTTCAATTAACCCTAGATGTCTGATGCAGGAGCATCCTTGGTTCTTTGCAATCCTACATCAACCAAAAATATTTTCATTTCAGTTTTGTTCTTTTTCAATTCTTGTTTAGTTCAAGTCAAAAGATTCAACGTATCATCATATTTTCTCACAAAACCTTGTGGATCTATGTTTACATCGTGGACATGTTCATTTTCCTTATTCCAATATTTTAGAATGATTGGATCTTTTTTCGGAAAGTTATCGCTCCTGGATTAAGTGGCAATTTCTTGAACCAGCACAGAAATAGTTTCAAGCCTAATAGCTAGTTTGATCTCTTGTGGATCTTTCTTGTAACTTGCGGATCCTTATGGCATGTTTCGAATTGTTCCATGGAGTCTCCCCGACCTTAATTATGGGTCCACACTTCATCCTATGCACCCACCGAGGATAAATTCAAATTGAAGGCTGACCTATTTCATGCACACATTACATTTTCTTCATCGGGGATTGCAATGATCTTTGGCCAATGCGGAAGATTCTAGATCTCTATATGTGATATAAATCATTGTAACCGACCATTAGGTAGCAGAATTAAGTGGAATTAAGTAGAATTGAGTTAGATATGTAATATTTCAGCTCACATGAAACATCATATAGGAATATTGTATTTTGAGCATGTTATATCAAGCTTGTGAGCCAGATCTGTAAGCCCGGATGTTTCCAGTTGTTTGTAATTGAATTTTCTGATAATAAGAAGGTTTGAATCTACATTTTCCTCCAGATTTTGTGTTGCTTTTGTTGTGTGACTCTTGTTGCACGGTCTAGATTGTTCTCTTTGAGGACCCTCCTACCGTGACCATGCCATTCTATCATAAAATTCTTTAGCATCTTTAGAATCACGCATTACACAATATATCCTCATGTCATTGCTTGACACTTCTTATTCTGGAGGTTTGATAGATTTTTCCATTAGTGCTCCCCCTAAAACCATTGTTGGGTTTAGTTCTTAGAAGAGGTATATGTACCAGATACAGATGAAAATTCATTTGATTCATTCTTGTCCTCAAGCTCTTCTTTTTTCTTCCAAATCTTCTCCATTTCCTTTTTAACTTCAGCAAGATCAATCTTATTCACAATTTTGTTACTTTGATCTGATTTAGCTTTCTTCTCATATTTTCTTCTACAAAATTTTGAAATGTGTCCTAGTTTATTGCAGGTGTAGCACATAACATGTTTCTGACCAAACTTATTTGCATTCAACCTTGATCTACACTAAATAGTTTTATGTCCAAAAGCATAGCATATATAACAATAGCCTTGAAAAGATTGAGTTATTCTACCAATATGGAATGTGTTCGTCATTTCCTAACTTCTACACTTTGTAGCTCTATGCCCAAACTTATTGCAATCAAAGAATTGTCCAGTAAAGAATCCAACATTCTAATTCATTCTATTTTGTTTCATTCTATTTCTACATTATGTCACCCTATGACCAAATTTATTGCATGAAAAATAAATTCCATTGAAAGATGGGTACCTTTGAGCATTAGGCTATCGAATAGGAATCCTTCCGGTATTGATTCTATGATTCTTGATATACCTTCCATTTCCTTGAGTCTTCCTTTGATTGTTCATTTTGTTGGGAACCTGATTTTCCTTTGAACTTTCTCCTTCTTCAAGTCCTAGACTGCTTTTATCCTTAGAGGGTTTCTGAAAAGCAATTAATTCATCAAGCTTTATGGTGCTTGCTTTGAATTTATCCTCATGATATTTTTCCTTCACTAAGTTATATCTTATTGTCACCACTTCTTGTTCAAGCCTTATGCACTCGTCAATTTTGCTCTGGATTTTGGCTTTCTGACATTCTTCAATTCTTTTCTTTTCTTACACTTGCAGCTTTAGTCTGGTGATGTCTTCATTTTCCTTCTTCAATTGATCACTAACTTCTCTATGCCTTTCTTTGAATTTCTTGATTTTTTCTCTTAGTTTTCTAATGCATTCATTTGCATTGGATTGTAGATGTACAACAACTATCATCAACTACCATATCACTTCATCACATATCTTGCATCATCACTTCTCTTTCATCTCTCTTTGTCTATCTCAAAACATACATGCATCTATGTACATCTCAAATATATATATGCTCAATACAAATATATTCCATATACACACGGTTCATACATCAATTAGGCCAGCCTAATTGGATGTAAGCATACATAATTCAAATATCTTGTCAGCCACAAAAAAAACTTCTTTGGTGCTCAAAACTAAAAATGCAAGACACAAATTAGGTCAAACCGGACCTAAAAGTAATTCTTCATGAAATGTGCACCTTAAGCCGTCCAAAAGAGAAACACAACAACACTATAACCCAAACTTCTGACATTTAAATCTTTCAAACTGTTCAACTACAAAAAAATTGATTCCCTGATCACAATTGCATCTAAGACTCTTGAAAAACATATCAAAATTATGAGCTGACATACACTTCAAAGAGATTCCGAACCAGATTACTAGATTGGTGTAACAAAAACATAGTTTACTAGATGAGCATATATTCAGACATAAAACAATGTCGGCATCAATGACAACAAAGACAACAAACCAGAGGTCTCCTTCTTCATTCTTCTAACAGGGTAATAACCCCTAACTTCTCTCAAAGATACTCACAAGTATCCTTAGGAAGATACTTAGTGAATATGTTAGCAACCTAATCTTTTATAAGCATATACTCAAGCTTCACTTCATTCTCTACAACATTCTCTCTCAAAAATTGATACTGGATTGAGATATGTTTTTTTCTTGAGTGCATCACTAGATTCTTTGAAATGTTAATAGAACTTTTATTATCACAAAAGATAGAAATTGGTTCATCATATACCACTCTAATATCCTTCAAGGTTTTCCTCATTCACAACACATGTGTGCAACAAGATGCTTCTCCATTGTATTCTTCCTCTATAGTAGATAAAGACACTAAGTCTTGCTTCTCGCTCAACCAAGGCACTAATATGCATCTAAGAAAGAATACACCACCACTTGTACTTTTATTGTCATCCACACAACCTGCCCAATCGACATTTTTATAAGAATTCAAAGAAAAATTAGTATCCTTTGGATACCATAAACCATATTCCAAAGTGACTTTCAAGTATCTAAATATCCTCTTCATTGTTGCAACATGTGACTCTCTAGGACCTTCTTGAAATATAGCCACAAGAAAAACTACATGCATGATATCTGGTCTAGTAGCAATTAGATATAACAATCCTCCAATCATTAATTTGTACTTGCTCTGATCAGCCTTAGGAGATTCATCATTCTTACTTATCTTGCAACCAGTAACCATATGGGTACATATCAGTCTAGAATCTTCTATTCCAAACTTCAATATTTCCTTAACATAATTTGATTGTGAAATGAATATACCTTTCTCTATCTGATTGATTTGCATCCCAAGGAACAAATTCATCCCCCCAAACATAGACATCTTTGTTGATGTTTTTTTATGCACTTCTCAACACAGGTAATGCATAGGTGCATCACCTCTCTTGAAAGGTAATCTCCAACAACAAGTTGTTGAAAATCGCCCCAAGGTCTCTCGGGTGTCAGGTCATGATGTGCATGGAATTTCTCAGTTTGGTTCAATGTGATTTTGTTGGTAATCATAGGGAATAATTACGGAGTTAAGCTGGAGGGAAGGTGAATCTTAAAATGGAGTTCTTTTGATGGGAAGTTTGTGTGCGAATTGCCACAGGTTCAAACAGTAGTCTTAAACTCCAATGTTAACTTAAGATTTGGCTTTACAATGTGCAATGAACCTTAGCATAGGTTGTTTCTAAAAAAAAGGAAAAAGGCAGGGAGGAGAAGGAGTTCCTAGATCTAAAACTAAAAGTGAATAGTGATCATGGAGGATTCTACTGCGAACAGTTTTCCTAAAACATAATTTCACTTAATCAAATTAACTCACATTATCATGAAACTTATGCAAGCTTCTAAGGACTACAAATGTTCAACCATTCAAATATGCATGAATAAATGATAGAAGTTTGGAGCAGTTTTCAGTTTATGCCCAGACCAACTTTACACAGCTATCTACCATCAGTAAACATCAAAAAGTATGGACAAGAAAGGCATCAACAAAACAAAATGCTACACAATCATTGAACAACACCAACTACTCTACCAAAGTAAGCTAAAACATAAAGAACAAAAAAATAAATCTATTCAAATCAACTAAATCAGGGAGAAGAATCATGTAACATGCAATAGAGACCCAAGAGTCCACCAAAAGCCAATGAACTTTTATTAAAAATTTTGCAGCATGCCTTTACAACAACTCAACTCTCCTTGAAAATGAAAGGAGACCCCCTATTTATAGTGTTCAAAAAGTAGAATGAATGGCCAAGATTGATTTGCATTGTGTGGCCAAGATTCACTACAAACTATGGTTTCACCTACCCCCAAATATATTCCAATTAAAAATTACATCTTTGTCTTTTTCCCAATTTTGTCCTTTTGTGGCAGCATTGTAGCACTTTGTCTTCTAGTTGATTTCCTTTGTTGCATCTATTCTATTTGGAGCTTTTCATCAATAACTGGGTTTCCTTCCTGCTTCTTCAAAGAGGCATACTCCATGAACTTGTTGATTAAATTCTGAAGCTTATCAATCTCCATTATATCGGACTGAATCACCCGGTAGTTCCATTGCTTGGATCGGCCTATGAGTGTATCCCAATCCCCATCACACTTAGTCGTGTTGTCCCTGACCTGTTCAGATTAAGCGAAAGCCTGAGTAGCAAAAATCATAAAATATGTGGTAAGCTCGCCCAACATTCCATCTTCCATCTTCTTTTGGAAATAAGGCCTTATCTTCTCTGGATCGATCTCAATAGCAGGCATATCATAACCTGTCATTAATTTCAAATACTCAGTGCAAGCTTCCCTAGTTTCTTTGGCCCAGTCAATGTCAAGATCCACCTTGTAGAGCACTTGTTCCAATATCTCCTTTCTATGGTCGAAGTCTAGCTTCCACATATCCACTAGCCAGTGATCATCCTTTTCTAGTGCAAGCTCCTTTTCCCATGTTTTTTGAAGCAGCTTGAGGATGGCCTCAATTTTACGATAAGTGGACCCGTATACCTTTGGGAAGTCAGTGCAGAAATTCCTCGTGCCTTCAAGGTATTTTTGTACTTCTAAGAACTTATTTTTTGTCCTGACAGCATGATTGATGCCCATATTTCCAGCATACAGGACCTATTGGAACCAATCCTCTGTAGTCTTGGTCAATTTCTTTCTTTTTTTGACCTTGTCGATATAGTCCTTGGACAACAATTGCGGCGGTGTTGAGGACATGGTGGGTAGCTCTTCTGCTGATGACCATTGTTGAATATAGGTTTTCAAATCAGCCACCTGTTCTTTTAGTTCTTCCTTGGAGATCTTATCTTGGTACATTTGGTGTACCACTGTGGCAACAGACTCCTGAAGATGATCTATTTTTTGTTCTCTAGTGGTTGTCCCCAATTCAATGGTGGAGACGTTATAGCCTATCCCCTCTTCATTCACCACCGGTGCGGCTATTTGCATGGTTCTAGATCTGGAAGCATCTATGGTCAATTTGGATCTAACTTTAGGCTTCTTCTCTTTCTTTGTGCCTATCTGAGCTCGGGCCAAGATGGCTTACAGCCCTTGGATCCTTTAAGGTAGGGGTATTCTTTTCTAATTGCTTCTCAAGCCACTCAGGCATTTGAGATTCCCCCTTTGGTGATTCATGACCACCATCTTCTTCCCTAATTTCAATTTCCTTGTCCCCTAGAGCTTCGTGCTTCATCTTTATGTCTTCTTCCTCTTCGTCAGAGTCTTGGATGAACATTGTGTGTTTGATAGGAGACTTAGTGGGCATGTGTTCCTTGGGGATATCCTCCCCTTCAGTATCATTTTCTTCTTCTTTAGCTTCATGCTCTTCGGGCTACTTCGTCTTTGTGCTCTTGTTAGATTCAGACTCTTCTTCAAGTTTATTTTCTTCTTTCTCTTCATCTTCCTCATGTTGAGGTAGCATCTTTTCATCATGCCCAAGGTTCTCTTCTTGCACCTTCGAGAAATGAATTTATTTTCCATGTTTGGGGATTTCATCATGCTTCCTTGTTGGAGGTTTAGTGTCCTCCATTTTTTCACTTGATTCCTTTTCTTCCTCGGGAGGTGGTCCTTCCACCTCTTCTCCAACATTCTTCAACTGTCAAGCAAACTCTTCCTCGATATTTGCATCAAAGGTCTCCACAATATATTTGGTGCCATCATCCCCCTCATCTCCTTCAGAGGTTCCTGTCTCTTAACCTTCATGTACCACCTCATCAATTGTCAGGTGTTACAACTCGGGATGCTCATGGTAGTCATCTGCTTCATCTTTGATCTCTTTTGTGGCTTCTTTCTCTCATCTCTCTAACTCCTCATATATTTCATTGTGGCCTTCATTTCTGGTGGTTCAGTTGGAGGAGTGGAGGTGGGGATATTTGCAAGAATCTGCGCCAAGGGAGCCTGGATAGCTAGGTTCATAAGCACTCCTGACAACTCTATGGGAACGTTCTGCATATGACGAGAGAAGGCCTCTGGCAGTGACAGCATGGGCATTGGAATTTTTGTTGTCCCCAGGGGTAGTGATGTCTTCAGGGCAATGGAGGCGGAGGAAAGTGGAGAGGTGGTGACAGAAGAAGAATCAATAGTTACAACTTGCACGGTAGGTGGAGAATAGGCGATGTGGACCAAGATGTCCACCACAGGCGAAGAAGTTGCAATCGTCGCCTGAGAGGTAGGCGGACGGGAAACAATAGTAGTATTAGAGGCAGCAGGTGGAGATTGTGGTTGCTCAGTCTCTATTTCTTCTCCCTCATGGAGCAGATCCTCCTGAATGGTTGGCATCTCCATGAAGTTACCTGATCTCTTGTGTTTCTTCAAAGGTTCACCTTCTGAAGCCTTTCTAGCATATACCTTGGGGTTGGGTTGTTGCTCTACGGATTCCTTTCTTTTTCTTAACCTGGTAGTCAGAGGAGACGTTGAAGTCTCTTCTGATGGGGCAGCAGCTATCCCACTATCTGTTTCACTTGCAGGCTCTTCCTGAAGCCCTTCATAGGTCAAAGTGACCCCTTGTTGCTTTAATTGGGAAATTTTCCCGTCAATCCACTCCTTCCATTCTAGCCTCGATGGGCTTGGTCAGAATATCGAGGTCATCAACCTCTTGCTCATTCCAATCAATTAGCAATAGTGGAAGGTTGGCGACTGCAGTGTACCGAGGGTGCATCACTATGTTCTCATCTTCTTCCACCTGATCTGGTATTGGGAACAAGTTGACCCTCTTTACAAAATATGTCATCATCCGCATATAGTGCCTTATCCACACTTCTTTATCATATTTATAGTTAGCCCAGAAATCTTCAACACTATGCAAGTGGGTGTAATCAACCACGACCATCTTCTTCAACCTACCATAAGGGTCCATTCACGGTCAGGTGGTGTGGAACCTCAACTAATACTCCATGATTTCCTTATCTGAATTGTTTGCAGATTGAGATATGTGGAGTTCATATTGCCCTTGGTCGAAGGAGAGGGGATAAGGAATCCCCGCCTTGTGTTTTCTGCTTAGGAGCCGAGAGAGCTCTAACAGAATTATTCGGTCATTGGGGTACCGAGGCAGCTTGTATGGTTTCTCTGAAAATCCTTCAGTTCAGATGTATGTGAACTTCAGATACTGAATGAACAAGAAGGAAAAAAATTTTAGAAAGGCATTAGCACTATGGGAGACTCTTCTTTCAAAGTCACCCTTGAGCAATCTAATAATATGACCTATGAAAGTGTCATTGACCCTGTAGTAGTCCTCTTGAAGTTTCTATATTATAATTGGGGGTACCTGTGATAAACCTTTAGGTCCCTGCCTAGTTCGTCATTTGGATCTCTAAACAAACCTCTATATTGTATTCGGTCGGCCATAGAATAGACCAAGTACGACGTCATATGGAATTAGGAGGTCTTCTTTATGGCCATAAATTGCTTGTGGAAGCAATCACTGATTGTCTTTGCCTAGTAGAACATGGCCTTTCCATGGAGAACCTCTTCAACAAAGTATAGCATCCACTCTTGGAAGTAGGTCGTGGTTGGAAGGCCCATTACTCTGCTTAGGTAGGTTACCAAGTCATGGTAATCTTCATAAAAGTCACTTCAAAATAGCTCTTAGGGAACCTTTGCAGCACTGCCCCTCTTCTCTTTCAACCAGTATTGATTTATAAGCGTTTTGCATTTGAGAGGGTCTTCTTCCCATGTCGCCTTTCCATCATCCATGGTTGGCACTTCCATTTCCCCGAAGGTAGGGATATGACAAGTCTTTGTTATCACTCTGGGAGACATGTCAGCCAAAACATTCCCATCTCTCTCCACAATTTTCCTAGTTTCTGGTTGATACGCTTCCCTGCAGGCCATCACTAGTTTAGGGGCAATAAGAGCGAGAGGGAAGCCTACAGCTTTGGGCAACCCACCCCCTCTAATTAGTCTTGCACCATCTGTTATAGGGTTGATCCAGACCCTTTCCTTGAATTCATCAATTTCCATGTGTATGATGTTTGTATCTGAGACCCCTTTCCAGGCTGTAGTGACCTTGGAGTTAAGAGGTTCCCCTAGAACTTATACTTCATTTGATCTTTGTCTTCTTTTTCGCGGGGTGCTTTGGCTATTTTCTTTCCTTTATCTTTCTCCATGGCCTCTCCCAAAGGTTCTGCACCTGATTCCATATATCCTGCAAGAAAAAGAGAGGTGAGCATACTCAAGCATGCAAACATGGAAATGTTAGCCAAATCCCTATAAAACGGTGTTAGATTGGGTAAGTCGTCATTTAAGAACCCTAACATTTCCCTCATATTCTCATTAGCATTTTGTAGGAGGGAGTTTCATCATTTCGGGCCCCAAGGGTTGGACTTCCCTGGGTTGATGGCCGTTTGGAGCATCTATAGGAGGGACAGATATCAAGGCATGGCAGCCCAGTTGTCCTGACCATCCTTCATGTTTGGTCTATCTAAAGGGTCCATTGAGGAGACTGCCCTTTTTTAACATGTGGGTCAAAGTCAATTTGGATATTGGAGAGCGTTTGGATCATCATCTTGGAAATCAGAACCAAGAGGAAGCTTTGCTATTTGAAGTCTGCCATTCAAAATGGCTTTGGCAAGACATCATTTCGGGGGCGGAGTTTCGATGGGCAGGACCTGTGGGTCTAGACGATAGTGGTATTGCTTGCTTGCAGTTTGGGCATTGCGGGTTGGCATAGTCGGGAAGCTACCAAGTGATTATCGTTTGAAATGATGGACGAGACGCGGAGGTCCGATGGGAGCCACCCGAGGAATCGGGTCCAAATGGAGGTGGGGCCATCGCATTTACTTTGTCATTTTTTCTTGGGGAAACTCATTGAAAAATGGGAGGTCAAGTTCCAAACACCAGGAGGAAGGAGGCATTTTTCCTTATAGTTACAGCGGTGATGGGACGGAGTCCCGAAGACAGTGACCCGACAAGGGAGACCCACAGAGGATGAGCACTTAACAACTCCCACCTTTCATTCAAATGGCCGAGATGAGGTTGGGACATGAAGGGCGGAAGGTTGGAGGCCAGGAGTCATCAAGTACGATGGAGTGCTCATGGAATCCTGATAGCGGAGGTTCATGGGAGACAACCCACAATACTCATCTCTTAATCCTTTGATTTTGCATTTTTTGGCGGCTGTGATTGAGTCAAGTCCCGATGGTTGGAATGTCAGATGTTAGTGGCTGCAAAGGACAGTGGGTTTGGCACAATGGCCCGCGAACGAAAGTCCATGAGGCAGGACCCAAAAGCAACTTGCCACTCGATCATTTTTAGGTTCAAAGTTACATGGTAAATGACAGAGCGGGGTCCAAAGGTCGGATGGATGAGACCAAAATGCTACTTGGGATGTCAAGTTATAAGCGGCGCCCCGAGGACAGAGTCCTGCAGGCGCAGACCCAAACGGGTCAATGACTTCCCCTTAACTCATGAATTTCTCAACTGGGGTGAAAGGATAGAGTCCTCCTGCAGAGGCGGACCCGAATGAAGGGTTCGCCATTTGAGTTTCATTCAATTTCCTAATGGTGGCAACGACAATGGGAGCTCGTGGGCCTAAAGGGGGCAAAAGATCGAGTTCATCAACAATGGCTAGGAAATCAAGTTCCGCATTCAATTTGTGAATCAAGTTTGAGGATTTAAAGAATTTAAGCACATGGGTTTTGTGCGCCATTGTTGATTTTAGTAAATTGTCAATTTTTCTTCCCTTAGACTCATGAATTTCGCACAAAAATTGAAGAAAACTAAAACAAGGTGCGAGTGGAAAATCTACCTCACAAACCCGATCAATGAGGTGAGAAATCAGCTAGCAGATGCGTTGGATCGATGGCGACACTCATCAGGCTTTGAGGTTGCGCTGGGAGATGGCTCTTTGATTTGTTCTAACAAACTAGCAAATGAAAATGACAATTCAGACTCACCTATTTATAGAAATTGTGGCATTAAATGAGGGCATTAAATGTTTGTATGGTGGACGCTAGGTTGGTGGGTTGCAAATTAAAAAACACTGGAGACACCGGGATCCGACATGCGGGCAATCGTCGACTAATGGTTGTTGCATTTTTCAATGGTAAACAAACAGCGTTGGAGGGTTCGGGTCTCGATGGGTAGAAAGTTGGCAGGGGATGGTCGTTGGGAATGGTGGCAAGGTGAGGGAAACACACGAAGGGTGCCTGACATGCCATGCCCGATGGGCCCCATGGACACCAACTTCAAAACACCAAGGAAAACAACCAATGGGATTCCACAAGGACTAAGGACTTAGGAAATTTGAGGGGGAAAAACATGGTTGACTCAAGATGACTTCTGTAAAGCTCATTGACCATTTTGAACACTAAACAGGGGGGCATGCAAAATGAGGCAGAAACCAAAAGTGACCTGGCAGGGCGAAGAAAAGAAAGGGTCCATGTTTCGAATGGGGCATGTGTGTTGAGGGAAAAACAAATGGTGACTCTGCTGGACAATGCTCTTGAGCGTTCTAAGGATAAATATTCATTCAGAACCCAGAATCTTTGTTGTTGCAGACCAGGGGCCAACTTCCAAAAGTGAACTAGGAGAATGGGATCCTTAGCTGAATCAACCCACGAAACATCTCAGAAGTGTTTGTTCAGTGAATTCATTCCCTTCCTGTGGAAACTGTGACAAGTGGCAGTTAATCTAACCGAGCAAGCTACATGAATTGTCCAACCCCAATAGTAACCTAGACATTGCCCCGCTGCTAGTCAAGTGTCCATAGCCCCGGTAGAGTTGTTGTTGTGACCCCACAAACATTTCTCTACTACCAACCAGGCATCTATAGCCCTAGTAGAGTTATGCACACACCCATATGGTTGCTTGATTTCATCACTTTTTTTTTCTTTCTTTTGATACTTCTTTTAACACTTTCTTCTTTTGTTGAACTATGTAAGCCTTGAAGCTTATTATGGGTTTGGCAACCACAGTGGTCACTGGAGTGGACTTGAGATTTTTCACTTACCAAGTTGTCATAACAGTCGTTCTACAACCCTTTGGAAACAATTAATATGTGTTTTGTGCAAGATCTGAGATGAATGTGAAAGGAAGATTCAATCAAGGGTTGGGTTCTACGTCAAAGTTCAAGTGAGGAAACCATTCCATGACAACTATTAGAGACCAATAGTCGAGAGTGAATATTTAACCAAAGAACACTAAGAGAAGGCAGCAAAGTGAACCATTCATTGAACAAGCATGACCACCGTAGCAGGAATGAAGAATGCTCTCATCAAAACAAAACAGCCAGGAAATGGGCAGAAAGAAAAGTAACACAAAGCAGCAAAACAAAAGCAACCTAAAAGCAACCCAAACTAACCTATATACAAGTATTTACAGGAACAAATCCAAAAGACCTCAGGATTGGAAGTAATGCTTCAGATGATACATGTTGATAGGCAATGGGACATCCTCACTAGTTAAGGTCTTTAGGTAGAAAGCATTGTCTCCAAGGATTTCAACAATCTGAAAGGGACCAAGCCAAAGCTTGTCAAATTTTTTATGTCCCCCTTTCTTCTCATGGGCCTTGTCCCAACATAGGACTAGATCAATGATTCTAAAGGCCTTAATTTTGGCTCAGCAGTTGAACCATATTTTTACTACGCCCTGATGTTTGGAAAAAATTTCTATTGCACAATCACGCACTTCTTTTAAATGTAACAGCTCAGCTAAGCGAGCTTCTCTATTATTCCCTTCTTCGTAAAAGTCATTAATGAACTAGAGGGTGGGGATTTTCAGGTGGATTGGGAATATAGGCTCTAAGCCATAAACGAGGTGGAATGGTGAGTCACCAAGGGTGCCCTTGTGGCATGTTCGATCTTCCCAAAGGGAAAAGCGAAGCTGGGTATTCCAGTCCTTGGGATTCCTGTCAAGCAATTTTTTAATCACAGTAATCATGTTTTTGTTAGTGGATTTTTCCAGGGCATTTCCCTGGGGGTAATAGTTGGATGAGAATTTGAGGGAAATTCAGTAATTGAAGGCCCAACTAGCAAACTTGAGCGAGGAAAAGGCAGGGCCATTATCACACACTAAGGCATAAGGGCAACCAAAACGATTCAAAATGAAACTTTCAAGAAAATTTGTAACTACCTTTGTTGTGCATTTCCCACATGCAATGGCTTCTATCCATCTAGTGCAATAATCAGAAGCAATTAGAATGTACCTATGTTATGTAGATGATGGTGGGCTTACCAGACCAATGAAGTCAAGACCCCATTGCACGAATGGTCTCACATCTAGAACTGGTTGCAATGGGACATCATTCTTTTCTCTAGTTGCGGCAATCTAGCAGATATGGAACGTGTGAACATGGTTATGAGCATCCTTGAAGACTATCAGCCAATAGTAACCTACCTTTAAGATTTGATGGGTGGTGGAAGGACTAGATCCATGATCGGTGCCACACTTGTCATGAAATTCCTTTAAGACCCAGTCTGCTTCTTCTTTGCCAAGGCACCTCAAATAGACACCTTCATGATTCCTTTTGTACATTATGGATCCATGCAGCATATAGCTATTGCTTTTCAGTCTCAAGGAACATTTCTGAACTCCTTGCAGATGGGGTGGGCACTTGTGGTTCAGCAAATAGTAGACTATGTCATCATACCATTCCCCTGGGGAGACATCTTCAAGCTAATACTGTTGAACATTGAGTTCAAGTCCTGCCTCTACTATTGTTTCAGCTATGATGTGGGTGAGTGCCTGCCCTCGTACCAACTTCATTGGCTAAATTTCCATATCGTACTCCTGTAGCAAGATAACCCATTTGGCCCTTCGTTCGCCCAACTCATTTTGCATGAGCAACGTCTTTGTCTGGGACAATAGAAAATGCCTTGTTGTGCAAGATGTAGTGCCTGAACTTCTTAACTCCTCTTACAAGAGCGTATGCCTACTTTTCTATGTTTTGGTACCTTAGTTTAGCATCTTTCAAGGGAGCACTCATGAAGGCGATCGGGTGCTCGTTTCCTTCATCGTCCTTTTGGGTTAAAATGCTAGCACATGAGTGATTTGAAGCAAATTAATAAATGTTGAATGACTTCAAATAGTTGGGGCTAACTAACACTGGTGCCTCAATGATTGCCTTCTTAATTTCTTTGAAGGCCTGCTTTTCCTTTTAAGTCCATTTGATCTTAGCATCTTGTTTTAACATGGCGTTGAGTGGCTTGATGATCTCAGCAAAACCTGTGATGAACTTCTTGGCAAAGTTGATCTTTCTGAAGAAAGATTTCAACTCTTTCTTGTTGCCCGACAACTGGATCTTTAGGAAGGACTTGATGTACTCGGGATCTATAGAAATTCCTCATTCTGAAATAACATGCCCAAGCAACTTTCCTTCAGTGACTCTGAAGATGCATTTCTTTGGGTTAAGGGAAACCCCAAATTATCGGCACCTCTAGAAGACTTTGCATAAATCGGAGACATGATCACTCTATTTCTTCGAGAACATGGTCAAATCATCCATGTAGATGGTTATACACTTTCTGATCAGTTCCTTAAAGGCTATGTCCATCATGCACTGGAAAGTGGTGCCAGAATTGATTAGTCCAAATGGCATTCATCTGTATGCAAAGGTGCCCCATTTGGTGGTGAACACAGTTTTATGTCGATCCTCATACTACACCATGACTTGGTTGTATCTGGAGTACCCATCAAGGAAGGCCATCATCTGTGATCCATTAACAATCTGCAATACCTCATCCAGTGAGGGCACTAGATAGTTGTCCTTCTCCGAAGCTCTGTTCAAATTGTAGAATTCCACACACAATCTGATCTCTCTGTTCTTTTTCCTAACTGAGACCAAGTTGGCCACCCATGTGGAGTGCCTAACTATAAAGATTATCCTAGTTGAAAGTAGTTTCTACACCTCCTTGTAAATGATGGGCTCCAAAAATGCGTTAATGGGGTGTTGTCATTGTCGGAATGGTCGCACGTCTGTCTTAAGGGGAATAGTGTGTGTGATAATGGAGGTATCATATGTCTTCAAGTCTTCATAGCTCCATGCTATCACATCATGGTATTTCTATAGGGCATCAATGATCCCTTTCTTCTCTTTCGGTGTGCATGCTTTGCCAATGAACACATTTTTGTCTCCCTCAGTTGTTCTGAGGTTGTGAGTGTCACACCGGTTGTTTATGGCATCTTTCTTCATTTGTCAATCTTGGTCTCAGATATGATCCAAGTCGATTATGCATTCAAGTTGAACCATACCTCATGGAATAGTATTCGTTTTGAGGTTGATGACCCCTTCTATATCTAATTCAAATTCTTCTAGATCAGCTTCATCAATTATTTGTGTTGCAAACATATCATAACTAGTGATGAATTCCAAGATGTGCTTATCATCGTTGAATACCTGGAAATGAGTGACATTATCTGGCACAGATGGGGTGGAAGTCAACTCAACAATGAATCTCTTAAGGCTAGATAGAGACAAGGGTTGCAAAGTGCTAGCTGCTTGAGCCAAGGCATCAGCTGTATGGTTCTAAGCACGAGGGATCAGTTGTATATTAAATGCATCTAGGCCTTCTAAAAGGTCCCAAACTTTATGCCTATAGTTTTCAAGCCTTTTGTCATGGCATGAGTACAATTTTCTGACTTGTTTCACTACCAATTTGGAATCACCGAAAACTTGTAGCATTTTAACATTTTTCCTCAAAGCCATTAAAAGATCATGCACTAAGGCTTCATATTCTGATACATTATTGGTGCAATAAAATTGAAGTCTGTGGGCTGCAAAATAAGTCTTACCCATGGAGCTGATAAGTTTGAACCCGACTCCGGCTCCTTATTTATATTTGTACCCATCAAAGTGTAGTGTCTAGAACTTAGGAAGCTCCTTGACTTCGGGGCCAATGAGATGCGACCTCTCCTTTGGTTTCACATTTGCATCAGAGGTTTCCTGGGTAGGTGTTGGCTGGGTGAAGTTGACCGCAAGCTACTTCATCGACAACTCTTCTTTGGGGGTGACATGTCCTTTGATATGTTCCACTGCTTGTTGGCACAAACAACACTCAAACTTAGAATGGGCAGCATTATGTACCTTTCACCAATTAGGCAGCAGGAGCTCTTCGAAATTCATTCTTGCACCCAAGCTAAGCTGATTTTGTATGCATTTTTCCATAAAATCTCAAAAGCCATCTAGCAGTCCTAAAGTGCCATCTTCAGGAAACTCCTCATCATCAGATTCTACTAGAATTTTTGTGCTATGAGGTGTATGGGCTACATTAATTGAAGGGATGCATTGCACTAGGAAGACTTATGCAACCATCCCTTCTACTGAATCTTCCAATTCTTCTTGATACATGACGGGAGAGTAGTTTCCCAGCTCGGTCTCAGCAAACATCACCTCATTGGTGGTGTTGTTATATTCTATGATCATGAACTTCATGTGTGGCTCCCAATCTATACGGATCTGATTTGGTAGTCCCTTCCATGGTAGCCACATGTGAGAGTGATCCGTTGTAGCATATCCATTCAGCATTCTAGTGAAGTATCACCCAAGGATAATCCCATAGGTGTCAAGGATGTATACCACCTGAATGTCAATGACTTGTTGTACCCTTGGATCTGCATCAATCTGCATTGGGATCCGATTCATTTCTCCCACTATGTTGACCTCGGTCTTGTCTAGTTGAGTCACTTTTCTTCTTGAAGGTGTGGGGGTAATCCCAAGAGCTTTGCACACTACGAGGGGCATAACATTGGCTGACCCTCCTGAGTCAAGCAGGAAATTGTGCAAATTCTTTCCAAATATCTGAATGGTGGTGAGGAAGGGTGGTCTCCAACTTTCCTTGGAAGAGGCCCATAGGCCTGTCCACTTGAGCTACTTAAGCTTTGTTCTTATCACCAACCTTATCCTTAGTCTGCACGGAGGGTTGGTAACTCTCCTAATACATCTGATTTTTGCATCTTGAGTTCAAATATTTTAATTTTTTGTAGTTTGACTAGAAATTAATATTTTGCAGAAAATCAAAACACTAAATGAAGGCTCCTATATATTTGATTTTTCTTATTAAAAATCATAAAACTTGATTATGAGCCCTAGACCCAAAGAAAAAACTAAGGCATGGACAACTTGACCTAGTGAAAGGGGCAATGTGTATGTGGTTCACATGGAAAGCACAAAGGCAAGGTATGATCTTTGTTTGAGTTTCTTTAAAAATCAATAAAATGCCTAAGGCATTGGTTCGACCTAGGAAAAACATATGTGATGAGGCATTCACAAGATTTTTTTTTTTAAAAGAATGTGATTAAAATCACATTCAAATTGAGCACATGGGGAAACCCTAACCCCAAAACCGACCGCTATCTCACATTTTGAACATCAGTTTTCACTTGGTAACTTGGGAGAAAAGAGTTTTGCATTCGACCGCCATGGGAAACTAGGTTTTGAGCTGGTAATCCACCATTCGAGCTGCTTCCATGTCGATTTTTGGTTGAATCTCTCTCTGCATTCGATGGTAAGTCTTTTGCTTGCATTTTGATCCCTTTTCACTCCATTCGAAAGAGAAAATGGGCCTTTAGGTCGCAGCCGTGACTAGTTTTTTTATGCATTTTGTGTGTTTCATGTCTTTGTTGCTTCAATATCTTGTTTGGCCACCATGAGAGTGCTTGGTTTGAGCTTTTTGAGAAGGTTTGGCCGTGGGATTGGACTGGTTTTTTTCACCTATAGCCATGGTAAGCTTTCTTTCTTCATTTTTTAATACATTTCCCTCTTAAATAAAATCTTGACTTGAGATTCTTTCACAAAATAATGGGAAATCTGTGGTGGAAAAACTAAAACCTCTAAGCACAAGTCATTGCCATTCTTTTGCATTTCTTCATTTTTGTAAAAAATGACTTATTCTTTGCTCGACCCAGGTTGTATAAAGTAATGGAATTTGTAAAGAAGATGAAATTGGGAGAAAACAATGCATTTTGTCTTTGTTTCCAAGGGCTTGCAGACCCTCCATGGCTGTGACTATGGCCATACCATGTTCCATTTTTTGAAGGCTCCATTATTTGAATACATTCGAACCCTCGTTGTCTTTGTATCTAGACTTGTTTTTTAAACCAAAACCCCAAGTGGGTTTTCTTTGTGGAGAGAAAAATTTCCTCTCAAGATGCAGCCATGAGAGCACTAACTAGGGTTTTGATGCATTTCACACTTCTCATGTACTTTCTGAAAATGAAACATTATCCTTTATTTCCTAAAATGAGAACAAAAGTTGTCCATTCTCAAGCAAGGCCAAAGCTTGGAACTCTTATGGGTTTCACATTTTGTTTGAATATGCAAACATTGTTGTTCACCTCTATCTTCAAAACCCTAGCTTACTGTAGCATAAGCTTACATTCTGGAAAGAGCAAACATTATTTTATTCTCCATTCTCATTAATTATGGTTGTCACTGTAGCTTCACTGAACAATTTTTCTTAGTGGAACAAGTTGTTTCCTTTGCACTGTTTGCAATCTCCCCTTTCACTGCACATTATGTTAGCAATCTCTTGCTTTCTATTTTCTTGAAGTGCATAGATACAATGAAGCTTATTTTGATGCTTTCTCTTCCATGCAATTTTATTCACTGTTTAGCATGATTTGGCAATGACATTTGCACACATTCTTGCTTAAAGAAAACACACAAAAGCTTCTTTTGTTCTCAAATGCACTGTAAATTGATGCCTCCATTTCAGTTACTTACTTTGTAAGGTTGCACTCAGCCATCATGGTATTTTCTTTAGATCATTTGTTGTTTGTTTCCATCTATTCCATGCACTTGAATGCTCCAAAAATGCACTTCGAGCCTTTACTTTATCATAGCTTCATGTGACAATACAATGAGATAGTTTTTATGTATTTGTAGCATCAATTATTTTGAGACAACCCTTGAGTTTCTTGGTGTTCCATTGACATCAATGATGATGTTCCACATTACATTCAGCTCGAGCACTTAGTATATTGCATTTTCAGTTCACCAGTGCTTCTTTCCCTGCACCCTTGACCTCCAGGCTTCATTTATAGCCACTTAAAATTATGTTTCTGAATGAAGGCAATCTCTCTTTTGTACTCTTTATACATTTTTATCTCTCTCAGGAAGCAAATATTGATGTGAAATTTTGATCTATGCATAGAATATTTTGAAATACAACACCTAATGATGGTGTTCTGGAGCTTCTCAAATTTCTTCAGTTGTTATTGTTGATTTGTAAACAAGGCATTATGTATGCCTGTTCACTATCTCATTCCATGATGATGCACTCCTTATGATGATTTACTTGAGCAATTGATGATCTATGATCTTCAATTCATTGTATTTCCAGACTTGATCGTCCTAGATGATCACTTGCTTGAGTTCTTATGACACCTGATGAACTCCTTCTGATGCATATCTCTTTTGAGCAATATTGAATTGTTTATTTTCTCAACCCCTCTATGGAATGTTAACGAGCAGTGTGTTGAGCTCAACCTTTGTAGCAGCCCGTTTTACACCACATGCTTTAAATTTTCAAAATAGATCAGCAACATGGTTTTTCCTGTACCTGCACAAGAAACAAACAGTGTTAGATTAAAACAATAAATTCAAAATTTCTTATGATGTTTCCTCCTTGGTATTCTCTTGCACTCCTCTTGTCTTTGCTCAATTGATTCAATGCATCATAAATATTATTCTACATTATTGTTTATGGATCATGTAGGAGGATTCATAACCCGAGCTCTAACAAAAATTTCATCCACTTGCAAGTTCACTTGGAGAATGGGGCAAAGAAGGATGCACAACACTGAAGGCAACTCGAAGACAAGTTCAGGAAATGATGGCTATGTTCCCTCTTATGTGCTCTTTTATCTTTTTAATCTTCAGTAGCATAGTTCACTCTTTATGATTCATTGTTTCAACTACTCCCACGGCTTGTGTGGGACACTTGATTCTCTTTTCATCCCAATGAATACAAAACAACATTTTGTGCAATTCTTGTTCAATTTTGTACTTCTCTTTTGCAACAAATGTATGAATCATTGTGTAATGAACAACTAAATACACAATGAAGTACTTTCCTTTATGATTGATGCAATGTTTAATGCTTCAAATGATGAATGGAAAATTGAAACACATTGCACTTTCTTTTAAACTTAGAAACTCAAAACATGCAATGGTTTAAAAAACTACAAAAATAACTGAAACTTTTCACCTTAAAATGAACTTGAAATAACCATCTCTGTCAATTTGAGTTGTGGTGAAAAAATGAACATTACCCTTTCAAGGGATCTATGGATGCAGGAACAAGTTTTGATGCAGATGTTGTTGATGAATATTGGGTCAAAGATCTAACACCTACTGAGCCATTGAAGCTTGAAACTATTTTGGACACAAAAGAAGTGAAGAGAAAAAGGCGCAAAGTGTATAAAGAATATATTGTGAAATGGAAAGGTCTTCCCCATGAAGATGCAACATGGATGAAAAAATAATATATTAAACAGCATGGTACCTTAGTGCAAGAACTGATCTCGGGTGGAACCTGAGATTTTTTCTCTCCAGGTGTATGGTGCAAGAGCAACATGTCAATTTTGGTCAATTGATGTAAATAGGTGTCTAATGTTGGTTTTGATGTGTTTAATCACATTTTTGATGTAATAAGGTCTAATTGAGACAATTTTTGGTGTCTTAAGGTCATATAGGGTCATGTTGTCAAGTTTTGTCAATTTTGTAAAAATATTGCAAAAGTTGCTTGTGCAACTTTGCAATTTTGTCATTTTTGGGAAGTTGAACTATCATTTGTTTGAACGGTGGTTAGGAACCATTGGGTTCAATTATAATATGTTTAAATAGGCCTCACAAACTTTGAGGCAATCTTCTAGAGCTGATATTGGTGAAAAAGCAATAAAACAAGCTCTGTTTTCTGTTAATTTCTAGTGTTTTTTGTTGTTTTTGAGATCTGTACAGCTCTGTACGCTCGCTACTTGACATGAATTGAATTGGAATTAATAGATTAATGAATATTCTTTGATTTGGCATTGGTTTTGTTGATTTTTATTGAGAATTGAGGTATTTTGAAGATTTTTTCTGTAAACGGTATGTAAACCCTAGGTTTGACGGTTTGTGAACAAAATAATGTTTTGCAGCCCATTCCACTGTTGAAACTTGGCCAAACTCAGTGGAATGGAGGGATTTAGTGTGATCTTAGTGATTTTGAAGTTTGTTAGAGCAGGAGATGTAGTTTGGGGCAGATTTGACCAAGCCCTAGCCTAACATCCTCATGTGTTAAGCTTAGAAGACTAGGTAGGTTAGAGATTTTGTAAGACAACAAATTTGTGATGAGTTGTGGTGTTGAAACCTACATAAGGGGACCATATATGATGTTTTAGAACCTTGGGAGTTGATTTTTTTATAATTGGTGATTGAATTTCATATACTTGCTTTGGAAAAGTGAGCTAATTTGACCTTGGAGCAATGTAGCAGACCTAATTTGATGAATTTGTTCCAAAGTAACCCTAGTTCCAAATTGGATATGTTGAAAAGGGTCCTAATGGGTATCTGATATTTTCAATGGTTTGTGGGTTAATGGCCTTCTCTAAAAGATAGGCTTAAGAAACTAGGTTTGGAGACCTACAAGGAGAAATAAGAGATTGAGTGGGAAACCAAAATAGTTAGGGTTTTGAAACTTGAAGAAGTTGTTAATTGTGTTGTGTGGACATACTCCACCCTACTTTGCATCACTTACCAATCTTAGAAATAGATTTAACATATTTACTTGATTTGAGTCTTCTTCCTCTAGGTTTTCTTCATTTTAATTTATATCATGGTCTAATTCATCATCACTTTCATCTACATATCTAGGGTTTAGACCTCTCCTTCTATCTTCTTCTACAACATCCAATAGTACTTTCATTTCCCTCAACATCTCCAACATTTCATCCATTCATCCAAAAAACATTCCATAGCAGGTGCTCTTCTTGGCAGAATCTCTATCCTTGGATCTGGTGCAATTGCCTCAATTTGATGATCTGGTTGCAAGATCTCAACTACCTCATGGTCAGCACTCAATTGAAAACACTTATAGGTTTCCTCGAGTTTACGATTTGTTCACTACAAGGAATTCCTTCTCATGACTCACAAACTCTCTTTGATACCACTTGGTTTAGTCACGGATGGAGGGTCCAAAAAGGATTGTCCAACCATGTAGCCTAGAGTTCAACACAACAAAAATAACACAAGAAATTATCAACAAACATGAAGTATCATTGATTCAATAACTTATAGTCTTACATGTATCATATGCCTCATATGTAGAATCTTCAGCTTCAATTATCTTAAAAATTATCTTAAATATGAATCTTCAGCTTCAATTATGATCCACATCGGCCTCAAGGGTTTACAACCCCAATGCAAGATCAAACATGTAGGTCATCCAATGAACATGAAAAGATAACCCTTCGAGAAATGAAATATACTACAAATCTCCAAAAAAGTTCCCTTGGACCTAAAATTCCTTGAATGATGTTTCATTAAGATCCTCGCATTCTAGAAAAGGTCTACACAACAAGTCTAAGCTAGCTAGGCCTTGAATACTCTATCTGAGAATTGACAGTTAAATTTTAAGAGTGATAAATTCCTGCAAACAAATGCAAACCACTTCAAATATGGATATGTTGAAGATGACCTTGTGTAGAAACTATATCTTGCTCTACAAGCTAAGAAATGATAATGCGGTAGAATGCAAAAGAAACTGGTGAGACAGCTACAACTGAATTGAAGGAAAATAAATGTTGTTGGTTGATACAGGATTGCCTTACAACCATGGATGCTCCTACATCACATGTGGCATAAAATGCCAATACAAAGTGGAATACCACATTTCTTAAATGAGATTGAAATACCTAATAATTACAAATAAATAAATAATTTAAACATTATTACTTGAAATAATTACAAACTGAATTGAAGGAAAATAAATGTTGTTGGTTGATACAGGATTGCCTTACAACCATGGATACTCCTGCATCACGTGTGGCATAAAATGCCAATACAAAGTGGGATGCCACATTTCTTAAATGAGATTGAAATATGTAATAATTACAAATAAATAAATAATTTAAACATTATTACTTGAAATACACTTAACCCAAACACCCTTTGTGTTGGCTCTACCTAGAATTAATATTAATCCTAAACAAGTGAATTTTTCTTAAGGCATAAAGGATCCAATGGTTAAGCCACAAAAAATACATCTAATTTAGCAATAAATATAGATGCTTCAAGTATACTACTCGAATATGGGGAAATTCATGTGAGGGTTAAATATGATACATGATAATAGATTACTAGAAGCTACTAGCAACCATATAATCCCAATATTTTATTACAATGGCAAAGAAATTCATAAGTTCAAAGAAGATATATTGCATGAGGTTTGCCTCAAAGAACTACATCCAAAACTAGGCCTAGAGATAATGTGGTAGAGGAAATAATGGAGTGTAGAGGAATAAATAATTTTGAGGTGAGTTAAGTTTTGTGTGTCCATTGGTTATTAGTTATAGCACTATCTATTTTTTGGTTGTAGCAATGTTGTTGGTCCTTAGTTTTAGCTTGAAAGGTGATGATGTGTTTTGTTGGGTGGTGGAAATATCTATCTATGCCTTAATTTTATTTATTTCTTTTAAAGTTTAGGCTTCTCAATCATATGTATCAAATTTTAAAATTTCAAAGGTAGTGAGACCTTTCTTAATCTGAAAAAACAATATAATATTTAATTGTTATTGATGATAATGTGAAATCCAATAAAAATTCAAACTTTGATGATAATTTTATTGGATAAATAATTGATAAAATATAAACTAATTTAATATAAACATATTAACTAATTATTATTTATTAGTTAATTTATTTATTTAATAATTATACCTATAATTATAATTACTATTAATAATATATTTACTATAAGTTGATTAAAAATACTTATTATGATATACTAATGTTTAATATATCTTTACATCAAAAGGCATTCTACAGTGGCAACAAGGTGTCTCATGTTATGACCTTGTACATAAAAACAAAACACAACCAACATATATTTAAAAATCAAATAGTTCTTAAGTAAAATAAAATAACTATTAAGTAAATAATATATAACTTTTATATGTTTTGACATTTTTAAGATAGGTGTATTTAAGATGTCTCCAATAGTACTTATTACACTTTTCAAAGTAAAAATGAAATACTAAAATCATCAAAATAATGCATGATATTTTTTTCCAAAAGTAAAATTAAAAGTTACAAAAGTAAAATAGCTCTTTAATAAAAATAAAGTAAATGGATAAAATAAAATAGTTCTTAACTAAAAAATTAAAGCGTATGTGCCTATGTACATATGTATTAAATAAGATCACTTTTATATGTCTTGATATTTTGAGAGATTTATTTAAGATATATATCCTAATAGAATTGGTAAATAATATAATTGGTTAATATCATCAAATAATGTATGATATGTTGACATTATATCATAATAATATTTTTTTATTACAGGTTCTATAGATTTTGTAGGGATCCTATAACTTAGTTACAACAAAACATCAATAGAAGAAAAACTAACCATAAGCAAAAAAAAAATGTTTCAAAATAAAAAATAAAATAAATCATAGAGACATGATCAAGTTACAACTTCTTTAAAGCTTCACCAACCTCCAACTCCTCTCTATAGAAATTTTCATGTAGTTGGAAAAAGTCTAGGAGTTCCTTCTCCCTAGTTTTTGTCTTCTTCAACTTGCTTCCCCTTGTCCTTGTACTGGGTTTGATCTTATCAATTATGTCCACCTACAAAGAAGAAATAGAATCCCCGTCTAACTTTTTAGTCTTTCACTCATAATCTTTAGCTCTATATCACTATTCTTGGTAATGCATTTATTGACCTCTATAATTATATTTGGTCTTTCCTTTATTTCCTTCATCTCCTACTCTAATATGGAGAATCTAGTACTATGATCATCCCTCTCCATTTTATTGATATCTTCCATGAAACCTAATATTCTCTTATGATCCAAGTGCTTAGCCTCCAACATTCTAACTTTAGGAAGGTAGATCTAATTATGAAAGATAAGCTTGCCATCCTCAAGATTCACCTACCCCCCAATCCTCTATATATTTTCCCACATGGTCATATTTATGTTTCATAAGTTGATTTTAACAAGAAATTTATTAGTAAGGGTGCTTTGAGTTGTAAATGCCTCTTTTGAACCAATCTCATATTATTATTATCAAATTAACATGTACCACATATTTTAGAGAAGTAGGCTCCAACTTAGGGATATTTGTTGCAAGGTGTGACCCTTGGTCTCCTCGACATGGACCAGCATGGCGCTTGGGCTTTGTGACATGGTTTAACCACCTCCTATGCATCTTGGACCTTGTATAAATCTAGTGATTTTATCAGGCATTAATAGGTCAATCTTTTGGTGCAACGACAGAGGTCTATGCAACAATTGGAATCAAAGCTAAGGTCACAGGTTTGAACCCCTTGCTTGTGGTTGGGGGGGGATTGTTGCAAGGTGTCTCCCTTGGTCTCCTCAGCATGGTCCAGAATGGCGCTTGGGCTTCATGACATGGTTTAACTGCCTCCTATGGATCTTGGATCTTGTATAAATCAAGTGGTTGTATTAGGCATTAATAGGTCAATCTTTTGGTGCAACGGCAACCACCTCTGCAACAATGTCATAAAAGCAATATTATTGAGGCTTGAGGTTTTAACCTAAAAAATAAACCTCAATGGTAATTTTTGAAATAAGGGATACAATTCATTTCCCTTTCTTGTCTATGTTCTTCTCTGAAGTAGTAGAAAAGACCTTTTTCGTGTTCTTCTCTGGAAAATGTCTTTCCTTTTATTATCCTCGCCACTTTGTTTTTTGATACTTCTCAATCCCACACCATGGCCACCCTTCTCTAATATACCTTGAGTCATTGCAAGTGTCCTCTATGGTTGGGGAATCAAATTTTGAGTCAAAATCATACTTAGGGTCCATCCACAAGTCAATCAGTTGGAAAGGGGAATCTTTAGGACTAGTCATGGTGTCATGCCCTAAACTCACACTTAGGGCAAAAGCACAACCAACAATATTTTTTTAAAATAATCATGTATAATTATTGTTCACTACTAACCATGCACGAACGTGGTAACTAACTATATGCATCAAGTGACAATGCTCGTGCAACATCACTGGTGACACATCACCCAAGAGAGGGGTGTGGAAATAGCAATATCAGGTGTGCAGAGTCCATCATGCCCACCCTTTAACATTCATCAAGTTAGCACTAAAATCTAGGTCAATGATTTACTAAGTTCTATACAAACATCAAGTACTATTACACACCTACTCTAACCATTGTGATGACTTATCCACGAAATTGAAAATATTAAAAAAAAATCCCTTGAAGATGGCTCTCGTTTAAGTGGTATTTCATTATTACTATTAATTATAACTGTATTATCATTGATTTACTTTACCATTAATATAATTATCATGCATCTTATTGAATTATTAATGTTAATAATTTCCTTTAATAATAAGGTTTTAATATTGTCAGTTATAAGTTTTATTACTTAGTAATAATATGAATATTAACATTTTTTCATAATGTTAATATTAATACTATAGTTAAAATTAATGTTATTTTTAATGTCAAAGTTATTTCTTTCCTAAATTAAATATTGCTAATAAGGATATCATTTACACTTTACCCAAAGGTTAATATTCTATCAATGATAAATTTTGACTCAAAATCCGACAAAAGTTCGTCGAAATTTTGACAAACTTTCGTCAAAATTATTTCGTCGATTTTCCGACAAACTTTGAAACGTCAAAATTCTGACCCAGCATCATTAGCTTGGTCGGAATTTAAACGTTTCAAATTTCATCAGAAAATAGATGAAATAATTATGACGAAACTTCGTCGAAATTCCGACGAACTTTTGTCAGATTTTGAGTCAAAATGTATCAGTGTATTATTGTCTAATTAACCTCTAAACTTTAACAATATAACCATTAATATTTTGACCATGAACCTAGAATAATAATTTTATTTCACATTAATATTAGTGTTGATATACTTATCCAATAAGAAGCTCAATTAAATTTTTTCTAATATATTAAAATGTATTCATACGATTACCAGTATTATTTTACACTAATAATAATGTCAAAAGTCTCGATATATATAATATCTTGGTGAATTAATTAAGGAATATTAATAATTAAATTACTTATATTAACACCCTCTAATGTAATATTTATTCTTTAATGACATTCCAACTTAAATATAAGAGAATATATATATATAGTAATCTTAATATCATGCAATAATAAGATTACTATCATTCATAATATTATTGAGGATATAGTTATTTTAATTGTTGTTATTATTCTTAAATAATATATATAGCTTATACATCTATTTAAATCTATCCCACTAATAATTAAAAAATTCACTATAATGAACCTCATTTAGTTTAAGAGTAATAAGTGCATGTTAATATAGGTCTAAAGTCCAATTTAAATTTATGTTTAGGCTACATAAACCTAGTGCAAACTATGCCAAGACAAGAGCACATGACAAAAATGTCACAACACAAGGAACCATAAACCCTAATATTTTTGAAGAATCCTCTCTATGAGTCCTTTCTAACACGCCAAAAAGATACAAGGATCTCAAAGTAAGTGGCAGCCATGATAGATGAAAATCCATCACTTGTGTTGAACACCCAAAATACTGAGAGGGGGATTGAATCACTATTCCCTGAAATTCATTAAGTTAAAATGAATATCACAACATCTCATTCAATATGTAGTCATGGAAAGAAACATTAAACACATCAATAGATACAAGAACACCAAATTTTACGTGGAAAATCCAAAAAGGGAAAAACCATGGTGAGGATTAGCTCACAATATATTATAACTAGTTACAATGTTTGATACAAAATGGTGGACTCACTATCCAAGGACTCAGTTTCCAAAAAGAGAATGGCTCACTACCAAAGGTCTCACTGCCCAGCATAGAGAAAGAGATAGAAGAAAGGGTGGCTCACTACCAAATGAACTGCTAATAATTTATCTGCAACATGTTGAAGATACAGTTCCACTAAAGCTCATAAAATTGAGTTAACACACTTCATTCTTCATCACAACTATGATTTGCACTTCTCTCTACACCAAATCTCGCACACGCACTATACACACTCTATCCACTACATTCTCACAATGAATCAACCTTATTTATATACACTGCAACTATCCAAAACATCAGTTAGGTCAGCCTAATTAAATGTACTATGCGCCACATAACCTATCGGCCCAAAACATTAACACATACACCTTGTAGATGGAATAAAAATGTGTAACACATTAAAAATAGGTCAACATGACCTATAATTTCTCCCATAAATTTGCTCCTTACACAACTTAACTTTGCATGACCCCAAAATACTTAGGTCTACACCAGATAGCAAAACTAGTGAAGTAATATCTGAGTGAACCAACTATTCATCTACACCTTGAAATGCAGACCACCAAAACACTTCCCACTTGGAATGTACACACCTCTAAAATCTATAAAACCTTCCATACATCTGCATAACATAATATTCATTTGTGATGGAATGCATAGAAAACCAACATACACTCTACACCTATCACAACTCAGTTGATACTCTATCAACAATATATTCAATTGAGGAAGACAAAAAACCATGAAACTTTGGATATGAATACGTTCAACGTGCACAATGAACACCTCAAAACTGCATGACAAATTTTTGCATAGCGAAGCAGTGCGAACCACAAAACTAGTTCACTAACACTGAAACTACACTCGAGACTTGGGAAATTATCCAAACCACTTGGTCTTCTTTGGACCAACTCTTTTGCATATATACAATGTTGCAAGTATGTTGTAGGTGTTGTAATTGATGTCAATAGTTGGTCATTTATGTCAACCATGTGCAGATTGTTAGAGTTGTTGAGTGTTGCACTATGTTGTCATTTGTATTATAGTTTGATGTTATCCTCTAGTGTAATCATGATGAGAAGGTGTTGTAGTGTTGAGTAGGTGGTGTTTATGTAGCTAGTTCACTTGGTTTCCAAGTTCTTTTGAGAAAATTTGAATAAAAGAGTTTGCAGTGTGATAGAGGTTTGTTTTGTGTTGTGCTCCTCATTTCTTCATGGTTGAAGATATTTTTTTTTCTTTGGATGTGATGATAAGAGGTGTTCAGAGGTGGTATATCCAAATTTTTAGGTTTTGGATCATGCGGCAGTGGAAGATGTGTTTGAAAATATGTTTTCCTGTGAAGAAGGATGTCTAGGAGAAATGAGATTACTCTTTATTTCTCCGCATTGAGGTTTCTTGTCTTGTGAATTTGGGAATGTGCTTATATTGTCTATAACTTCCTTACCTTGAGGTTTCTAGTATTGAGGTGTTTTGCAAAGTTGGTTAGTGAATTGTATGTCTATGCTAGTGTGTCTGGTTGCACATAATGAAAGTGTTCTTTATTTTTAGGTAGTTGTGTCAATAGTGTTGAATATTTTGATGATGTTGAATATTCTTGGATGTTGTGGAGAGTTGCTATGTGGTTCGTAAGGTGTTTTTGTACCTAATGAGGCATGTATGTGGTTGCTTCTTAGTGTTAGTGCAAGTTTGGTTGGCCTAGCGTGCTAATGCTAATTATAGAGGATTTTTGTTGTGTGTGGAAGCATGGTGATGCATGTTTGTATAGGTTTGTGTCCTACTTAACCCTTGGTGTGGTCTTCCTTCACTTCTTTCCACCATGGAGGTGTTTGGTTCTAACCTATTTTGGTGTTGCATGTTTGAGGTGTATATGTTTCATTGAAGCCAACTTAGTTGAGATTGTTTAGATTGTGGATGGTATAAATGCAAGGTGAATTATTGGAGATATGTTTGGAAAGTGTGTAAGGTGTTATGAGATGTGAATGTGATCAAGTGTGGTTATTTGAGTGTGATCTCAATGCCTATGACTCTAGATGCAGTGAGCAGAAGGTGTCTAAATTTTCAGTGTGCTTGAAGTTGCTGGAGGCAATGAGCTAAAGGTTGCGGATGGCATAGAGTTACAATGGTATATCTTTCTTGGTGCTCTGAGATAGTGAATCTCTTAATAATAGTTTTCTTCTTTCTCCTTCTTCTAGATAGTGAGTCCTTTGGGCAGTGAGCCTTTCTTCTTTTTCTGGGAAGTGATCCCTCTGAAAATGAGCCTATTGTATTTGGTCTTGCTATCTATATATATGTGAGCTAATCCTCACCGTGTTTTTTCCCTACTCAGGGTTTTCCACATAAATCTTGTGTTCTCTTGTCCATGGCTTTGTTTTCTTTGTCGTTTCACATGTTTACATTCTTCTAATGCTTAATAAGGTTTTAAATATTGATAAGGGTTTGAAAGTTAATGAGGGATTGAATATTTTAATATACAACTGATTCACCCCGCTCAATTGTTCTATGCATCTAAAAATTGGTATCAAAGATGTGGTTCCTTGGAGAAATATTAACCACTTGAGGTAGATCCATATGGCCCACAGGAAGGGTGTCAAAGCTCCTATGTTCAATGGAACAAATTATACTTACTAGAAAGCTAGGATGGAGTCCTTTTTGGTCTATCTTGGATTCGTAGATAGGAAATTAGTTGAAAAGGATATACCATTCCTTATAATGGTTCAGCGAGTGATGATGAGATCAAGGATTATGAGAACAATTGTAAAGCAAGGAATTCTATCCCAAGTGGTCTTTCTAATTCTGAACTTGGAAAGGTGATAAGTCAAATTTGCAAAAGATTTATGGACAAAGTTGGAGAGTATTTATGAAGGATATGATAAATTCAAGCAAGCAAAGATGCAGAAGTACAAAGCTAGATTTCAAACCCTAAGGATATTGAAGATGAAGATATTACATCCTACATTCTCAAAGTGGATGAAGTTGTTAATGCCATCAATCGTCTCGGTGGTAAGCTAGAACAAAGTGAAGTTGTGAAAAAGGTATTAAGAACTCTTCCTAGATCTTATAGTTCTAAAGTTTTTACTATTGAGGAAGCTCATAATTTAGATCAATATTGTAGAGATCAGATGTTTGGTGCTTTAATTTTGTATGAATTGAGAAAGTTTTATTAATATGCTACAAAGAAAGAAACTGATTTTAAAGTCTGCAAGGTAGACAAGGATGATGAATCAGATTTGGATTATCTTGATGAGGTGGAAGCAAATTTTTTAAGGAGATTCAAAAAGAGAACTGTAAATACAGAGGTAAGTTACCCTTTAAACATTTCAATTGTGGAAAGATAGGTCATTATGCTTCTAAATGTCCAATCAAAATTGCAGATGACAAACACAAGGATTGTAAAGGTAAATTTGTCAAGAAGAGCTATTATGTTGAAAAAGAAAATGGTGTATTTGATTATGAGGAATTAGACTATCCTGATGAAGATAGTGATGAATGATTGTTCATGACACTAAATGTTGAAACTATTTCTACTAATATTGAAACATGTGTGAAGGAAAGTGCTTCGAAAATAGGTCACAACATTGAAGGAACTATGGTGATTGATTTTCATTCAAGAGGGGAAAGAAACTACTCGATGATTGATAGTGGATGCTCAAATCATATGACAGGTGATAAGAGTAAGTTTGTTAAACTTTAAAATTATGATGGTGGTCTTGTTAATTTTGGTGATGATACATATGCTAAGATCTGTGGAAAAGGTTCAAATAGTTTTGATGGAAAGCATAAAATAGATGATGTTTTTTATGTCAATGGTCTTCGACACAATCTTCTAAGTGTAGGACAAATGTGTAGCAAAGGATACAATTTGGTGTTTTAGGATGATGGTTGTAAAATCAAGAAAGGAATCTCTAAAACTTTGGTTGTTGCAGGGACAAGGAAAAAAGGTAATATTTATCATCTCAAAGGTGGTGGTGTTAATTGTTTTATGAATCAAATCAATGAAAGTTGGCTATGACATAGAATAATGGGTCACATCAATTTTGATAGCCTAGAAAAAATTAGTTTTATTGGTGCCATGAGATATCTTCCAAGGATTACAAAGCCTCTCAATGCAATCTATAAGGAATGTCAGTTTTGAAAATAGACAAAGAAGAGGTTCAAAACTAAATAATATTTACTGTCCTTTGGAGTTGATGCATATAGATTTATGTGGACCTACTAAAATAAGAAGTTCTAAAGGTGATAGGTATTATTTGTTATTGATTGATGATTATTCTTGAATGGCTTGGGTAGAATTCCTCAAAGAAAAATACGAAAATCTAGATAAGTTTAAAGCCTTTAAGTCTATGGTTACAAATGAAATGAGTTTGAAAATCAAGTGCTTGAGGTCTGATAGAGGCGATGAGTTCACCTCCAATGAGTATAAATTTTTTTGTGAAGATTATGGAATAAAGAGACATTTGTCAGCTCCTAGGACTCCTCAGCAGAGTGGATTTGTGGAGAGGAAGAACAAGACAATTCAAGAAGCAGAAAGGACTCTAATGAAGGAAGAAAATCTACTAAAATTCTACTAGAAAGAAGCAATTCATACTATAGTTTACATTCTTAACAGAGGTCGACCAAGAGTGAATAGTTCAAAGACTCCTCATGAGTTATGGTATGGAAAATAGCCTACCGTGAAATACTTTAGAGTGTTTGGAAGCAAATTCTATATCAAGAGAGATGAAGAAAAATTAGGAAAGTTTGATGCAAGATATGATGAAGGAATCTTCCTTGGATATTGTTGTGCAGTTTTGCACACACGCCCCACTGAAAGTAGGGACCCTCTTTTTGCTCTGGCTTTTGGTGTCTTTTGGCCCCTTAATTTTATTGATTTGGTTGCCTTTGGAGGTCCTTAAATGTTCATCTTGCTTGCCCAAGTGAGTTCCCCAGGTTGCCCTTTGAAAAAACTAAGTTCTGAGCAAAATCCGGGTTTTTACCCCAATCCGGGATTTTTCGGTCCGTCCGGATTTTCTCGGATTCTGCTCAAATTCCAGATCCGAGTGAAGTCCGGGTTTTTGCCTGTGTCTGGGATTTTCCGCCCGACCCGGATTTTCCTGGATTTCTTCAGTTTTCCGGGTACGTGCCAAAGTCCGGAATTTTATGCCATCCGCGAAAATCCGGTCCACCCGGATTTTTCTGGATTTTCTGCCTGGCTTTGTGCAAATTGAAATACTGGATTAAATTGATGAATTTGATGATAAATGCTCAACACCCCATGCTTAATTTGATATATCACACGATGTTTCGCGCATTCTTGGTTCGTTTTGATAATCTATTGTTGAAATTTTTGCCTTATTTTGTAAAATCCTGTCCAGCTAGACTTTTTCGGATTCTAGTCTGGAATCCGCCTGACCTGGATTTTCCCAGATTTTCCCCTTGGTTTCCCGAAATGGAAATTTTTCCGAAAATGATTATTTTTCCAAAAATGAATTTTTTTAAAAATGATCCGAAAATGAAAATTTCTTGAGGTAAAAAAATTGAAAATAAAAATTTCCAAAAATGGAAAAAATTATGAAAATGGAAAGTTTCCTTATAAAAATGTAAGTTCTTTAGAAAAGGTCAAAATTTTATTCAAATTTAATTTGAACATGTGGGCTATTAATGATGATATATTTTTCAGGACTAAACAAATATTAAAAGGGGGACTTGCATATGGATTCGTGCCAAAGGGGGAAATCTGGAAATGTTCAATTTAAATTTTCAAAGTGGGACCTGCCTAAGAATCCGTGCCGAAATTGTCTACTGGGGACTTTCTGGAAAACACGTGAATCTGATCTTGCTGGAGATCGTGGGCCGACATGGATAATATTCATGCATTTAATGCAAATCTTGTCCTATTTTGAAATTCTCTTGGCCGACCTGTTTTGGGGCCAGTTATTGTTGTAAAATCTAATTAGGCCGACATGTTTGGGGGTTCTCTATAAATGGCATTTGTGCCTCATTTGTAAGGGGAGATTTCAGGAGTTTGACTAGGCCAGAATTTTGCTAAGTTGGAAGGCCAGAATTGGCAAGTAGTTTTCAGAATTAGCTATAGGAGATGAGAGACTTGAAATTGTTATGTAATGCTGGAGAATTCATGCAATTGGATTGTTGATTTGGCAAACTTTGTATTTATTTTCAACAGCTTTTATGGTTTCTTGTTCTTGATTCTCAGATATTAGATGTTAGATGTTAGATTTTAGCTTTTTTACAATGATGGTGAAATGTTAATGATGTTGATCGATTTCCGGTCCATACTTTTAGCAATTTGTTGATTGTAGATTGATGTGTAAAGTTAGTCTGGGCCTCACTTCTGTGCTAAGTTCAACTATGAATGCTTGTTTACATTGCGCTAGCAGTTGGGTATGTGAATGAATGTTCAAAGTCTAAAAATCTTCAGATTTCCCCAGAAGATCGCACCATTTCTGTGTAGTTACAGGTTTGTCCTTGATCAAGCAGAGATCGGTTTTATTGGGGATCTGTCCATTTGCAGCTTTCATCATTATTGTGATTGATCTTAGGAGTTAGAATAGAATATAATCTCTCTAAACCCTTATCTCTTTTGTTGTTTATTTTGAATCTGGGTTAGTTTTAGGATTGAAAGCACCACCATATTGTTGCATCTGATGAAAATTCACTTCCAGCATTGTTCATTTGTAAGGCCCCTTGTGATTACCAGCATTTTCACATATTATCTGAGTTGTTTATGCATTGTCATGACCTGACACCCGAGAGACCTTGGGGTGATTTTCAACAATTTATTGTTGAAGATTATCTTTCAAGAGAGATAGAATATCATTTTCTGTCTGAGTTGTTGCTGTGCAGAAAACACCATCAACAGATTGGCTAGAAGAAGCAAAGCACACTAGTGCTAAAATAAAAGACTGAAGAAAATTGTTGAGATTTTAAGTGTCAAAGTGGATGATGAACCACATTAAAGTTCAGTGTTAATAAAAGGATATGAATTTGATGAACCCCTTTGCAATGAAGAAGAAGAAAAGGATGTAGAGATAGAAAAAGAGATGACAGTTGAAGAGGAAGATGCTCCAAAAAAGATCCCTAAGAGCCCTAATTATGTGCAGAAGAATCATTTTGAAGATCAGATCACTAAAGATAAGAGCAAAGGTGTGTTGACAAGAAATAAGGCTGCTATGATAGAGGAATAGATAAACTTTTGTTTACTATAAGAGTTAGAACCCAAAATAGTGACTAAGGTATGCAAAGATGAGAATTGGATCAAAGCTGTGAAAAAGAGTTGGAATAGATTGAGAAGAATCGGACTTGGGAATTGGTCCCAAGAATAGAAAATAAGAATGTAATAGGAACTAAGTGGGTTTTCAAGAACTAAGTGGGAGTATTTTGTATGTATGGGTTTTATGTTTGTTTCACTTGGAAGTGGTTGGTACTGTTCGAGTTGTGTGCAAGAGGGTCTATGCCTTGCACTGAGTATACATTCTTGTGATTGTGATATGTGGGAAAGATGGTTTATACCTTGCTTTTTGTGTGGGATTCATGTGGTTAGGTTAAGTGTGCATGGATGGAAAATTCCTTGCTTGTTTGTAGGGTTTACTAGTTGCAAGTAGGGGGAGTGGCTCTCAATGGGGGCCGACATCTAGTGAGAGACTGATAGGACAACCCATTGGAGAGTTTCTTAATCCAATGATAACCTAAAAATTAATTAGGTGGATGAGTAGATCTCACAATAAACAAGATAATGGATGCTTCACCCATGCCTGTAGTGCTCATTTAGACTAAGGATGGGTTGAGAAGGCCTGGTTAGCAAGATCAACTTCCTTGTCCTCGTGAGAGGAATTTTGGTTTCGCATGTGTCACCCTATGGGGTCAGTGTCTAGTGATAGACTGTCAGAATAACCATAGATGGGGGTCAGCGTCTATTGAGAGATTTTCAAGACAACCCATGCTAGGACCATGCGATGACACTCTTCCCTATTGCAGTCTAGCATTCCCTAGTTGTATTTTCTCCTCATGTTGTGTGTGTGCTTTTGGAAGTGAATTCGGTGTTGTATGTTATGTTGTGTTATGAGTAGTGTTGTGTTGGAGTCCAAGTGTGGTGTAGGAGCACCTTGACACAATTGTGCCTCCTTGTGAATTTTTTTGAAATTTGATCATATTTTAATGTATCAACCTTATTATAAGATCTTTGAGGTTATTTTCATATGATGAGGGGGGTTAATATTTAAGGTTGTCTTACAAGTTTGTAAAATTGTTAAAATTGCACAAAGGCAACATTAGAATATGAAGGGTCATCTTGGTTTTGGGTGTTGATAAGTGGTTAGGAGGTAGTTAGAAGTCTAAAATTCAGTTGTTTTTCCTTTAAAAAGGCTTTTGTATCATTTGAAACTTCGTGGGTGGTTGAATAAAGAAGTGAGTTCAATAAAAACTCTATTTTATAGTATCTTTATTCAGAAATTTTGCATTTCCAAGCATTGTACGGACTTGTACAGGCTCAGGAGATGGTGAAATTGGTTGTAAGCATTATACTTCTCAATCACCTTCCAAACACACTTTGTTTCATGTGAATTGGTTTTATTTTGTGCAAGTTATTTGAATTTTGTTGCAGACAGTTAGAAACCCTCATGAGGGTAAACAGTAGGTGAAGGAAATTGTGTTTCTCTCAATAAATCTAGTGGAAACTCCTAATATTTGGTGAAATTGTTATTTTTTTATATCCTCCTTCCTATTTCAAAGGTTTTAGACTTGAAATTTATTGTTAAGGAGTGAAAAGAACAAAATTTGACTGTAAATTTTGTACATGACAGACTGTAACAGAGATTTAAGAGAATTTGATCTAGGGTTTGCAAGAATATGCATAGGAATGGAAATTTTATGGATGAATAAGCTTTAACAAGTCAAAACTCATGTGTTCTCATTGGTGGTAAGGTAAATTAAAGGTTGGAAGCTATATATTTGAACATGTTTACCAAAGCAACATGTACTAAACTTCTAATATGTTTTAGGGCCAAGTAAGGGGTATTCAAAATAGCAAATACAGTCTTGAGATGTGGCTTGTAATAAAAGTTATTTCTGACAGTACTAGAGTGCATGGCTACAAGGAATAACACTAGTTATTGAAGACATTTCCATCAAATCATAGAGGGTGAGTTCTTGGGATGAATAGTGTGTCTTCTCATGTTGATTCAAGATTACTAAACTTGTTCAAAGAGTGGAAACAACATTTGGAGGCTTGAAAAAAACCAATTTTAAATGGTTGAGGCTTGTAAGTGCCATGGTGGCACAATGGGACAGTCACAATGAATTGGTGAAATCTAAAAGGAACAGACTTTGTAAGGAGTTGATTTTGATACTTTAACTCATATGGGGTGGTCTCATGCCTTGAATTGAATGATTGTGCTTTCAAGACTCAAATTTGCATTTTGTGATCAGAGTGCCATTAGGACAGTCATAAAGGGAATTGCTTTTGGTTAATGGACAGTTTGAAAAGGGACATTCATAAACTGATGTTTGGGAACTTGGTTGATTATAATCAGTTGTTTACATGATGTTAAAGGTGTGTTGATGAATAGTGGAACTTTGATTTGTAGATTTGAATGTTTGAGTTAAGGGATAAAGTGAATGGGAAAATGAGTAATCAAACAAAGATGACTTATTGTTTTGTGTAACGAGACTGAGATTGTGTGTTTCTTCCTCTAGATTTGCATCAAAGTGAAACCCCTGATTGTGTTAGCCGATTGCTTCCTAACTTTTTTCTTTGTATTCGGTCCTTGTGTTATCTCCTCGCACGGGGGGTGGACCTTAGGGTTCCACATGGTTGGTAGGTTGGTTTTTTTTCCTCCATTGGGTATCCTTGTTGCATGTTCATGTGCATGGAGGTTGTACCTTGTGTAGCGGGTTCCTATTCCTATTCCAGTTCAAGAGGACTATCTTTTGTGTATATGTATCAAATTGTATATCAGTTGGATTTCTTATTGCAATCAGATGCATTCTTCCCACATGTACTCGAGAAAACCTTGTTGTAAAGATTGTAATGATGTAATAGCTTTGATGTACTCTCTTGTAAGAAATCTTTCTTATGTTAGTTATATAGAAATGATCTTTATTGTTGTTTATCAGATGCCTTGATATGGAAGTAAATAATGTTGGATCATTTAATGTGGTGATTTAAAATGAACTATGTTTGTTAGATTAATCTTGTTATCGTAGTAGTTAATGAAATTATTCTTGTTGACTTGGTGGATAGTTATGTGAGTAGTGCAGTCATAGAACCTTAGAGGACATAGGTTTAGTGTATATGTTATGTTATGTTATGCAATCTATTGTGTATTTCACTTTTTTTTTTAAATATTCCATTAATTCGCATATTTGTGTTGTCCTATGGGGTTCCTTGGTGGGGTGTTACACCTAGTATCAGAGCCAAGGTTTATGTTGTGCAGTTTTTGCACACACAACCCACTGAAAGCAGGGACCCTCTTTCGCTTTGGTCTTTGGTGTCTTGGCCCTTTGATTTTGGGGATTTATCTTGCTTTGGCATGAGCCTAAATGTTTATTTTACTTGCCTAAATGATTCCCCTAAATTATTCATTGAGGATCTTTAGTTCTGGACAAAATTTGGGTTTTCACCTCAGTCCAGGATTTTCCACCCCAGCCGGATTTTCCCGAATCCTGCTCAGACTCCATCTAAACATTGTAGTTCAGGAATGTTTGGTATTCGTGGAATTCCGCGTGGGCCGGATTTTTTCGATGTCCATCCTGTCGTTGGCTTCTCGGGTTTTCTTGGTTGTCTTGTCAACGGCATTAATGTTCATTTGTATTGTTGTTAGGGATGCATTTAACCGATCTTTGAGGTCTTTTGTGCCATTATGCTTTATTTTCTGTGATTGATTGAGTTGAGGAGTGCATTATTTTGGTGATTGACTTATTTGAGGCATTTCATCTGCGAATTATTCGATTTGGTGGTGATTTCTTGGGCATTGTTGTTGTTGTCTTTGTCGAGCACCATTAGGCTCACATTTGTTGTTTCTAAAGATTGATTTCGCTTCGTCAAATGGTATGTACACGTTGCTTTTCTTTCAATTGATGAATGTGATTGGTCATTGATGTTTTAGACATGTTCAGGGTTCAAATTTTTGTGTCTTTGAGCGTTTGATGCTAGGGTTGCCCGAAATTGCTTTGTTTATCATCTCCCAAGTAAGTACTGAGGTCATTTGTTCATTTGCATTATGAAGTATCTTGCTTGAGAGCCGTGAGTAACCCCTAGTGAAGATTTAGTAGTTGAAATGTTTGAATCCTGAGCTTCCATGTGCGTCAATGGCAGATCTGTAGGGTTTGATACCTAGGGCATCACCATTTCACCTTAGCTTGCTTTTGAATTGGCCTAGAATTCTAAGAAAACCTATGGAAGGCCCATTTCAAACTTATCTCAAGCCTAGATTCTTGAAATTCATGATCAATCCATTAATCTGGGTGAATCGTGTTTGAAGGTCGATGTTCGGGTTTTTCACCCAGTTCGGGATTTTCCGGCTCTAACAGATTTTCCTGATTGTCCTTTTAATTTTCCCAGAATCTGCTATTTTTCAGAGATTCACCTTCTTCGCGGATTTCCGTCGACTCTGGATTTTCCCAAAATCCTTGGTTCCCTAGTTTTTCCGAATTGTGTAGAATGTCTCTTCCTTCGCGGAAATCCGTCACATGCGGATTTTCTGAAATCTGATGGAAAGTGAAAGAATATGAAATAGCATGATGTGTTAATGAATGATGGTGCATTTTATGATTAATTTATGCTATTTTGAGATCTCACATGCTATTTTTTGATTGATAATGATCGGATTAAGTTGCTAGTAGGTGTTTTCATGTTTATTCCACTGGAATCCGCCTGGCCCATAATTCTCCAAAATTCCTCCCTGGCCTGGATTCCGCAGATGGTCCTGAAACCCGAAGTTTAATATGATCATTTTATTTGAGGTTTAATGACACCTTGCTTATATGGGATTCATTTTAATGATGATTTTGATTGATTAACATTGGTTTCCTATGGTTTTTACTATCGTTTCTTTGTCAAGTGTAGGTAGAATCTAGCAAGGTAGTAGCTGGGAAAGCTAAGAGTGACATGGAGGGATCTTCAGTATCTGAAGCAGAACGAATTAATATGGATATCAAGAGAAAAATGTTGGAGAGCAAGATAACCTCTATCTGGTCAGAGGTAACAGACACAAATGTTGGACTATGGGACTATGAGGAGTTCTAAGGCAGAATGCAAGTGTAGGATCTTCCTCTAGTAGCTACAAGAATGTTGGAATTAGGATTGGCACACATAGCTAGTTTTCCATCTATAGTTTAATGTTCTGAGTTGGTCCTTGAGTGTGCTAGACATTACGACAATGATACTTAGAGAATAGTTGGTCCTCAAGGGAGGATTGTGGCAAATTTGAACCCTATTTCCATAGCTCGGACCTTTGACATGCCGGATAGATCACATGTGGTGGCATTCAACATGGAGGCAGCTAAAAATTTCTATGAATAAGAGACTATTAAGTCCCAGCAGCTTATCAATTCCTGGCTGGAGAAGCCTAAGTCTCATTATTCTAAACTGTCCAAATAACTATTTAGAGCCAAATTCAAGGAGTATTATGATGTCATCACTTTTCTTAACAGGGTGGTTGGATTAAAGAGTGCAGGTATGTTTGAGAATTGGATGTGCCACATCATTGCAAGGATAGAACGGGAAAAGATTAACTATCATTGGGCAGGTGTCATAAGTAGAGTGATTCATGAGAAATTGTCCAATGTGCTGCAAACAAAGACCTTCACAATGACCTCATACTTGGTCTATGCACTTGCAAGATTTCATCCATACAAGGGATTAAGTACCAAGGGCATCTTTGGATAGGATGTAATTTATCAAGTTTATCCGAAATTACACTTGGGAAGCTCAAGCTACAGGAGGGTGAATGATGCATTCACCATGCATATCACCAAATTGCTTCAAGGTACAGAGCACATGAGAATTTTAGACCAAGCTAAGGAACTAATCAATAAATATGATGCTTGGTTCATTCAGTTCCCAACTTTCTCATACATCCAGATTGATGGTTGTCAAAGGGCTCCATACAGGCTTCCAAGATATCCCACTAATCATATCTTACTTTTGGAAGTCACTAGACAGATATGTGACTTTGATGCTATTGTTAAGAGGGATAAGCATAAGACTGGTTTTGGTGGAGACTTCCCTTCGAGGATAGGCACTGGAGAGGCATGCCCTTCCATTATTTTCGCTCAGGCTTCAGAGGAAGAGATGAGTACTCTTGGCTTATCTTTCCATTCCAAGAGGTCCAAATTTGACATAACAGGTGAAGCCCAAAAGAAGGCCAGTAGAGAGTATAGCCATAAGGTTGATCTGGAAGACTACTGGGCTAATTGTAGTGACGAATATGAGGTCGGAAAGAAGAATTTTTCTCACCTTCCAGTTGAATCAGTCTGATTATATAATGTGAAGGAAGTTCCTAATCAACTCGAAGATGATGGGGATCATATTCAAGGCCATGCTTATGAGGCGGTGAAGGACAAGCCAATTGGTGAAGTGGATTGGCAAGAAGAAGAAAAGAAGAAATTAAAACAGTTAATGGATCCAGTCACCAAGTTTACCAAAATGTGGCTAAAGCATAAAATGTGGGAGTTGGAAAATGAAGGTGTACAGTGCACCTACGATCTGATGGGGATTTGGACCCTCATTCCACTTCTGAGGAATCCACTAAGCAAGATCCTAAAGGTAAGGGTAAGGTGGATTCTCCTTTTAAGATCAGGATTAAGGGTGTTCAAGTGGAGGAAGCCCAAGAAATAGAAAAACAAAGAAAGCCAATTTCCAAAAAGAGGGGACATACTTCAAGGAGTAAGAATTCCAGTAGGGAGGAAACTAAAAAGCAGAGTCCTGAGGTTGGTGCTTCTGTGCCTAAAAGGAGAAGAATCATAATATTGTCACAAAAGGCAGGTTTTAAGGATGAGGAAGAAGTTGCTCCACCTATGGTGAATGTAGAAAGTTCAGGAGAAAAGACACAGGTGTATACAAGGAAGTCAAGGACTCCTTCTCCTAAGGATAGTGTGCCCAAAGCAGATCCTCCTCCAGTTATGTCTCATGAGGGGTAGCATGATGATTTTCCTTCTTCCCATGAAGCTCAAAGCAAACCAGGTGAATCTGAGAAAGTTGAAGATCATCCAGACACTAAAGGGGAAGAATTTCAAGAGGGTGAGCTTTACAATGTTGAGGCTGAAGTAGAAAAGGTGATGCAGTCTCCTCTGGTTGCATATGAAGAGTCACCAGTTAGAACTGAAGGGGTCAAATCCCCTCAAAGAGAGGAAGTTTCAGAAAAGTTTATGTCACCTAAGCACAAGGAGGAACATGCTAAAGAAAAGGAGAGTAACGCCGAGGAGATTTCTGAGAGGCAGAATTTGAATGAAGATATGCCTAAAGATCAATAGGAGGAGGTTGGGAAAAGTAAAGTACAATTAGAATCCATTGTTCCTGATTGGTTAGATAGGGAAATAAAGAAAAAGTAGGTTGTTGTGGAAGATACCCCTCCCAATTGGGATGAGCTACTAGCTAAGATTGGAAAAGATAAAGAAAAAAAGAAGGCCAGGGTCATTTCCACAATCCAAAGAGATGAGGCAAGCAATAGGGTGGTCCACATTACAACTCCTACTCCGGACAAGAACAAAGATCATGTAACTGCAAAAGATTACAACCTATAGACTATTAATTTAGGGCCCACTTCCATTGAGCAAGACATTGAATAATATCAGGGTTCTAGCACACTCATCTTGGGGAGATTGAGGAAAGAAGTTCAAACTAAGCAGGAGCTGAAGAAAGAAAATGAAAAACTCAAGAAATGCTTGGAGGATCTGATGAAACCCTTGCAATCCATTAACACCTCATCATCTGCTGCAAATCCCTTACCCCAGGAAACTATCACTGAGTTGGAAAGGATGAAGGCTTCCACTCCTGCTACTACAAATTGGTTGAAAGGGGTGCAATCCAAAGGAAATGAAGCTATCCAGGGCATTCTCTCAACTGGAAAAGATGCTATAAGGGTGATAGATTGGTTGAAGGAGGTATTAGCTCAAGATAAGGAAGATACAAATCTCTTGCTGCAGAAAACTAAGACCATCATGGAGTACACCAAGGATAAGATTATAAGTGATGGAATTCTCCCTTCCTCCAGAGTTCTTGAACTTTGGGAGTGGTTTGAGGCGTTGCAAATTGGGAAAAAGGTTTTGAAAAACATTTACAAGCAAAGGAGTAAATTTGATGATACCCTAACTAGTGTCTATAATGGTTGCATTTCTTTCTTTGAGATAATGACAAGGAGAAGGAAGATTGCACCTAAATATTTGAGTTTAGAATAGTTGAGGAAGTGGTGGCAAGATGTTTATGCTCCAGTCAGTGATGATCTTCTTACTGAGCACCAACTAGATGATGTAGCCACCTACATTGTTGTTATTGATAAATATCTAACATATAAGGTTGAGTGGGATAAATTGGTGAAACAATCAAGGGAAGATATCACATCAATTGAAAGCCGACTTAAGGTTCTTCCTTTACCACATGTGGCCGACTTAGATAGGGTGCTTTTGAAGGTGCATGAAATGTTGGATCGAAATAAAGATAAACGGGAAGATAGTTAATGATAGGCTACATCGATATTTGTGCTTCCCTATTATTTTGCATGCATTGGTCTGAGCTACATTGGAGATCCCAGGTCAATCTGGATGAAGTTCATGCATTTAATCCATATTTTATTTTGAATTTCTCTTGGTCGACGACTTGTGGCCAAATATTATTTTAAAACCTAGCTAGGCTGATATGTTTTAGGGGATTTTCTATAAATATGGCATTTTGCCTCATTTGTAAGGGTTAAGTAGAGACATATGTGAATAGAGAGATAGCTGACACTACAGCGAATTAAGTAGAGAAAGAGTTAGAAAGTAGTTGTTCTCAAGCAAATATTGTAACAGAAACTTGGAATTGTTGCTACAGTGGATAATTTGATGCAAGTAATGACATTTTGATTTGGTGCCATACTTGTGTTCTTCTTATCTTGCATGGTTCTTGTTATTCTATCTTTAAAATTGCTTGGAGGAAATTTGATAGTTTGATATTTAGAGTTAGATTTGATTCAATGATGTTTATGGTTTGATATTTGAAGTGTTGCAGCAATCCCTGGTACATACTTTTTGCAACCAACTAATTGTTAGTTGCTTTGCAAAGTTATCCTAGACTTGTTATATTCATTGTGCTTAGTTCAATTGTGAGGGTTTGTTCATTTCAATTGCAATAGGTTTGTTTGAATGAATGTTCATGATCTGAAAATATTTAACACCTTAGAAGATTGCACTGTTTCTATAAAATTGTAGATCCATCTAGGTCAAGTAGAAATCAGTTTTGAGGGATTGGTCAATTTCAAGTGTTTGTCATTTCCATTGTTAATCTTAAAGAGTAGTATTAATCTAGAATTCTCTTTGAAACCCTTATCTTTTGTTATTTATTTTATCATTGGGTTAAATTTAGGATTGAAGTATCATTATATTGCTAGTTCTGATAAAATTAGAGATTCAGTATTTTCTTGTAGTAAGGTCCCATTGTGATTACCAATATTTCACATTTATCACTGGGTTGTTTATGCATTGTCAAGACCTGACATTAGAGACCTTGGGGTTATCTCTTGAGGCTTGCTGATAGAGATTTACCTTTCAAGAGAGATATGATTTCCATATTCTGTCTGAGTTGTTGTGCAGAAAACATCATCAACAGATTGGCGCTAGAAGGAGGGCCTGAATAAGCAAGCTGGACCGATTTTTCAACACCATCTCTCCTTAAATATTCAGAAGAAGAACCAGATATACTGCAGGAGAGGAGGAATTTCAAGAATACCAGACCCTACTAGGTCTAGAAGGACCAACAAAAGTGGAGAATCATCATCATCATCCCCATCCTCATTAGGATCATCTGAGTTTGAGTCTGAGGACATTCCCATTCCACAACCTCAGTTATTCATAAATCAGCCATTACCACCCCCACCTCCACCAATGGCTTTCCTAGCTAATAACCCATCTCCATTGAGTTTTGCTAATTACAATGTCATGCCCAAGAACCCTGAACACTTTTGTTCAAAGTTCCATGTTAATGATCCCAATAGAACTGCTGAGGAACACATCAGGATCTTCCAGACTAGCCATAAGGATAGAGGAATCAATCATGAGGATGTAGCATGTAGGCTCTTTCCTTACTCATTGGGAGAGGATGCATTATATTGGTACAATCATTTACCTATTGGATCTATCCAAAATTGGACTGAGCTAGAGACTGCATTTCTACAGAAGTTCAGGGTTCCCATTAGTTCCAATGAGCTTTACTATCAATTCACTAATGTTAAGAGAGAATTCAATGAGCCTATAGGGTCCTTTAACAATAGGTTTCATCATACCTATACCAAATTGCAGGCTCCTTATGTTGTTGATCAAGCCACTGCATTAGAGGTTTATTATGAAGGTCTTGACAGTCTGACATCTACTGTCATTAAGTGGAGAAACAATCCTCCCAATACCCTACTTGATACCTATACTAAGGCTGTGAAGGTGAGCACTGCTTTAAGACATGTGTCCGAACCTTTACCATCATTTGGACCCGTTGCTCACCCTAGACAAGTCTCAGCTCTCAACCAAGCTCTCGCTAGCCACACTCCAATCATGAATCTGGTTCCCCAGGCCTATGGTTCCCCACCTAGGGCCTCCGGTGAGTCAACTATGTGAACCAACCTATGCATCAACAACCTCAGGCTAGCTATCCCCCATATCTGCAAAATTCTGAAGTTTTGAACCAATCACTGAATGCCAATGTTGCAATAGCATATCCTCAAAACAATGCCAATCAGCTTCCATACACCAATCCTGACAAGGAGAGGCTAGATGAATTGTCTGAATAAGTGAAGAAGTTGAATATGGAGGTAACTTATTTGAGGAACCAGAACAATCAATTGTAAGCTTCCCGGAGAAATATGCAGTCCAATCAGAGCAAAGAAAATTGAGAGAATCAAAGAGGACAGAAATTTGATAGAGGGCAACATTTTCAAAGAGGATATAATAACAACAGAGGATATAATAACGATAGGGGATATAATAACGACAGAGGATATAACAATGACAGAGGGTATAATAATGATAGGGGATAGAATTATGATAAAAGATAGTCTTCAGGCCAAAAATTTGATAGAGGGAAAGGTGGTGGACAAGGGTTCGACAGGAGATAGCCTCCCAGGCAAAACAGGACATGGAACACGAGGCCTAACAATGGAGGAGTCCCCACACCATTGGATCAACCAGTCAATCAGCTTTTCAATTAACTAGTTAATCAAGAGAAGCCTCTTAATGGTGTATATTTAGTTGAGGTTGCTTTATTAGGATGGTGTAAGCTCCATAAAACGAGTCAACATTCTGAGTTAGACTGTCAAGAGTTCCAGACAACAGCTTCAATTTTTCAGTATGAAGTGGAGAACAATGCAGCTAGTCAGGAAATGGTGCCTTCTACTCCCTATGATTCATCAGTGTTGGTACTGAATCATGCTCTTTTTCCACAAAGTAAGGAGAATGTACCCGAAGAAGAATCTGACCAGCTGAAGGAAGAGGAAGACTAGGTATGCAATGGGGATGAAATTACACAGTTATTTGATGAGAATACAGTGAATGATAATGGTCCCAGAGATGAAGAAGAGGCTTATGTTGAATAAGTATAGACCTTCCAGAGACCTGTCAAGAAGTATGACCTGAGGTAATTTCCACATAGACGTCCACAGGATGGAGGCCCCTTCACCACCTCCATTCAACCGAAAAACCTCACTATGCCTCCAGATCCTAATGCCAACAATAATCCATCACTTCCTTAGGTTGTCTAGGCAGTATTTATCTCAAGATCAAGGACATATGGACCTGTCAAAAGGGAGAAGTGTTGATGCAAACAAGGACAAGGTGATGGAATACTCAAAGGGGACCCCTGCTGATTTGAGTGAGGAACAATTGGCCCTATATGTTGCTGAAGAACTTAGAAAACTAAAGGTAAGTCTCTTGGAATTTGAGTTATTGAGAGTTCCAACCATTAGGAATGCAGTTCTTGGAGCTTATAATGTAAATTCCATATTGCAAGATAAATCAGTTAGTGAAAGTGTCAATAAGGCCACTAGTTCTCAATCAATGGGAAGGAAAAATCAGAGTCATAATCAAGTCCACATGCCTCCTGGAGATAAGGGAAAAGAGAAGGAAAAAACTCAGGTTGCTCAAGTGGATACTCCCTTAACTCTGTTTCAAGGAAAGACAGACACTCCTCCATTCTTGATTTTTGTTTGTATATTTGGTAAGAATTTGCATAACTGTCTGTTGGATTCAGGTGCTTCCACCAATGTAATGCCCTTTGGTGTCTGTAGATCTATAGGTATTACTCCTGTTGATTCACAAAATAAAGTTACACAGTTGGATAGGACTGAAGTTAATGTTGTAGGGGAGTTAAATATGATTCATATGCAAGTTGCTTATGATCCTAGAATTCAGCAAGTTATTAATATACAGGTGGCTGACATACCTGATGCTTATGGCCTAATCTTGGGAAGAGACTTTACCAGGGCCTTGAATGGATATGTCTCAACTGATCACTCTCATATGTGGCTTCCCTGGAAGGGAGTGCCAAAATAGATTAGAATTGAAAGAGAACCCATAATGAAATACATGATCACAGAATATCAAAATACCTCCAATGAAATTTTGATTTCAAAAGTAAGTATGGATAATTATGTGCTTGCAGCCCCTTTTGAGGAGTCATAGGTAGAAGAAGTTCTTTGTTCCACACAATACCTGTTGATCTCATAGCACAATCCAGTGGTACTGAAGCCTTGGCGGAACCAGTTGAAAATGATGATGATCCGGAAGATAGTCAGTTGGGTTTGCTAGACAGTTTTTCAGAATTCATTCAGAAGTGCATTGAAGATCAGATTCAGTTGGGTAGAGGAATGGATTTTTGGGAACTACTCTTTCCCAATTGGTGCAGGGTGCATAATGCCTCCCATTCTAAATTGGATTATTGCTTGTGCCAGGCTGCAGTGGAACAAATACAGAAATGTATCAACCCCACTCCAATAGTCAAGATTAATGTCCAAAAAGTCCAAGAGGACCCCAAAGGGAAAAGAGTGATACTTTCTAAAGAACCATCCAGCAGCAACAGTGCAAAGGGTATTGCAAAGAAGTCTGCAATTGTTGGTTGTTGGACTTTGAGATTTGATGGATCCAAATCAAAGCAAGGAGTTGGGGCAGGATTTGAGCTAATCAGTCCAAGAGGTAAGACATTATTTTCTGCTCACAGACTTCAATTTCATTGTATGAATAATGTAGCAGAATATGAAGCTTTGGTTCATGGGTTGTTAATGGCATTGAAGAAAAAGGTTAAGATCTTGCAAGTTTTTGGGGATTCTGAGTTAGTAGTCAAGCAAGTTAGGAAACAATACTCTTGTCATGACAGAAGAATGACCAATTATATGCACAGAGTATGGGATCTTATTGAAGGATTTGATGCCTTCAATATTTAGTTGATTCCATGATGTAAAAATCAAACAGCTGACTCTCTTGCTCAGGCATCCAGTACCTTGCAACCTCTATCTCTTTCTAGATTGAAGAAGTTTATGGTGGAACTAACCCTAGTACCTTCAGTACCTGATAACATTACCAACTTCCATGTATTTGGAGATGACAAGAATATCTTAGATTTTATCACAAGCACAGATGTGTTTGCTTCTCATATCATTGATGAAACTGAGCTCCAAGAGGAAGAAATGGATTTGGAAGGGGTAATTAATCTGAAGACCAATACTATTCCCAGAGGAATGGTGCCATTAGAAAGGATCTTTGATCTAGAAAAAGGTCAGGGATCAAGAACAGGATGCCAAGAAAGAGTCCATCAGTGGACAGTGTGACAAATATAATATGGGAACTCAGGATGATGTCAAAAATGACTTCATTGGTAAAGTGTGCACTCCAGAAGAAAGGAAAGGAATAATCGATGCTTTACATAGATATCCAGATGTGATAGCCTGGAGTTATGAAGACTTAAAAACCTATGACACATCAATCATAACTCATACTATCCCTCTCAATCCAGGAGAAAAACCTTTCAGACAGAGGCAAAGGCCAATTAATGCCTTACTAGAACCCATAATATAGAAGGAAGTGCAGAAGCTGCTATCTACCAGAATCATATTTCCAGTCAGACATTCGACTTGGGTTGCGAATTTGGTTCCTGTCAGGAAGAAAAATAGTGAAATAAGGCTGTGTAGATTTCAGGAACCTCAACAGAGCATAAAAAAAGGATAATTATCCAATACCCTCACTAGATGAAGTGCTCCATATTGTCAATGGATCTCAGATGATGTCTTTATTGGATGGTTATTCGAGATATAATCAAGTTATGGTGCAATATGAGGACAGACATAAGACTGTTTTCACCACCAAGTGGGGCACTTTTTCCTACAGGAGGATGCCCTTTGGCTTGATTAATGTTGGAGCCATGTTCCAAAGAGCCATGGACATTTCCTTTAAATACATAATTGGAAAGTGCATAATCATTTATATGGATGATCTAACAGTATTTTCCAAAAAGAGAGGTGATCATATCATAAATTTGTGCAAGGTTTTTCAGAAATGTAGAGAGTTTGGTATATCTCTCAATCCAAAGAAATGCATCTTTGGAGTTACAGAGGGTAAATTTTTTGGGCATGTTCTTTCTGAGAAAGAAATTTCCATTGATCAAGAACGAATAGAAGCTATACTCAAGATCCCACCACATGCTAGCAAAAAAGAAATGAAGTCATTCTTTGGAAAGATCAACTTTGTGAGAAAGTTCATCACTGGATTTGCAGAAATAATAAATCCACTGAATGCAATGTTGAAGCAGGAGGCTAAATTTGAATCCAATATAGAAGCAAAGGAAGCATTTGTAGAGATAAAAAGGGCTATTTTTGAAGCCCCTGTTTTGGTGAGTCCAGATTATGCTAAACCATTCTATATATATTTGTTTGCTTCTTATCACTCCTGTGCTACTATGTTGACTCAGAAATATGATCAAGGCAATGAAAATGCCATAGCATTCATGATTGCACCATTGAAGGATGTAGATCTGAGGTACCCAAGTGTGGAAAATCAGGTTTATGCTTTAGTCAGAGCTGTAAAGAAATTTAGACATTATATCCTCAGAAACAAAATCTTTGCTATAAATCTTGATCCTGCAGTCAAGCTGTTATTGATGTAGAATGAGCTAGGAGAGTGCAGAGCTAAGTGGGTCACTATGTTACAAGAGTATGACATTGAGATTCATCCCATGAAGCTGGTAAGAGGGCAAGGTCTTACGAAGATAATGGGGTAAATAGGCCCCAATCTTGCAGTTCAGCACTACAATTTAGAGGATGTTTCTCTTGGCGAATGGTATGATGACATCGTTCATTATCTCCTGACCCAAAAATGCCCTGATCATCTTAATGCAATACAAAGAAGGGAATTACGCTTAAAGAGTGACAGTTTTATGCTGAAGGGAGTTGTTCTATATAAGAAAAATCATGAGGGTGTTCACTTAAGGTGTCTAGGAAAGGCAGAATCTGAAAGAGTGATGTTGGAATTTCACGACAGATATGGTACAGGCCATGGATCCGCACCCTCTACAGCGAACCAGATTTTTAGAGTTGGTTACTATTGGCCTACACTGTTTAAAAACACACACAACCATCTCAGAACTTGTCATGTGTGTCAGACTGCAGCAACCAGAGAGACGTATGTAGCACTCCCACTCCAACCAGTCTTTGAGGTAAAACCTTTCGCACAGTGGGGGATGGACTTCATAGGTCCAATCAATCCACCTTCCTCTGCAGGTCACAGGTATATCCATACTATCACTAATTATTTTACAAGATGGACTGAGGCTCTTGCTTGCAAACAATGTACTTCTGAGGTGGTAATTAATTTCGTTGAATCGAGTATTATCAATCGTTTTGGATGTCCTAAGTCTTTAGTTTGTGATAATGGTCCTGCATTTTCATCGTTGAAGTTTTCTAATTGGGCCTTTGATCATGGGATTATCATTAAGTTTGCATCCAATTATTACCCTCAGGGTAATGGTTTGGCCGAGTCTTCCAATAAAAATCTCCTGACTGTTATCCGCAAACTGTTAGTGTAGATGCATAAAAATGTCATCTTAATCATTTTTATCCATTGCATAATCATATCTCCATAAAACCATTAAAATATTATAAGCATTTATAAGCATTTACTCATAACCATAATCCATTTACATAATCATATCATTTATCCATTATTTATCCAAATGCATATTTCATTAATTCATTTCATAAATATTTATCGTTTCATTAATCATTAACATATTCATAAATCATTTCATATTCATCCATTTACATAAATCATTTCACTTTGACTATTTGCATGATTATTCATTTGCATTAATCATTAAAATGCATCCATATTTCATTAAATAAATTAAAATTCATAAATCAATTCCATGAAATTAGCTTAAAATTGCACATTAAACTCATCAATCAATTTCCATGGAATTAGCTCAAAATTGCACAATTTGAGCTTCCAAACATGAATCATGGCATAAATCACTTCACTCATTTCTCATTTTCACATTATGCATTCAATCTATAAAAACCTCCTCATTCTCACTTTTTGTGGATGCACATTTTCATACACATTTTGATACACATTTAGATACACATTTTTATTTAAAAATCAATTTCAATCTTTCTTCCACTCATCACAATTTCTTGTTGCACTTGTGCTCATAAAAATCTAAGAGCATCAAATACATAGATCAAGAATCATGGTGAAATAGGAAGACAATGGAGCTGATTTTCCTTTGAATGCATTTATTTTAGTTTTGCATAGTTTAGTTTGCATTTTGCATTTGTATTCATTTGGAAAGGCTTTATTGATGATATGCTGAAATTGTGATTTGAATTTATAGATTAAATCATTTAGTTTTTTCAGTTTTCAGCATAAAACAAATGGTGAACCCGACGTGAACGACTGGATGAATATTTTTTTCACATTTTGCATGCACACTGATCTATAGGAAAATTGAAAGAAAAATCTGATATGATCTACATTTTGCAGAGCAGCAATTTCTTGACATCTACAGCATATCGACTTCTTCACATTTGAAGATGATATATATTTTGTAGGATCAACAACTCCAGATTCCAGATCTGATATGATATACATTGTCTCATTTTGTAGTTGAAAGGAAAAATATGATATCAATTTCTTTGCAGCAAGTTACATTGTGAAAGCAAAAAACAAAAAAACAAAAAAAATTAGTTTAGAGTTTCAGTTTCTAATTTAATTTAGATTTTTAATTTTTAGATTTAATATTTAATTTAGATTCTTAGCTTTTTAATTTAGATTTAATTTAGTCTCTAACTTCTCATTAGTTAGATTTTATTTATTTTTTAATTTAGTCTAGATTTTCAGTTACTCATTTAATTTAGTTTAAATTTTACTAATATAGTTTATATTTTTTTTTTCTTTTTTTTTCTTTTAGTATGCACTTTAAAGTTAGAATTAAATTAAATTTAGATTTTAATTTAGATTGAATTAATTTCATTAGGATTTATGTTACTATTCATTTTGCTTAAGTTTTGGTTTTGTGACTAATTTTGTTAATTTGATTTCTTTTGCTAGGTTCGTTTGGCAAAGAATTGAAAATTAAAACATACGCTTGTCAAAGAAAGGAGACATGAAACTACTAATGAGATTTTGATGCAGGACGTTTGTCAAAGACATGATTTTGAAACCAATTGTCTTTTAGATGAGAAAACACTTCAATTGGTGCATTAAAAATGAACAATTGTCTTCTTCCACATAGGCTTAACTAGGGGGTCAATGAAAATGTTCTTGATTATGTTTGACTGTGCTTGAAGGTGGTAGGTGATTATGCTCACACCTTGTGAAAACTAGGTGATCAGAAAACCAGACCCACCTTATTTTTTTGTCACCTTCACAACTTAATAATCAAAGTATCCTCTCCCCTTGCACTTTCGAGTGATCCTGGGTGTAAGAGAAATGGTTATTATTTCTAGAAATGGGCCTGCCTTAAGGGAAAAAGTACTCACCTTAAGAGACGACTCGACCGGTAACAGGCTAAAGCCAAGCCACTTCCAGCCGGGATATAAAATGGGTGCTTGAGGAAAGTTCAAGTACCACGAGTGCGGATGTGTCACACGGACGGAGTAGTACTCCCATAAACCCTGTTGAGTGTAACCTCTTCAGGCTGGAGTGCCACCTAATTGGTGAATAATCTCTCACCCCATGTGTGGCCACTCGAACGGAGGCCCTAACTAAACACCTATTATTTTAGAAGCCAACCATTTTCAGCCGTTTCTTGGTATAGTGCAAGGTACAGTATCATGCCCGAAGATACTCACTACTGACTCCCTTGAGTAGAGATAGCAGTTCTTGGGAAGTGATGACCCAAGAATTCAAAGTTGGTGTGCTCGAATGATGTTAATGAGCCGTGGAGGGGAGCCAATGCCACCAAACTTCTAAGTTATCCGCTCTCGAGAAGGAAAGGTGTTTAGCACCAATCCGGGGTATATCAGTGGGCTATATCAAGTATACAAACCCTTGGCCTATTAGGATTGTGCTTGTATCATGTGCGTTTGCATACACCAAAACATCGTGCTTGTCAAGTGTTTTCTAGATTTTCAAACAGTATTCACCACATTCACAAATATGAACACAGACAATTGACCTTAAACAAACATCACACTAGTAACTTGCAACACCTCAAAACATTTCCAAAACCATCAACCAAACATGTCTAACTTCTATCCTCCATATTCATCCACGACCTATGAACGGAACCAAAGGATTAAATATCTTGACCATCGTTTGAAAGAGCTTGAAAAACAACTTGAATCCCAACATTTGAATGAAGAGATGCAATCATCTCATAAGTCTTTATCCTCACCCAAACCTACATCATCCAAGTTCAATGTCCATGATTTTTTGCAAAGACTAAATGAGAAACCTAAATCTATGTCCTCAAACACAAATAATCTTGAGCAATCCTACCATGTCATGCATCTATCTTCATCTCCCATAAGTCAAAATAAACCTCATGAGTCTTTCACCCAAGTTAACGAACCTATCCAACCATCCTCTCCTATCATGCCATCTACATCCAATGATTCATGTCAATCTATTAGTCCAAAGCATGCTAGCATAGACTCCTCTACAAATCAAGATCAAAGTATTCTTTCCACTCCATCCAATGATACCAAAATTCCACAACCCCTTCCAATCTTTGACCAAGATCCCATCTCTCAAGAACCTCATGATGATCCCCTTATCTCTTTTTGTTTCATTCAAGATGATTCCCTTCCATCTCAAGAGAAAATTATCCTTCAAATTCCTCCTTCCACCTCATCTAATGAATCCATACCATCTCATGATTCCATCATATCCAATGATCAAGATATGCTTTTCACAAAATATCAGGATTCCCTTCCTCATCAAGATCAAGATATACCTCCATTCAAGGATACCCTTTCACTCCATGATGATGTTCATCCTTCTCATGATCAATACATGCCTTTCATACCACTTCATGATGATTCCATACCTAATAAAGAGCAAGCTAATCCATCTCCTACACCTCATGATCCTTTTCCAAGTCAAGATCAAAGTACCCCATCATCCCCATGTCAAGATCCTATCACCCATCCTCATTTCCCTCATGATTACAATCATCTACAAGAGTCTATCACCCCTATTCAAGCTACCCATAAACCCCTTACCTATCAAATGGGTTCCCTCACTTTTATCCAAGGTGGTTTACTCGAAGATCTTGTTATTCCTTCCATATCACATCCACCTCATGATGGACTTGTATCTTGTTTCATAAACAATACATATCCTATTGGAAAACGAATATGTCAAAGTATGAACTACAAAGGCAAAGGATTAGGCCTTCATGAAGAAGGTATCCTAGAACCCCTTTATATCCAAGAAAATCCATATTATCATGGCCTTGGTTATACACCTCAAGCTCAAGAAATTGGTACCCATCGTAAGCCTAGATTCCATCAAAATAAACCTAAGTATCCTAGTCCATCAAACCTTCCATATATCCTAGGTCCTTATCCTAGTCCATCAAACCTTCCATCTATCCTTGGTCCTTATCATCCAAACCCTAGTTCATCAACCCTTCCATCCATATTGGGGCCCTACATCCCTCCATCTCCTATTCATCAAGAAAAACAAAGGCACACATCCTTGATGCCCTCTCAAAATTCTACCTACATTAACCCATCCATAATACCTCCATATCATTCATCTCCATCCACCCATCCCATTGCTCTTGGAAGCAATTTGGGTGCCAAATGTCAAAATCTTCCATATCAAAATCTGCATATATCAAAGGATCAACATGTCTCCTCGAAGAGACATGCAAAAATAAAAGAAAATTTGATCCCAAGTCAAAATAAAAATCCAAAAGGCCACAAAGGCCCATTAAATCAAAAAGAAAAATTCAAAGGCCACAAAGGCCCATAAATCAAAAAGGAAAATTTCAAAAGCCACAAAGGCCCATAAAGCAAAAAGAAGAATCTCAAAGGTCACAAAGGCCCATGAATCAAAAATCAAATTCAAAAGCTATGTGGATTCCTAAAAGTCTCGTAGAAGCAATAAAATCTAAATTGGCATCCAAATTTGCTAATCCAAAAGCTTCCTCCAATCGTCCATCTAAAAACCTATCATCGTCAAACTCCATTTTTCCTCCATCACTCCACCACCCTTCAAGGTGTGTGCCAATGTTGATCTTTCCATCCTTTTCGTATAACCATCAACAAACATTCCAACCTCCTATCCATTATCCAACATTCATCCCCAATTACTCTCCTTTAGTCCAAACCTTTGCATGAGTCCTTATATTCTCCCATCATACCATTAAAATACCTATGTTTATGAGTCTAATCCCCATTGCCATGGTTTATTAGAGCACATATTCGAGGGATATTAGCTATGAAACTTGATGCTTGATTCCTCCCTCCATCTTCCTATCATGCATATATTACCTTCCATTTTCATTTATCCCTATCCATATCTTGTCTTCCATATTCCTCTTGCACTCTACACTTGGGAGCAAGTTTCATCCATCTTGTCATTCATATCCATTATCCTCTTTACGTTCATCCTTTACCTTTCCACCTTTGATCTTGACAAGGTTAAGCATTTTCATGAACGCCATACATCTTATCCTATATACTTTATCCATATCTTCCATGCCATATGCTTCACTTTATCCATATTCCACCATTCTATCTAAATGCATCCTTTCTTCCCTTCCTTGGTCTTGATGAGGAATAGAGGGAAAATACTTAGGCATTGTGTCCATATCTTATCCAGTTGATCTTGATCATCCTATTCATTATCCTTATCCTTTCTTTCTTCCATTCCATATCTCCTAGCTTATCAAAATCCATGTCCCATTTCCTTCCTTTGTTCTTGATGAGATTAGGGGAAAAATTACGAATGCATGCTTTGGATTTCCTTTCATATCCTTATGTGCTACCATTCCATCATAGTTCACATCCTTATCATTTATCAGTGATTAAATTACCTCCAATGTTGGTCATCATGTCCCTTTGCAACCTTGAATCTTATCATGCAAATCATATTTGAGCCTAGCTGTAAAACATTATCCAATCCACATATCTTTTGTCAATCAATTATCAACAATCATCAATCTTATCGTACTTAGAGGAATCAGTGACCCTAAGTACTTATCATCATCATGCCTTATGGAATCGATCATTCCTGGCATCCAATCAACCAACCATTATCATCTTTTGACAAAAGATATGTTGCTTGTGTGACATGTTTTGCAGTGAATCTTTCATTTTTCTCTATCATTTATCCATGGTTGCAGTACCTCTAGTGTGGGGCATCTAATTTCTTCAATCAGTCATATCAAATTTCATCTCACTCCATCTTTAAAACTTCAAAAAAATCTCAAAAAAATTGTAAAATGTCCTGAAAAAAATCCAAAAAAATCATAAAATGTCCTGAAAAAAATCCAAAAAAATCATAAAATGCCCTGAAAAAAATCCAAAAATCAAAATGTCAAAAAAAAAATCATAAAATGTCAAAAAATCCAAAAAAATCATAAAATGTCCTGAAAAAATCCAAAAAATCAAATATTCCAAAAATCCCAAAAAAAATCAAAAATTCCAAAAAATAGTGACACTTTTAGATCATCACACAGCCTTGAACTTCAACAAAATCAAAACATGCAAGTGTTGACAATCAAGCAAACATTATAACATATATATCAACTCATCTTACAAATCCAACCAAACGCATAAAACCATACCAAGAATCGGTTCTATATCGAAGCATGATCCATGTTTGTTTGTTTATCTTTGATTGTTTTATGATTTTATCTTTGGTGACATGCCTTTTAGCTTCTCCAGGATGTCTGGGACTAGAGAGGCGAGGATGGGGCATGTTCACTTGTTTTTTGTTTGTGGATTGTTTCTTATTCATAGGATGACTCGTCTTAGGACATGGTTGCCTAAAACCATCGAGGACCTATGAGTCTACTATGGATGAGAGCATTCCTTGTCTGATAGTGTCTTCCATGCAATAAGTATTCAGGTCATCTAAGGTTCTTATACCTAGATGCTTATACTTCATTACTAAATAAAAAATGCAAACAGTATTCAGGTCGTCTAGATGTTCATGTTATCTAGACGCTTATACTAATTTGCGACATAATAAGCTCGATGATGATAAAAGCACATAAAAGGCACAAGAGGCTTCATCACCTTCATTCTCTTCCATCTTGCATTTCATTCATCTTTCTTGTCGCAGAGAAATCAATCAATTGCTTAACTCACTGATATATGTCTCTTGAACCAAATCTCAAATCAATCAACCTGCTTCTCAAAATTTCATGCCCCCTTAATCAATTAGTCAATCCATCATTGTAACACCTTGTCTTGCGTAAGCATCATTCTAAATCAGCTAATCAGCTCAATCAGCTTCATTAGCTCATCAACCTAGCTATACTGATCATTTCCATCAATTGTTCAGTTACGCCTATCAATTGTGCATTTTCATCAAATGTACATCACCGCTTTATCACTTGCGCAATATCAGGTATCTAATCATTTTCTAGAAATCTATCGAGAGATTAATCGTTTTACAATCTGTTCGATCAATCTCTCGAGGGGGCATATCATCCTTATCATCATCCTTACCAGGATATCCTTGGGGCATGTATCAGTTAATCAATCTTTTTTCTTTGAAACAACGCGACAGTCTGCATTGTCTCAAAGAGGGGCAAAATGTAGATGCATAAAAATGTCATCTTAATCATTTTTATCCATTGCATAATCATATCTCCATAAAACCATTAAAATATTATAAGCATTTATAAGCATTTACTCATAACCATAATCCATTTACATAATCATATCATTTATCCATTATTTATCCAAAAGCATATTTCATTAATTCATTTCATAAATATTTATCGTTTCATTAATCATTAACATATTCATAAATCATTTCATATTCATCCATTTACATAAATCATTTCACTTTGACTATTTGCATGATTATTCATTTGCATTAATCATTAAAATGCATCCATATTTCATTAAATAAATTAAAATTCATAAATCAATTCCATGAAATTAGCTTAAAATTGCACATTAAACTCATCAATCAATTTCCATGGAATTAGCTCAAAATTGCACAATTTGAGCTTCCAAACATGAATCATGGCATAAATCACTCCACTCATTTCTCATTTTCACATTATGCATTCAATCTATAAAAACCTCCTCATTCTCACTTTTTGTGGATGCACATTTTCATACACATTTTGATACACATTTTGATACACATTTAGATACACATTTTTATTTAAAAATCAATTTCAATCTTTCTTCCACTCATCACAGCTTCTTGTTGCACTTGTGCTCATAAAAATCTGAGAGCATCAAATGCATAGATCAAGAATCATGGTGAAATAGGAAGACAATGGAGTTGATTTTCCTTTGAATGCATTTATTTTAGTTTTGCATAGTTTAGTTTGCATTTTGCATTTGTATTCATTTGGAAAGGCCTTATTGATGATATGCTGAAATTGTGATTTGAATTTATAGATTAAATCATTTAGCTTTTTTAGTTTTCAGCATAAAATAGTTAGAAAGAAATCCTAAGGATTGGCACACTCAGCTTAGATTTTCTCTCTAGGCAGATCATACAAGACATAAGACTTCCATAGGAATATATCCTTACCACCTAGTTTATGGGTTAGAGCCTGTGTTTCCTATCTAGTTAAAAATCCCCACCTTACAGTTCATTAATGAGTTTTATGATGGGGAGGATAAGCGTGAGGCCAGACTTGCTGAATTGCTACACCTTGAGGAAAAAAGTGATGAAGCCCTAGAAAACTTTGCTAAACATCAAGGGGTAGTCAAGAGATGGTTTGATAGAAGAGCCAAGATAAAAGCTCTTAGGATTTCTGACTTGGTTCTTTACTGGGATAAAGCCCATTACCGTAAGGGGGAGTATGGAAAATTTGACAAACTTTGGCTTGGCCCTTACCAGATTTCAGAGATCCTGAGTGATAATGCTTTCCGTTTGAAAACTCTCACTGGAGAGGATATCCCACTGCCTGTCAATGGGCAGTATTTGAAGCATTATTTCCAATCTTGAGTTGTTTTCAACTCTTTTCCTGTATATAGTTAGATTAGGTTTCCTTTTTGTTTTGTTTGCTTCTCTTTGCTTTGGTTAGAGTAGGTTTCCCTTTTTGCTTTACTTTTGTTGGTTTTGGTTAGTGTAGGTTTGCTTTTGGTTTGGTTTTTTTTTCTCTGCTCTCGCTTTGGGGGTTTTCCTATTTTCTTCTGAATGTGTTGCACCTACATGGCAAATATATCATTATCTGGGACTGTTCTAAGTATTTGATTGGTGGACTTTAATCTTGTATCTTGAAAGGATGGTTGAAGTCTTTGTTATCTTCAAGCAGTCTAAATGTTTGATTTATAGAAGATGGGTCATTGGTTTTGATTTGAATTTGAAGTATTCTGAAATCTTATAACTTTCATACATCTTAAGAATCTCGATGTTACAGTAGGATCCTTGTGAAGTTTGGTCAGGTGAAAAATCATATTTTTGCTTCAATGCCACTGTGGTTCTCAGCCCTGAGTGTGAACTTCATTGTCCATAGGTTGAAATGAAAAGGTAAAAAGAAAAGAATATCAAAAGAAGGAAAAAGAGAAAATATTGAAAATCAAATGAATTCAATCGATCAGGAGTATCTGAATATCTCTATCAGGGCTATAGACACCTAACTGGCAATAGAGCTATGTTCGAGAGAGTCACAGTGATAACCTCGTCGGGGCTATAGATGCCTGACTGGCAGCAAGGCTCTATTTAAGTTTCTTTTGAAGTTAGAATCTTTACGTAGCCTATCCTGACTGAACTTGGCTTCTGCAGTAGCTCAAAGAGGGAAATGAACTCATATGCACACACTTGGATTTTTAGTTTATTAAAGGTCCGGTCTACCCTTTGGCTTTGACTCTTTACTCTTTGGATTTTGCTTTGTTTGTCTGATAGTGAGACTGAAACCAAAGATTCTGGGTTCTCGATTCTCGTCCGTCTTCAAATTCTCTGGAGCATTTCCCCAGTACAGTCGACATTTGTTGTGTTGTTTTTGCACACACGCCCTGCTGAAAGCAGGGACCCTCTTTCGCTTTGGTTTTGGTGTCTTGGCCCTTTCATTTTGAGGTTTTATCTTACTTTGGCATGTGCTAAAATGTTTATTTTGATTGCCTAAGTGACCCCCTTAAATTATTCATTGAAGATCTTTAATTTTGAGCTAAGTTCGGGTTTTCACTGAAGTTTGGGACTTTCCACCTCGGCCAGATTTTCCTGGATCCTACTCGGACTCCGGCTGTGCACTGCAATTCAGAGATTTTCAGTCTTCACGGAATTCTGCGTGGGCCGAATTTTTCTGGATTTTGTCCTATTGTCGGGTTGCCGGGTTTTTTCTGGCTGTCTTGTCGGCGGCATTAATGTCTTCGTACGAGCTTTGAATAATGTATTTAATTGATTTTCGAGGTCTTTTATGCCATTGTGCTTATTGTTTGCCATTGATTGAGCTGTGGAGTGCATTCTTGCGAGTGTTGGATTTGGATTTGAGGCATTGAGTTGGCGAATTGTGGATTTGAGTGGTGATTTCTTGTGCACTCCTGCCCATGTTCTTTGTGGACGCCATTGAATTTCGCATTTACTGTTTCTGAGATTGATTTTCACTTCATAATGGTATGTTTTCGATTTCCTTGCTTTGAATTGATGATTGCAGATAGCGCTTTGAATTTATAGAGCTTATTTGGGTTTAATTCTCTGCATTATTTGAACATTTTTGTGACTAGGGTTGCATAGCATTGTTTGATTTATGGTCTTCCAAGTGAGTCCCAAGCTCGTCTGTTTCTTTGCATTGTGAGGGGTCGTGCTTGAGAAGTCGTGAGTTTTCCCTAGTAAGGCTTTAGTGGTTGAGTTGTTTGAATCCTGAGCTTGCCTGTGCATTAATGGCAGATGTATGGGGTTTGAAACTTAGGGCATCGCCATTTATCTTTAGTATGCTCTCGAATTGTCTTAGAGTGCTAAGAGAATCCATAGAAAGCCTGTGTTAAACTTTCCCTAAGCTTAAATCTTTGAAATTCATGATCGATCCGGTGTTCTGAGCGTAATCGTGATTTAACGCCGATGTTCAGGTTTCGTCCTCAGTCCGGGATTTTTCGTTCCCTCGGGACAATCCATCTCTGGTGGATTTTCCTGATTTCCTCTACTTTTCCAGAATCCGCTATCGCTTTCGGAGTTTCATAAATTCCACGGATTTCCGTTGACCCCAGATTTTCCCGATCTTCCCCGTTTTCCCAATTTCCTTTGAGTTCCCGGAATCTGCTTGCTTTTGGATTTTTACCTTATCCGCGGATTTTCGTCGACTCTAGATTTTCCCAAAGTCCTTGGTTCCCTATTTTTTTTGGATTTGCAAAGTGTCTCTACCTTTGCGGAAATTCGTCTTTAGCAGATTTTCCCGAAATTTGGTGAAATGTAAAGAAGTATGGAATAGCATGATGTGTTGGTGATTTTTATTGCATTTTATAATTTATTCATGCTATCTTGTGATCTCCTGTGTGGTTTGTTGATTGAAAATGATCAAATTTAATTATTAGTAGGTGTTTTCATGATTATCCCACTAGAATCCGTCTGGCTCGGAATGCCCCGAAATTTCTCTCTGGTTCAGATTCTGAGGATGGTTCTGAAACCCAAAATTTGTTGTGATCATTTTATATGAGATTTAATAACACCTTGGTTATATGAGGTTCATTCTAATAGTGTTTTGATGGATTAACACTCCCTTCTTGTGGTTTTTACTATGATTTCCATGTTGAGTGCAGGCTGAACCTAGCAAGGCAGCGACTGGGTCTTCAATGTCTGATGCAGAAAATATTAAGATGGACATTAAGAGCAAGATCCCTGAGAGTAAAATCATTTATGTCTGGTCAGAAGTAACAAATACAAATGTTGGCCTCTGGGACTATGAGGAGTTTAAAGGGAAATAGGCAGCAAATGACCTTCCTCTAGTGGCTAAGAGGATGATGGAATCAGGCTTGTCACATCTAGCTGGTTTCCCTTCCATGGTGCAGTGTTACGAGCTGGTCCTTGAGTGTGCCAAGCACTATGATCAGGACACACAGAGAATAATTGGTCCTCAAGGGAGGATTGTGGCGAATCTCAACCCTGTTTCCATTGCCCAAACTTTTGATATGCCAGACAGATCTCATGTGGTGGCATTCAGCATGAAAGCAGCTCAAGAGTTCTACGATGAACAAACTGTGAAGTCACAACAGCTTATCAATTCCTGGCTAGAGAAGCCTAAGTCTCACTATTCCAAACTGCCCAAGCAGTTATTCAGGCAAAGTTCAAGAAGGAATACTATGATGCCATCACATTACTCAGCAGGGTGGTTGGATTAAAGAATGCTGGAATGTTTGAGAATTGGATGTGCCATCTAATTGAGAGGATGGAGTAGGAGAAGACTGACTACCATTGGGCAGGAGTCATTAATTCACAAGCAGTTGTCCAATGTGTTGCAAACAAAGACCTTCACAATGACCTCATATTTGGTCTACGCACTTGCAAGATTCCACCCCTATAAAGGATTGAGTACAAGGGGCACCTTTGGACAGGATATCATCTATGAGGTTTACCCTCAATTGCATCTAGGAAGCTTGAGCTACAAGAGGGTGAATGATGCATTCACCATGCATATCACTAGATTTCTTCAGGGTGCAGAACATGTCAAATTTTTAGATCAAGCAAAAGAACTCATCAGGAAATATGGGGCATGGTTTATTCAGTTCCCAACTTTCTCCTACATTCGGATTGATGGCTGTCAGAGGGCTCCTTATAGACCTCCAAGATACCCTACTAATCACATCATACTTCTACATGTCACTAGACAAATCTGTGACTTTGATGCCATTGTCAAGAGGGACAAACATAAGACTAGTTTTAGTGGAGATTTTCCATTAAGGATTGGCACTGGAGAGGCTTGTCCTTCCATTGGTTCTGCCCTGGCTTCAGAAGAAGAAATGAGTACTCTTGGCTTATCTTTCCATTCCAAGAGGTCCAGATTTGATATTACAGGGGAAGCTCAAAAGAAGGCCAGTAGAGAGTATAGCCATAAGGTTGATTTGGAGGACTACTGGGCCAACTGTAGCAATGAATTTGAGGTCAGGAAGAAGTTTTCCTGGCTCCCAATTGAATCAGTCCGACTATACAATGTGAGGGTAGTTCCAGACCAACTTGACAATGATGGAAACCTGATTCAAGATCATGCATATGAGGCAATAAAAGATAGACCAATTGGTGATGTAGATTGGTTAGAAGAGGAAAAGAAAGAATTAAAACAGTTGGTGGATCCAGTTATCAAATTTACCAAGATGTGGCTAAGGCATAAGCTATGGGAGTTGGAAAATGAGAGAGTGAAATGTACCTACGAGCTAATGGGAGATTTAGATCCTCACTTTACCTATGAAGAATCAATTGAGCAAGATCCTAAGGGAAAAGGTAAGTTGGATTCTCCTTTCAAAATCAAGATAGAAGGTGTTCAAGAAACGGAGGCCCAGGAAGCAGAAAAGTAGAGAAAGCCAAAGGCTAAGAAGAGGACAAGGACTAAGAATTCTGGACAGAAAGAAACTGAAGGGCAGAATCCTGGGGTTGATGATCCTGTACCCAAAAGGAGAAGAGTCATAATATTTTCAGAGAAGGCAAGCTCCAAGGTAGGAGAGGAAGAAGTTACCCCACTAGTGGTAAATGTTGAAAGTTCAGAGGAGAAGGCCAAGGTGTATACAAGGAGGTCTAGGACTCCTCCTAAAGATAGTGTGCCTAAAGCAGATCTCCCTCCAGTTGTTTCTCATGAGGAGCATCATGATGATGTGCCTTTCGCTCATGAAGCTCAAAGCAAACTAGGTGAGTCAGAAAACATTGAGGAACACCCGGATACCGAAGGAGAGGAATTTCATGAGGGAGATATTTATAGTGCAGAGGCAGAAATTGATAAGGTAATGCAATCTCCTTTGGTAGCTTATGCAGAATCACCTGTTGGAGCTGAAGAGGTTAAATCACCTCCAATAGAAGAAGAAACAGTGAAGGTTCCATCACCTATACATGAAGAAGAACATGCTGAAGAAAAGGAAAGCAAGACGGATGAGACTCCTGAAAAACAAAATTTGAGTGAAGAAGCACCTAAGGATGAGTAGGAGGAGAAACAAAGTGAAGTGTAATTGGAATCCACTGTCCCTAGTTGGTTGGACAAGGAGATAAAGAGAAAACAAGTTGTTGTGGAAGATAGTCCACCGAATTGGGATGAGCTACTAGCCAAAATTAGAAAAGATAAAGGTAAAAAGAAGGCTAGGGTGATTTCAAGGATTGAAAGGGATGAAGCTCATAATAGAGTTCACATTGCCACCCCTGCTCCAGATAACAAGATAGATGATGTGGCTGGAAAGGATTACAATGTTCAAACTTTCAATCTAGGGCTTACATCCATTGAGCAGGATATTGAAAATTATCAGGGTTCTAGTGCGGTTATCTTGGGCAGATTGAGGAAGGAAATAAAGACCAAGCATGAGCTAAAGAAGGAAAATGAGAATCTCAGGAAATGCTTGGAAGATTTAATGAAGCCCCTGCAATCTATTAATTCCTCTGCCTCTGCTGCAAGGGGTGCGAACTAAAGGTAATGAGGCCATTAAGGAGATTTTGTCAACTGGGAAGGATGCTATAAGGACAACTGATTGATTGAAGGAGGTGTTAGCACAGGATATGGAAGATACAGATCTCCTGCTGTAGAAAACCAAGACTATCATGGAGTACACTAGGGATAAGTTGGTAAGTGATAAAATTCTTCCTTCCTCCAGAGCTGTGGAACCTTGGGAGTGGTTTAAAGCATTCCAGATTAGCCAGAAGGTTCTGAAAAAGATTTACAAATAGAGGAGACAGATTGATGATACCCTAGCTGGTGTGTACAATGGCTCCTTTCCTTTTTTGAGATTATGACAGGGAGAACGAAGATTGCTCCCAAGTATTTGAGTTTGGAACAGTTGAGGAAGTGGTGGCATGATGTTTATGCCCCAATTAATGATGATTCTGTTTCTGAGCACTAGTTGGATGATGCAACCACATACATTGTTGTCATTAATAAATACTTAACATATAAGGTGGATTGGGATAAGTCGGTAAAACAGTCAAGGGAAGAAATTACATCGATTGAGAGACGACTTAGGGTTTTTCCTTTACCACCTATGGCCGACTTGGATAGTGTGCTTTTGAAAGTTCATGAAATGCTGGATCAGAATAAGGACAAAGGGGAAGGTAGTTAATGATTAGCTACATCGAGATTTGTGCTTCCCTATTATTTTGACATGCATTGGTCCGAGTTGCATTGAAGATCTTAGGCCGACCTGGATGAAGTTCATGCATTTAATGCATATTTTATTTTGAATTTCTCTTGGCCGACTTGTTGTGCCTAATTATTATTGTAAAATCTTATCTTGGCCGACATGTTTTGGGGGCTCTATAAATTTGGCATTTTGCCTCATATGTAAGGGTTGAGAAGTTTTAGACATAGACAAATAGAGAGCTAGTAAGAGTAAATTAAGTAGAGCAAGAGTTAGCAAGTAGTTGTTCTCAAGCAAATATTGTAACAGAAAGCTGGAATTGTTGCTACAGTGGATAATTTGATGCAGGTAATGACATTGTGATTTGGTGCCATACTTGTGTTCTTCTCTTGCATGGTTCTTGTTATTCTATCTTTAGAATTGCTTTGAGGAGGTTAATATTTAGATTTGATTTGATTCAATAATGTTTATGGTTTGATATTTGAAGTGTTGCAGCAATCCCTGGTCCATACTTTTCACAACCAATTGATTGTTAGTTGCTTTGCAAAGTTAGCCTGTACTCTATATTCATTGTGCTTAGTTCAATTGTGAGGATTTATTCATTTCAACTACAATAGGGTTGTTTGAATGAATGTTCATGATTTGAAAATCTTAAACACCTTAGAAGAATGCACTGTTTCTATAAGATTGCAGATTCATCTGGGTCAAGTAGGAATTAGTTTTGAGGGATTGGTCCATTTTGAGTATTGGTCATTTGCATTGTTAATCTTAGGTTTAATATTAATTCTAGAAATCTCTTTGCAACCCTTATCTTTTGTTATTTCTTTGATTATTGGGTTAAATTTAGGATTGATCTATCATCATATTGTTAGATCTGATAAATTGAGATTCAATGTTTTGCTTGTAGTAAGGTCCCATTGTGATTACCAGCATTTTCACATTTATCGCTGATTTGTTTATGCATTGTCAAGACCTGACATTAGAGACCTTGGGGTTATCTCTTGAGGCTTACTAATAGAGATTTACCTTTCAAGAGAGATAGGATATTATATTTTGTCTGAGTTGTTGTGCAGAAAACATCATCAACAGGACCCTCTTTCGCTTTGGTTTTTGCTGTCTTGGCCCTTTGATTTTGGGGATTTATCTTGCTTTGGCATGAGCCTAAATGTTTATTTTTCTTGCCTAAATGATTCCCCTAAGTTATTCATTGAAGATATTTAGTTCTAGACAAAATTCGGGTTTTCACCTCAGTCCGGGATTTTCCACCCCAGCCGGATTTTCCCGGATCCTACTCAGACTCCGTCTAAACACTGTAGTTCGGGAATGTTTGGTCTTCACGGAATTCCGTGTGGGCCAGATTTTTCCAAAGTTTGTCCTGTCATCGGGTTCCCGAGTTTTCCTAGCTGTCTTGTCGGTGGCATTAATGTTCATTCGTACTGTTGTTAGGGATGCATTTAATTGATCTTTGATGTCTTTTGTGCCATTATGCTTTATTTTCTATGATCGATTGAGCTAAGGAGTGCATTCTTTTGGTGATTGACTTGATTTGAGGCATTTGATCTACGAATTATTCAATTTGGTGGTGATTTCTTGGGCATCGTTGTTGTTCTCTTTGTTGAGCTCCATTAGGCTCGCATTTGTTGTTTCTGAAGATTGATTTTGCTTCATCAAATGGTATGTACATGTTGCTTTTCTTTTAATTGATGAATGTGATTGGTCATTGATGTTCTAGACATGTTCAGGGTTCAAATATATGTGCCTTTGAGCATCTGATGCTAGGGTTTCCCGAAATTACTTTGTTTATCGTCTCCCAAGTAAGTTCTGAGGTCGTTTGTTCATTTGCATTATGAAGTATCTTGCTTGAGAGTCATGAGTAACCCCTAGTGAATATTTAGCAGTTGAAATGTTTGAATCCTAAGCTTCCCTATGCGTCAATGGCAGATCTGTAGGGTTTGATACCTAGGGCATCACCATTTTACCTTAGCTTGTTTTTGAATTGGCCTAGAATTCTAAGAAAACCTATGGAAGGCCCATTTCAAACTTGTCTCAAGCCTAGATTCTTGAAATTCATGATCAATCCATTAATCTGGGCAAAATCGTGTTTGAAGGTCGATATTCGGGTTTTTCACCCAGTTCAGGATTTTCCGGCTCTAGCAGATTTTCCCAATTGTCCTTTTAATTTTCCTAGAATCTGCTATTTTTTGGAGATTCACCTTTTTCACGGATTTTCGTCGGCTCTAGATTTTCCCGAAATCCTTGGTTCCCTAGTTTTTCCGAATTGTGCAAAATGTTTCTTCCTTCGCAGAAATCCGTCCTATGCGGATTTTCTGAAATCTAATGGAAACCGAAAGAATATGAAATAGCATGATGTGTTAATGAATGATGGTGCATTTTATGATTAATTTATGCTATTTTGAGATCTCACATGCTGCTTTTGTATTAATAATGATCGGATTAAGTTACTCGTAGGTATTTTCATGTTTATTCTACTAGAATCTGCCTGGCTTGGAATTCTTTGAAATTCCTCCCTGGCCTGGATTTCGCGGATGGTCCTGAAACCCGAAGTTTAATATGATCATTTTATTTGAGCTTTAATGACACCTTGCTTATATGGGATTTATTTTAATGATGATTTTGATTGATTAACATTGGTTTCCTGTGGTTTTTACTATCGTTTCTTTGTCAAGTGCAGGCAGAATCTAGCAAGGTAGTAGCTAGGAAAACTAAGAGTTACATGGAGGGATCTTTAGTATCTGAAGCACAATGAATTAATATGGATATCAAGAGTAAAATCTCAGAGAGCAAGATAACCTCTATCTGGTCAGAGGTAACAGACACAAATGTTGGACTATGGGACTATGAGGAGTTCAAAGGAAAAATGGCAGTGTAGGATCTTCCTCTGGTAGCTACAAGAATGTTGGAATCAAGATTGGCACACGTAGATTGTTTTCCATCTACAGTACAATGTTATGAGTTGGTCCTTGAGTGTGTTAGACATTATGACAGTGATACTCAGAGAATAGTTGGTCGTCAAGGGAGGATTGTGGCATATTTGAACCCTGTTTCCATAGCTCGGACCTTTGACATACCGGATAGATCACATGTGGTGGCATTCAACATGGTGGCAGCTAAAAAATTCTATGAAGAAGAGACTATTAAGTCACAGCAGCTTATCAATTCTTGGCTAAAGAAGCCTAAGTCTCATTATTCTAAACTACCCAAACAACTATTTAGGGCCAAATTCAAGGAGTATTATGATGCCATCACTCTTCTTAGCAGGGTGGTTGGATTAAAGAGTGCGGGTCTGTTTGAGAATTGGATGTCCCACATCATTACAAGGATGGAACAGGAAAAGATTAACTATCATCGGGCAGGTGTCATAAGTAGAGTGATTCATGAGCAATTGTCCAACATGCTGCAAACAAAGACCTTCACAATGACCTCGTACTTGGTCTACGCACTAGCAAGATTTCATCCATACAAGGGATTGAGTACTAGGGGCGTCTTTCGACAGGATGTAATTTATGAAGTTTATCCGCTATTGCACTTGGGAAGCTCGAGCTACAGGAGGGTGAATGATGCATTCACCATGCATATCACCAGATTGCTTAAGGGTGTAGAGCACATGAGAATTTAAGACCAAGCTAAGAAACTAATCAAGAAATATGGTGCTTGGTTCATTCACTTAGCAACTTTCTCATACATCTGGATTGATGGATGTCAAAGGGCTCCATACAGGCTTCCAAGATATCCCACTAATCATATCTTACTTTTGGAAGTCACTAGACAGATATGTGACTTTGATGCTATTGTTAAGAGGGATAAGCATAAGACTGGTTTTGGTGGAGACTTCCCTTTGAGGATAGGTACTGGAGAGGCATGCCCTTCCATTATTTTCGCTCAGGATTCAAAGGAAGAGATGAGTACTCTTGGCTTATCTTTCCATTCCAAGAGGTCCAAATTTGACATAACAGGTGAATCCCAAAAGAAGGCCAGTAGAGAGTATAGCCATAAGGTTGATCTGGAAGACTACTGGGCCAATTGCAGTGATGAATATGAGGTCAGAAAGAATATTTTTTCTCTCCTTCCAGTTGAATCGGTAGGATTATATAATATGAAGGCAGTTCCTGATGAACTCGAAGATGATGGGGATATGATTCAAGGCCATGCTTATGAGGCAGTGAAGGATAGGCCAATTGGGGAAGTGGATTGGCTAGAAGAAGAAAAGACAAAATTAAAACAGTTAATGGATCTAGTCACCAAGTTTACCAAAATGTGGCTAAAGCATAAAATGTGGGAGTTGGAAAATGAAGGTGTATAGTGCACCTACAATCTGATGGGAGATTTGGACCCTCATTCCACTTATGAGGAATCCACTAAGCAAGATCCTAAAGGTAAGGGTAAGGTGGATTCTCCTTTTAAGATCAGGATTAAGGGTGTTCAAGTGGAGGAAGCCCAAGAAACAGAAAAACAAAGAAAGCCAATTGCCAAAAAGAGGGGACATACTTCAAGGAGTAAGAAGTCTAGTAGGGAGGAAACTGAAAAGCAGAGTCCTGAGGTTGGTGCTCCTGTGCCTAAAAGGAGAAGAATCATAAGATTGTCTCAAAAGGCAGGTTCTAAGGATGAGGAAGAAGTTGCTCCACCTATGGTGAATGTAGAAAGTTCAGGAGAAAAGACACAGGTGTATACAAGGAAGTCAAGGACTCCTTCTCCTAAGGATAGTGTGCCCAAACAGATCCTCCTCCAGTTACTTCTCATGAGGGGCAGCATGATTATGTTAATTCTTCCCATGAAGCTCAAAGAAAACTAGGTGAATCTGAGAAAGATGAAGATCATCCAGACACTGAAGGGGAAAAATTTCATGAGGGTGAGCTTTACAATGCTGAGGCTGAAGTAGAAAAGGTGATGCAGTCTCCTCTGGTTGCATATGAAGAGTCACCAGTTAGAACTGAAGGGTTCAAATCCTCTCAAAGAGAGGAAGTTTTAGAAAAGGTTTCATCACCTGAGCACAAGGAACATGCTGAAGAAAAGGAGAGTAAGGCCGAGGAGGTTTTTAAGAGGCAGAATTTGAATGAAGATATGCCTAAAGATCAATAGGAGGAGGTTGGGTAGAGTAAAGTACAATTAGAATCCATTGTTCCTGATTGGTTGGATAAGGAAATAAAGAAAAAGTAGGTTGTTGTGGAAGATACTCCTCCCAATTTGGATGAGCTTCTGGCTAAGATTGGAAAAGATAAAGAAAAAAACAAGGCCAGGGTCATTTCCAGGATCGAAAGAGATGAGGCAAGCAATAGGGTGGTCCACATTGCAACTCCTGCTCCGGACAAGAATAGAGATCATGTAACTGCAAAAGATTACAACCTGGAGACTATTAATTTAGGGCCCACTTCCATTGAGCAAGACATTGAAGAATATCAGGGTTCTAACACACTCATCATGGGGAGATTGAGGAAAGAAGTTCAAACTAAGCAGGAGTTGAATAATGAAAATGAAAAACTCAAGAAATGCTTGGAGGATCTAATGAAACCCTTGCAATCCATTAAGCCCTCGTCATTTGCTGCAAATCCCTTACCCCAGGAAACTATCACTGAGTTGGAAAGGATGAAGGCTTCCACTCTTGCTATTGCAAATTGGTTGAAAGGGGTGCAATACAAAGGAAATGAAGCTATCCAGGGCATTCTCTCAACTGGAAAAGATGCTATAAGGG
>VDFB02256132.1:115701616-115740118 GCA_007258455.2 Sequoia sempervirens | reverse complement strand
AATTTGATCTAGGGTTTGCAAGAATATGCATAGGAATGGAAATTTTATGGATGAATAAGCTTTAACAAGTCAAAACTCATGTGTTCTCATTGGTGGTAAGGTAAATTAAAGGTTGGAAGCTATATATTTGAACATGTTTACCAAAGCAACATGTACTAAACTTCTAATATGTTTTAGGGCCAAGTAAGGGGTATTCAAAATAGCAAATACAGTCTTGAGATGTGGCTTGTAATAAAAGTTATTTCTGACAGTACTAGAGTGCATGGCTACAAGGAATAACACTAGTTATTGAAGACATTTCCATCAAATCATAGAGGGTGAGTTCTTGGGATGAATAGTGTGTCTTCTCATGTTGATTCAAGATTACTAAACTTGTTCAAAGAGTGGAAACAACATTTGGAGGCTTGAAAAAAACCAATTTTAAATGGTTGAGGCTTGTAAGTGCCATGGTGGCACAATGGGACAGTCACAATGAATTGGTGAAATCTAAAAGGAACAGACTTTGTAAGGAGTTGATTTTGATACTTTAACTCATATGGGGTGGTCTCATGCCTTGAATTGAATGATTGTGCTTTCAAGACTCAAATTTGCATTTTGTGATCAGAGTGCCATTAGGACAGTCATAAAGGGAATTGCTTTTGGTTAATGGACAGTTTGAAAAGGGACAGTCATAAACTGATGTTTGGGAACTTGGTTGATTATAATCAGTTGTTTACATGATGTTAAAGGTGTGTTGATGAATAGTGGAACTTTGATTTGTAGATTTGAATGTTTGAGTTAAGGGATAAAGTGAATGGGAAAATGAGTAATCAAACAAAGATGACTTATTGTTTTGTGTAATGAGACTGAGATTGTGTGTTTCTTCCTCTAGATTTGCATCAAAGTGAAACCCCTGATTGTGTTAGCCAATTGCTTCCTAACTTTTTTCTTTGTATTCGATCCTTGTGTTATCTCCTCGCACGGGGGGTGGACCTTAGGGTTCCACATGGTTGGTAGGTTGGTTTTTTTTCCTCCATTGGGTATCCTTGTTGCATGTTCATGTGCGTGGAGGTTGTACCTTGTGTAGCGGGTTCCTATTCCTATTCCAGTTCAAGAGGACTATCTTTTGTGTATATGTATCAAATTGTATATCAGTTGGATTTCTTATTGAAATCAGATGCATTCTTCCCACATGTACTCGAGAAAACCTTGTTGTAAAGATTGTAATGATGTAATAGCTTTGATGTACTCTCTTGTAAGAAATCTTTCTTATGTTAGTTATATAGAAATGATCTTTATTGTTGTTTATCAGATTCCTTGATATGGAAGTAAATAATGTTGGATCACTTAATGTGGTGATTTAAAATGAACTATGTTTGTTAGATTAATCTTGTTATCGTAGTAGTTAATGAAATTATTCTTGTTGACTTGGTGGATAGTTATGTGAGTAGTGCGGTCATAGAACCTTAGAGGACATAGGTTTAGTGTATATGTTATGTTATGTTATGCAATCTATTGTGTATTTCACTTTTTTTTTTAAATATTCCATTAATTCGCATATTTGTGTTGTCCTATGGGGTTCCTTGGTGGGGTGTTACACCTAGTATCAGAGCCAAGGTTTATGTTGTGCAGTTTTTGCACACACAACCCGCTGAAAGCAGGGACCCTCTTTCGCTTTGGTTTTTGGTGTCTTGGCCCTTTGATTTTGGGGATTTATCTTGCTTTGGCATGAGCCTAAATGTTTATTTTACTTGCCTAAATGATTCCCCTAAATTATTCATTGAGGATCTTTAGTTCTGGACAAAATTTGGGTTTTCACCTCAGTCCAGGATTTTCCACCCCGAATTCCACGTGGGTCGAATTTTTTCGATGTCCATCCTGTCGTTGGCTTCTCGGGTTTTCCTGGTTGTCTTGTCAACGGCATTAATGTTCATTTGTATTGTTGTTAGGGATGCATTTAACCGATCTTTGAGGTCTTTTGTGTCATTATGCTTTATTTTCTGTGATTGATTGAGTTGAGGAGTGCATTATTTTGGTGATTGACTTATTTGAGGCATTTCATCTGCGAATTATTCGATTTGGTGGTGATTTCTTGGGCATCGTTGTTGTTGTCTTTGTCGAGCGCCATTAGGCTCACATTTGTTGTTTCTAAAGATTGATTTCGCTTCGTCAAATGGTATGTACACGTTGCGTTTCTTTCAATTGATGAATGTGATTGGTCATTGATGTTTTAGACATGTTCAGGGTTCAAATTTCTGTGTCTTTGAGCGTTTGATGCTAGAGTTGCCCGAAATTGCTTTGTTTATCATCTCCCAAGTAAGTAATAAGGTCATTTGTTCATTTGCATTATGAAGTATCTTGCTTGAGAGCCGTGAGTAACCCCTAGTGAAGATTTAGTAGTTGAAATTTTTGAATCCTGAGCTTCCATGTGCGTCAATGGCAGATCTATAGGGTTTGATACCTAGGGCATCACCATTTCACCTTAGCTTGCTTTTGAATTGGCCTAGAATTCTAAGAAAACCTATGGAAGGCCCATTTCAAACTTATCTCAAGCCTAGATTCTTGAAATTCATGATCAATCCATTAATCTGGGTGAAATCGTGTTTGAAGGTCGATGTTCGGGTTTTTCACCCAGTTCGGGATTTTCCGACTCTAACAGATTTTCCTGATTGTCCTTTTAATTTTCCCAGAATCCGCTATTTTTCAGAGATTCACCTTCTTCGCGGATTTTCATCGACTCTGGATTTTCCCAAAATCCTTGGTTCCCTAGTTTTTCCGAATTGTGTAGAATGTCTCTTCCTTCGCAGAAATCCGTCACATGCGGATTTTCCGAAATCTGATGGAAAGTGAAAGAATATGAAATAGCATGATGTGTTAATGAATGATGGTGCATTTTATGATTAATTTATGCTATTTTGAGATCTCACATGCTATTTTTTGATTGATAATGATTGGATTAAGTTGCTAGTAGGTGTTTTCATGTTTATTCCACTGGAATCCCCCTGGCCCATAATTCTCCAAAATTCCTCCCTGGCCTAGATTCCGCAGATGGTCCTGAAACCCGAAGTTTAATATGATCATTTTATTTGAGGTTTAATGACACCTTGCTTATATGGGATTCATTTTAATGATGATTTTGATTGATTAACATTGGTTTCCTATGGTTTTTACTATCATTTCTTTGTCAAGTGTAGGTAGAATCTAGCAAGGTAGTAGCTGGGAAAGCTAAGAGTGACATGGAGGGATCTTCAGTATCTGAAGCAGAACAAATTAATATGGATATCAAGAGAAAAATGTTGGAGAGCAAGATAACCTCTATCTGGTCAAGGGTAACAGACACAAATGTTGGACTATGGGACTATGAGGAGTTCTAAGGCAGAATGCAAGTGTAGGATCTTCCTCTAGTAGCTACAAGAATGTTGGAATTAGGATTGGCACACATAGCTAGTTTTCCATCTATAGTTTAATGTTCTGAGTTGGTCCTTGAGTGTGCTAGACATTATGACAATGATACTTAGAGAATAGTTGGTCCTCAAGGGAGGATTGTGGAAAATTTGAACCCTATTTCCATAGCTCAGACCTTTGACATGCCAGATAGATCACATGTGGTGGCATTCAACATGGAGGCAGCTAAAAATTTCTATGAATAAGAGACTATTAAGTCCCAGCAGCTTATCAATTCCTGGCTGGAGAAGCTTAAGTCTCATTATTCTAAACTGTCCAAATAACTATTTAGAGCCAAATTCAAGGAGTATTATGATGTCATCACTTTTCTTAACAGGGTGGTTGGATTAAAGAGTGCAGGTATGTTTGAGAATTGGATGTGCCACATCATTGCAAGGATAGAACGGGAAAAGATTAACTATCATTGGGCAGGTGTCATAAGTAGAGTGATTCATGAGAAATTGTCCAATGTGCTGCAAACAAAGACCTTCACAATGACCTCATACTTGGTCTATGCACTTGCAAGATTTCATCCATACAAGGGATTAAGTACCAAGGGCATCTTTGGATAGGATGTAATTTATCAAGTTTATCCGAAATTACACTTGGGAAGCTCAAGCTACAGGATGGTGAATGATGCATTCACCATGCATATCACCAAATTGCTTCAAGGTACAGAGCACATGAGAATTTTAGACCAAGCTAAGGAACTAATCAATAAATATGATGCTTGGTTCATTCAGTTCCCAACTTTCTCATACATCCAGATTGATGGTTGTCAAAGGGCTCCATACAGGCTTCCAAGATATCCCACTAATCATATCTTACTTTTGGAATTCACTAGATAGATATGTGACTTTGATGCTATTGTTAAGAGGGATAAGCATAAGACTAGTTTTGGTGGAGACTTCCCTTCGAGGATAGGCACTGGAGAGGCATGCCCTTCCATTATTTTCGCTCAGGCTTCAGAGGAAGAGATGAGTACTCTTGGCTTATCTTTCCATTCCAAGAGGTCCAAATTTGACATAACAGGTGAAGCCCAAAAGAAGGCCAGTAGAGAGTATAGCCATAAGGTTGATCTGGAAGACTACTGGGCCAATTGCAGTGACGAATATGAGGTCGGAAAGAAGAATTTTTCTCACCTTCCAGTTGAATCAGTCTGATTATATAATGTGAAGGAAGTTCCTAATCAACTCGAAGATGATGGGGATCATATTCAAGGCCATGCTTATGAGGCGGTGAAGGACAAGCCAATTGGTGAAGTGGATTGGCAAGAAGAAGAAAAGATGAAATTAAAACAGTTAATGAATCCAGTCACCAAGTTTACCAAAATGTGGCTAAAGCATAAAATGTGGGAGTTGGAAAATGAAGGTGTACAGTGCACCTACGATCTGATGGGGATTTGGACCCTCATTCCACTTCTGAGGAATCCACTAAGCAAGATCCTAAAGGTAAGGGTAAGGTGGATTCTCCTTTTAAGATCAGGATTCAGGGTGTTCAAGTGGAGGACGCCCAAGAAATAGAAAAACAAAGAAAGCCAATTTCCAAAAAGAGGGGACATACTTCAAGGAGTAAGAAGTCCAGTAGGGAGGAAACTGAAAAGCAGAGTCCTGAGGTTGGTGCTTCTGTGCCTAAAAGGAGAAGAATCATAATATTGTCACAAAAGGCAGGTTTTAAGGATGAGGAAGAAGTTGCTCCACCTATGGTGAATGTAGAAAGTTCAAGAGAAAAGACACAGGTGTATACAAGGAAGTCAAGGACTCCTTCTCCTAAGGATAGTGTGCCCAAAGTAGATCCTCCTCCAGTTATGTCTCATGAGGGGTAGCATGATGATTTTCCTTCTTCCCATGAAGCTCAAAGCAAACCAGGTGAATCTGAGAAAGTTGAAGATCATCCAGACACTGAAGGGGAAGAATTTCAAGAGGGTGAGCTTTACAATGTTGACGCTGAAGTAGAAAAGGTGATGCAGTCTCCTCTGGTTGCATATGAAGAGTCACCAGTTAGAACTGAAGGGGTCAAATCCCCTCAAAGAGAGGAAGTTTCAAAAAAATTTATGTCACCTAAGCACAAGGAGGAACATGCTAAAGAAAAGGAGAGTAAGGCCGAGGAGATTTCTGAGAGGCAGAATTTGAATGAAGATATGCCTAAAGATCAATAGGAGGAGGTTGGGAAAAGTAAAGTATAATTAGAATCCATTGTTCCTGATTGGTTAGATAGGGAAATAAAGAAAAAGTAGGTTGTTGTGGAAGATACCCCTCCCAATTGGGATGAGCTACTAGCTAAGATTGGAAAAGATAAAGAAAAAAAGAAGGCCAGGGTCATTTCCACAATCGAAAGAGATGAGGCAAGCAATAGGGTGGTCCACATTACAACTCCTGCTCCGAACAAGAACAGAGATCATGTAACTGCAAAAGATTACAACCTACAGACTATTAATTTAGGGCCCACTTCCATTGAGCAAGACATTGAAGAATATCAGGGTTCTAGCACACTCATCCTGGGGAGATTGAGGAAAGAAGTTCAAACTAAGCAGGAGTTGAAGAAAGAAAATGAAAAACTCAAGAAATGCTTGGAGGATCTGATGAAACCCTTGCAATCCATTAACCCCTCATCATCTGCTGCAAATCCCTTACCCCGGGAAACTATCACTGAGTTGGAAAGGATGAAGGCTTCCACTCTTGCTACTGCAAATTGGTTGAAAGGGGTGCAATCCAAAGGAAATGAAGCTATCCAGGACATTCTCTCAACTGGAAAAGATGCTATAAGGGTGATAGATTGGTTGAAGGAGGTATTAGCTCAAGATAAGGAAGATACAAATCTCTTGCTGCAGAAAACTAAGACCATCATGGAGTACACCAAGGATAAGATTATAAGTGATGGAATTCTCCCTTCCTCCAGAGTTGTTGAACTTTGGGAGTGGTTTGAGGCGTTGCAAATTGGGAAAAAGGTTTTGAAAAACATTTACAAGCAAAGGAGGAAATTTGATGATACCCTAACTAGTGTCTATAATGGTTGCATTTCTTTCTTTGAGATAATGACAAGGAGAAGGAAGATTGCACCTAAATATTTGAGTTTAGAATAGTTGAGGAAGTGGTGGCAAGATGTTTATGCTCCAGTCAGTGATGATCTTCTTACTGAGCACCAATTGGATGATGCAGCCACCTACATTGTTGTTATTGATAAATATCTAACATATAAGGTTGAGTGGGATAAATTGGTGAAACAATCAAGGGAAGATATCACATCAATTGAAAGCCGACTTAAGGTTCTTCCTTTACCACATGTGGCCGACTTAGATAGGGTGCTTTTGAAGGTGCATGAAATGTTGGATCAAAATAAAGACAAACGGGAAGATAGTTAATGATAGGCTACATCGATATTTGTGCTTCCCTATTATTTTGCATGCATTGGTCTGAGCTACATTGGAGATCCCAGGTCAATCTGGATGAAGTTCATGCATTTAATCCATATTTTATTTTGAATTTCTCTTGGCCGACTTGTTGTGGCCAAATATTATTTTAAAACCTAGCTAGGCTAATATGTTTTGGGGGATTTTCTATAAATATGGCATTTTGCCTCATTTGTAAGGGTTAAGTAGAGACATATGTGAATAGAGAGATAGCTGACACTACAGCGAATTAAGTAGAGAAAGAGTTAGAAAGTAGTTGTTCTCAAGCAAATATTGTAATAGAAACTTGGAATTGTTGCTACAGTGGATAATTTGATGCAAGTAATGACATTTTGATTTGGTGCCATACTTGTGTTCTTCTTATCTTGCATGGTTCTTGTTATTCTATCTTTAAAATTGCTTGGAGGAAATTTGATAGTTTGATATTTAGAGTTAGATTTGATTCAATGATGTTTATGGTTTGATATTTGAAGTGTTGCAGCAATCCCTGGTACATACTTTTTGCAACCAACTAATTGTTAGTTGCTTTGCAAAGTTAGCCTAGACTTGTTATATTCATTGTGCTTAGTTCAATTGTGAGGGTTTATTCATTTCAATTGCAATAGGGTTGTTTGAATGAATGTTCATGATCTGAAAATATTTAACACCTTAGAAGATTGCACTGTTTCTATAAAATTGTAGATCCATCTGGGTCAAGTAGAAATCAGTTTTGAGGGATTGGTCCATTTCAAGTGTTTGTCATTTCCATTGTTAATCTTAAAGAGTAGTATTAATCTAGAAGTCTCTTTGAAACCCTTATCTTTTGTTATTTATTTTATCATTGGGTTAAATTTAGGATTGAAGTATCATTATATTGCTAGTTCTGATAAAATTAGAGATTCAGTATTTTCTTGTAGTAAGGTCCCATTGTGATTACCAATATTTCACATTTATCACTGGGTTGTTTATGCATTGTCAAGACCTGACATTAGAGACCTTGGGGTTATCTCTTAAGGCTTGTTGATAGAGATTTACCTTTCAAGAGAGATATGATTTCCATATTCTGTCTGAGTTGTTGTGCAGAAAACATCATCAACAGATTGGTGCTAGAAGGAGGGCCTGAATAAGCAAGCTGGACCGATTTTTCAACACCATCTCTCCTTAAATATTTAGAAGAAGAACCAGATATACTCCAGGAGAGGAGGAATTTCAAGAATACCAGACCCTACTAGGTTTAGAAGGACCAACAAAAGTGGAGAATCATCATCATCATCCTCTCATCCACCTCTGTCATCTCCATCGTCCCCATCCTCATTAGGATCATCTGAGTCTGAGTCTGAGGACATTCCCATTCCACAACCTCAGCTATTCATAAATCAGCCATTACCACCCCCACCTCCACCAATGGCTTTCCTAGCTAATAACCCATCTCCATTGAGTTTTGATAATTACAATGTCATGCCCAAGAACCCTGAACATTTTTGTTCAAAGTTCCATGTTAATGATCCCAATAGAACTGCTGAGGAACAAATCAGGATCTTCCAGACTAGCCATAAGGATAGAGGAATCAATCATGAGGATGTAGCATGTAGGCTCTTTCCTTACTCATTGGGAGAGGATGCATTATATTGGTACAATCATTTACCTATTGGATCTATCCAAAATTGGACTGAGCTAGAGACTGCATTTCTACAGAAGTTCAGGGTTCCCATTAGTTCCAATGAGCTTTACTGTCAATTCACTAATGTTAAGAGAGAATTCAATGAGCTTATAGGGTCCTTTAACAATAGGTTTCATCATGCCTATACCAAATTGCAGGCTCCTTATGTTGTTGATCAAGCCACTGCATTAGAGTTTTATTATGAAGGTCTTGACAGTCTGACATCTACTGTCATTAAGTGGAGAAACAATCCTCCCAATACCCTACTTGATACCTATACTGAGGCTGTGAAGGTGGGCACTGCTTTAAGACATGTGTCCGAACCTTTACCATCATTTGGACCCGTTGCTCACCCTAGACAAGTCTCAGCTCTCAACCAAGCTCTCGCTAGCCACACTCCAATCATGAATCTGGTTCCCCAGTTGCCTATGGTTCCCCACCTAGGGCCTCTGGTGAGTCAACTTCCTCCTGCAGTCAACTATCCTCAACAAAATGTGAACCAACCTATGCATCAACAACCTCAGGCTAGCTATCCCCCATATCTGCAAAATTCTGAAGTTTTGAACCAATCACTGAATGCCAATGTTGCAATAGCATATCCTCAAAACAATGCCAATCAGCTTCCATACACCAATCCTGACAAGGAGAGGCTAGATGAATTGTCTGAATAAGTGAAGAAGTTGAATATGGAGGTAACTTATTTGAGGAACCAGAACAGTCAATTGTAAGCTTCCTGGAGAAATATGCAGTCCAATCAGAGCAAAGAAAATTGAGAGAATCAAAGAGGATAGAAATTTGATAGAGGGCAACATTTTCAAAGAGGATATAATAATGACAGAGGATATAATAACGATAGGGGATATAATAACGACAGAGGATATAACAATGACAGAGGGTATAATAATGATAGGGGATAGAATTATGATAAAGGATAGTCCTCAGGCCAAAAATTTGATAGAGGGAAGGGTGGTGGACAAGGGTTCGACAGGAGACAGCCTCCCAGGCAAAACAGGACATGGAACACGAGGCCTAACAATGGAGGAGTCCCCACACCATTGGATCAACCAGTCAATCAGCTTTTCAATTAACTAGTTAATCAAGAGAAGCCTCTTAATGGTGTATATTTAGTTGAGGTTGCTTTATTAGGATGGTGTAAGCTCCATAAAATGAGTCAACATTCTGAGTTAGACTGTCAAGAGTTCCAGACAATAGCTTCAATTTTTCAGTATGAAGTGGAGAACAATGCAGCTAGTCAGGAAATGGTGCCTTCTACTCCCTATGATTCATCAGTGTTGGTACTGAATCATGCTCCTTTTCCACAAAGTAAGGAGAATGTACCCGAAGAAGAATCTGACCAGCTGAAGGAAGAGGAAGACTAGGTATGCAATGGGGATGAAATTACACAGTTATTTGATGAGAATACAGTGAATGATAATGGTCCCAGAGATGAAGAAGAGGCTTATGTTGAATAAGTACAGACCTTCCAGAGACCTTTCAAGAAGTATGACCTGAGGTAATTTCCACATAGACGTCCACAGGATGGAGGCCCCTTCACCACCTCCATTCCACCAAAAAACCTCACTATGCCTCCAGATCCTAATGCTAGCAATAATCCATCACTTCCTTAGGTTGTCTAGGCAGTATTTATCTCAAGATCAAGGACATATGGACCTGTCAAAAGGGAGAAGTGTTGATGCAAACAAGGACAAGGTGATGGAATACTCAAAGGAGACCCCTACTGATCTGAGTGAGGAACAATTGGCCCTATATGTTGCTGAAGAACTTAGAAAACTAAAGGTAAGTCTCTTGGAATTTGAGTTATTGAGAGTTCCAACCATTAGGAATGCAGTTCTTGGAGCTTATAATGTAAATTCCATATTGCAAGATAAATCAGTTAGTGAAAGTGTCAATAAGGCCACTAGTTCTCAATCAATGGGAAGGAAAAATCAGAGTCATAATCAAGTCCACATGCCTCCTGGAAATAAGGGAAAAGAGAAGGAAAAAACTCAGGTTGCTCAAGTGGATACTCCCTTAACTCTGTTTCAAGGAAAGACAGACACTCCTCCATTCTTGATTTTTGTTTGTATATTTGGTAAGAATTTGCATAACTGTCTGTTGGATTCAGGTGCTTCCACCAATGTAATGCCCTTTGGTGTCTGTAGATCTATAGGTATTACTCCTGTTGATTCACAAAATAAAGTTACACAGTTGGATAGGACTGAAGTTAATGTTGTAGGGGAGTTAAATATGATTCATATGCAAGTTGCTTATGATCCTAGAATTCAGCAGGTTATTAATATACAGGTGGCTGACATACCTGATGCTTATGGCCTAATCTTGGGAAGAGACTTTACCAGGGCCTTGAATGGATATGTCTCAACTGATCACTCTCATATGTGGCTTCCCTGGAAGGGAGTGCCAAAACAGATTAGAATTGAAAGAGAACCCAGAATGAAATACATGATCACAGAATATCAAAATACCTCCAATGAAATTTTGATTTCAAAAGTATGGATAATTATGTGCTTGCAGCCCCTTTTGAGGAGTCATATGTAGAAGAAGTTCTTTTGTTCCACACAATACCTGTTGATCTCATAGCACAATCCAGTGGTACTGAAGCCTTGGCGGAACCAGTTGAAAATGATGATGATCCGGAAGATAGTCAGTTGGGTTTGCTAGACAGTTTTTAAGAATTCATTCAGAAGTGCATTGAAGATCAGATTCAGTTGGGTAGAGGAATGGATTTTTGGGAACTACTCTTTCCCAATTGGTGCAGGGTGCATAATGCCTCCCATTCTGAATTGGATTATTGCTTGTGCCAGGCTGCAGTGGAACAAATACAGAAATGTATCAACCCCACTCCAATAGTCAAGATTAATGTCCAGAATGTCCAAGAGGACCCCAAAGGGAAAAGAGTGATACTTTCTAAAGAACCATCCAGCAGCAACAGTGCAAAGGGTATTGCAAAGAAGTCTGCAATTGCTGGTTGTTGGACTTTGAGATTTGATGGATCCAAATCAAAGCAAGGAGTTGGGGCTGGATTTGAGCTAATCAGTCCAAGAGGTAAGACATTATTTTCTGCTCACAGACTTCAATTTCATTGTATGAATAATGTAGCAGAATATGAAGCTTTGGTTCATGGGTTGTTAATGGCATTGAAGAAAAAGGTTAAGATCTTGCAAGTTTTTGGGGATTCTGAGTTAGTAGTCAAGCAAGTTAGGAGACAATACTCTTGTCATGACATAAGAATGACCAATTATATGCACAGAGTATGGGATCTTATTGAAGGATTTGATGCCTTCAATATTTAGTTGATTCCATGATGTAAAAATCAAACAGCTGACTCTCTTGCTCAGGCAGTCAGTACCTTGCAACCTCTATCTCTTTCTGGATTGAAGAAGTTTACGGTGGAACTAACCCCAGTACCTTCAGTACCTGATAACATTACCAACTTCCAGGTATTTGGAGATGACAAGAATATCTTAGATTTTATCACAAGCACAGATGTGTTTGCTTCTCATATCATTGATGAAACTGAGCTCCAAGAGGCAGAAATGGATTTGGAAGGGGTAATTAATCTAAAGACCAATACTATTCCTAGAGGAATGGTGCCATTAGAAAGGATCTTTGATCTAGAAAAAGGTCAGGGATCAAGAACAGGATGCCAAGAAAGAGTCCATCAGTGGACAGTGTGACAAATATAATATGGGAACTCAGGATGATGTCAAAAATGACTTCATTGGTAAAGTGTGCACTCCAGAAGAAAGGAAACGAATAATCGATGTTTTACATAGATATCTAGATGTGATAGCCTGGAGTTATGAAGACTTAAAAACCTATGACACATCGATCATAACTCATACTATCCCTCTCAATCCAGGAGAAAAACCTTTCAGACAGAGGCAAAGGCCAATTAATGCCTTACTAGAACCCATAATACAGAAGGAAGTGCAGAAGCTGCTATCTACCAGAATCATATTTCCAGTCAGACATTCGACTTGGGTTGTGAATTTGGTTCCTGTCAGGAAGAAAAATAGTGAAATCAGGCTGTGTAGATTTCAGGAACCTCAACAGAGCATAAAAAAAGGATAATTATCCAATACCCTCACTGGATGAAGTGCTCCATATTGTCAATGGATCTCAGATGATGTCTTTATTGGATGGTTATTCGAGATATAATCAAGTTATGGTGCAATATGAGGACAGACATAAGACTGTTTTCACCACCAAGTGGGGCACTTTTGCCTACAGGAGGATGCCCTTTGGCTTGATTAATGTTGGAGCCACGTTCCAAAGAGCCATGGACATTGCCTTTAAATACATAATTGGAAAGTGCATAATCATTTATATGGATGATCTAACAGTATTTTCCAAAAAGAGAGGTGATCATATCATAAATTTGTGCAAGGTTTTTCAGAAATGTAGAGAGTTTGGTATATCTCTCAATCCAAAGAAATGCATCTTTGGAGTTACAGAGGGTAAATTTTTTGGGCATGTTCTTTCTGAGAAAGGAATTGCCATTGATCAAGAACGAATAGAAGCTATACTCAAGATCCCACCACATGCTAGCAAAAAAAAATGAAGTCATTCTTTGGAAAGATCAACTTTGTGAGAAAGTTCATCACTGGATTTGCAGAAATAATAAATCCACTGAATGCAATGTTGAAGCAGGAGGCTAAATTTGAATCCAATATAGAAGCAAAGGAAGCATTTGTAGAGATAAAAAGGGCTATTTTTGAAGCCCCTGTTTTGGTGAGTCCAGATTATGCTAAACCATTCTATATATATTTGTTTGCTTCTTATCACTCCTATGCTACTATGCTGACTCAGAAATCTGATCAAGGCAATGAAAATGCCATAGCATTCATGAGTGCACCATTGAAGGATGTAGAGCTGAGGTACCCAAGTGTGGAAAATCAGGTTTATGCTTTAGTCAGAGCTGTAAAGAAATTTAGACATTATATCCTCAGAAACAAAATCTTTGCTATAAATCTTGATCCTGCAGTCAAGCTGTTATTGATGTAGAATGAGCTAGGAGAGTGCAGAGCTAAGTGGGTCACTATGTTACAAGAGTATGACATTGAGATTCATCCCATGAAGCTGGTAAGAGGGCAAGGTCTTACAAAGATAATGGGGTAAATAGGCCCCGATCTTGCAGTTCAGCACTACAATTTAGAGGATGTTTCTCTTGGCGAATGGTATGATGACATCGTTCATTATCTCCTGACCCAAAAATGCCCTGATCATCTTAATGCAATACAAAGAAGGGAATTACGCTTAAAGAGTGACAGTTTTATGCTGAAGGGAGTTGTTCTATATAAGAAAAATCATGAGGGTGTTCACTTAAGGTGTCTAGGAAAGGCAGAATCTGAAAGAGTGATGTTGGAATTTCACGACAGATATGGTACAGGCCATGGATCCGCACCCTCTACAGCGAACCAGATTTTTAGAGTTGGTTACTATTGGCCTACACTGTTTAAAAACACACACAACCATCTCAGAACTTGTCATGTGTGTCAGACTGTAGCAACCAGAGAGACGTATGTAGCACTCCCACTCCAACCAGTCTTTGAGGTAAAACCTTTCGCATAGTGGGGGATGGACTTCATAGGTCGAATCAATCCACCTTCCTCTACAGGTCACAGGTATATCCATACTATCACTAATTATTTTACAAGATGGACTGAGGCTCTTGCTTGCAAGCAATGTACTTCTGAGGTGGTAATTAATTTTGTTGAATCGAGTATTATCAATCGTTTTGGATGTCCTAAGTCTTTAGTTTGTGATAATGGTCCTGCATTTTCATCGTTGAAGTTTTCTAATTGGGCCTTTGATCATGGGATTATCATTAAGTTTGCATCCAATTATTACCCTCAGGGTAATGGTTTGGCCAAGTCTTCCAATAAAAATCTCCTGACTGTTATCCGCAAACTGTTAGTGTAGATGCATAAAAATGTCATCTTAATCATTTTTATCCATTGCATAATCATATCTCCATAAAACCATTAAAATATTATAAGCATTTATAAGCATTTACTCATAACCATAATCCATTTACATAATCATATCATTTATCCATTATTTATCCAAATGCATATTTCATTAATTCATTTCATAAATATTTATCATTTCATTAATCATTAACATATTCATAAATCATTTCATATTCATCCATTTACATAAATCATTTCACTTTGACTATTTGCATGATTATTCATTTGCATTAATCATTAAAATGCATCCATATTTCATTAAATAAATTAAAATTCATAAATCAATTCCATGAAATTAGCTTAAAATTGCACATTAAACTCATCAATCAATTTCCATGGAATTAGCTCAAAATTGCACAATTTGAGCTTCCAAACATGAATCATGGCATAAATCACTCCACTCATTTCTCATTTTCACATTATGCATTCAATCTATAAAAACCTCCTCATTCTCACTTTTTGTGGATGAGCATTTTCATACACATTTTGATACACATTTAGATACACATTTTTATTTAAAAATCAATTTCAATCTTTCTTCCACTCATCACAATTTCTTGTTGCACTTGTGCTCATAAAAATCTGAGAGCATCAAATGCATAGATCAAGAATCATGGTGAAATAGGAAGACAATGGAGCTGATTTTCCTTTGAATGCATTTATTTTAGTTTTGCATAGTTTAGTTTGCATTTTGCATTTGTATTCATTTGGAAAGGCTTTATTGATGATATGCTAAAATTGTGATTTGAATTTATAGATTAAATCATTTAGTTTTTTCAGTTTTCAGCATAAAACAAATGGTGAACCCGACGTGAACGACTAGATGAATATTTTTTTCACATTTTGCATGCACACTGATCTGTAGGAAAATTGAAAGAAAAATCTGATATGATCTACATTTTGTAGAGCAGCAATTTCTTGACATCTACAGCATATCGACTTCTTCACATCTGAAGATGATATATATTTTGTAGGATCAACAACTCCAGATTCCAGATCTGATATGATATACATTGTCTCATTTTGTAGTTGAAAGGAAAAATATGATATCAATTTCTTTGCAGCAAGTTACATTGTGAAAGCAAAAAACAAAAAAACAAAAAAAATAATTTGCATAATTTAAAAATGCATCAGTTTTTAGCAATTTATGAGCCTGTAGCACAAATCCTTGATTTGCATCTGTGAATAATGAATAGCATCCCACAACATTTTATCCTGCAATTTAATTTTGAGTGTCAAATTTTAGTTTTAACATTTCAATTAGATTTTTAGTTTTAACATTTAAATTAGATTTTTAGTTTTTAGCTTTTAAATTAGATTTTAGTTTTTAGCTTTTTAACTTTTAATGTAGAGTTAGCTTTTAATTTTTAAATTAGATTTAGCTTTTTTATTTAGCTTTTAACTTTTAATAGCTTTTTCTAAATTAGATTTTGTTTTTTTTAATTTTGATCTTTTTAAATTTAGAATGTAGATTTAATATAGATTTATTTCAGATTTAATTTTAATCTAGTTTAGATTAATTTTTTGTTAATTTAGATTATTTTTAGAACTAGATTAATTTTAAGGCTTAGATTAATTTAGATTAGTTTTAATTAACTTTGACTAATTTTTAATTTAGTTTAGAGTTTCAGTTTCTAATTTAATTTAGATTTTTAATTTTTAGATTTAATATTTAATTTAGATTCTTAGCTTTTTAATTTAGATTTAATTTAGTCTCTAACTTCTCATTAGTTAGATTTTTTATTTTTTTTAATTTAGTCTAGATTTTCAGTTACTCATTTAATTTAGTTTAAATTTTACTAATATAGTTTAGATTTTAGTTTTAGATTTTTTTTTTCTTTTTTTTTCTTTTAGTATGCACTTTAAAGTTAGAATTAAATTAAATTTAGATTTTAATTTAGATTGAATTAATTTCATTAGGATTTATGTTACTATTCATTTTGCTTAAGTTTTGGTTTTGTGACTAATTTTGTTAATTTGATTTCTTTTGCTAGGTTCGTTTGGCAAAGAATTGAAAATTAAAACATACGCTTGTCAAAGAAAGGAGACATGAAACTACTAATGAGATTTTGATGCAGGACGTTTGTCAAAGACATGATTTTGAAACCAATTGTCTTTTAGATGAGAAAACACTTCAATTGGTGCATTAAAAATGAACAATTGTCTTCTTCCACATAGGCTTAACTAGGGGGTCAATGAAAATGTTCTTGATTCTGTTTGACTGTGCTTGAAGGTGGTAGGTGATTATGCTCTCACCTTGTGAAAACTAGGTGATCAGAAAACCAGACCCACCTTATTTTTTTGTCACCTTCACAACTTAATAATCGAAGTATCCTCTCCCCTTGCACTTTCGAGTGATCCTGGGTGTAAGAGAAACGGTTATTATTTCTAGAAATGGGCCTGCCTTAAGGGAAAAAGTACTCACCTTAAGGGACGACTCGACCGGTAATAGGCTAAAGCCAAGCCACTTCCAGCCGGGATATAAAATGGGTGCTTGAGGAAAGTTCAAGTACCACGAGTGCGGATGTGTCACACGGACGGAGTAGTACTCCCATAAACCCTGTTGAGTGTAACCTCTTCAGGCTGGAGTGCCACCTAATTGGTGATTAATCTCTCGCCCCATGTGTGGCCACTCGAACGGAGCCCTAACTAAACACCTATTGTTTTAGAAGCCAACCATTTTCAGCCATTGCTTGGTATAGTGCAGGGTACAGTATCATGCCCGAAGATACTCACTACTGACTCCCTTGAGTAGAGATAGCAGTTCTTGGGAAGTGATGACCCAAGAATTCAAAGTTGGTGTGCTCGAATGACGTTAATGAGCCGTGGAGGGGAGCCAATGCCACCAAACTTCTAAGTTATCCGCTCTCGAGAAGGAAAGGTGTTTAGCACCAATCCGGGGTATATCAGTGGGCTATATCAAGTATACAAACCCTTGGCCTATTAGGATTGTGCTTGTATCATGTGCGTTTGCATACACCAAAACATCGTGCTTGTCAAGTGTTTTCTAGATTTTCAAACAGTATTCACCACATTCACAAATCTGAACACACAATTGACCTTAAACAAACATCACACTAGTAACTTGCAACACCTCAAAACATTTCCAAAACCATCAACCAAACATGTCTAACTTCTATCCTCCATATTCATCCACGACCTATGAACGGAACCAAAGGATTAAATATCTTGACCATCGTTTGAAAGAGCTTGAAAAACAACTTGAATCCCAACATTTGAATGAAGAGATGCAATCATCTCATAAGTCTTTATCCTCACCCAAACCTACATCGTCCAAGTTCAATGTCCATGATTTTTTGCAAAGACTAAATGAGAAACCTAAATCTATGTCCTCAAACACAAATAATCTTGAGCAATCCTACCATGTCATGCATCTATCTTCATCTCCCATAAGTCAAAATAAACCTCATGAGTCTTTCACCCAAGTTAACGAACCTATCCAACCATCCTCTCCTATCATGCCATCTACATCCAATGATTCATGTCAATCTATTAGTCCAAAGCATGCTAGCATAGACTCCTCTACAAATCAAGATCAAAGTATTCTTTCCACTCCATCCAATGATACCAAAATTCCACAACCCCTTCCAATCTTTGACCAAGATCCCATCTCTCAAGAACCTCATGATGATCCCCTTATCTCTTTTTGTTTCATTCAAGATGATTCCCTTCCATCTCAAGAGAAAATTATCCTTCAAATTCCTCCTTCCACCTCATCTAATGAATCCATACCATCTCATGATTCCATCATATCCAATGATCAAGATATGCTTTTCACAAAATATCAGGATTCCCTTCCTCATCAAGATCAAGATATACCTCCATTCAAGGATACCCTTTCACTCCATGATGATGTTCATCCTTCTCATGATCAATACATGCCTTTCATACCACTTCATGATGATTCCATACCTAATAAAGAGCAAGCTAATCCATCTCCTACACCTCATGATCCTTTTCCAAGTCAAGATCAAAGTACCCCATCATCCCCATGTCAAGATCCTATCACCCATCCTCATTTCCCTCATGATTACAATCATCTACAAGAGTCTATCACCCCTATTCAAGCTACCCATAAACCCCTTACCTATCAAATGGGTTCCCTCACTTTTATCCAAGGTGGTTTACTCGAAGATCTTGTTATTCCTTCCATATCAAATCCACCTCATGATGGACTTGCATCTTGTTTCATAAACAATACATATCCTATTGGAAAATGAATATTTCAAAGTATGAACTAAAAAGGCAAAGGATTAGGCCTTCATGAACAAGGTATCCTAGAACCCCTTTATATCCAAGAAAATCCATATTATCATGGCCTTGGTTATACACCTCAAGCTCAAGAAATTGGTACCCATCGTAAGCCTAGATTCCATCAAAATAAACCTAAGTATCCTAGTCCATCAAACCTTCCATATATCCTAGGTCCTTATCCTAGTCCATCAAACCTTCCATCTATCCTTGGTCCTTATCATCCAAACCCTAGTTCATCAACCCTTCCATCCATATTGGGGCCCTACATCCCTCCATCTCCTATTCATCAAGAAAAACAAAGGCACACATCCTTGATGCCCTCTCAAAATTCTACCTACATTAACCCATCCATAATACCTCCATATCATTCATCTCCATCCACCCATCCCATTGCTCTTGGAAGCAATTTGGGTGCCAAATGTCAAAATCTTCCATATCAAAATCTGCATATATCAAAGGATCAACATGTCTCCTCGAAGAGACATGCAAAAATAAAAGAAAATTTGATCCCAAGTCAAAATAAAAATCCAAAAGGCCACAAAGGCCCATCAAGTCAAAAGAAAAATCCAAAAGGCCACAAAGGCCCATCAAGTCAAAAGCAAAAAACTCAAAGGCCACAAAGGCCCATAAATCAAGAAGAAAAATTTCAAAGGCCACAAAGGCCCATAAAGCAAAAAGAAGAATCTCAAAGGCCACAAAGGCCCATGAATCAAAAATCAAAGTCAAAAGCTATGTGGATTCCTAAAAGTCTCGTAGAAGCAATAAAATCTAAATTGGCATCCAAATTTGCTAATCCAAAAGCTTCCTCCAATCATCCATCTAAAAACCTATCACCGTCAAACTCCATTTTTCCTCCATCACTCCACCACCCTTCAAGGTGTGTGCCAATGTTGATCTTTCCATCCTTTTCGTATAACCATCAACAAGCATTCCAACCTCCTATCCATTATCCAACATTCATCCCCAATTACTCTCCTTTAGTCCAAACCTTTGCATGAGTCCTTATATTCTCCCATCATACCATTAAAATACCTATGTTTATGAGTCTAATCCCCATTGCCATGGTTTATTAGAGCACATATTCGAGGGATATTAGCTGTGAAACTTGATGCTTGATTCCTCCTCCATCTCCCTATCATGCATATATTACCTTCCATTTTCATTTATCCCTATCCATATCCTGTCTTCCATATTCCTCTTGCACTCTACACTTGGGGGCAAGTTTCATCCATCTTGTCATTCATATCCATTATCCTCTTTACGTTCATCCTTTACCTTTCCACCTTTGATCTTGACAAGGTTAAGCATTTTCATGAACGCCATACATCTTATCCTATATACTTTATCCATATCTTCCATGCCATATCCTTCACTTTATCCATATTCCACCATTCTATCTAAATGCATCCTTTCTTCCCTTCCTTGGTCTTGATGAGGAATAGGGGGAAAATACTTAGGCATTGTGTCCATATCTTATCCAGTTGATCTTGATCATCCTATTCATTATCCTTATCCTTTATTGCTTCCATTCCATATCTCCTAGGTTATCAAAATCCATGTCCCATTTCCTTCCTTTGTTCTTGATGAGATTAGGGGAAAAATTACGAATGCATGCTTTGGATTTCCTTTCATATCCTTATGTGCTACCATTCCATCATAGTTCACATCCTTATCATTTATCCATGATTAAATTACCTCCAATGTTGGTCATCATGTCCCTTTGCAACCTTGAATCTTATCATGCAAATCATATTTGAGCCTAGCTGTAAAACATTATCCAATCCACATATCTTTTGTCAATCAATTATCAACAATCATCAATCTTATCGTACTTAGAGGAATCAGTGACCCTAAGTACTTATCATCATCATGCCTTATGGAATCGATCATCCCTGGCATCCAATCAACCAACCATTATCATCTTTTGACAAAAGATATGTTGCTTGTGTGACATGTTTTGCAGTGAATCTTTCATTTTTCTCTATCATTTATCCATGGTTGCAGTACCTCTAGTGTGGGGCATCTAGTTTCTTCAATCAGTCATATCAAATTTCATCTCACTCCATCTTTAAAACTTCAAAAAAATCTCAAAAAAATTGTAAAATGTCCTGAAAAAAATCCAAAAAAATCATAAAATGTCTGAAAAAATCCAAAAAAATCATAAAATGTCCAAAAATAAAAAAAATCATAAAAATCAAAAAAATCCATAAATGTCACAAAAAAATCCAAAAAAAATCATAAAATGTCCTGAAAAATCAAAAATCATAAAATCGTCCTTCCGAAAAAAAATCCAAAAAATCAAGTCCTGAAAAAATCCAAAAAAAATCAAATATTCCAAAAATCCCAAAAAAAATCAAAAATTCCAAAAAATAGTGACACTTTTAGATCATCACACAGCCTTGAACTTCAACAAAATCAAAACATGCAAGTGTTGACAATCAAGCAAACATTATAACATATATATCAACTCATCTTACAAATCCAACCAAACGCATAAAACCATACCAAGAATCGGTTCTATATCGAAGCATGATCCATGTTTGTTTGTTTATCTTTGATTGTTTTATGATTTTATCTTTGGTGACATGTCTTTTAGCTTCTCCAGGATGTTTGGGACTAGAGAGGCGAGGATGGGGCATGTTCACTTGTTTTTTGTTTGTGGATTGTTTCTTATTCATAGGATGACTCGTCTTAGGACATGGTTGCCTAAAACCATCGAGGACCTATGAGTCTACTATGGATGAGAGCATTCCTTGTCTGATAGTGTCTTCCATGCAATAAGTATTTAGGTCATCTAAGGTTCTTATACCTAGATGCTTATACTTCATTACTAAATAAAAAATGCAAACAGTATTCAGGTCGTCTAGATGTTCATGTTATCTAGACGCTTATACTAATTTGCGACATAATAAGCTCGATGATGATAAAAGCACATAAAAGGCACAAGAGGCTTCATCACCTTCATTCTCTTCCATCTTGCATTTCATTCATCTTTCTTGTCGCAGAGAAATCAATCAATTGCTTAACTCACTAATATATGTCTCTTGAACCAAATCTCAAATCAATCAACCTGCTTCTCAAAATTTCATGCCCCCTTAATCAATCAGTCAATCCATCATTGTAACACCTTGTCTTGCGTAAGCATCATTCTAAATCAGCTTAATCAGCTCAATCAGCTTCATTAGCTCATCAACCTGGCTATACTGATCATTTCCATCAATTGTTCAGTTATGCCTATCAACTGTGCATTTTCATCAAATGTACATCACCGCTTTATCACTTGCGCAATATCAGGTATCTAATCATTTTCTAGAAATCTATCGAGAGATTAATCGTTTTACAATCTGTTTGATCAATCTCTCGAGGGGGCATATCATCCTTATCATCATCCTTACCAGGATATCCTTGGGGCATGTATCAGTTAATCAATCTTTTTTCTTTGAAACAACGCGACAGTCTGCATTGTCTCAAAGAGGGGCAAAATGTAGATGCATAAAAATGTCATCTTAATCATTTTTATCCATTGCATAATCATATCTCCATAAAACCATTAAAATATTATAAGCATTTATAAGCATTTACTCATAACCATAATCCATTTACATAATCATATCATTTATCCATTATTTATCCAAAAGCATATTTCATTAATTCATTTCATAAATATTTATCGTTTCATTAATCATTAACATATTCATAAATCATTTCATATTCATCCATTTACATAAATCATTTCACTTTGACTATTTGCATGATTATTCATTTGCATTAATCATTAAAATGCATCCATATTTCATTAAATAAATTAAAATTCATAAATCAATTCCATGAAATTAGCTTAAAATTGCACATTAAACTCATCAATCAATTTCCATGGAATTAGCTCAAAATTGCACAATTTGAGCTTCCAAACATGAATCATGGCATAAATCACTCCACTCATTTCTCATTTTCACATTATGCATTCAATCTATAAAAACCTCCTCATTCTCACTTTTTGTGGATGCACATTTTCATACACATTTTTATTTAAAAATCAATTTCAATATTTCTTCCACTCATCACAGCTTCTTGTTGCACTTGTGCTCATAAAAATCTGAGAGCATCAAATGCATAGATCAAGAATCATGGTGAAATAGGAAGACAATGGAGCTGATTTTCCTTTGAATGCATTTATTTTAGTTTTGCATAGTTTAGTTTGCATTTTGCATTTGTATTCATTTGGAAAGGCTTTATTGATGATATGCTGAAATTGTGATTTGAATTTATAGATTAAATCATTTAGCTTTTTCAGTTTTCAGCATAAAATAGTTAGAAAGAAATCCTAAGGATTGGCACACTCAGCTTAGATTTTCTCTCTAGGCAGATCATACAAGACATAAGACTTCCATAGGAATATATCCTTGCCACCTGGTTTATGGGTTAGAGCCTGTGTTTCCTATCCAGTTAAAAATCCCCACCTTACAGTTCATTAATGAGTTTTATGATGGGGAGGATAAGCGTGAGGCCAAACTTGCTGAATTGCTACACCTTGAGGAAAAAAGTGATGAAGCCCTGGAAAACTTTGCTAAACATCAAGGGGTAGTCAAGAGATAGTTTGATAGAAGAGCCAAGATAAAAGCTTTTAGGATTTCTGACTTGGTTCTTTACTGGGATAAAGCCCATTACTGTAAGGGGGAGTATGGAAAATTTGACAAACTTTGGCTTGGCCCTTACCAGATTTCAGAGATCCTGAGTGATAATGCTTTCCGTTTGAAAACTCTCACTGGAGAGGATATCCCACTGCCTGTCAATGGGCAGTATTTGAAGCATTATTTCCAATCTTGAGTTGTTTTCAGCTCTTTTCCTATATATAGTTAGATTAGGTTTCCTTTTTGTTTTGTTTGCTTCGCTTTGCTTTGGTTAGAGTAGGTTTCCCTTTTTGCTTTACTTTTGTTGGTTTTGGTTAGTGTAGGTTTGCTTTTGGTTTGGTTTTTTTTCCTCTGCTCTCGCTTTGGGGGTTTTCCTATTTTCTTCTGAATGTGTTGCACCTACATGGCAAATATATCATTATCTGGGACTGTTCTAAGTATTTGATTGGTGGACTTTAGTCTTGTATCTTGAAAGGATGGTTGAAGTCTTTGTTATCATCAAGCAGTCTAAATGTTTGATTTATAGAAGATGGGTCATTGGTTTTGATTTGAATTTGAAGTATTTTGAAATCTTATATCTTTCATACATCTTAAGAATCTCGATGTTACAGTAGGATCCTTGTGAAGTTTGGTCAGGTGAAAAATCATATTTTTGCTTCAATGCCACTGTGGTTCTCAACCCTGAGTGTGAACTTCATTGTCCATAGGTTGAAATGAAAAGGTAAAAAGAAAAGAATATCAAAAGAAGGAAAAAAAGAAAATATTGAAAATCAAATGAATTCAATCGATCAGGAGTATTTGAATATCTCTATCAGGGCTATAGACACCTAACTGGCAATAGAGCTATGTTCGAGAGAGTCACAGTGATAACCTCGTCGGGGCTATAGATGCTTGACTGGCAGCAAGGCTCTATTTAAGTTTCTTTTGAAGTTAGAATCTTTACGTAGCCTATCCTGACTGAACTTGGCTTCTGCAGTAGCTCAAAGAGGGAAATGAACTCATATGCACACACTTGGATTTTTAGTTTATTAAAGGTTCGGTCTACCCTTTGGCTTTGACTCTTTACTCTTTGCATTTTGCTTTGTTTGTCTGATAGTGAGACTGAAACCAAAGATTCTGGGTTCTCGATTCTCGTCCGTCATCAAATTCTCTGGAGCATTTCCCCAGTACAGTCGACATTTGTTGTGTTGTTTTTGCACACACGCCCTGCTGAAAGCAGGGACCCTCTTTCGCTTTGGTTTTGGTGTCTTGGCCCTTTCATTTTGAGGTTTTATCTTACTTTGGCATGTGCTAAAATGTTTATTTTGATTGCCTAAGTGACCCCCTTAAATTATTCATTGAAGATCTTTAATTTTGAGCTAAGTTCAGGTTTTCACTGAAGTTTGGGACTTTCCACCTCGGCCGGATTTTCCTGGATCCTACTCGGACTCCGGCTGTGCACTGCAATTTAGAGATTTTCAGTCTTCACGGAATTCTGCGTGGGCCGAATTTTTCTGGATTTTGTCCTATTGTCGGGTTGCCGGGTTTTTTCTGGCTGTCTTGTCAGCGGCATTAATGTCTTCGTACGAGCTTTGAATAATGTATTTAATTGATTTTCGAGGTCTTTTATGCCATTGTGCTTATTGTTTGCCATTGATTGAGCTGTGGAGTGCATTCTTGCGAGTGTTGGATTTGGATTTGAGGCATTGAGTTGGCGAATTGTGGATTTGAGTGGTGATTTCTTGTGCACTCCTGCCCATGTTCTTTGTGGACGCCATTGAATTTCGCATTTACTGTTTCTGAGATTGATTTTCACTTCATAATGGTATGTTTTCGATTTCCTTGCTTTGAATTGATGATTGCAGATAGCGCTTTGAATTTATAGAGCTTATTTGGGTTTAATTCTCTGCATTATTTGAACATTTTCGTGACTAGGGTTGCATAGCATTGTTTGATTTATGGTCTTCCAAGTGAGTCCCAAGCTCGTCTGTTTCTTTGCATTGTGAGGGGTCGTGCTTGAGAAGTCGTGATTTTTCCCTAGTAAGGCTTTAGTGGTTGAGTTGTTTGAATCCTGAGCTTGCCTGTGCGTTAATGGCAGATGTATGGGGTTTGAAACTTAGGGCATCGCCATTTATCTTTAGTATGCTCTCGAATTGTCTTAGAGTGCTAAGAGAATCCATAGAAAGCTTGTGTTAAACTTGCCCTAAGCTTAAATCTTTGAAATTCATGATCGATCTGGTGTTCTGAGCGTAATCGTGATTTAACGCCGATGTTCAGGTTTCGTCCTCAGTCCGGGATTTTTCATTCCCTCGGGACAATCCATCTCTGGTGGATTTTCCTGATTTCCTCTACTTTTCCAGAATCCGCTATCGCTTTCGGAGTTTCATATATTCCACGGATTTCCGTTGACCCCAGATTTTCCCGATCTTCCCCATTTTCCCAATTTCCTTTGAGTTCCCGGAATCTGCTTGCTTTTGGATTTTTACCTTATCCGCGGATTTTCGTCGACTCTGGATTTTCCCAAAGTCCTTGGTTCCCTATTTTTTCTGGATTTGCAAAGTGTCTCTGCCTTTGCGGAAATTCGTCTTTAGCGGATTTTCCCGAAATTTGGTGAAATGTAAAGAAGTATGGAATAGCATGATGTGTTGGTGATTTTTATTGCATTTTATAATTTATTCATGCTATCTTGTGATCTCCTGTGTGGTTTGTTGATTGAAAATGATCAAATTTAATTATTAGTAGGTGTTTTCATGATTATCCCACTAGAATCCGTCTGGCTCGGAATGCCCCAAAATTTCTCTCTGGTTCAGATTCTGAGGATGGTTCTGAAACCGAAAATTTGTTGTGATCATTTTATATGAGATTTAATAACACCTTGGTTATATGAGGTTCATTCTAACAGTGTTTTGATGGATTAACACTCCCTTCTTGTGGTTTTTACTATGATTTCCATGTTGAGTGCAGGCTGAACCTAGCAAGGCAGCGACTGGGTCTTCAATGTCTGATGCAGAAAATATTAAGATGGACATTAAGAGCAAGATCCCTGAGAGTAAAATCATTTATGTCTGGTCAGAAGTAACAGATACAAATGTTGGCCTCTAGGACTATGAGGAGTTTAAAGGGAAATAGGCAGCAAATGACCTTCCTCTAGTGGCTAAGAGGATGATGGAATCAGGCTTGTCACATCTAGCTGGTTTCCCTTCCATGGTGCAGTGTTACGAGCTGGTCCTTAAGTGTGCCAAGCACTATGATCAGGACACACAGAGAATAATTGGTCCTCAAGGGAGGATTGTGGCGAATCTCAACCCTGTTTCCATTGCCCAAACTTTTGATATGCCAGACAGATCTCATGTGGTGGCATTCAGCATGAAAGCAGCTCAAGAGTTCTACGATGAACAAACTGTGAAGTCACAACAGCTTATCAATTCCTGGTAGAGAAGCCTAAGTCTCACTATTCCAAACTGCCCAAGCAGTTATTCGGAGCAAAGTTCAAGAAGGAATACTATGATGCCATCACATTACTCAGCAGGGTGGTTGGATTAAAGAATGCTGGCATGTTTGAGAATTGGATGTGCCATCTAATTGAGAGGATGGAGTAGGAGAAGACTGACTACCATTGGGCAGGAGTCATTAATTCACAAGCAGTTGTCCAATGTGTTGCAAACAAAGACCTTCACAATGACCTCATATTTGGTCTACGCACTTGCAAGATTACACCCCTATAAAGGATTGAGTACAAGGGGCACCTTTGGACAGGATATCATTTATGAGGTTTACCCTCAATTGCATCTAGGAAGCTTGAGCTACAAGAGGGTGAATGATGCATTCACCATGCATATCACTAGATTTCTTCAGGGTGCAGAACATGTCAATTTTTTAGATCAAGCAAAAGAACTCATCAGGAAATATGGGGCATGGTTTATTTAGTTCCCAACTTTCTCCTACATTCGGATTGATGGCTGTCAGAGGACTCCTTATAGACCTCCAAGATACCCTACTAATCACATCATACTTCTACATGTCACTAGACAAATCTGTGACTTTGATGCCATTGTCAAGAGGGACAAACATAAGACTGGTTTTAGTGGAGATTTCCCATTAAGGATTGGCACTAGAGAGGCTTGTCCTTCCATTGGTTCTGCCCTGGCTTCAGAAGAAGAAATGAGTACTCTTGGCTTATCTTTCCATTCCAAGAGGTCCAGATTTGATATTATAGGGGAAGCTCAAAAGAAGGCCAGTAGAGAGTATAGCCATAAGGTTGATTTGGAGGACTACTAGTCCAACTGTAGCAATGAATTTGAGGTCAGGAAGAAGTTTTCCCTGCTCCCAATTGAATCAGTCCGACAATACAATGTGAGGGCAGTTCCAGACCAACTTGACAATGATGGAAACCTGATTCAGGATCATGCATATGAGGCAATAAAAGATAGACCAATTGGTGATGTAGATTGGTTAGAAGAGGAAAAGAAAGAATTAAAACAGTTGGTGGATCCAGTTATCAAATTTACCAAGATGTGGCTAAGGCATAAGCTATGGGAGTTGGAAAATGAGAGAGTGAAATGTACCTACGAGCTAATGGGAGATTTAGATCCTCACTTTACCTATGAAGAATCAATCGAGCAAGATCCTAAGGGAAAAGGTAAGTTGGATTCTCCTTTCAAAATCAAGATAGAAGGTGTTCAAGAAACGGAGGCCCAGGAAGCAGAAAAGTAGAGAAAGCCAAAGGCTAAGAAGAGGACAAGGACTAAGAATTCTGGACAGAAGGAAACTGAAGGGCAGAATCCTGGGGTTGATGATCCTGTACCCAAAAGGAGAAGAGTCATAATATTTTCAGAGAAGGCAAGCTCCAAGGTAGGAGAGGAAGAAGTTACCCCACTAGTGGTAAATGTTGAAAGTTCAGAGGAGAAGGCCAAGGTGTATACAAGGAGGTCTAGGACTCCTCCTAAAGATAGTGTGCCTAAAGCAGATCTCCCTCCAGTTGTTTCTCATGAGGAGCAGCATGATGATGTGCCTTTCGCTCATGAAGCTCAAAGCAAACTAGGTGAGTCAGAAAACATTGAGGAACACCCGGATACCGAAGGAGAGGAATTTCATGAGGGAGATCTTTATAGTGCAGAGGCAGAAATTGATAAGGTAATGCAATCTCCTTAGGTAGCTTATGCAGAATCACCTGTTGGAGCTGAAGAGGTTAAATCACCTCCAGTAGAAGAAGAAACAGTGAAGGTTCCATCACCTGTACATGAAGAAGAACATGCTGAAGAAAAGGAAAGCAAGACGGATGAGACTCCTGAAAAACAAAATTTGAGTGAAGAAGCACCTAAGGATGAGTAGGAGGAGAAACAAAGTGAAGTGTAATTGGAATCCACTATCCCTAGTTGGTTGGACAAGGAGATAAAGAGAAAACAAGTTGCTGTGGAAGATAGTCCACCGAATTGGGATGAGCTACTAGCCAAAATTAGGAAAGATAAAGGTAAAAAGAAGGCTAGGGTGATTTCAAGGATTGAAAGGGATGAAGCTCATAATAGAGTTCACATTGCCACCCCTGCTCCAGATAACAATAGAGATGATGTGGCTGGAAAGGATTACAATGTTCAAACTTTCAATCTAGGGCTTACATCCGTTGAGCAGGATATTGAAGATTATCAGGGTTCTAGTGCGGTTATCTTGGGCAGATTGAGGAAGGAAATAAAGACCAAGCAGGAGCTAAAGAAGGGAAATGAGAATCTCAGGAAATGCTTGGAAGATTTAATGAAGCCCCTGCAATCTATTAATTCCTCTGCCTCTGCTGCAAGGGGTGCGAACTAAAGGTAATGAGGCCATTAAGGAGATTTTGTCAACTGGGAAGGATGCTATAAGGACAACTGATTGATTGAAGGAGGTGTTAGCACAGGATAAGGAAGATACAGATCTCCTGCTGCAGAAAACCAAGACTATCATGGAGTACACTAGGGATAAGCTGGTAAGTGATAAAATTCTTCCTTCCTCCAGAGCTGTGGATCCTTGGGAGTGGTTTAAAGCATTCCAGATTAGCCAGAAGGTTCTGAAAAAGATTTACAAATAAAGGAGACATATTGATGATACCCTAGCTGGTGTGTACAATGGCTCCTTTCCTTTTTTGAGATTATGCAGGGAGAACGAAGATTGCTCCCAAGTATTTGAGTTTGGAACAGTTGAGGAAGTGGTGGCATGATGTTTATGCCCCAATTAATGATGATTCTGTTTCTGAGCACTAGTTGGATGATGCAGCCACATACATTGTTGTCATTAATAAATACTTAACATATAAGGTGGATTGGGATAAGTCGGTAAAACAGTCAAGGGAAGAAATTGCATCGATTGAGAGACGACTTAGGGTTTTTTCTTTACCACCTGTGGCCGACTTGGATAGTGTGCTTTTGAAAGTTCATGAAATGTTGGATCAGAATAAGGACAAAGGGGAAGGTAGTTAATGATTAGCTACATCGAGATTTGTGCTTCCCTATTATTTTGACATGCATTGGTCCGAGTTGCATTGAAGATCTTAGGCCGACCTGGATGAAGTTCATGCATTTAATGCATATTTTATTTTGAATTTCTCTTGGCCGACTTGTTGTGCCTAATTATTATTGTAAAATCTTATCTTGGCCGACATGTTTTGGGGGCTCTATAAATTTGGCATTTTGCCTCATATGTAAGGGTTGAGAAGTTTTAGACATAGACAAATAGAGAGCTAGTAAGAGTAAATTAAGTAGAGCAAGAGTTAGCAAGTAGTTGTTCTCAAGCAAATATTGTAACAGAAAGCTGGAATTGTTGCTACAGTGGATAATTTGATGCAAGTAATGACATTGTGATTTGGTGCCATACTTGTGTTCTTCTCTTGCATGGTTCTTGTTATTCTATCTTTAGAATTGCTTTGAGGAGGTTAATATTTAGATTTGATTTGATTCAATAATGTTTATGGTTTGATATTTGAAGTGTTGCAGCAATCCCTGGTCCATACTTTTCACAAACAATTGATTGTTAGTTGCTTTGCAAAGTTAGCCTGTACTCTATATTCATTGTGCTTAGTTCAATTGTGGGGATTTATTCATTTCAACTGCAATAGGGTTGTTTGAATGAATGTTCATGATTTGAAAATCTTAAACACCTTAGAAGAATGCACTGTTTCTATAAGATTGCAGATTCATCTGGGTCAAGTAGGAATTAGTTTTGAGGGATTGGTCCATTTCGAGTATTGGTCATTTGCATTGTTAATCTTAGGTTTAATATTAATTCTAGAAATCTCTTTGAAACCCTTATCTTTTGTTATTTCTTTGGTTATTGGGTTAAATTTAGGATTGAGCTATCATCATATTGTTAGATCTGATAAATTGAGATTCAGTGTTTTGCTTGTAGTAAGGTCCCATTGTGATTACCAGCATTTTCACATTTATCGCTGATTTGTTTATGCATTGTCAAGACCTGACATTAGAGACCTTGGGGTTATCTCTTGAGGCTTACTAATAGAGATTTACCTTTCAAGAGAGATAGGATATTATATTTTGTCTGAGTTGTTGTTGTGCAAAAAACATCATCAACAGGACCCTCTTTCGCTTTGGTTTTTGCTGTCTTGGCCCTTTGATTTTGGGGATTTATCTTGCTTTGGCATGAGCCTAAATGTTTATTTTGCTTGCCTAAATGATTCCCCTAAGTTATTCATTGAAGATCTTTAGTTCTAGAAAAAATTCGGGTTTTCACCTCAGTCCGGGATTTTCCACCCCAGCCGGATTTTCCCGGATCCTACTCAGACTCCGTCTAAACACTGTAGTTTGGGAATGTTTGGTCTTCACGGAATTCCGCGTGGGCCAGATTTTTCCAAAGTTTGTCCTGTCATCGGGTTCCCGAGTTTTCCCAGCTGTCTTGTCGGCGGCATTAATGTTCATTCGTACTGTTGTTAGGGATGCATTTAATTGATCTTTGATGTCTTTTGTGCCATTATGCTTTATTTTCTATGATCGATTGAGCTAAGGAGTGCATTCTTTTGGTGATTGACTTGATTTGAGGCATTTGATCTACGAATTATTCAATTTGGTGGTGATTTCTTGGGCATCGTTGTTGTTCTCTTTGTTGAGCTCCATTAGGCTCGCATTTGTTGTTTCTGAAGATTGATTTTGCTTCATCAAATGGTATGTACATGTTGCTTTTCTTTTAATTGATGAATGTGATTGGTCATTGATGTTCTAGACATGTTCAGGGTTCAAATATATGTGCCTTTGAGCGTCTGATGCTAGGGTTTCCCGAAATTACTTTGTTTATCGTCTCCCAAGTAAGTTCTGAGGTCGTTTGTTCATTTGCATTATGAAGTATCTTGCTTGAGAGTCATGAGTAACCCCTAGTGAATATTTAGCAGTTGAAATGTTTGAATCCTAAGCTTCCCTATGCGTCAATGGCAGATCTGTAGGGTTTGATACCTAGGGCATCACCATTTTACCTTAGCTTGTTTTTGAATTGGCCTAGAATTCTAAGAAAACCTATGGAAGGCCCATTTCAAACTTGTCTCAAGCCTAGATTCTTGAAATTCATGATCAATCCATTAATCTAGGCAAAATCGTGTTTGAAGGTCGATATTCAGGTTTTTCACCCAGTTCAGGATTTTCCGGCTCTAGCAGATTTTCCCAATTGTCCTTTTAATTTTCCTAGAATCTGCTATTTTTTGGAGATTCACCTTTTTCACAGATTTTCGTTGGCTCTAGATTTTCCCGAAATCCTTGGTTCCCTAGTTTTTCCGAATTGTGCAAAATGTTTCTTCCTTCGCAGAAATCCGTCCTATGCGGATTTTCTGAAATCTGATGGAAACCGAAAGAATATGAAATAGCATGATGTGTTAATGAATGATGGTGCATTTTATGATTAATTTATGCTATTTTGAGATCTCACATGTTGCTTTTGTATTAATAATGATCGGATTAAGTTACTCGTAGGTATTTTCATGTTTATTCTGCTAGAATCTGCCTGGCTTGGAATTCTCTGAAATTCCTCCCTGGCCTGGATTCCGCGGATGGTCCTGAAACCCGAAGTTTAATATGATCATTTTATTTGAGCTTTAATGACACCTTGCTTATATGGGATTTATTTTAATGATGATTTTGATTGATTAACATTGGTTTCCTATGGTTTTTACTATCGTTTCTTTGTCAAGTGCAGGCAGAATCTAGCAAGGTAGTAGCTGGGAAAACTAAGAGTTACATGGAGGGATCTTTAGTATCTAAAGCACAATGAATTAATATGGATATCAAGAGTAAAATCTCGGAGAGCAAGATAACCTCTATCTAGTCAGAGGTAACAGACACAAATGTTGGACTATGGGACTATGAGGAGTTCAAAGGAAAAATGGCAGTGTAGGATCTTCCTCTGGTAGCTACAAGAATGTTGGAATCAGGATTGGCACACGTAGATTGTTTTCCATCTATAGTACAGTGTTATGAGTTGGTCCTTGAGTGTGTTAGACATTATGACAGTGATACTCAGAGAATAGTTGGTCGTCAAGGGAGGATTGTGACATATTTGAACCATGTTTCCATAGCTCGGACCTTTGACATACCGGATAGATCACATGTGGTGGCATTCAACATGGTGGCAGCTAAAAAATTCTATGAAGAAGAGACTATTAAGTCACAGCAGCTTATCAATTCTTGGCTAGAGAAGCCTAAGTCTCATTATTCTAAACTACCCAAACAACTATTTAGAGCCAAATTCAAGGAGTATTATGATGCCATCACTCTTCTTAGCAGGGTGGCTGGATTAAAGAGTGCGGGTCTGTTTGAGAATTGGATGTCCCACATAATTACAAGGATGGAACGGGAAAAGATTAACTATCATCGGGAAGGTGTCATAAGTAGAGTGATTAATGAGCAATTGTCCAACATGCTGCAAACAAAGACCTTCACAATGACCTCGTACTTGGTCTACGCACTAGCAAGATTTCATCCATACAAGGGATTGAGTACTAGGGGCGTCTTTCGACAGGATGTAATTTATGAAGTTTATCCGCTATTGCACTTGGGAAGCTCGAGCTACAGGAGGGTGAATGATGCATTCACCATGCATATCACCAAATTGCTTCAGGGTGCAAAGCACATGAGAATTTAAGACCAAGCTAAGAAACTAATCAAGAAATATGGTGCTTGGTTCATTCACTTAGCAACTTTCTCATACATCTGGATTGATGGATGTCAAAGGGCTCCATACAGGCTTCCAAGATATCCCACTAATCATATCTTACTTTTGGAAGTCACTAGACAAATATGTGACTTTGATGCTATTGTTAAGAGGGATAAGCATAAGACTGGTTTTGGTGGAGACTTCCCTTTGAGGATAGGTACTAGAGAGGCATGCCCTTCCATTATTTTCGCTCAGGCTTCAGAGGAAGAGATGAGTACTCTTGGCTTATCTTTCCATTCCAAGAGGTCCAAATTTGACATAACAGGTGAAGCCCAAAAGAAGGCCAGTAGAGAGTATAGCCATAAGGTTGATCTGGAAGACTACTGGGCCAATTGCAGTGACGAATATGAGGTCAGAAAGAATATTTTTTCTCTCCTTCCAGTTGAATCGGTAGGATTATATAATATGAAGGCAGTTCCTGATGAACTCGAAGATGATGGGGATCTGATTCAAGGCCATGCTTATGAGGCAGTGAAGGATAGGCCAATTGGGGAAGTGGATTGGCTAGAAGAAGAAAAGACAGAATTAAAACAATTAATGGATCTAGTCACCAAGTTTACCAATATGTGGCTAAAGCATAAAATGTGGGAGTTGGAAAATGAAGGTGTACAGTGCACCTACAATCTGATGGGAGATTTGGACCCTCATTCCACTTCTGAGGAATCCATTAAGCAAGATCCTAAAGGTAAGGGTAAGGTGGATTCTCCTTTTAAGATCAGGATTAAGGGTGTTCAAGTGGAGGAAGCCCAAGAAATAGAAAAACAAAGAAAGCTAATTGCCAAAAAGAGGGGACATACTTCAAGGAGTAAGAAGTCTAGTAGGGAGGAAACTGAAAAGCAGAGTCCTGAGGTTGGTGCTCCTGTGCCTAAAAGGAGAAGAATCATAAGATTGTCTCAAAAGGCAGGTTCTAAGGATGAGGAAGAAGTTGCTCCACCTATGGTGAATGTAGAAAGTTCAGGAGAAAAGACACAGGTGTATACAAGGAAGTCAAGGACTCCTTCTCCTAAGGATAGTGTGCCCAAACAGATCCTCCTCCAGTTACTTCTCATGAGGGGCAGCATGATTATGTTAATTCTTCCCATGAAGCTCAAAGAAAACTAGGTGAATCTGAGAAAGATGAAGATCATCCAGACACTGAAGGGGAAAAATTTCATGAGGGTGAGCTTTACAATGCTGAGGCTGAAGTAGAAAAGGTGATGCAGTCTCCTCCGGTTGCATATGAAGAGTCACCAGTTAGAACTGAAGGGTTCAAATCCTCTCAAAGAGAGGAAGTTTCAGAAAAGGTTTCGTCACCTGAGCACAAGGAACATGCTGAAGAAAAGGAGAGTAAGGCCGAGGAGGTTTTTAAGAGGCAGAATTTGAATGAAGATATGCCTAAAGATCAATAGGAGGAGGTTGGGCAGAGTAAAGTACAATTAGAATCCATTGTTCCTGATTGGTTGGATAAGGAAATAAAGAAAAACTAGGTTGTTGTGGAAGATACTCCTCCCAATTGGGATGAGCTTCTGGCTAAGATTGGAAAAGATAAAGAAAAAAACAAGGCCAGGGTCATTTCCAGGATCAAAAGAGATGAGGCAAGCAATAGGGTGGTCCACATTGCAACTCCTGCTCCGGACAAGAATAGAGATCATGTAACTGCAAAAGATTACAACCTGGAGACTATTAATTTAGGGCCCACTTCCATTGAGCAAGACATTGAAGAATATCAGGGTTCTAACACACTCATCCTGGGGAGATTGGGGAAAGAAGTTCAAACTAAGCAGGAGTTGAACAATGAAAATGAAAAACTCAAGAAATGCTTGGAGGATCTAATGAAACCCTTGCAATCCATTAAGCCCTCGTCATTTGCTGCAAATCCCTTACCCCAGGAAACTATCACTGAGTTGGAAAGGATGAAGGCTTCCACTCTTGCTATTGCAAATTGGTTGAAAGGGGTGCAATCCAAAGGAAATGAAGCTATCCAGGGCATTCTCTCAACTGGAAAAGATGCTATAAGGGTGATAGATTGGTTGAAGGAGGTATTAGCTGAAGATAAGGATGATACAAATCTCTTGCTGCAGAAAACTAAGACCATCATGGAGTACACCAAGGACAAGATTATAAGTGATGGAATTATCCCTTCCTCTAGAGTTGTTGAACCTTGGGAGTGGTTTGAGGTGTTGCAAATCAGGCAAAAGGTTCTAAAAAATATTTACAAGCAGAGGAGGCAAATTGATGATACCCTAACTAGTGTCTATAATGGCTGCATTGCTTTCTTTGAGATAATGATAGGGAGAAGGAAGATTGCACCTAAATATTTGAGTTTAGAACAGTTGAGGAAGTGGTGGCAAGATGTTTATGCTCCATTCAATGATGATCCTATTACTGAGCACCAATTGGATGATGCGGCCACCTACATTCCTATTATTGATAAATATCTAACATATAAGGTTGAGTGGGATAAATCAGTGAAACAATCAAGGGAAGATATCACATCAATTGAAAGCCGACTTAAGATTTTTCCTTTACCACCTGTGGCCGACTTAGATAGGGTGCTTTTCAAGGTGCATGAAATGCTGGATCGAAATGAAGACAAAGGGGAAGATAGTTAATGATAGGCTACATCGAGATTTGTGTTTCCCTATTATTTTGCATGCATTGGTCTGAGCTGCATTGGAGATCCCATGCCGACTTGGATGAAGTTCATGCATTTAATCCATATTTTATTTTGAATTTCTCTTGGCCGACTTGTTGTGGCCAAATATTATTTTAAAACCTAGCTAGGCCGATATGTTTTGGGGGATTTTCTATAAATATGGCATTTTGCCTCATTTGCAAGTTTTAATTAGAGACATAGGTGAATAGAGACATAGCTAACACTAAAGCGAATTAAGTAGAGCAAGAGTTAGAAAGTAGTTTTTTTGAAGCAAATATTGTAACAGAAAGTTGGAATTGTTGCTACAGTGGATAATTTGATGCAAGTAATGACATTGTGATTTGGTGTCATACTTGTGTTCTTCTTATCTTGCATGGTTCTTGTTATTCTATCTTTAAAATTGCTTGGAGGAAATTTGATAGTTTGATATTTAGAGTTAGATTTGATTCAATGATGTTTATGGTTTGATATTTGAAGTGTTGCAACAATCCCTGGTCCATACTTTTCGCAACCAACTGATTGTTAGTTGCTTTGCAAAGTTAGCCTAGACCTGTTATATTCATTGTGCTTAGTTCAGTTGTGAGGGTTTATTCATTTCAATTGCAATAGGGTTGTTTGAATGAATGTTCATGATCTGAAAATCTTTAACACCTTAGAAGATTGCACTGTTTCTATAAGATTGCAGATTCATCTGAGTCAAGTAGAAATTAATTTTGAAGGATTGGTCCATTTCAAGTGTTTGTCATTTCCATTGTTAATCTTAAAGAGTAGTATTAATCTAGTAGTCTCTTTGAAACCCTTATCTTTTGTTTTTTTTTTAATCATTGGGTTAGATTTAGGATTGAAGTATCATTATATTTGCTAAATCTGATAAAATTAGAGATTTAGTATTTGCTTGTAGTAAGGTCCCATTGTGATTACCAGCATTTTCACATTTATCATTGGGTTGTTTATGCATTATCAAGACCTAACATTAGAGACCTTGAGGTTATCTCTTGAGGCTTGCTAGTAGAGATTTACCTTTCAAGAGAGATACGATTTCCATATTCTGTCTGAGTTGTTGTGCAAAAAATATCATCAAGAGTTCACACCCTAGGTACTCTGGATACATATGATCCCATTATATGTGGGATAGTAGTGTAACTTTAATAGTGAACCTTGAAGCTTTCGTTTCAAGTCTTCTTGGTTGTGCATTCCCTAGACCTCACCTTATGTTTGTTCATGCTTGTAATTTTTCTCTCTCTCTCTCCCTTGTATATGTTATTTACATAAAGGATGACTACATGAACACTAGTGTGTAAGGAAAATATTGTATTGCATTAAAAGATAGTAAATGAATGTAAGAGGTAGGAAACCATGATTATTTGATTGTTGTCCAAATTTTCTTAAGAGAGATATATTTATAACCCAATGTCCTGATGTTTCTAGTGTGTGCAATCTCTCGCGCACTTAGGACAATGGGGTCTTAGGTGTCATGTAGCGGTTACTCCCTTTGGTGTGGCTGATATTAGTCACCTTGTTTTATGGTTATGTTAGATATGGTGTTTTTCCAAAATATGTATAGATTGGTGTTTTGTAATGTTGAGGGCTAGCATGATTTCTTTCGATTTTCTTATGCTAGGACTGGCCATCGAGCTCTTTCCTTTTCATTTATTTTGTGACACTTGTCATGTTTTATTCTTTATGGATGTTGAATTGCCGGCATTTTTTGTGATTTAATGATTGAAATTAATAATTTATTCTCTTGAGTATTCTTATTCAATCTCTTAGGGTGGTCATTCCGAATTTTTGGAATTGTTGGCCCTAGTTTTAGTTGCTAAGTGTTGTTTTTTTTAGGTTCAATTTGAACTTTTGATAGTGTATTAAGGGAGAATATTGCAGAGATTGGAGCTAGTCATGTTGGGTAACCAGATGGTATTATGTAGATTTGAATAACTGAAATGTGTTTTCATGATGAGATGCATTTGTACCCTTTTTACGTCTTATGGGATGCTAGAGAAAAGTGTGTTGGGATAAAGAAGTTCACATAATATGTGATAGTTAGATGATAATGAACTATAGATTCTTTTTTTCAAATGACCATGTAAGTTTGGTAGAGCTAATTAATATGAATGCCAGTGTGGATTATATTTGAATATGATGTGTGTTAAAAGTTGCAAACATGTGTTGATGTTCCTTTCCTTTCTTCTTGGTTGAGACCTTACTATGCTTTAAGTTTAGTGTGTTATATGAGAGTGTTGAATGAAAATCTTATCCTGCAAGGATGTCTGTTGGAGTGGTATCTTTGATAGGTGTTTGAGTGAATCGGTATGTTTCATTCTAACCTTGTGACCTCCCGG